>JAPDVR010000024.1:8119490-8856990 GCA_026230005.1 Gila orcuttii
ATTATTTTTATTTTTTTTATTTTTATTTTTTTTAAACAGGAAAAGATTAAGAGCAATCGGGCCTGACTCAGTATAAAACTGATTTTCAGCAGGTTCCTGTTCTGCAGAACATAAATACCTCAAACATGACAGAACTCCAGGACCATACAATAACAAACACACAACAAGCACACAAACCACGATAGTAAACAAGCATCAGCAGGAGACCATAAAGCCATCATGAATGAGGTTCAGTGCTTTTACGTTTAAAGATACGTTTAAATCATTTAAAGAAAATATTTGTCAAAACCCTTTGTTATTCTTAATTTTGACATTAACTTACATTTTTACACCTGACATAGGCTATATATCGGTTCAAAATATCGGTTATCGGTCTACTTGATCTGTAATAATTGATATCGGCATCGGCCCTGAAAATCACATATCGGTCGACCCTTATATGATACTGTATATACAAAGCTCAGCCATACATTCTGCTTTTCTATAATGTTCAGGATTTTTTATACTGTCATAGAGGTGTAAATTCATTTTCACGTTTTAGCATATAGGTCTTATTTGTGGGGGTGCTGCTGTACTTATTTGCTTTATATCCAGATGTATTTCTAATATTCTGACCACCTCATGTATGTAAATAGGGTTGACAAAAAAAACTCTGAATACAATGTAATGCAACATCACATTTAACTATGACCTCAGTATTGAATTTACACATTTCTGACTGGTAGCTAACGTTAGTGAAGTGTTGGCTACATAAATGACAACTACTGACTAGATTCATGAGAGGATGGCTAATGCGTTCAAATGTCAAAAATACAGTAATTTCTTCAACTTACCAGCGAGAGTACTTCAGAAACAGTGAGAATGAATGAGGTTCAGTGCTGGAACTATCAGTGTTTGGAACTATTGGCTGCTCCACGACACGCATTACTTCCGCATTCCAAAGTTCCCATGGCAGTCTATGGGAGTGCCGTAACTCTGTTTTTCAACAGCTCTGGACCATGGTACCCACAGTGTGTCACTCACCTGTAACCATGGAGACCAGATAATGAGGACAGGAATTTTTCCCAGGTGTCAAAAGTAAGGATATGTTACCAGGCAAGTAAGAGTGTGTGCGTGTGTGTGTGCGTGTGCGTGTGTGCATGTGCATGTGCGCGCATGTGTGTGCGTGTGTGTTAGAGCCAGGAACCAGAGGCTAGCTCGGACTTTGATGTTCTTCAAAGTGCCATGATCACGCTGGGCAAACTTCATCCCCTGGGTGAAAGAGGCAACTTCATAGGCAACATCTAACAGACTTGTTCATCTCTCCTATTTATTAGTTAATTATCACTTTGAGGGTTTTTTTCTTCTCAAAGTTTTGCTTCAGATAAATAGATCATGTGAAGCATGATAGATAAAGTATACCTTATTACAATGTTGCAGGAGAGAGGAACTAAACCACACAACAATAGAATAATAGATCTATACTCAAATAGAATAGTACACTACAGTTCCATTTTTAAAATAGATATTAATAGTTTTATTCAGCAAAGATGCATTAAATCAAAAGAGACAGTAAAGTCTTTTACATTGTAACAAAAAAAAATCCAGCTCAAATAGATGCTGTTCTTTTAAACTTTATATTCATCATAGAAACCTGAAAAAAATGTATCGCACTTTTCACAAAAATATTGAGCAGCACAACTATTTCAAACATTAATGATAATGTGAAATGTTTCTTTAGCACCAAATCATTTATATCGTTATCGACCATAATGTTTACGAATATTTTGAAGAAACTTTAATGGAGAGTGTTAGCTGTTCATGAAAAACATGGCTTAAAAAAAAAAATTTCAGCAGTCAGTTTCTATCATAACTATTGTCCAAAAAGCTCAGAAAGATGCTGACCCATAAGTTTTGTCAATCCACATATTGCCAATATTTTATAGAATGTTATTTAATATCTTATGTGCAAGAAACTGTGATAGGGAAGCATCAGTTGTACATATTTTGCCATGTTTGGTTAACTGTGCTTTGCACTGGCCTATATCTGAGATTTTAGGCAATGTTTCCCTCTCTAAAAAAGGTTTAGGCTTCTGTCTGTATGAGGCACTGGTATAAGAAGTTCTGCCAAAGACAGAAACCCTCTTTAATTCCCCCCATCTGGCCAAATCTCAACACAGACTGCATTTCCCCAGGTCCAGCCCTGTGAAGAGCTGGGCAGCAGAGACTTTTGTGCATGCCAAGACTCGGTGGCATTGATCCCCTCACAGTCTCTGGGTCTCCTCAAGGGGGAGTTTTAAACATCAGATTGGCAACTCTTTACCCGTTTCAAATGGAAAGCTTTGGCGAGGTTGCCAAGTCTAGGCCTTGAATAGTTGCAAAGCAATGAAAAGTTGTTTTTTTAGGGAATTAATGCGAAGGCCAATGGAACTGTTGCCACATGCAGTGCACATTCAAAGCTTTACGGTTGCTTTATTGGTTGCTTTATAGATACAATTTTATGCTGTTTTTTTCACATACATAAATCAGGATAGAGAATGCAAAATAAAATAAGCAGAAAGAGAAATTGGAAATCAAATGTTCTCTCATCAGTGTTTTAAATCATGATTGTAAAAAGTGCTGATGCTAACGGTGATTAGATGTGGTTCAGTCTCAGTTGAAGCTTCACGTCTACCTGGTCTCCATCTTTTTCTGGCGAAGATAGAGAGGCTGTCATGCTCTCAGCTAGCTGGGGGCTCTGTTTATGAGTTTCAGCTGAGCTAAAAAACGTCTACCCTACTCTCCTGAGACATGACAGAATCTTTCCACTCGGAGCTCGCACCAAGCTGAGCTCCACGCCGCCGGCAGCCGCCACAGCATCTGTGCAGAGAGAGTGAGCGGGTAAACTTGTCAACAGGGGGTTGACACTGCATAATGATCTCTGCTGGAGAGATGGGGCGGCTGAGAGAGATTGTCTTAAATGTCTGGATCATCAGCACACATATTGAGCAACAAGGAAGGATGTGACATAAGTAGCAAATGAGTCTTTGTTTAATTCCCATTAATATCCTTTTATTCGTTTTTCCCTTACTGCTCTCCTATGAAGTCTTGAATCAATATTCACACCACAAAGTACTAGATTTCTTTTCAGTTAGAAAATGCAGACTTCACAATTCAGAAAAGCAGACCATTACATGCCAGACAATGTTTACTCTCTTAGGGATCTCAGATCTCATTTCCGGTGGTTTGGAGGTTCAAGCAAATTGCATTTAGCAAATTGCATCGCCCTTAAATGTTTTTTTTTTCAGTATCCCACGTAATTGGAGACTTAGTGGATAAAGAAACCCGATAAAACTTCCAAGAGCCATTAAAAAAAGTAGAGGGATATAGAGAAGAAAAATATCATGGAAGTCAAGCTGTAGGGGATCTCCCCATAGAGGAAGTGCAGATTGCATTGCATAGTGTGAACAACCGCTTCTCAACTTACCCTCAGATCAAAGAAAGACGAGAACATCGTTGAAACATTTATGAGTTGTGACCTATCTGGTCGGAGGAAAACATTCTGTGTCTGTAACACACAAACAGGACCAGAGGGCTCGTCTCATGGGCGTTGGGAGAGCCATCCAAGGACAGGCACTCTGTGAATGTGCTTGTACAGTTGACCGGGACGCACTTTTCGGAGTTTTCAGCTGTATTTTTCTTTGAAACCCATGCTTGAGTTATGTGAAAAACAGAAGAGAGGGAAAATCCCTACGGGGTGACAAATAGCACCTGCTTTCTATTTGGTCTGCGGCAGCCAATGGCTCTCTTTCCTCTTTTATTCTTCTCTTATGAGACTTCTTCTCCAGGCCTTGACCTGAAAGTTTCCCTTCTCCCCTTCTCCCCTACCCTAGAGCCTTAAACACCCGGCCTGTTCACTGCATGGCTGGTTGTGTAAGCCCCTGAGGGCAGTAATGGACACAGTGTTAATTGCCTGTTGAAGGACAGAAGAAACTCTTCACAGCCTGATTAGACTCTCTCCTGAGAATACAGCTGCCCAGTATGTGACTTTCTTATGTGGAACACAAAAGAAGATATTTTGAAAAATGCTTCCATTGTTTTATCCATACAGTGAAGGTAATTGGGGCCCAAAACAACATTAAACCACACTGACTTTCATTTTATGGTCATGCAGAATTTTGGGTGAACTATCCCTTAAATGCACAGGGTTTTATTTATGCTGCATGTGTGGAGTCTCTTTTCCATTCTCTTTTCCAGTGTATATCCATCAGACTTGGCCACAATCTCTTCATGCAATGCGTTTCATCTTGAGCGATCCCAGTTCACTGCTTAAAGTCTCAGAGCTCCCTTGTTAGGGTTCAGATAAACACTATTTCTCCCCATAGCCCCGATGTCAAGCTAATCTAGACAGATCTCTCACCAAGGGCAGAGGGAGCAAGGAGAGATTTATCTATGGCCGTGTTATGGATTGTTGCTAGATGTTTTATTCAGCGGGATTCAGTCAGGCCAGCTCCTCTATGCCACCCCGGTCTCTCTTAAGGGCCGTTGAGTAACACTCGTCTGGGCTCTACCTTTTCCACGGATACCTCTTGAGTGCTGTTTTCCACACATGCTCGGCTAGCTGAAGGCATGGTAAAGACATCATGGCAGAGAGCGTGTTATTTTTGTGTGGAACAAGGGACTGTTTTGGTGCCAGGGTTTTTTACTGCAGATTATTTGTTTCCTTCCTCCTTGTTTTGAAATCTTGCTGTGTTTAATTGTTCGGGTTCTTTTGTAATTAATAGCATTTTCCTTAATTTTGTTGTTCTTTTTTTGTAATATTTAAATAGGCACCATAGAGAGAGAACAGGAAATTATGCTGAGGAGTGGATGGAACTTCATCAGGAAAATGCGAGTTGAACTCAAACCTGTATTTCTTATTTAAGCACCATTAACTGCTAAGCCATGTGTCCAGTATTCTTTATGATTCTTTTGTAAACTTTATTTTCAAAATGTCATGTTAGGGCCGACGGAAGTGTTTGAGCGGCCATCTTACGATTCCCTACCAACAGGGCATTATTGACTTACAGCCAAAACACTGACCTAAAATCACCCAATTTGCAGCATATCACTCGCACATAAATAGTTTTAAAGATATAAGTTTATACATTAATTGGTACTTTGAATGTTTTCTGTAATGTTTATGGTCTTTTCCGGCAGGATAAGCGATATTTAGAAATCATTAAGATGGGTGTGTCTACGGCACACTACCAACACAGGTAACTGAACTAACACAAAATAAATTTCTTTACATAATTATGCAGGAAATATTTAGCATGAACATATATCTGGGATTATTAGTAGAAATTGATAAGAATATACATAATATACATTAAATATCACAAAACATACAATCCCCTATTACTAAATTGCATTATATTATATTGACCATGGTCATCTTGCTCGGAACGACAGTAAAAATGCTAGGAAATAAAGCTTCATGTCTTTAAATCCATCGTCATTTTTCTGAATAAGTTGTGAAGCGTGTATATTATTTGCTGATGTCTTTTGGTTGACCAACACCCACTTCAGACACTTGGAGATCTTTACCGTTAAACCGTTAAAAAGCCACAGGTCAGCTCAAATTCTATGGCTTTTTTACTAGAACGAACTAGAATGAATTAAGTGTTATTTGCATATATTGTTGAGCTAATTATTAATTTAACCAATGTTAAAGTCATTATCTGATTTGAAATACATGCTGTATTTTATTTAGACTTACTGTACGAATAAAAACAGAATTATATACAGTGACACAACGTAATTACATAACCTTACGTAACCACAGTGAATAACTGTACATGAATTTGATTTGTATGTGCATTCCTTACAAAGCATAAATCTGTATTCAGATTTCAAAAAAAGATTATGGCATTTTGTAATACAAATGCTGAGGTGTCTCATCCATCAGCTGATCTGATATTCGCTTCTGTAATGAAGATTAACGAAATTTTTAATAAGCAGGGGAAATTCATGACTTTAAACAAATGACCATTTAAATGTTAACGACATTTGCGTTGTAAGAATGTACAGGGAGACTTCAGATATAAAAACACTGACTCATTAAACTGTTTTCTCATTCAAATCAGATGATTTCCTATTAATTCAATAGAATCCCAACTTTTTATGACGTCATGAGCAATCCAGTCATTTATATAGATCAGTGATCATACACTATGCAATGTTTTTGTGAAACCTGTCAATGTCAAATCTGCAAACTGACTCTGACTTTCGTCCAGACTATATATATCGGGGCGAAAATAAGGGCAAAAGTAATGTAGTGTTATTTATAGCTAATATTATTAAGAAATAGGGTAGATATTATGAGCATTACCCAACAAAGTTAGCAAATCCGTTGTCAGTCAGTATTTCAAGTTCTCCCGCACCTCTATTTAGCTTTAATTATCAGTCTTGTTTCAGCGTTTTATAGCGGTTGTTTCTAATGAGTAGAGATGACTGAGCATTTCCCTCATGTAGATTACCTGAGTTAAGCTCCGTCTCGCTGGCTTTGGTCTGTCATCTCTCTTTTCCTGTCTTTTTCTCTCTCATCATGTATACGGGCAGCAAAACAGCCAACTAATGATGTGCTGAAGCCCATCAGTGCCTCTTAATGTTTTTCAAATCCATTTTGCTTAACTGGACATGATAAATTGTCTCTCCTATTCACACCACTAATTCAGCAAGATTGAACTTTCGATTTAATTAGCTGCAGTCTGCAGGGAGCATTGAGGACTGGGGGTGTTGAAAGCCAGGCGTCTCTCTGCTGCACACTGCTCAAATGCTGGGTCATAATTGCATTAAAAAGCCACTAAAAATTTCCTCTTTAAAGTGTCCTTTTAAAAAGGATTGAATTTTAAACTGGGAAACGATATCATTAAAAAGGAAACTCCATGGGAATGAAGTCTTAGATGTTATAAGCACAGGCCATGTGCTCTGAATTCGTGGTGCGGTTTGATTAATGACTGGTTATCATATTAATATATTCCCTGGCTGAGTCTGGAGTGAATTGAAGTCTTATGAATATAAAACACTCCTAGATGGTGTTAGCAGTTTGTGAGATCACCAGAGGTGCTCGCAAGCACAGTTCCCTATTAAATTTAAATACAGACACATTATTCTTGAGGCCTTATGGTAAGGTGGTTGAGGTTAGAACAATATGCTCAGTAAATCAGGAAGGCAGCAGCAGCAGCAATGCACAGATCACATGGCCAGTCACAGGAGAGATCAACTTGGCTGCTTTCAGCATTACAGATGAGGTCAAAGACTTTTCATACAGCTTCTCTAAGGAACTGTTAAGTTTGATGTAGATTTGCAGACATTATTGGGCTCTTGGTTTGAGGCCTGAATCAGCACAGTTCAATGAGGCAGTCCTTCAATCTCTTTCCCATTAACTTTAATGCACAATTCCACAGTGTGAGATGTGATACTGTATGTGCTAAATTAAAGGGGCCATTTAGCTTCTTTTCTGCTGGTTTTCTTTTCCGAACACTTTGGATCCAAAAAAGAAAAAGCCCTAAATAGAGTGGCTATGGGATAGACCTAGCCAAAGCCACGTTTCCAAAGAAAAGCTAGACCACATCACCTCCGAATTCACATATGTGGAAAATTCAGGGGTCATGAGCTCTAGCTTTTCTTTGGAAATGAGGCATTTTACAGCCTGAAACGAGGCTTTTACTAGCTCTCCATGCCTTGTAGAGTTCCATGCCGTCGTTTTAGAGAATAACCAAAAACAATAGTACAGTATAACTCACTTTTATGACAAATGCACTAAACATGGTACTAAACCTTGACTTTGAAAACTTGCATTGTAACGTTCTAGTGTTCGATGAATCTATATGTATATTTTAAATGCATTTAAATTAGGCATTGCACAATATATTTATCGGTATAATATCAGCTGATGTTAGAGATTTTTAAATTGATCAATAATGGTCATCTAATTTTGAATATTTAATTGTGCATGCTTATTTCCTCTTATTTTTACATAACAACACCAATTAATGAATAAATATAATCTTAAGCAAATCTCAAAATGAATATCCATTTTTCATACCGTACAATATAATGTTTTGATGCCTAAATTCATTTGTAGCTTTTAAAATTATTGATTTTAGTTTTTATTAGTGCTGTCAAACCATTAAAATATTTAATCGCGATTAATCGCATTAATGTCATAGTTAACTCGCGATTAATCGCACATTTTTATCTATTCTAAATGTCCCTTGATTTCTATTTGTCCCATTATTTTTTCTAATTTTAATGCTCTTATCAACATGGAAAAGTGGATTGGCAGTAAGTTTGTTCTTAGCTGTGGTATCCATGTGCTTCTGTCTGAAGTCATACATTGTAGAGCTTAGATCGGGCCCAAAAAATCAAGCCCGACCCTATACCCGAGCCCGAGCCCGAGCCCAGCCCAACACATTAACTGTAATTATGAGCTTGAGCCCGATTTAAACCCGTCCATTTTTTTTAATACGTGGGTCGTTATAACTGACGTTCTCAACTACTTTCTATGTTACTTTCTCCCGCCCGCAAAATTTTTGTCCCTCTCCTGCCCGCAAATAGACTTTTTTTTGTAGGCTACCTCCAAATACTTTCAAGTTAGCCTACGTGTCGCCACCATACACATCAGCATAAATGCTCCTGATAAATTATTTGTTATTAAAGCATTAACACACAAACCACTGTTATAACAGAAAAGCATGCAGATACTGCATGCATTGGTTTGGCATTACTGAATGCGCATAAAGTGCGCTCCCTTAAAAATTCCTAAAAAGCTGACATCAGCTCATCGCGATCTCACACATCTCTGTTATTATCAATGAAGCTGACTGCACAATGAATCTTTCATAATATATACACTTTGTTTGTTATAATTTGAGGATTTGCCAGCATACAGAATTCAGCACTGAACAAAAAGTCAGTTTTGAGCGGTGAGGGGAGTCCATTTTAAATGCATCTGATTGGCCATTGCGTTCAAGAAATCAACACATATGTCTGTGATTGGCTACATCGCTCAACGCTGCAAACATGTTATAAAAAAGAAACTCTGGCCTGTAAATCGTTTCTATTTTGTTTTAGTTGTTCTTGTTGCTTTTCTGCAACATATGAATAAAAATGTATTAGTTTTTTATGTTTTATTCATAGATATTTCTAGTTTGCGGGAGTCCCGCGAATCGTTTTGTTCTCCCGTACCCGCACACACAGAGTGAGTGCATTACCGCCCGCGCTCGCACTCGGCCATCAAATCTAGTCCCGCGCCGCACTCTTTTGCATTGAGAGTGCAGTCAGTGCACGTCTCTAGATCGGCGTCTCGCGCTTGCGCCATCCACTCAAAACGTAACGTTAGCCTACTACTCTTTGGCCGGCGCGCAAGCCCAAACAAGTGTGTGCGGCGTGCTTGTTGTTTTGTTTCCGGTCTAGTTATCCGGTGTGGTATTGTAGTTTTTATAACGTTACTAGTTGTTGCAACAGCATGTGAAAAAAACTACAAAGTTTGCTAGGCCAAAAAGGGCGTTAATCTCGCAATAAAAAATTTACGCCATTAAAATGTGTTTGCGTTAACGCCGTTAATAACGCGTTTAACTGACAGCACTAGTTTTTATATGTTTGTATAAATTTATATACACTCACCTAAAGGATTATTAGGAACACCTGTTCAATTTCTCATTAATGCAATTATCTAATCAACCAATCACATGGCAGTTGCTTCAATGCATTTAGGGGTGTGGACCTGGTCAAGGCAATCTCCTGAACTCCAAACTGAATGTCAGAATGGGAAAGAAAGGGGATTTAAGGAATTTTGAGCGTGGCATGGTTGTTGGTGCCAGATGGGCCGGTCTGAGTATTTCACAATCTGCTCAGTTACTTGGATTTTCATGCACAACCATTTTTAGGGTTTACAAAGAATGGTGTGAAAAGGGAAAAACATCCAGTATGCGGCAGTCCTGTGGGCGAAAATGCCTTGTTGATGCTAGAGGTCAGAGGAGAATGGGCCGACTGATTCAAGCTGATAGAAGAGCAACTTTGACTGAAATAACCACTCGTTACAACCGAGGTATGCAGCAAAGCATTTGTGAAGCCACGACACGCACAACCTTGAGGCGGATGGGCTACAACAGCAGAAGACCCCACCGGGTACCTCTCATCTCCACTACAAATAGGAAAAAAAGGCTACAATTTGCAAGAGCTCACCAAAATTGGACAGTTGAAGACTGGAAAAATGTTGCCTGGTCTGATGAGTCTCGATTTCTGTTGAGACATTCAGATGGTAGAGTCAGAATTTGGCGTAAACAGAATGAGAACATGGATCCATCATGCCTTGTTACCACTGTGCAGGCTGGTGGTGGTGGTGTAATGGTGTGGGGGATGTTTTCTTGGCACACTTTAGGCCCCTTAGTTCCAATTGGGCATAGTTTAAATGCCACGGCCTACCTGAGCATTGTTTCTGACGATGTCCATCCCTTTATGGCCACCATGTACCCCATCCTCTGATGGCTACTTCCAGCAGGATAATGCACCATGTCACAAAGCTCGAATCATTTCAAATTGGTTTCTTGAACATGACAATGAGTTCACTGTACTAAAATGGCCCCCACAGTCACCAGATCTCAACCCAATAGAGCATCTTTGGGATGTGGTGGAACGGGAGCTTCGTGCCCTGGATGTGCATCCCACAAATCTCCATCAACTGCAAGATGCTATCCTATCAATATGGGCCAACATTTCTAAAGAATGCTTTCAGCACCTTGTTGAATCAATGCCACGTAGAATTAAGGCAGTTCTGAAGGCGAAAGGGGGTCAAACACAGTATTAGTATGGTGTTCCTAATAATCCTTTAGGTGAGTGTATTTATATATATTGTTATAAATTTTTAAAATCAGCCATTTATTGATTATCATAATATCAGCAGAATTTAATATTGGTGCATCCCTAATTTAAATTGATACACTTTTGATGCCTGTTACTGTTTTACATTTGTTTACAGATAGAGCCCATCAGTTGATGCTTACAGTATGATCCTTCAGCATCTGAATTCATCCTTAAGAGTTGGCTTCCCTCAGAGCCATGTAAATAATGAGACACCGATCAAGACGCATATATGGGAGAGAGACAAGAGATGTCATTTATTGTTCACCAACTGCATCCCTCATAGCTTTTCTTCCTCACTCTGTCTCTGAACCATATGAGGCAAATTGCCTTGCTGACTGACAGTCAGTTGACAGAGCATGGGGAGGGAGGTGAAAGGGCTGAATCTTCTAGTTGCTCTTACATACCCCTCTAACTTCCCATCTGTTTTTTTCCAAGTGTCAAAGCCCTCCATCTCGACAGCTGTAATGGCAGTAAGAAAGCTAATAGCAGGTGGTATTGGATGTGCAGCTCTACAGACCTACGCAATGCATTACCTTTCCTTTCACGCCCCCTCCTGAAGGGCCTTCTTTTGTACTCACCCGTACATTCTGCCGCAGGGGGGCCTGGAAAGGGGGCCCATTTTCTTCAATTTGTCTAAAAGCCACTGGCTTACGTGACAATTTAAAGGATTTAAGCTATTAGTTTCTTTAACCTACTGATGACTGAAGGAGACCTGTGATCTGCCCATCATTTCCACACAATAGACTGAAAAGGATAGAACAAAGTGTAGAAGAAAGAATGCAGGGAATGGAAGGGCAGGCAAAACTGAACGGTAAATGAAGCTCTCACAGTGGGTGAGCTCACACTCAGAAGTCAGGCAGATTAAGATAAATTGTGGGTAAGGTATAAGGCCAGCAGAGTTATGAGGCTTTGTCCAAACTAGTGCAGCTTTGCATTACTTCACATACATTTTAATAACTTTAATGTTGACCATAAATACTACTCCACAAGTGCTAGGTAGGGCTGGGGGGAAATTCTAGTATATCTTGGTATTATTTCAACCTTTTGGTATTCATAATATATCTTGATGGTTTTATATTTTTTGTAAAATAACATTAAAGGGCTTTTTTTGCCCCCTCAATAATAGGAACAATTTCAATCAGACATTCTTTTTAAACACATAAAGGCCTGGTTTCACAGAAAGGGCTTAGATTAAGCCAGTATCATGCCTTAGTTTAAGTAGGACATCTAAGTAGCTTTTATAAACATGCCTTAGAGAAAAACAAAACATTAATGGTGTGCATCTTGAGACAAAACAATGGCACTAACATATTTTAAGATATGTGACCAGTCACGGAAACTAGGGACACAAGTCGGTTCTGGGGCATTTTGAGTTATTCATAGATTCTGAAAGTGTAGTCTCCAAGCTTTCCAACGATGTGTAACATGTGGAAATCTGATAATATTTGGAGAAGTTGTGGCCATTTGAAGGTAGGCACTTAAAAAAGCTCAAAGATGAGAAAACGACCTCGAAAGATTGTGCAGTTCTCACCTCTCTCTGCTGCTAGGAGTGACAATAGGGCTCATTTACATCTCATTTAGATAAGCCATACCCCCTGTAAAGCTCCCCCCTGTGCTTTACACCTTTTTTTTTGCACTTCGAATGAGTGCACTTCTGCAGCAGCTCTAGGCGAAAAACAATTGTGATGCCCCTCTATTTGCAACGTACCAGCAACAACACACAAAGACCAATATGCCATATAGCCTACATATAACGCAAAACCAGCAACAACACACAAAGACCAATATGCCATATACATATAACGCAAAACCAGCAACAACACACAAAGACCAATATGCCATACATATAACGCAAAACCAGCAACAACACACAAAGACCAATAAGCCATAGGCCTACATATAACGCAAATAGTGCGCAACGCGCGTGTGCCCAAAATGTCAACAATATTAAAGTTTATGCAGGAGGCAAATGCCTGCTGGCATTTTTCTTTAAGCAGTCATGACAGGAATTTTCCAAATAATCACATTTCACCTTCTCAAATTACTGTTGCAAATCTCTTTACACCACTTTCTTATGTGCGTATACTATACACACACAAATGAAATGTCCGCAAGCACATTATATCATCAGCAGGTTCAGCATCTTAAATAACGACTAAAGAGCAAATGAAGCTTAACTTACGTTTCAGAAACGCGCACGGCAGGCCTTCATCGCCTTCATCGCAGCAAAGGTCTTAACTGCATCCTCTATTTCGATTCTCTGTGCCAGTTCATGTTCTATGGAGATTGTTGCCAGTCCATTAAGTCTGTTCAGTTCACAAAACTTTCCCCATTCAAAGCAATCGGGACGTCACATATGAAACAGCCAGCCACCGCTGTCAGCGAGCCGAGCCGCCATATTCAACACCGAGGGCGCGCCCGCCGCGCCCATACCTCCGGTTCAGTTTCCCGAGCGGCGAAAACATTTTGGGTGTAACTGCCACGGTTCAGCTCGTCTGCGACAATCTTTGCGGCGTCCATCTTCATTGAATTTTGATATCAGATAGAGCCTACCAGAGCACAGCATAATAAGTAGCCATGCGGTTCACTTGGAGGGCGGGGACAAAAGCGCCATATTCAGTATGGAAATACACACAGACAATAACACGCCACGCCCCTACTGCGTGCTAGAATCTCCGAAAACAAGCCGATTTCAACCTCAAAATGTAAGCTTTTAAATATACCAATACTGCTATCTCAAACATGGAGAGGCTTCTTCGTGATTTCAACTAACAGATTCGGCAAAAAAATGAAATTCACCAATTTTGAAAAAAAACTCTTCTCATTTTGCTCGAAAGTTGTGCTGCCGACTTGTGTCCCTGGTTTCTGTGACGGGTCACATATGTCAGTACAAGTTGCTTTCAGTTAAAACAGCTCAATTTTTTAAAAATGGGACTAGACTTAAGCCTCGTCTGTGAAACTGAGGGCAATTTAATTTAATTTAATTTAACATTAATATTAACTTACATACTCAATAATAGATCAAAAGTGCCAGTATAGACTTTGCCATTGTTATATAAAAAACAATGTATTATGGCTTCCACAAAAATATTAAACAGCACAACTGTTTTCAACATTGATAATAATAAGAAAGATTTCTTGAGCAACAAAACAATATATTAGTGTGATTTCTGAAGTATCATGTGACACTGAAGACTGGAGTAATGATGCTGAAAATGCTAAAAAATGTATTTAAATAGAAAAGAGTTGTTTTAAATTGTAAAAATATTTCACAGTCTCATAAAAAATCTCATACTTAAACTGAGAGACCAGAATATCCATTAAGCAACCATCTAGAACACCCTAGTAACCACATATCAAAGTGCTGTAAACCACTCTGAGCACCCTAGCATTGAGGCAAAAGTTTTTGGCAAGCACTAGATATTGTAAAAAAAAAAATCTAGTTAACTATATAATTGATTTATCCTGAAGACTGTCTTGATTAAACCATCATGAAGCTGAGTCTGTCTTGTGGCTTCTCTTTTTCTGGCAGGACACCCTGATTGATGTCAAGTGTGGGAATGTAGTGTCTGTGGTTTCTGTGTTGAATTTGGTAAAGCTCAGCTCTATTATTTGCAACTCACAGCACGCTAAACTTCAAAACCACTAATCTCAACCATCTGCTTACTCCCAAATGAAAGCATGCTTTTTAGAACAGATCCCAATTACTCACTATTTCATGCCCTATTGGGTCTTAATGTTATCATCCTGCTAAGTTTTGTTTCATTTTGTTTGTTTCCATTTCCATTCGTTTTTTGTGACCACTGGTACTGTTTATCAGATGTAGTACTCAAAGCAGTTGAAACAAACAGTCCAGGAAGGATGTGACATCATTATGGAATCCTGATCTCCTGTTCACCTTTGGTTCATTGTCTTTTATGGCAATGCATCTTATTATTTGACCACACCAAAGGGCTTTTGGATGATTAATGAGTATCTAAATTCATCACTCAGTCTCCATAGAGAAAATGATGAAGTCAGCCGTTGTCATGAGAGATTATATGTGTCAGTTAACCCTATGTTATTCAACCCAATCATCATCTGACACAAATTGTTTTGCCTTTGAGAACAATCCCCCGATTAATCTTTGTGGGTCTAGAAGTGTCGAGTTCTTGCTCCTCACGTTGCTTTAATTATCTCACAGAAACAGCCAACCTCTCCGATGCACGACAGCAACAAGATGCACACAATGCTGGTGCACTGATCCATGAAAACCCATTATGTCTGCATTAAAATGAACATGAGATGGAGAGCTCTGAACAACACAGTCTGTAAACGCTGATCTGTCGTGAGTTCTTTCCATGGTTTAGAAAAACACATATCCACAGTTTGTCACATTTTTAGCCTTTTTAATCACTATTTACTGATTACTTTAGCTGACAGATGACAGGAAATTATTGGGAAAGTGGGGGAAACAGGGAAATGGGTAAAGTGTAAAATATTTTTTATTTAAAATAAAATAAAAACTTTATGCTAATCAAAAGGTTAAAATATACAATTGCCATTATTATTAATATTTATTTAATTTTATACATGCATATTTTTTTTAAATATTTATATAATTTATTGATTTTAGTTAAAGCTTTAAGACGTTCTGTACCTTTCAATGTATGGATAGATTTGGCGTCTTTTTGGCCTTTGTGGCACTTTTTACTGACTTTTTAGCTAAGAAATGGTTGAAAAAATGTGGGAAACGTGGAAAGTGTATAATATATTTTTTTATTGTGATTATTAATTATTTTTTTGTACATTTCTTTTTCATGTAAGTAACACATTTTGGGTTGTGAATTGGCCTGGTCATATGTTGTAGTTGATATGCTGTTCTTATGTTTCCTCGGCCTTGTGTTTGATCTCTTATTGGTGCGTATAGTCTCTCATTCCAGTCTAGACGGGGAACCGTTAACTCACCCAGATGGCTCTTTGGTTGCACTTTCGATGTCACTGTTCATCGGCGGCCCTGCATTTTTCATGCGGTAATTAAAATTTGTAGGTCAGGTCTCCCATGACACCTCTCTGTGCTAATATGAGGGAGTGGAGCGGTCACACTCGTTAATGCAGCTCTCTCGCTCGTTGCTGACTTAAAGGATGAAAGGTGACATTTTCCCCCATTTTGTAAATTAATGCAATTGATCTGCCTAACAAGAACAAAGTTAGGCTTCCAAATACCACATGATGAAGAGATTAAGCCCTTAAATGGCTTTCCAAAGGCAATCTTTATTGCGAGGCCCTGGGCGTGGGTCATTGATCTTTCTGTTAGAATTTCTAATAGACTATTGACATGAATTTATAAAATGTTGCTACACTGTTGTATAGATCCAGTGGAAATGCCTTTCCCATAAGCATGTTGAAGCCATGCTGGTAGAAAAGACCACCTGAAACTGTTTATACATGTTAGTTTTGTTGTTAGGAGTGGAACAATGGTACTGGATGTGTTCCATATGCAGAGACGTATAGACTTACATAGCAGCTGCTTGGATTATGTAAAGGCTTGCGCATTAGACACATATGGAGTTTCAGAAAGCTCTGATTGTTAGGCATTACAAAGTTTACTTAGGAGCAAACCTCTTGTAAAACAAACCACCGTAATCTATGAGCATTTTTACTGGAGTCGCTTTCATCCCCAGATCGGTTATAGAACCCCCCCCCCCCCCCCTTCCTTGGTGCTTTGAAGCCCCGCCAAGGCCTCGTACTTTCTTTAGCCCTCATTTCCAAGGTTTCCAAGGTACGAGTCAAAAGACTGTTTCCAATTCACAGAGAGTGATCTCACACACTAAATCCCAATTAATTGGTTCTAATGCCACATCAACTGTTGTCAAAATGTTTTTCCTGATGTCACCCTAATTCAATCTGCTATTCCTAGAGTCGGCAATTGCAGCCAGAAAAGCCTGTTTTCAATTTTCCACCGCTGTCTCTTTCACCCTGACAGAAACGTACACACGCTCACACATACGAGCTCTCCCTCTAAACACTGGTAATTATAAGTCTTCAGAGAGAGGCATGGGGATACAATTTGTCAGGGTCTAACTACCCATTCCATTCAGTGGGGTTAACATTCTGTTTGTGTTACAGTATATTCAGACTTTAATTAAAAGAGCATTACATCCCCCATCTGCCAATCTCCAGTTATCTTCTTTAATTGCTGTAATTAAACTATATTTACATGTTCAGAATACTTGTAATTTAGCAAATTGCACTCTCCCACTGGGACAGCAGAACCAGTGTGTCTGCTGATTGGGTTGTTTTGATTTTAGACATGGGGCTCTTTTGACAGAATAAGTGGACCTCTGCTAGGGTCTTCAGTGAGGTTAGCAAAACATGTCCGCGGAGGGGGATTGTGGGTATTGTCATCGGGTTTTGAATGCTGTCGCAGGTCTAATTGCGGGCCGCGGGGGCTGGTGGAGAGAGGTTTGATGTGTGTGCGTGCTTTCCAATTAAAGATCATTACACATTCATCTTTACAGAGAATGTGACGTATGGTATGAAATTCACAATGTCATATAAAGAACAGCACCTCGTGCAAATTACCTCTGTTAATTTAAAGTGATGTAATTTACATAATTCATTAGCATTAGACAAACAAATTAAACATTAACTGCTCGGTACAAAAGAGCAGTACTCTCAGAGAGAAATGCAATCACATAAACTGTTATATTCTCTTACACTTAAAGTAACAATTCGTGTTTTTTTAGTCAAGTACTTAATTAGCATCAACGATTAGCTTTAAGAATCGTTTTTGGCTGTAGTTTTAGAAACACAGAATATGGTGTTAAATGGCACTAAATAATGGTGTAAAGCTTTTTTTGAGTTATAGTTTGGCTTAAGGGAGGATGTGTGCGTCACTAAATAATGTCCTAAGAAATGCCCCAAATCCTCATTAGCTGAAGAGTGGTTCCTCCTAATTAGTTTCCATTCAGTGTAATTAGCATGGATGAGGCTAATCATCTGATGTGAAACCAATCTAACGCTTGGGATACAACGTCCTTGGCCTCTCTTTCATGCACGGTTTGAAAAACCCGATTTTTGTAGGTGCAGGGAGATGTATTTCATGCACACTTTCTTTTCACACACACAATTATTTTACCGTTTAAAAAACTGCATGTATGTTTGTGTGTTTATTTATGTATGTGTATATACATACATATACATACATACATGCATACATAATAATCTGTCATTTGCATAAAGTGTCTTTCTTCATCTTTTTTTTTCTCTAACTCTTTTTCTTTTTGCTGTTATTCTGGCTGATTTCTTCCACTGTGATTTATTTCAAGGCAAAGTGTTTCTCTGCATCAGGATTTGATAGAGGCCCCTTTTTATTTCACAGGGGATCATTTCTTGACTACAAGAATGCCAAGATTTTAGATGGGAGGATAAATTATAGGAGAAAAGAATGATATTGCCATGTGATTGTTGTCTGATGTGGAAAGAATTTTTTCTGTCCTTCCCTCCAAAATGGTTCTATGCATGATCAGAACAAACGTGAATGTGACAATTTGTGCTACACAAAAAAAGAAAAAAAAAAGAAATAAATTAATTTTCTAGGGATGAAAGTATTTTTTTATGTAAAATTTTTAACATAAATGTTTCCATTTCATGCTATTTTTTTGCATTGCTATCAGAAAATGTCTTGTGGGAGTCTTTTTGGGTGGTTGCCATAGCTTAGAAAAGTAATAGAACACATCCCCTCAACAAACCGCATGATTTTTTTAGGTATCGCTTTTGTTTGTACAAATGGTGCTGGACGAGTTTCACTATATTTCATTCTGACTCTTTTACATTTTCAGTTTACAAGCTTAAAACAGTAGTCTTATGACTTATCCCCCGGCATAATCATTTGGTTGCCTGCCCTCCATGTAGTTAAAGACATAGTTTCAGACATAATTTTAAACTGAATTTGAGAAAATGAAAACCGCAGTCTGACCAGCAAAATAATCATATCTCCACATGTGTTTGCCAGCAGGAGATGTTCAGAGGATAAGAGCCTCTTATTTGATTTTTCCTCCGCTCGTGGCTCCAGCGGCTCCACAATCCATGCCTTTATTGATTTTGAATCCTGCAAACGATCCTTTAAATCCTAAATGTGTATCCAATCTCCACAAATGTCTTCGGAGCTAATCTTTTGGACAGAGACAAAAGGCCTTGTGTTTTCTGTGCTCTCCTACTAAGATCACCGACTTGACTGTCTTCGCTTTAGTAAGTGCTGAGGGCAGTGCAGTTTTGGCAGGCCTCTCTACGCTGCGGATTGCGCAGTTGATCTTAAGCAGAACCATGTTTATCTTCGCGCTCTCTGTTATTGTGGCTGTGTTTATCTGAGAAATGAGTGGAGTTGGCCGGTCTCCTGCTGAATTACACACATTCGCAGTCACCACAGCAAATCAATCAAGAGTGCCTGCTATTTTGACAACTCCTCCGTCTCTTTCTTTTTTATCTTAGTTTTAAATGGTAAAAAGGAGAAAAACATTCTGCCTAGTGTTCCTCCATCTTTTGGAGATGGTCTCCGCCTGCGAAGCTCAGCATTCGACGTGAACTTTTGCCATATGCCTGTAGTTCTGCCAAAAAAATTAAGTATGGCTCTCTTCCTGAGCCAAGTATCTAGCCATCTGCTGAAGCTTTTACCCAGCAATGCCAAGGGACTCCATCAAACCCAAACTGTGAGGAGAGAGAGAGAGAGAGAGAGAGAGAGAGAGAATAAGACTGAGACCAAGAGAAAATGAGAGACAGCCTCCCATATTACTGCAGTTAGGGAAATCTCCGTCGTCAGGCTGATTTACTGTGGGCTAATATCCAGAGAGCTTGCCATGATTGCTGGGTAATTTTGGTTGACTTCATTGCCTTATGTCTGGGCCAAGTCCTAAACTCATTTCAGAGCCATATTCAACAGAGCCATAGATTCCTGGAATATTTTTTTTTTTTAAGCTTTTTTCAACAATTTGGCTTGTCATTTGTGGATTGATTCCTTTGAGATATTGTTTTTGTTTGACTGATGTAAGAAATGGGAGCTTTTGAAACATGGCGGCCTCTTCCAGAATCAAGGAAAATCTGGATACTCTAGAGACAGAGTGGGAAATTACCTCAATCCCATACTTAGGAAAAAGGCAAGGTTTGAATTAGAAGGTTTGGATTTATAGTGACATGGAAAGATAAGACAATCTATCACTGCATGTATGTGTATGTCTGTTTCTGAACATCCTTAAAATGGTGCAAGGGGCTCTTTACAGCCCCTCATTATACAAAAGCTGTCATTTTTAAGTAGTTTATCATTTTTTTCTAAACTGTGGTGCTAAATGCAAGAATGAGAATGAAAGAGAGACTTTTTGTGAGGTTTTACATGAGAAAGATCATCATTATGCAGTCTGCAGTCTGACATTACTGGGACCATTACACACTATGACAGCATCACATTTATTCTTTTCTACCTGCTTCTTAAAAAGGCGTAATAAATAACCTCAGCCTCCGCTGCCTCTCCATAAAAGAAAAAGGTCGTTACTGATCTGCTGCCATTTGTCAAAATTACTTCGTAATCTCGGGTCGCAGAGAGAATTTTCACTCGGTTAATTGTAGATAGAACTAATGAACATAAATTTACAATAAAAGACACTTTGTTATCCACCAGTGCTTATGACCTCCTCCTGACAGGCTCTACCACTTTTATTTGGGCCAATACAACTTTGATAATCTCAGTCTGAGATTAAAAAAGTCTCCCATCAAGGTTTTATGTTTTATGCATATTTGCAGTATATTTATTTTGTGTATTTACAGTAAAACAATAATATTCTGAAATATTGTTACACTTTAAAATAACTGTTTTCTATTTGAATATATATAAATATATATATGAATATAAAATGTTATTTATTCCTGTGATGGCAAAGCTTTCAGTGGCATACGATCCTTCTAAGATGCCTCTAAGATCCTTCAAATCATTCTAAGATGCTGTTTTGGTGCTCAAAAACTTTACTAATAATTGTAACAGTTGAAAACAGTGCTACTAATATTTTTATAGAAACTGTGGTACATTTTTTCCAGGATTCATTTGATTAATAGAAATATTTTGTAACGTTATAAATGTCTGTACTGTCACTTTATCAACTTGCTGAATAAAAGTAATAAAAAAAACATACTAACCCCAAAATAAACTTAAAAATACATGTAAATATATAATAACTTGATAAGAGACTATTATTAGCAGTGTAGACAAGTAGTTAATCAGAGACAAGAGCAAGAATCAACATGACAAGTTTGAACCCTTTGACCTCTAAAACAAACAGTGATTTTTAGCCGGACTAAAGAGGAGATCCCTCAGGGCTGAGCGTAGATTCCAACATATTGTTTCTGTCACAGAGGTTCAAAGGTTGGCCGTTTTTTTAGCCATCTCATTTACTCTCGTTCTCTCCTGCCCCAGCTGAAACCAATAGCTGGCCTGTGAGCTGATATATGACACTAATACGACTATTTGAGTGGGCCGAGGCAGCAGAAAAGAGTGATTGTTGGGAGGTTTAGCCGGCATGTCGGATCCATGACACATAGGTACCGTGCAGTCTGGCCCCTGAGAGCGCTCTAATTGCTTTACATTGGTACAAAGGTTTCTTGTAATCGAGCCTCTCTGCCTCCATTTGTCTTGCTCTCAGCCTGGTGCTGAAGGCTTTAATTGGTCTTGGTGGGCCTTTTTCTTGCAGTCAGCTCTCTAGGCCTGCAGTAGAAGACGGTACCGTAGGGAGTGGGGGGGGGGGGTTTGTTGTAACGAAAGAGGAAGTCAATACTTCTTTTAGCTTTAACACTTTAATTAATGCTCTTCCTGACAAGGAGCTTTCTCCCTCTCTCTTTCTCTCGGTATAGAAATCTAATTTCTTTCATTCTCCAGCAATCTCTTCCCTCATCACCCTCGCTGTCTCTCTTGCCTCATAAATATGGACTCCTGGGACGTGCACAAAGCTTCAAGACAGCCGAACGGCAGTAGAAAACCACCTACACCACCTCTAGCGAGCAATCGACAAGTGCACCGCTGAGAGGATGGTGCCTATTAAGTTTTATGTCTTTTAGAGGCTTGTGTTTGTGTTTTTACCGGAGGGCTTGTGTGTGAACGTGAGACAGCGCGAAATAGAAAGAGAGCATTTGGTTCTTACTTTTAGATGGAGCAGAAAGCCAGAGTCTTACCACGACCTTCCCAATTATCTCTCAAACATTTTATTACAAGTTTAGCATGTGGTAGCTCATCTGTCTGCCATTTGGACCAGAACGCGGATTACTAACAGAGGAATCACTCATCACAGCGTTTGTTTAATGATTTGCCGTCTGCAGTTACTTTTACATTTCCAGCCAAAGAAATATCATGACGAATGTTGCCAGCTGTGAGATTTATGCCCAAGATTCATCTTTCATCCGATATGCTCAAAAAACACCCCAATAATAAGCAAAAAAATATATATATATATTTATACATATAAGTGTGGGCTGACAGGCTCGGATAATTATGCTGCTGGGATGCTGACAGTTGGAAGCACGATAAGGTGATGTGATAAGACGGCGCGGCTTGTTGTTAGTGCGTGTGGTGGTTTATTTAAAGCTGCAGTAATTTCTGCGTTTAGCTGCTTCACAGAGGTGTTCTTCCTGAGATGTTAAAAACAACACAGTCTATTGCTTTTCACACATACCTTCCTCATGTCTATATATGTGTCAGATACTGTATAAGGCGGTTGAGACGGACCGCCAAGTTATAACACTCAGTATTTGTTTACATGCACTACTTTTCATCAACCTGAATGAATCCAATCCGATTTCATATTCTGAAAGTTCTGTTTATATCAACCCTAAAAAAACTTTTATTATAAAAGGGCTCTGGTCAACCAACGTATCACGTATCACTGCAAGTGTGCAAGGAATGGTTCAGTACGATTGAGAAGCTACTCGTTTTCAGGCATTTACATGCTTTGTTTATTTATTTTTCTCCACCCATTTTAGTCCGATCTGAATCAAGCTCGATTGGATGGATTGGGGTATTTACATTAAGGCTTTTCATTCTGATTGAGCCACGAATTTGATTACTGATGGTTTATTTGGGTGCATGTAAACATAGCTAATGTGGCAGTGGCCATTCTTTGCATAGAAAGAGCCGGTTGTTTTTTTGAGTTTGGAAGAAGAGTGTTTATGAGGCCAAAGAACTGATTTGTTTTGTGCTAATATTTTGCTCGAGTGTTTTATAATGCTTAAGTTTTATAATATGGCATGTCTTTATGGCTTAATTTTATTAGAGTAAAATCAATTTTTCTAGAGTGAGCAAAGGGCAAATTGGGTGCATGGGCTGGTGATTTGTGGGCAATTATATTTTAAGGGTGTCTGTTTCCTACTTGCCCCTCTCTGCATGTCCCTGCTCGGTCTCTGTGATGTGACTGATGGTGCCTCAGGGCTGCCAGTACTTAAATAGGCGCTCAGAGGGTCCAGCTGCTCTCTGCCACGCTCCACTTCTCCCCAGATGGCTCCAAGACGTTCCATAGACCCTCCAGAGGGCCACAGCCTGAGGAGGCAGCTTTGGAGTGAGCTCAGTCTCTTCCTCTGCCTCACAAATAACCACCCTCCTCCCCTGGGCCTCCAGCCCGAAACAGTGACTCAAGGGGCTCTCAGCGAAACCACAGAACAACCCTTTTACACACGCCATGTAGACACTCTTGGGAGAGATCGCCTGCCTGCTCTGTATCACTCGCCAGTGGACCGATGGGACTCGGCAGATGGCTGTCAGGCTGGAGCGTGGGCCACCGCCAGCGTTCATCAAGCTCTCCTGAGAATGGAGGGATTTAAGACGGGCAGAAGAATGACTCTCTGACTTGCTTGAGACTCTGCAGAAGTGCTTGAAACATAACACCAACTGTTTTACAAAGAGAAAATGGCTTGAATCTTAAATTTCAGCTCGTTCATGCCGTTTCTGACAGTGTGTATGTTATGCACTGGACGTTTTTGTAATGCAACAAAAAAAGAGTTTAGCTCTTGACAAATCAATCACAACTGGCTTACATAATGGCGAAGTGGGTTTGTCTGAGGGAAAAAAATAAATATTGTGTAATTTATGACCATAAAGTGACAGAATTGTAATCATAAAGTTGACTGGTTAAATCTCAACTCATGTCTATGTTCATCTTTCGCTCCCTCTCTTTCTCAATCCTTCACTCAAATGCTTTCAAAAACCCTGTTCGTTTGTCATTCAAGCCCCTCTTCAATATGTGCTCAGGTGGAGAGATCCTTTTTAAGTGAAGGCCAAGTATGGCAACCCATACTCAACCCCATCTGACTCTCTAACCATTAAGCCATGACTAAGGGTACTCTTGGCCCTGTGAACTACAAATAAAGTAAAGCTCTCTTAAAACACACTTTTTTATATACTTTTAATAGTTTATTTGATTTGTTTTTTGCAATGGAAATTCCCACCTTATATGAAAATAATTTCATATATATCATGTTATGAATCTTAAATCTATTTAAAATACACAAATATTATACATTTTGATTGGAAATGATTTATAATAAAAAATATTCTGCACATTCTGATCTTTTCATCCCTATTGTGGTGTAAACCCAAATGAAACAACTTCTCGAACAAGAAATGTAAGGTGATCTCATGTAAGTGACAGGTTAAAAAACCTGTAAAAAAAAGTAAAAGAAAAAAAATGGATTAAAAAAATATGGGCATGGATAAATTATTTATAATACAAACACAAACATTTGTATAAAAATTAGGAATTGTTAATTATGATTTTATAGATTTTTGTTAAAAAATTTTATTAAGAGCGAAATTAACTGGAACATTACACATTTAAAAAAAAGTTTTTATTATTATTTTTTTTTTTTAAACAAGTATTATAATGGTTTTTATTTTGTTCTTTGCTTTAAACATAACCCATATCTGAATTCATTTTCAGATTTTCCGACAAACATAAAAGTGGACATATAGAGCTCAAAGTTAAAGAAACACCCTTAAATGGACTGCAGTACCACACTTGGGGGTGTTTGGCTGGCAGTGATGGTGAAAAGAAGCACGTCCAAAGGTTAAGGGGCAGGGGAGCAGCTGTAGCTCAGTCACATATAATACCCCCTCTGACCTGATCCTCAGCAGGTGGGGGTTACCCTGCCCTGGTCCTGTTACTGTTATCCTGGACCTGACAGGACACATACATCACAGCACCGGGCCCCTAATGCGAAACACATTCCACCAGGGCCTGATCAAAGAGCGTCTACTCTCACAACAAAGTGCCCCCTAATTCCGTGTTTGGACCACATAATTGAAGAGTAATTATGGCTGACAAAACACTTCAGGGTTTTTTTTTTTTTTTTGCCTATCCTTGTCTCATTTTCTATTTTCTCCCTCTCTCTCTGAGAGAAAAGCCAGATCAGGCTTGTCATAAAGAGTTACAGGGAACCATGTGCTGAATTTGCAGGATGGAAATAGAGGTCAGGCTTTAATGGAAAAGAGCAAGCGCGCACACAGGGGCACACATTCACGCACGGCTTTACCCGTGGCCTGGAATAACACAGCCAAACCACATGAGGAGTAGTAACACGATCCTCTGACCCTCTCCAACAGACAGGGCTACTGTTTCTGAAGAGCCGTAACTGTAACTTCTTCACTAACGGCTCTAACTGCTGACCATGAAGGCCATGACACGCAAATTCCTTCCCAAAGCAAAGCGGGCCTTAGCTCGAGAAGAATTCGACTAATAAATGTGGCGTTGACAGACAAGATTTTGCTTGGCTTGTGCACCAAAAAGAAGCATTCGGTTTTAGTGTTTGCTGCTCTGTCGGTTCGCCATGTTAAGCTATTAGGACTTTAGAAACCCAGAGATTAAAGGCCACTTCCTGTCAGGCAGATCGATATGATATCAAGGGCCCTGGGGTTAGTCTAGAGATATGAGCATTTCATCTTATTGCGGTTTTTACTCAATAAGGGTAGACTGGCCAACATCCACCGTCAAATCTTTAATTAACTTTGGTATTATTAGCATGATGTTAGTTATCATGTTAAGAAACAGAACTTTAAAGCCAAACAAAGTAGCCCAAAGGGAGGGGAGTGTTGTCGAACGCACTAACCGCAAACAGGTGTTGCATGCGGGCGAACGTTTGTAGCTTTTGGATCATGTTCCAGTGCGAGCATGCGGTGCTAGCTTGAGATAATGCCTACGGCTAATTTCTAGACAGGAAACGCACAGGAACAGGGCTTTGATTGTGTTTGTTTCCCTCGTCCTGCTCTGTAGTTTTAATGGGCTGAGCAGAGAGACTGATGTTGGCAGGGGCTTTGCTCTACCGCTCTCATCTCTCCATCTCTTAATTAGGCTTATCTGCTCAGCGCTGGTGCCAGGCGGAAGCTCACTCTTTTTTGAAGTGCAATAGGCCGGGTCTTTCAGCTGCTGTTTTGAGGTCACATGACGGCACAGGGCCAAGCAGGGGGGCACAACCCCTCTTCTAATTGTAGAGATTATGATCAGAGGGGTCAGACTCATATGGAGTTCTAGAATCCAAAGCCATTTTTAGAAAACTCACTGCGTTTAGAATGTCTACAACATAGAATGTACTAGAATTTATGCTATGTTCAGTTTGTAACAGATTTGCATTTTTCCAGAGACCCCAGAGGGCCACAGCCCCTTTTTTGTGATTGTTGTAATAAAAATGTAGAAATCATTATAATAATGTGATGCCTAAATAAATTTATAGCATTTACAATGATTTATTTGATTTATATTTATTTAGACAAAAGTAGTATGTAATGTTAATATTGGCCATTTATTGGTTATCAGCATAACATTAAGATAATTATCAGCTTACTGTTATTGGCCAGAATTTTTTTATATGGCTGCATCCCTTGAAATATGGCAAATAGCTAATTTTCTGCTGAATTTTGAGATTGTTGCTTACAGTTTTGCTATTAAAATACAATGGAATCAATAGAGGAGAATGGATGTCTTTTTGGCTGCCACTTATTAGAAATAATTTTGTTCACCCTCTTAACTGCACATCAAGCAAACACCTTTTCTGTTTTTATTGTGTTCTTCAGAGAGGAGTATATGTGTGAGATCACTTCTCAGGGGTGCGATTGCAATCTGCACTGAAAATCCACACTTCTGGGGTGTGTGTGCATGTCAGATGGCTTCTGCTTCACACCCGCTGCCTATGCTCCCCTCCGCCACTTAGCATGCTAATTAATCCCAGTGACAGCCATTCGTGTCACTCACCCCTTGCTCCCATTGCGACGCTGCCACAGCAACACCCCCATAGGGCCCACCCTGCTTTCTTAAGAAGCCCCTGTGTACACTAGGATTACCATCCAAATCTCAGTCTTGGCTCTCGACGCCAGAGTTTATGAAGTTGCGGGAAAAGAGGTGGGGGAATATAATTATTTTAAAAAACAGAAATAAACAAGTGTGCGCAAAAACTTGAGAGAGGGAGAGAGAAATAGTGTGTTTATTAAGCCTCCTGGGATGGGAGGGAGGTGAAGACTGTAAATAATTAGCGCTGGAGTGCTGGAGTTTTCCCGTTTGATCTCTCCGATGGAAAAGCAAATGTAATTTAGCGCGCTGCAAGTAATTTAACAGTTAGCATGAGTTCCTTTTAATTTCATTTTGCTCAGCATCACTCTCTCAAATTAAATATTTTTGTTGTTTACAAAGCAGATCTTTGGCAGCTCTGCAGGGCCGCCAAGTTGAGAGCGAGACGTTTCCATTGGTGTTTATTCATCTAGGCTTGTTTGCGTGTTGAGAAGTGTTTATGGTGATTGTATGAGAACAATTGGATCAAGCATATCTGGGAAAATTAATTCATAACTAATGATAATGGCACAAGAACTAAAGCTGTTCGGCACTTGGAAGATACAAATATTAGAGTTTTGCTTCATCCAGCACATCTGTGCTGTGTGTATTGGCAGCACAAATTGTTTGTTTGTACATATTTAAATTGAGATTTGATTTCAAATGTAATAACTTGAAATGAATCTAATACTATGGCCTTTAAACAGTGTAATTAATATATTTTTTATTAAAAAATTGTGTTTATGTGTGTGTGTATATATGTATGTGTGCGTAATATGTCTGTGCGTAATACATACACATACAGCTGCAAATGCCCAGGCTTCATGGGGTTTATGTCAGCTTGTCAGGGAATTGACAGTTAATTGCTGGAGGTGCCTGTGGCTAGCAGAAGCCTCTGTTCACCACCACGGTCTGTGTGTGTCTGTGTGTTTAGACAACCATCCCCTGGAGCAGGAGGGTTATCAGAGTGAGAGTTGGCCACTGGCGCTGTGTGAGACTGTCTTATCACCTCTGTCCGTGTGCGTGAGTGTGTGTGTCTCTTCCAGCTGAGGGGCTCATTGGTCTGGCCTGTAGTTAATGCCTTTGTTCAGCAGTTACCGCACTGCTGTTTTTGTAATTACCTTTGTAGATAAGCAATTTATTAAACAGTTCAGATTTTAATCCCATACTTTTAAAGACCCCCTGTAGTGAAAATCAAGTTTTTAATGTTGTTTATATGTCTATGGGGTGTTTTTAAGCATTGCTGAGTATTTTCTCCTTAAAGCTGCAGTGAAAAAAAAACGGAGTTTGAAATTGCCCGTTTCTTACGTCACAAACTACCTTGTCACCAATCACGTCAAGATGTAATCGGGCTTTAGCATATTATTAACTGCTGCAAAGCAGGAGAGTCTCGAGAGAAGCCAGGTTATCCTGGTATATTTTTCTGTTGATATGAAAAATCGGGTACATTTAGCAATATAGCGGGTGAATTTTGTGTATGATGTATATTACGATGTTATGATGAACTATATGCCTTTCTCCACGGACGTTCTAAGTTGTTCAAAGCGTTTCTAAGGATACTGATTTTAGAAGGCAGCTTCTGACTCTGAGATGGTGAACGGGAACATGGTTTGTGTAACATTAGCAAAACATTATTAGCTGTTTGATAACGTACTCAAGCAAAAGGCTAATCATATTAATTACCGTTATGTGTCCGACGTTGTAGAGAGCGATACATAAAACGCATTACCATTCTGATACATCGACTTGTGGATGAGCCTGTATGAGTGAGTGGAGGCGGGGCTAATTTGCAAACTCATGGTTCCGCATATACTAAATGAAGCAAGGATGTAGATTTACATTCAAGCTATTTAAAGGCATGAATTCACAGGAAAAACATTTAAATGCCATTTTGGTGATCAAAGATTACTTTTAAGGTATAAAATTATTGACTACAGGGGGACTTTGAAATGATTTGGCCAAAGTGATTCATAAAATATCTAAATCACTTGACACTCGAATTTGTAAGTAAATATACAAATGTGCATACACATATTATTAAAATGTACAGATAGATAGACAGACAGACAGACAGACAGACAGACAGACAGAAAAAATGTGTGTGTCTTCCCAAACAACTGTCAATGGTGCAATGGAGCTCTGTTAATGATAGGTGGTGAATGTGCTGCAGCATTTCAGATGGATTGCAGTAAGACCGAGACAGAGGATGATGGAAGTGTGCAGTAGAATGAATATTAATGGTGGGCGTCTGGGCCAGAGCTAATGATGAGGAAAATTCCCTAATAAAAACTTGATGTGATGGGCAACGACCCGCAGGGTCACCAGAGAGACCTAGAGTTAATAGTGTGCCGTCAGGTGTGGGGAGCAAAGTGATTAGAGCTACACATCCGTTCCTGCTGGAGAATGAGAGAAAGTGGGGGAGGCACAGGGAAATAGAGAAAAAAAGAGATACTGCAGTTTGATAGAAAATTAGAGCGCATGATGAAGAGTAAGTGAAGGAAAGCTAGAATATTGCTCATTCATGTGTGATGTCTATATGGGCATGAATGAAACTGGTCTGTCAATGAAACTTACTCAATGATAAAATAAATAGTTAGTGTTTGACCTGTGTGCTTCTGCATTGTCCAGTTTCCCTATATATGTCTTTGTGCTGTCGGGATATTCAGTTATATCATAATTGCATACATTCATACAGACTTTTTCCGCCTCACTGCTCTTTAACAGAGGGTACGGGGAGAAGCATAACAAAGATGGCAGCTGGCATCAGAGCAAATGTCAGCTGTGCATGCAGTGATTAAAATGCAAACAAAGTGGACTGTTCCCCAGGGAGGAGCCATAATGGTACAAACAATGCAATCTGATGTATTTAATTGTCTGAAAATCTTTCTATTAATCTTTGATTAAGCTAGCAACTGTTTGTTGCCTAACCTTCTTCAGCACTGAATGTCTGTGGGAGTGAAAACCACACTGACTCAGCCTGTTTGTTTGTTTGTTTATTAGGGGAAAGAAAAGTGTCTGGCATCTTGAAACAGACCTTAGTCAGAAAAGATGCCATATTTAATTTGACATAAACAGCAGTGAGGGACAGAAGCACAGTTTATTAATTATTTTGCTGTTGTCTACCTAGGTGTTGATTGTTAGCTGGCTAAACAGTAGTTATATCTTGAGAAGAACTTAACAGTGGATAAAAAAATTCCATAAAACATTGGATGAATTAGACATGAATTAAAACAGATTCATGAAAAATGTACATAAAAACTTGTCATCGTCTTTCTTGGTTAAAACCCTTTAAAATTGCTTTTTGTCCATTACATTCCCGCTTTCTTTTGTCAAATTAAATATGTTTGCTCTAAAGTCTACTGTAGTGATGCAGACATTCTGTGTGTGTGTGTGTGTGTGTGTGTGTGTGTGTGTGTGTGTGTGTGTGTGTGTGTGTGTGTGTGTGTGTGTGTGTGTGTGTGTGTGTGTGTGTAATAAACGTTTTAAATGCTTTTCAAAAAAATCTTACTGACTTTTGTACTGTAGTGTATGTGTTTGTACACTACTGTACAAAAGTTTGGGGTCAGTAAGCTTTGTTTTTTGGAAAGCATTTAAAACGTTTATTCCAAAAGGATTTTTTTATTAAATTAATAAAAAGTGACAGTAGGGAATTTTATAATGTTACAAATAGATAAAGATTTAGATTTCAAACAAATGTTGCTCTTTCTAACTTTCTATTGTTATCCTGAAAAAAAAATGTATCATGGTTTCCACAAAAATATTGAGCAGCACAGCTGTTTTCCACATTGATTAGAAGAAATGTTTCTTGAGCAGCAAATCAGCATATTAGAATAAGGATTTCTAAAGGATCATGTGACACTGAAGACTGGAGTAATGATGCTGAAAAAATCAGCTTTTCCATCACAGGAATAAATTATGTTTTACTGATTTGTGCATATGATTTCATCTTCCCACTCTTTTTTTTTTTTCTTTTACAAACAAACAAACACACACACACACACACAGCGTTTACCCTACCCTCCCACTCTCACTTGTGGCTGGCAGGCTGGGTGACAGTGTCACCCTTGGTTGATCAGCTAAGCGCGTTGCCCTGTGGCACCATCTGTCTGTGCCAAGCTCCACCTCGGGGTGCCATCTCACATCTGTCAGCCTGAGCAGCTTAGCTGACAAGTTATTTTAAAGGTAGCTGTTCCCTCCGGATACGTAGACACATTTACATACATGCATACAGGTATAACACAGACACATCTTGTACCTGCCCTAACCCTTTTCTGTTTCCTGGCACGGCATCACAGAGAGTGTGTGTGGCTGATATACGTCTAAGAATGGCTCTCAAAGCTTGAGATTCAGCTTCTTATCTACAATTTTCTTATACACCAGTATTTCCCACACAGGTGCTATTTTAAAACTACTGCAATAGCAATACTGCAGTTTTCTAAGACAGCATCCAAACTGTCATGGAACCTCATAAGGAACCTTATAGGCAGCAATTCTGCATCACAAAAATAACAGTTGATTTGAATAGATTTCGATGTTTGCATGTTGCTAAGCTACTAGCACAGTACTTTAATAAACAGAATATAAAAATAATGTTGTCTAAATAATGTAATGTAAACAAATTTAAATTTAATTTGAAAAGGAACAAATATTATAAGAAATCAATAAGATGAATAATTATAATAATATATAGCAATATAATAAAATATTTTTATCAACTATTTAATCATTAAATTTTAGTATTAATTTGAAATAGTACATTTATCATAAAAAAAAAAAAATTGTTTTGCCTGCCATGTGTTGTTTTTCCCCCATTGCAGTGCACTATGGGATTGCCTTCTCCATGAAGGACATATGCAATTCTGCTTTGTGCTAAGAGCGCACATATGATTAAAGTGTGCTTTATTTTGGCAATTTTCTAGGTTTCAGTATTTTTGTTCTCTTAAGTCCTTTAGTTCATATTCAGTGCTCATGGTCTGGAGAAAGTATCATATCGGGGAGGAAATTGCCTGCAGATGTTGGAAAGGTGCATGAGGGAGAGGGTTAGACGCTACGGTCAGGCTGGAGGTTATTAGGCCGGGCAGCAGATGACTGCTTTCTGACAGGCATGAGAGAGAGCTGCCCTGGGACAGGCCACACTCCACTGGGGAAGGAGATGTTTTCCCTGTATCTAGACGCCCTCCTGGCTGTCACGCTTCCCTCATCATTTGTTCCTCCGCTCCTTCATCCTGCTGTACTTTAGGATGACGGCTGGACGTCACGCAGATGCTGTGTGAATTAGTCCCTGAATGTCATCAGGTCTGGATCCTGGTGCTCTTAATGGCCTAAGCCAGTCAAAGGTGTCAAAATACATTTCCTCCTCCTCGCTGATGCGGCTGACAGCAGCGCTGCTGTGTTTTTTCTTCTAAGTGAGGTTAGATTTCACTTGAGTTTAATGTTAAAGGCTTGTGGAGAACACAGAGACAGGGTCATGGGGTAGATGATTTGCAGCGATGTTATTTATGCCACCCACCCACGTCTGTCATTTATGCACTGTTAGGTTACATTTGAGCTTAAAATGACATAAACATTGAATCACAAATAGTGTAATGCAGCATTGGCATCTCCAATGTTGTGTTAGCTACGTTAATGTTTTAATGGTTGTCGTCTGTCTTTATTCATTTATTTGCTTTGATTTATCTATGATGTCTGCTTGCAGTCAGTTTGATCAGGGTTTCCTAAACTTTCATCAATTGTGGCCTAAAAAGACCATTTTGTGTTTACCTGAGACCCAAACTAGAGAAAATATATTGAATGCTATTTTTTTTTACATTTCTTATTAAATGAATTAAACAGTTGCACACACACACACAATCTGTATACACTATCAGTCAAAAGGTTGGAATAATTGCACAAAAATGTTTATGTTCTTGAAAGAAGTCTCTTACAATGCCTCATTTATTTGATTAAAAATACAGTAAAAACAGTTATGTTGGGAAATATTTTTACAATTTAAATTATAATAGAATGTAGAATTATAATAGAACTGTTTTATATTGTTATATATTTTATAATTTCCATGTTTTTATTTCATTGTTTTTGGATGATACCATCAACATTTTTGCATTTTCATTTATTTTAACTAAGGAGATACATTTTATAAACGCTTGATGTTACTGTATTTATTGGTACTCATACCAGTTATTTGAGTAATGATAAGTTAAATGGATCATGTCACGTGTAAAAAATAGTGTTCTGTCAAACTTCTGTGGCCCAACATTGCTGCCTATTTGCTGTAAGCTTATAATTTCACATTCAAATGAGTTTGTGAACTCATATTAAATGCAAGTTTGTCATGAGTACCACTGGAGAACATTTTTATAAATTGAATCATGAATAAGTTAAAATATTTGAATAGGTTTAGTATTCAGTTTTTGAAGAATCTGCCCAATATCTTGAGAGCACTGTGGCCCAATGCTCAAAGCCTCACTCTCAGCAGACAGTACAAGGCACGCCGCCATTTTCTCCTCAGAGCGTCTGACTCTTAGCTCAGTGCTGGCTGTGCCTGTTTTTGCTTCCTCTCTCTCTTCATCCTTCCTTTTCTATCCAGCTCAACACACACACACATACACACTCCTACTGCAGAGCAGAGAGTGGGAGCTCCAGGCCTTGATTTGCCAACACATTTCCAATGATTAAAACGTAATTAGCACTAGCGAGCGCCTCCTCCCTGGCTAATTTCACTGCACGCTGTGACAGGCAGGCGGCCGGCGGCGGCGCGGCCCCAGTGGCAGATGGAGAAGCAGGCAGCAGGAGGGGAAAAACCATTTTGCTGCGCCATGGTTTGCATCAGAAAACCATCAGGACGCGCAGCTTTTTCTGTGGGAGGTAGGAGGACAGGGAGATAGAGAATGAGGGGGGAGGAAGGAGGTGGGGCACATAGCTCTCTGTGGCAGCGCATCAAATTGGCACTGTCAGAGCTGACCCTGGCAATGGTTGCCATTCTTCAAGCTGTCCCCCACCGCCACCCACCACAGCCCGCAGGCAGAGCGAGAGAGCGACAGGCAGAGGGTGAAAATAGCAAAGGAAAGAGAAGGAGGAGGAGGGATGGAGGGAGAAAGAGCGTACAAACCTATCGTCAACCTTCCGGACCCCCACTGCCTCTGTAATCAAGCACAGATCAGTCTCAATTAATTTCAGTGTTCATTGACAGTGCCAATTACAACACAATGGCAAATAGACCATGAAATGGAACGTTGAACACTTTGCGTCCTAACTTGACATTTGTCTGCGGTTTTACATCAGTGACTGCTAAATAAGAATAGATCTCTTTATGTGCTGTTTTTAAACATATTTTTGAACCAGAGTGTTTGCTGTGTTTGGCTCATGGCTGTGCTGAATTTAAACCACACGTTTTTCATTGTGTTGGCCCTTCACCAGAGTGTGTCATGCAGTTTGATGTGGGCACTGAGGTTTTCGTTTCGAGAAGTCTGGTTAAGCTCGGAGCTTTGGACACTGGCAAAGACGTGGTTAAACAAGCTCAGAATACGATTGCTTTCGCCTTTTTTATTATACCACACTTACAAGGCCTTTGGGATTTGACTTCAAATAGGAATGAAATTAAATGTATTTAGCTTGAAGATATTTTCATGTAAATGCTCTGTTTTTGCCATTGTGGAAATTTGTCGTTGTGTGTGTGGATGTGCTCGTGTTAAAAAGAAAGTGTACGATTTTAGTGGAAAACCAGCCAAATTAGGGACTTTGATTCCAGTCCAGACTTTTAAGAAACCATGACATTGTTTAAAGAGTGCTGGGTTGACATTTCATGTTGTATCAAGAAGTTGGTGACATATCAAAAAGCTTGTTTCTTGTTATAAAGCCAAGGGACAAACCACAAAACATTTAAGGCATTTTTAAAATGCCTATTCCTTTCAATTGATATTTTGTAAAGGAAATAAAGAGTGAGTGTTAGCACAAGTACAAGTGCATAATGAACCATGATTTCATACCTTTCCTGCTTCACTCTCTGAAATATGTCAAATATGTCATTTTTTATTTCATGAGGATTTTCAAGACGCGTTTAGCTCCCATGCTGCACTGCTGCAGTACAAACTGCATGAACACAGCAGGGGTAGATAGGATCTGTTACACTATTGGTCTCATTCGGAGGCCTAATCAGCTCTTCCTCATTCGCTGCATCTGAGGAGTGTGTGTCTAACTAAAGCAGATGGCTCTACTGTTCCACTGAGACCATTGGCTGTTTTAATAAGCTTAACATGCTATATTGATCTGCAGCCAAGATCAATTGGCGAAGTCTTTGGCTTTGAAATTAACACCACACCAGAAAATAAGCTTGAAAATGCTGAGATGGATTCCCAAGTTAATCCATGCAATATGACTGTAATACCAAGTATTTTAGAGGAATTAAATATGTTGGACTGACCATCATTATGCCAATCTCTTCATATTTACTCTTGTCAGCATCCTTTACTGTTGTTTTCTTAACTTCAATCTGTTCAAATGCATGTTTTCTTGACTGAAGCAATTATAATATAAAATGAATGTCCTATTACATTATATTATATTATAATATCACACATTATTACGTTAAATTATAATATAATATATCACTATAATAAAATATTAATTGTATAATTGTCAGTCAACAATATATTTTTCCACTTTTATTTGATGAAACAGGACAGGAAATGATGGAGAGAAAAGCAACGAATAGAAAAATGACCCTGGACTCGAACCTGCATCTCCTACATGAGCAGCACAGCCCAATATGTACTAAGCACTATGCCACGACGCTCTAATATACTTTGAATCACAACATGCGACAGATCTTACCTATTTGTTTTTTTGTTTGTTGTTGTTGTTGTTGTTGTTGTTTATTCATGAAAAGTGCAGCTTCTCGCTGTTAAGGACAAACAAGCTGCCTGCCCTTACCTGTCAGATCTAATCTTACTTTCTCCGTTACTTTTACTTTCCCACTATAAAGGTATTTCCATCTGGGCCCACCCCCCTTTTCTCAATCTTTTCTCTCGGCACCAGTATGGTAATTTACATACCTCTATTCTTGGAAAGAAGGAGCAAGAGAGAGAGAAAGAATAATGACAGCAATTTCTTCCCTTTCTCCACTCGCTGACTTGCGAGAGAGTGTCGTTTAACGGCACCTGTGTTAGCGACAGGCACGCGGATGAGAAGCGAAGGAGAGCAGTTGATTAAATCATCAAGTCGCAGCGCTGAAAGTCAATTCTGCTCACCGTCTACAATGATATCCTTTTATCCTGACGTAATGAGCTATGGCACTTTTGCATTGGGTAATGCGATGAGTTCTATTAGCGCGTTCCATTTGCTTCACAAGCAAGGGCGAGTCATTTCGTTCCTCTCATATCTCCGCAATCAAAGCGCTAGGCCGGGCACGGGGAGCACTGACACGCCAATGGAGATGCCGGCGGTGTTTTTTATGGATCACAACACACTGGAAAAAATACCTTTTGCTCATTATTTTAACTCTTCGGGAACTTTGCCTGTGCCAGATGAAGAGGAGCCTCTGGCCTTTAGGAAGGCTTCGTGTAGTCGTACATGTGAAATCGACCATTGTGGCCAAGTACATGGAAGGACAGGAAGAGTGTGGGTTACATTTCAAAAGCCTCAATAATATAATACTGATTGTGTTTCATAGCATTTTTACTGTAATGCTAACAGTATCATGGTACTGGCACACACAGGAGCAGTAGGTTATTAACATCTGTGTGTGTGTTTATTGGTTATGTATAATACATGAGCCCTGTATGTCTCGAATCCCATTGGACTGGGGCTGTAAATTGGATGCTGCTCAGCAGGCCCTGTATCAGGTCAGACGGGAGAAACTCGTGCCAGAAAATATTATCCCCCTCTCACTCTGTCCCTTCCTCTCACTTTCTATCCCTAGCTTTCAGTCCTTGCAGGAATACGGCTCCCAGAACTGTCAATCATTCAGGGCTGCCACAAGGTTTATGCTCCACTGGGTGTAATTGGCCCTGAAGACCTTAACCCCCGCCCCTAGCAGGCCTTCATAAGAGAGTCCAAACTCAAACCCTGAATGCATCTCTCCCAGCCAAGTCATTTGTGTGCTGCTAGCTAATTAGCAGATAAAGAATTAAGCGGACCTTGAAATTGAAATTGGACAGAAAAGGCTTAAATTCAGCATTTTAATATCATTCTATGTTTATTAGCTCATTTTTTCATTGCTTTATTTTGCATGAACACCCCACTACCCTATATTGTTTTGTTTTTGTTGTTTTATTTTATTTTATTTTCATTCAGGGTAATTTCTAAAATGTTAAATTATTAAAATTACTTTCTGTTTGAAGTTGAATCACTGGTCTTTTTTATGGTTATATATGCACTGCAAAGTTTCTGGAGTGACAACCGTGGTTCTTTTTAGTTCATCAAAAACATAGTGTAACCAGTGTAGCCCAATTCTGAAAACAAACAACTCTTATGAACAAGTTCTTTTTAATGAATCAAAAACATACAACAAGACCAGTGTAGCCCTATTCTGAAAATAAAATACTCTTATTGACTTGGTTGTTTTAGTGATTTAAAAAGATATAGCACGACCAGTGTAGCCTGATTCCAATGACTCTTATGATGAACTGTTTTTGTAGTGAATCAAAAACATACAGTGCAACCAGTGAAGTCTGATTCTGAAAATTAATGACTCTTGTGAATTGGTTCTTTTTAGTAAAAAAAACAAAAAAAACATACAACATGATCATTCTTGACCAATTCCGAAAACCAATGACTCTTATGAGCCAGTTCTTTTTAATGATTCTGAAAAATCCAGTGTAGCCCAATTCTGAACATGAACAACTCTTATGAACTGGTACTTTTTAATGAATCATAATAATCAGAATATGCTGAATTCGAACCACAAACTACTCTTACTACAGTATTTAACCACATCAGCAGTAGTATGCTCCTCCAAATTCAACAGCCAGTAGTCTGATTCATGAACAAATGACTATTATGAGCCAGTTATTTTTATTTCAAAAGAAGTTTTGAATCAATCTGAAACGATTTACAGCATTAGCAGAAAAAGTTAGAAATAGACCCAAAAGATTCAGAATCTAATTGAATCAGGGAGTCTGCAGTACCCAACCCTAAACATCAATGCCAACAATAAAACCCTTTTAATATTAGATATTTTTGACCAAGTAATCAGTTTGTTGAATTTCAGGAACGTGAATTTGGTTGATTTTATTGTAAAAGGCTGGGTACAGAACAAGCTTAAGTACTCAGCGGCTGTATTTAGCTGCAGTGTGTCTGTGGCCTATGAGACGTGAAGATAGTTGGACTCGTACTCTAGTTGGTGTCTGGGAGAAAAAGCCCTGCTGGTGGTAATAGGCAGATGTAATGAGGCCTGGCCACTGAGTGAGATAAGAACAGCCTTTTCCTGCTTAGACTTTTATTACTCTGCTGATGAGCTGTGCAGTGCGAGACTGCCGGAATCAGATTTCCATTTCATAATGGCTTTATATTTAAAAGCAAAAAAAAAAAAAAAGTGTTTCAGCTTTGTCACATCTATTAGATTCTGCACTGTTCTAATGTTGTCTTTGTCTTACAGTGTGAAAGCGAGAGTGACCAAGAAGACAAGGTAAGACTATGCCTAATTACTTCTATTAATACAGAGCTCACAACAACAGCAGTGTATTGATATTTATGTATTTTTTTGGAATTAAACATTAATGTTGAAATGTTTTTGTTATAGTACTTTTTCTTATCCCTACATAATATGCAAAGACAACTACAAAGCCCCATTATAATAGCGAATACATCATTGGAGATGGTTTCTAGTAGTCGTTCCTATGTTTTAGGTGGCAGATCACTGTCTGCTCTCCTATTGGTAGTTGTTACGTTGTATCGATTCGCTACTAATTTGCATAAATTGTTTGTTGCATTTCCTCTGTAACGGTCGTCAGCTGGAGTGCCCTTGAGAGCCACCAGAGGGCACTCCACTACAAACTACATTTCCCATAACTCACTGCCCGGACTCATCATCACTGATCACATTCACCTGTATGTCATTACCTTGTTTAGCTCACCCCTTATACGCCTTTCACGTTCACTCACTGCGTAGTTTTGTATGTTGTTGCACTGCATCTCTGAGCATTTCTCTGGTTCCCAGTGTGTCCCTCAAGAAATCTTTCTTGAAAATGAATGTCTGGTCACTCACTGTGAATGTCTTTTGGGTTTTTAAAAAAAAAAATGTATGTAATATTCGGAATATGGTGGGGGGGAAAATATAATTAATATACTGAATTGTGATTTCCTTCAGGAAATGTAAAGCTAGTTAGCTGTAGTTTTAGTGCCAGTAGTGGTATTATTAATACCATGTTACATCATATAGCACTTCTAAAATCATCTTTATTCGTTTTTAATCAAACTTGAATCAATGAGAATCCAATATTAGACTCTACTTAAAAGTGTGTTTCTATTTAATTAGAATTACCATCTTGTTAATGACTGTGAGAAGGCCTTAATTAACTCTGCATTAATTATGAATGACTAAATGGTGTGCGAAATTTGAAAAGAACCATTACGAGCCTCACAAGTTACATTTTACACATATTAACATGTAACAATTCCTACAGATTTATTATATATAGATATAACCCACATGACATACAGTATGTTATTTATAACTAAATCAGGCTATTATTTAAATGCATGCATGTAATTGAACACTAGTCTCTAGGCTAACTTTGATGCAAACTAGGCAAGATACAAAAAGCTTTAAAAGACACATTGCACCACTTATTTACTGTCTGTTGAACATCAGCATGATTACACGAAAATGTTGTTTTGTTCACTCTTTTAGAATTTCCCTCATTTGTTGTTTTAACCAGTAGTGGTTTGATGACGACGAGTCGAATTAGCCATGTCAGTAAAAGCCCTTTGTTGAGGCATGGCAGAGATGTGTGGTGTACGACATTAATCGCTGTTTTGCTCGCTGCGTTCCTGCTTCTCATTATTCCTCTAATGATTTTCACAATGTCATGTCGTTCTCTCTGCCTTTGATTAATTATGTGTCAAAACAATGGGAGGGTTTATTAGGTAAACAAAGAAACAAGAGCGCTCTCTTTCAAACGCACACACATTCGCAAACACTTCAGAGGGATCTCTTTCTGTCAATAGCTCTTAAAATGTGTTTACAAAACCATTAGCAATAAGCGACAGATCAGTGATATTTTCACATGCTTTACTCTGGGAATGAGTTCAGTAGCTCTTTCCCCTGCAATAGCAGTTACAGTACAGTATATGTTCAGCGGCTGTAGGGGAGGACGACTTGTCACATTAATGGGTCAGTTCTATTCATCCACAGACAAACTGTCTCTTTTTATTCTCCTCCGGCTCAAATCAGGAAATAAAAAAAGACACTCTGGAGAAATCACTTTCTGACTGCAAGAATGATACGAACATTCTCCCTTTTTCCCTTGAATGACATGCATGCCCACTCTCCTTAAAGGGTTAGTTCACCCAAAAAAAAAAACTCACCCTCATGTTTTCGGAACACAGATTAAGATATTTTGATGAAATCCGAGAGCTTTCTGAATCAGCCATAGGCAGCAACGTCATTGCAACTTTCGAAGCCCAGAAAGGTAGTAAAGACATCATTAAAATAGTCCATGTGACTGCAGTGGTTCAACCTTAATGTTATAAAGCGATGAGAATACTTTTTTTACACAAAAAAACAAACAAAAATAATAACTTTATTCAACAATCGCTTCTCCTCCTTGTCAGTCTGCTACGCTGTTCACGTAGTAAAGACAGTGCAGCGCTTCTGGGTTCTACCTCAGAACGCTGGGTCATACTGGACACATGCGTGTGATGCTGACCAAGGAGCTGGCCAATAATCAGCCGGCATTTTATAAAATATTTATAAAATATTATTTTGTATATTATGTATAATTTTTATAAATTGATGTGATCAAATTAAAGAATAGTTTTATAAATGTGTAATACAGTATAAATATTGTTTATAAATGTTATAATTATTTTTACTAGCTTTAAATGTAGGCTTAACTTTAACTGTTTAATATTTTTAAATATATCATATTTATTAAATCATGTAAAATACTTTATTTAATAAAATATTTAATAGCAATGTCATTTATATTGTTTTAATAGCTTCTACTTAAAAGCTTACTGTAAAAATAACGCCAGCTATGATTTATTTATTTCACTTAAGTAGTTTACTTAGTAATAATGATGCATTACATGCAGGTTTGATTAATTAGTGTAATTAATGGAATGGTGTTTTATTAAATTTAATTATAAAAGAATTATGTTTTTTTTATGTTTTTTAATGTTAATGGGAAACAGTATGTGTGTGTGGACGTGTCGCGTAAAGTGTGAGAGTGTTTAATGGCCTTTTGACATCTCGTTTGTGTTAGCTGGAGCGGAGCGAGAGATTTATTAAATGGTACAGTCTGTACACTGTTCATCATGCGGGCCTGGTCTATTCCAACTGGAACCCGGCCCTAGTCCTGCTGTCTGCCCTCTCTGGCTCGCTCTCCTCTCGCTCTCCTCTCTCCTGCTGCTGGATGAATTGGCAGCATGCAGACCAAACGGGGTCCAGAATGTTCTGAATGCATTTGGCTGGCTCTGGCAACCGTGGCTGGCCTCCACCTTCCAGGCTTTTGGCTCCGCTTGGGTCCCTGGTTGCCCCGTTACTTTCGTTCTCTTTCTCTTTCCCTCGGTGTGCCAGGGATCTTGTTTTCACCTCTCCCCACAACCTGCTCACCCACCAAACCCCAGGCCCCTGCCCTGATTTGTGTGCAGAAGAAGTGTGTGTTATTAGAGAGAGCAGGTAGGACCCTGTCTTCTCATTACCTGGCGCTCAAGGGGGATTATTATGTCTTCTGTGGCTGGCAGAGAGAGAAAGAGGGAAAGATTCCACCGCCTGACGGGCTGTTTGATGTTCCGCTGCTGCCCGGATCCAATAACGTCCCCTTTTCATGGCGCAGTTAACACTAACAGGTCTGCGCCATCTGAGAGCGTTTAAAGACCGTTGAGGCTCAAGTGAATCTATGCCGACTTTAGCCAGCAACAAATCAGCACATGTGCTCAGGCTTAGTGCCTCTCTACCCTCAGAATCCCTCTTTATGTCTGAGCCGTGGTGCAGTGGCTTGCACATGTGCTCTTGACATATTAGCCAATTAAGATCGCAGGTTTGAGCCTGACATAATAATAATAATAATAATTTGTTACATTTATATAGCGCTTTTTCTGGGACCTCAAAGCGCTTTACATAGGAGGGGGAATCTCCTCAACCACCACCAATGTGCAGCATCACCTGGATGATGCGACGGCAGCCATATTGCGCCAGAACGCCCACCACACACCAGCTTACTGGTGGAGAGGAGACAGACTGATGAAGCCAATCAGAATGTATGGGGATGATTAGGAGGCCATGATGGACAGAGGCCAAGGGGCAAATTTGGCCAGGATGCCGGGGTTACACCCCTACTCTTTATCGAAGGACATCCTGGGATTTTTTGTGACCACAGAGAGTCAGGACCTCGGTTTAACATCTCATCCGAAGGACGGCTTCACATCATTGTTTACTCCTATTTTCCTGTCTCTCTTTACTGATCTGTACATTTAAAGACAGGAAAAACCTCAAGTAAAACTAGATTTTTACATTTCAGAACTCAACAATAAGGCCTTTTTTCTGCTGTCTCAGTCAGGAATCAATCATAAAGGAATAATCCATTTTTGTTTTTAGCTTATTTACTATTCATTTTTTTATTTACTGGAGATAATATTTATATATTTTTTTTCATAAAATATAGTTATAGATGCATGAATAGATTTTTATATTTCACAAAATAAAATTAACAAAAAATGAAACAAGTTGGAAATAGTACAGCTATAAATTAATGAAAACAAAGCCCAACGTTTAAGTTTGCAAGTCGTAAAATGGATGTACAAGATTAATGAATGTAAACATTTTACTTAAAATAATCCTTATTATTAAGTCATATGGTTCTCATCGTATGTGATGTATCATGTCATTATGGACTTTTATTTTTAAACTTGCTGTTTTTAACCACGAATAATGATTTTAAACCATATCATAATCACAGCATAAGCATTATGCTGAAGCTCTGTTTTTAATGCCAAAAAAACATTAACAGTGTGCACAAAGCATGCTGAAAAATGGTTTTATGTGTACTAATCAATTATCAGCCCATTACCTTTAAGAGGTAGCTGGAGATGACAAATCGCACAAGCATGGACAGATTAGTCTTAAGTACCTTTAAAGTATCCCACCTTTGGCTCCAAATGAACATCCTCTTGCGTTTTAATGCACTTGATGAGGCCTTAAAAGGGAAAATAAGAGGACCTTTATCGCTGAACTCTTTTAACACCCCTCACCCCCTCGCTCTTTTCATGGGCCCTTCATTCCTTCTTGCATATTTTCCCCCATCTGTGTGTGGCCGAGGGCAGAGGACACCATTTGAAAGCAGTTGCAGATTTATTAGCATCTCTGCGTCAGAGAAGTGCTATAATTTCACTCGCTCGCATCTCATTCGAGACCTTCGCTAAAGCGTTGCTTTAGAAAATGTGTGTCTTTCACAAAACCATGATCAGAATTGCCCATATAGTAACTGATTACATGTAGTCTGGATTATGCAATCAGATGCAAAAAAAATTAAATACTTGTAATTAGATTATATTACATTTTAAAATATTCATAATTAGACTACAGTTACTTTTTTGATTACTGTACATGATTACTTAATATTCACAAAATGGCAGTAAATTCATAATTCATTGATTTGTCCCTAATTCTTCTTTATTATCTTTTAATAAGAAATATTTTCCCATTAAAAAGAAAGAACAATATATGTTCGGAAATTTTTCAGACCGGTCACTAGTCAGGCAGCTATAATCACACACAGCATACACAAATAAAATATTATTATCTTTTTTATGTGTTTTATTTTGAAGAGCTTTAAAGATGATCCTATTCAAATCAATATGATGAGTTATATTAAAAGTAATTAAAAAGTCTGATTATATTACCTAAAATGTTTAATGTAATAGATTGTTACTACATGTAACTACGTTTCTAACTTCATGATGTAATTTGTATTCAGTAAATGGACTACAATTAAGTAATCTACCCAGCACTGCCCATATGTATAGTATGTATCCTGGCTTCCATTTGTCTGTCTTTTTGCACTTCATCCGCCGCTTCTCTCTTTGTCTTCTGACGATGTTTGCCCTGAGGCGGTTTGAGGAGGAGAGGCACATTAGTTTCTCCATCACTCAGCCTGAGCACTGGAACATAAAACAGTTTTTTTTTTTATCTCCTCGCCACACTTCCGCACGGTGAAACGGGGCGGGTAATAAAGCTTCGCGAGCGAGTTGTCAGCGGTAAAAGATTGTGTTTTGCCCTCCCTGCATCTGGAAAAAGGAGGGAGGACAGAGAGGGGAGCGAGCAGAGGGGTGTTTACAGGCTTGAGTGGGCGCTTGTGAGCCCGGGAAAGAGGCTGATTGCTGTAGAGTGGCCTGTCAGCCCGTGATTTGTCATGTACTTCATCATCTCCGTCACTCCGCGGAGCGTTGTCATAGCTAACGTATCGGCCCGCATTTGTACCGGGCCGTGTAGGAAATTTGTATTTACTTTGGGGTTGGGGGGCAAGGGGAGTGAGGAAGCGGCGGGGGGAGTGGTGTAATTTGTTCCTCGTGGATAATGTGACCCTGAGTGGAGCCGGATCATGGGTTAGTTGAAGTGATATTTTCCGGTAATGGTAGTCGTACATCACGGCTGTCAGACAGAGTTAGGAGGCATGCACATAACAGCTCCATTTCAGCCACTGCAAGCATCTGGGATTATTTTCCATAACCAAGTATGACATGACCGCTCTGCGGAGTGCATTAAATTTTTACTGGCTTTTCTTCCTTTGCTCCTTCTATCCCTCCCTCTCTTTGCTCCCCAGTCGGGTCAGTGGCGTTTCCCCTGAGCCGACCGGGGGGGCTCCAGTCTGGCAGGGTGATTGATGCTCGGGAGACTCGGCGTCCCTCACCTAGACCGGGACGCCGCTGCAGCGCTGACACGTCTCCTTTAAAGCTGCTCGGCTACAGTCCCGCCGCGGCACCCCCCTCTTTCTTTTATTTCTAATGACGTGTTTATTTCTTTAATTTCTTTCTTATGGTTGCCGGCTATTTTGATCCTTGTTATTTCCAGGCAAGGTCAGCGTTGTAAATGCCAGAGCTGTGGGAGATGGATCACGTGTCTGTGGAAGGCTAATCGCCGGGATCCTGGGGGCGGGTGGGCAGGCAGTGCTCATTATAGGGGCCTACCGCCAAAATTATGTGACGACCTTACAGCCCCTCAGACTTGCCAAGACAGCAGAAGGATTTCGAGGGAGAGAGAGCAGGGTGATGCATGCTGCTTGATGGATGGACAGGTCAGCAGGCTATGCAGTCACACACCACCCCTCACCCCTGGCCGTCCCTCTCATTCCTGTCTGCCGCAGCGGTGCATTATGGGAGAAAGAGTGCAGCCCACTTATTGTACTGCCGGAGCGCTGCTGGTTGAGTGACACCAATTAAACAGAACCTCTTTGTGTTTGAGAACAGCATTGTATGGGGACTGTCAGCTAGTGATTTACTAATGGAATATATGCATTTATTTTTATATTTATTCATTTATTTAATTATTTAATTTATTTAAAAAATATCCATATACATGTATAATTACAGTGGGTATTGCAGTATATTATGTGTGTTGTATTTATTTGAATGCTTATTATTATTACTATTATTGTAGTTGTTACTAATGTTACTAAAACATTAAATTAATTTTGCATGTAAACAGAAAATATATTAATGACCAATATAATAGTCAATAATCTTAATGATAAAAACTGTCATTCTTTTTTACAGCTTGTAAAACATTATAAATGTACAATTTTGATAATCGTATCTGTAAATTGATATTACTATCTGCGAAAATATTTTTATCACAGCATTAGCATTATATCACCAAACATTATTCTTTATAGAAAACTTAACAGTTTGTTTGTGTTATTATAGTGGAAATAGTGACTTGAAGCTGTTGTTTGTGCTGAGCATAAGCAGAGAAGCATCCAAGTGCCCTAAGGCAGTCGGTAATGACCCCCACCGACCCTTACTTGCTAACACAATCACACTCACACACACATTTACACACTGTCTCCTCCATCTCCCCCAGCAGGCAGAGCCTCATTCTGTCATGGTGTATATCTAGGCGCTAACGCTTGCCTCTAACATGTGGACAACGATCAACTTGTTAGTGTGGATTCAGCATCTTCCTTTCCCCTAGGCCATGATGAGCCTTGCTGATGCCTCCAGATTCCTTACACACACACACACACACACACACGAGAGCCCCTGACGGTTCTTTAGTCCCCGAGGAGAGCTCAGTGTGGTAGGAGGTTGAGTGGTTGGGGTTTGTTTCCAGGACTGAGACTAACGCTGTGTGCTCTTGCCATTAGGGACACAACCTCGCAGCAGGGGCCCTACGAAGAAAATACTCCTCTTTTTTGGGGGGCCCTGCACACTCCTGTCTGATCTCTTATGGATCGGGATGGACAGTAGCCCTGTTACGACAGCGCAGCTGGTGCGGGCCATTATAGACCTTTTCTATCTTGCTTTATCCTTGTTTAAAAAACTTTTATACATCTAGTCAGGCACTTGGAGAAGCAAAAAGGGTCAAGATCATTCTTGGTTTGTTGTGTAGCAATCCACTCAGTGAAAAGGCATAAATTGCTTTTTTTCTCTCTGAGCAAACACTATTATTTCCAACACAGCATAGGGAGGCTGGATGGAATAAAATAAAGGTTCACTTGGAGAAATAGTTCAGTGACTTCTTGATTTTAAGTTTCATGTTGACTTCCAACCCAAGGCACAAGATATTTTACACTTTCCATTATCAGACCTTCCCGGGAGCCCTCAACTTCAGCATTAATTTGCACAAGCCAATAAAAGGTAACAATGTACCTGTGTGAATCAGACAAGGTTGCAAAGTCCTTGAAATAGAATTGAAGGGAAACTTCCCTTGGGAATTTTGATACAGAGGCAAAGCTTTAGATGAAAATGATTCGATCAATGTTGCAATCTACAAACAACTTCAAAGTAAGGTATTTAGACCTTATAAATGGTTTTGGGGGGGGGGGGGGCATAATATTATATTATATTATATTATATTATATTATATTATATTATATTATATTATATTATATTATATTATGTTTAACGAGTAATCGCACCCAAAATACAAATTTTACATAATATACAGTATGTTTGTGTACTATGTATAATTATTTTGGATATATAAATACTCACACATGCATGTATATATTTAAGAAATATTTGCATGTATATACTGTATATATATTTATATTATATTGAAATAAAAATATTTTATATATAAATAACACATTTTTCTTAAATATATACATGCATGTGAATGTATATATATGTGTATATATATATATATATATATATATATATATATATATATATATATACAAAATAATTATACACAGTACACACACAGATATTATGTAAACACAAACTTTTATTTTGGATGCGATTAATCGCCATTAATCATTGCACAGCCGTAATTATATTATAGTATATTATATTATATTATATATTATTTCCTGATGAAGAATAGAAGTTGAAAAGAATAGCATTTATTAATAATAGACATCTTTTGTAACATTATAAATGTCTTTATTGTCACTTTTGATCCATTTAATGCGTCTTTGCTGAATAAAAGTATTAATTTCGTTCTTTAAAATAACTTACTTTTAAATGGTAATGCATCACAGTTTCCGAAAAAATATTAAATAGCACAACTGATTTTAAAATGTATAATAATAAATGTTTCTTGAGCACCAAATCAGCATGTTAGAATGATTTCTAATTGAACATGTGGCACTGAAGAGTAAAATGATGCTGAAAATTCTGCTTTGCATCACAACAAAACTATACATATTATATACACATATGTATGAAGATGTATATGTTCTATGTTATTTCCCACCTAACTACTTGTATAGTCTGGTGATGGGTCTATGTGTGACTTGTGAGCCTGTACCTGTAAAGTGTTCTAGAATATTCTATTCCATGTGAAACTGGTAGGTGTGTGACACTTCTCACCTGGCCTGAGATGGGCCTATCTGCACTCATGAATATGAATGAGAGCAGGTTGTCTGTTATCTAATTTAAATAATGTATGCGTTCAGATCTTGGGTTCAGATCCACGTCTCCTAACAGACTTTTTCCTCAAAACATGGAACTGTAGCAAATGGAACATCTCAGATATTGTTATGCAGGGTTTTGTTATTTTACTCTTTCTGTCCATCTCTTTTTTCTTTACCCTTCGTTCTGTTTCTGACTTGGCGTCCTCCTCAGGCTGAGTGCTGACAGTCCAAGGTTAAACTGAGGCCGTATAGATGGTAGATGTCTGTCAAACTTCATACCTACTCACAGACCCTACGAAGTGACTCATATACATAAACACGCAATCACATTTTGCTCTCTCTGTGGTCATTAAAAATCCCATGGCACTTCTCTAAAGAGGGTGTAACCCCGGTGTCCTGGCCACATTCCCTCCAATTCCCTTGCCAATCATGGCCTCCTAATAATCCCCATCCTTTGAATTGGCTCTATCACTCTCTCTCCTCTCCACCTATCGCTGGTGTGTGGTGAGCACACTGGCGACGTTGTACTGTGGCTGCCGTCGCATCATCCAAGTTGATGCTCCACTGGTGCTGGTTGAGGATAGATCCCGACATGATTGTAAAGTGCTTTGGGTGTAGTTGTACATATGAAAGCGCTATATAAAGGCCTCATTCATTCATTCATTCACATTGTCCATTAGCATGTTAGTTTTTAGAGCAAATGTCCATAGACTTCATTTTGAAGTCTTTAAAAGCACAGTATGTAAGTTTTCAGCACTAGATGTCGCTTTTTCAAAACAATAACAAAGGCATAGCTTGATGACGCCATGAAACTATAAACTATAATAAACTAAAATTAGTTTGAAGTTGAAGCACTAACATTATTAAAGGTTCAGTGTGTAGATTTTAGCGGCATCTAGCGGTTCGGTTACGAGTTGCACTAATGGCTCAGCCCACTGCTCACCCCTCCCTTTCGAAGAAGCTACGGTTGCTAAGACGGGACAAACATATCGTCGTCTGAGACATCAGAGAATAGCCAGAGTAAGCCAAGAGTGTGTAACATTGTCACTGTTTCTGTACCACAGTCCATTATAAACCACATGGATAAAGTTTACAAAGCCATAGTCAGGTGAGGATCAAGGGTCTTAATATATAATATAATAATAGTAATCAGCTGATTGTCTCATGAACGTAACCAGCACATTTCTCCCCACATAACAAACCTCATAATACAGCGAGGGAGAAGAACCACATGAAACTATCCAACTACATATTTTTTCTAACAGGGTAGTAAAAGTTTAGCTGGCTAATATGAGCTGTTATGCTGTAGGGCTGTGGCTGAGCTGGTTAAAGCGTAAAGCATTGTGTATACTCGATGCGTCTGCAAAAATGATGTGATTGTAACAGCTCGCGCGCCTCCGCATCCCCTAGACACCATTTACTACACACAAATTAATAAATAATAATGAATAAAAATATTGTTTTTTTTTTCTCTGGTTTTGAAAACTCTTCGCGATCGACTTAAAATTCTTCCAAGATCGACTTGTCGACCGTGATCGACGGGTTGGTGACTCCTGTAACGTTGTTTTACGGTCAATAGTACTAATCAGCTGATTGTCAAAGCCATAACACAGCGAGGGAGAAGAACTAAGTTACATGAACAATCCAACTACATATTTTACACCACTGACAAGGGAAAAGGCACTACTCGCGGTGTCTATGGCTAGCTTCTAGCTTTCTGCGGCTTCTCTTTCAAGGTAATGACGAAACGCGCTCTGTAGCGCTGTTTGTTCGCTGTCGGCTACGGTAGAAACATGACGTCACAATATGTCGACCTTCATAGAAGGGGGTGCCCGCGGTTATGTAGATATATATGTCTCATTCTAAGGTATTAAAAACATAACGGTTCATTGAGTAAGGTCTTTATACACCACTGAACACATAGTTATGGATCTTATATTGCATTTCTGTAAATAGATCCTCAGAAATATTACACATTGCACCTTTAACTGGAAATAAAAAAAGATGAAAATAAAATAAACCTAAATAGCATTATTTAAAAAAAAATACTTATAAAATGACAAAAACACATAATGAAATTAATAAAATCTAAACTAAATATATTAAAAAATTTAATTATATTTAAAAGGAAAACTAAAAATACAGGTTAATTCAAAATATTAATAAAATTAAAATAAAACAACAAAAATGAAACTGGTCTGTCTTCAAAAATAAAATTAAAAACAGAATAGATTGATAGCGTATAATATCTGTTATCTGATCTTTCAGTGTTGTCCTCACTGTAATGTTTCCCCAGAGCATTTTCTGCATCTACGGATTGAAAGAAAATGACCCTAATGACAATTGTGCTGGTGTATACACTGAGGACACCGGACATGCAGACTCATGTGTAGACACATCTTTAGTCTCCCGTCCCAAGTGCTCACTAACACGCTTGTTACCGCAGAATAATTGGAGGGTGTTCAGCTTTGCAAAAACAGGTCAGGTCAGGAAAATCTTGTCCATCTATGTCCTGATTAACCCCAGGAGGATGATCAACAAAAGAGCTCGGCCTGTTGTGCGCGAGGCTCCAATTATGTGTACAAGACATCTTCGGCCTGAGGGAAATTAAATGGAGTCCCCCAGCTGGATGTGCAACCGAGGCCTCATGGGAGACATTTTGTCTCTTATTAAAACAGCCCCATTGTCTAGGCTTAAGGGTCCAGAGTGTCAAGCTGCAAATATGTAAATATAATGCCCATAAGGACTTTGGCTTACATCCTTGTGTGTATGTGTGTGTTCATCCACACCCTACGCCATTTGTGACAGCCAGTATAGACTGGGAATAATGAGGCTGCCGCTGCCCTGTTGATGTCCTGCATTGTGACTGAAGCTCATTTCTGTGTGGACGTCTTGACAGCACCGTGATGCAATGGTTGTGGTATTCTCTCCACTGTCTTTCTGCTGTTATCAGGCCCTATTTAAACACCTCAGCAATGGTCCCTCGGGCTCTGAGAGCAGGACACCCATTGATTGCGTCCAGTCTCTCTAAGTGAGGTTGTAAACAGCTCCGACTCAGGACAGATCACTGACACTAAGTGGCCCTCTGGAGAGAAATGAAGATTAATGAACCTCAGAGGATGGTTAGTTTGTTGTTTTTTGTTGTTGTTGTTTTTTTAAGTTAGAAACTAATGATTCACTCTAGGTTATTTAAACTGAATGTCGCATAAGCGTACAGACACTTCATTTAATTTAAAGGCTAATGTAAATATAATTTCTAACAAAAAGCACTGCTTTGAGGTAGCTTAAAATTCCGGAGCAAACCAGACATTAAAATTAATTGGGAACCAATAAAATATTAAAAATGATGTCAACAACACAAGATATACTCTCAGAAAAAAAGAAAAGATACAAAAACTGCCACTGGGGCAGTACCCTTTCAAAAGGTACACCTTTGTACCTAAAGAGTGCATATAAGTACCTCAAAGGTACATATTGGTACCAAAAATGCCTCAGTTTTTCTTCCATGCAATTAAAGTGAATGTGGTCCAATGTTGTTTTGGACCCCATTGACTTTCTTTGTATGGCCAAAAACAGAAAGGTAAAGTCTGGAACAACATCAAGACAAGTAAATGATCAATTTAAATTTTTGGGGTGAACTAACCAGGCTTATGGTTTGGTCAGTCAAATGTTGATATTAAAAACAAAGGAAATGTTTATAATCATTTATGCAGTGTTTCGCCTGGTTTTAAGGAAGGGTGTGGTGGGGTTGAGTGGTTTAAGAACGTCCCTCCCTTAAGCACACAAACATATAAATCACATTTCTTTTAATTATTCAGTGCTGTGGTGCTTCAAAATGCATTTTGCTTCCTTTCAGTCTGTCCTTCCTCTGAAGCTTCAGGCTTTTAAAAGCCTCTGGCAGTTTGTAAAGGTCTGTAAGCTGAAGAAACTGTTCTCAACACAACTTTATATTCTTGCAAACGCAAATCATGAGAAAACATTCTCTCTGCACAGCCAAGACCCCTACTGAGACATATGACAACAAATGTTTGAAGATAAAGGCGTTTACTGTGACAGAAGAATGAGCCGTGTGTTTATGTGTTTATCTGTAACAAGGTAATTAGTACCCAGAATCCTGTGTTTCCACATCAAGACAAATAGGAAGTAGTCAAGTGCTTTCGTTTCACACATTTACTTTTAAGCTGTTCTATAATTAGACTGTTCACATTAACATTTGTAATAAGCTGATGGTAAAAAGCTGATAAATGTAAATGTAAATGTTGCAGACTCTGTTTCATTTCCATTTTCCATATGATATGTTTTTAAATTAATCAAAGACAGTAATGAATCCAACGCTCTGCTTTGGTTCGGAATCAAATGAAGCAGGAAAACGTAAAACACAATTGACTATGCAAATTAACGGCATCCATTCACTGTAGCAAAGCACCAGAAGAAATGACTAAAATATGGACGTCTGACCATCATTTACGTGAGTATAGAGTGATTTTATCACCAATTTACCTTTCAGTGTTCATCAAACATGATACAGACTTGGCACATGTGGCTGCACACACATTATTACGCACACACTCACACTATTACGTGCACAGCGGGCTAAATAACAAAGCCTGCAATGTGCCCTTTGGTGGGTAGATAGCTCATTTCTAAAGAGAGACCTTCCATCTGTGCTGATGGCAGCCGAGGGAACCGTTATGATCATGATGGAAATCTCAGCTGCCATTATGGGACGGCAGCACAGGGTGCACTGCACACGCACTAATGGACTCATTTGTAATTGGGGGAGAGGGAGATAATGTGTGTTTGCATGTGGGTGTGGGTGACATACAGGATCGAATGGACCAGGAAGAAGGTATAGATGTAATTTTGACATAAAAAAACACATTTGTTTTTGTTTCTTTCAACGGTGAACTGTTAAGCATTATAAAAAAAATCATCATAACATTTTTTTATATATATATTGCATGGTTGGCAAATAATAATTTCTCTGGCATGGTAGCTCAGAAATCTGGCATTTTCTTGAACTGGCTGCTAAAACAACTGAAAACAGGCGTGAGGCTACATGAAACAAGTGCGAGACCACAATAAACGAGAGAGGGAGACTAAGACAAGAAAATTTGGTCAATTAGATATAATTAGATATATGAAATAAACCACCGGAGCTCACTGCTGGTTTCCCACACATTATAGGAACCCAAACTGTGTAAGAAAATAGGATCAATGAGATTATATGGAAACACTCGTTCTGTGGGGTGCAAGTATGTTGAGTTTGTGAGATGGGAGAGCAATGTGTGGTCTGGTTTTTAAAGAGTTCAATAAAACAGCCAGCTAAAGCCAGATCATTTAGCATTAATGTGGTGCATACCCTTTGTTTGTGTACGTGTCTTTGTGTACACGTGTGTGTGTCTGTGAATGTTGCATTGTAGTAGCTTAAGGCATTTGTAGGCGGATAAGTGAGTTTGGGTACAACATGGGAGAAAGATAGTTAGCGGGAGACAGGAAGCAAACACTGATACTAATCACTGAGCTTTAGGGCGACAACTGTCCCAAACTAATTCACACAATTAACTCTTTTAAAACACTTATCTATCTTGCCAGCACTGAATGTTTCACATACAAACATCATCTCAAAGAACCACAGCAGGGGTCTGGAACATGATAACACCACCATTATCTGTGATTGTTCTATTGAACCTGCTGTAGATTAAATTACACTTAACAAATAATCAGCGACAAAACTTCCAGGAGCTGTTTTATATTAGCAATTCATTGAAACTGAAACTGAAATTACCTGAACCAGTTTCTTGAATGTGCAACAAATATACCAGCAAATATACAGTAATGGCCAAAAGTGATGTCTGGAGGGGATATTTGACCCTACAAATTCTATTAAACCATCAAAACACTAAACTTGGTTAAGGTATTTATATGACCAATTTTTTTGCCAAAAAAAACGAACTAGAGCTACAGGTTTTATTTTACTATGCAAAAAAAGTGCATAGAAATACAAAAAGCAAACAGGACAAAACATACACTTACTACTACATAATCAGTTTAATGCTTGCTTTTGCATGTGTTCATTGCATTATCACAAATAAAACAATTTACTCCGAGCACTACGTAATATGCTTACAAAATCTAAAAAAAAAAAAAAAAAAATTATATATATATATATATATTATAGAAAAAAAGGTGATGACAATTTTCCTAGACCGGACATCACTTTTGGCCTCTACTGTATGTATGTATGCGTGTGTGTATAACCTTTAATTAAGATTCATTTTATAGTATTTAGTTGGAATTTTATTGAATAGAAATATAAGATCAATATAATATATTTTTTCCCCAGAAGTTTGTGTTCAGCTGGCAGATGCTTATAGAGAATTTTTGTTTGCTTGTATCTCTAGATGCTATGTGATAATATGTTGTCGACAGTCTTGCGTAGTGTGTGCTTTCATCACATTAATTTTTAAGATGGTGAAGTATAACAGAGCGGTGTGGGTATAGATATGGTAATACTGTGAGTTATTATATATTCCGTTATATTTGCTTGGCTAGAGATATATGCATTATTCATGGAGTTATCTTAACATCTTTCTTGCTGTCTCAGTCTGTATCATTCTCGGTTTTGTAAACTCATTTCAGGTCAGCTAGTGTTTTCATACACATTTGATAGGAGGCCACAAGTAAACGTGTAATTTTTTATCAGACATCAGTCACCAAGGCATTGAGGGATGATCCAGCATTATCAATCAGCTGTATTATTTAGCAGTAAATGGTGAAGGATGCCATGAAGTAATTGGTAACCAAATGCCAGTTGACTCCTGTCTGCTTGCACGAATAGTTATTAGTTACTCTCTAACAGCTGCTCCTGGAGTGAAGTCATGTGCGTTTGTGTGTGCGTACTACAGTAATGCCCTAAAGCCTTGGTAATGAGCTCAGAAGAGTGAAATAAGCAAAATCAATTATAGCTACAGTGTGTGATGAGAGTATTTTTGTTTTAATCATATCTTAAATCATCTAATTTAATCTAATATGCAGAATTAAACAATTTCATCATGATACATACTAAGATATTTAACTCGTGTAGTAGTGTTCCCTTGGGCAAAATAAATAAACAGACTAGTGAATGATGAAAGCTTTTTTAAAAATTGCCCATGCTGCTCATTTTAAAACATACTTATCAGTTTGGTGCAAATAGGTGCAACACATCCAAACAATATATGGACGATTTTGTGTCATCCAATCATTACAGCAGTTTAATTGATAAACAAATCGATAATGTTTTTTGTTACATATTTTATTATTTATATTATATATTATATTATTTCTGATTATATAGATACGATTCGTTCTGGTTTTCGATTCTGAGAGCCTTTTCCAGCCATGCAATATTCTACCAGTATCACCACTGGAACCATTTCACCGTTTGTATCACTCCGTTTGCGGCATTTTTCACAGAGAGCATCATGGCAGACGAGCAAACAACCATCATTTTACAAATACCACTGTTGTTGTGTCACGGAAGGTAGTTTTAAGAGTTTTTTGAGGCGAGAAAGTATTTATTTAGACCTCAAACATGCGACATATATAAGCATAGCACATATTTGACAATTTGTTTAGATGTTTTCGGTGATGTGAGCTTCAGGCCGTCAGCGGCCATTCAGCGCTCATGTACACGACCAGAACAGCTTTATTTCGGCTAGTCCTTTAGAAAATTGGCTGCTGTCTCTTATGTAGATAGTGTTTAAACATGAGGTATAATTAATTTTAGGTATATCAAACAGGCAGTTTTTGGTCTTATTTATCTATTACTTTTTACAGATAAAATCGATTTGGCTAAAAGCAAAGTTACAAAGTTTGCTTGTTTATTTCCAGTTGCACAAACTTCTTATACTTTTAGAATGGCTAGTATTGTTTATTTAAATATTATTTTTCAATAAATATTGTTTTATATGAATAGCATGTTGTATTTGGTATTGAGAAAGGGTCCGTTAGTGATTGTGAATTTGACTTTAGTGAAAGTTATATTATTACACCATTACATGGCAGCAAAGACTTTTGCATTGACTTGCCCCGTCGTGGGAAATCCCCTTAACTCTTACAAGGACATAGACAAAGATATCGCTTTCCTCAGCAGACATTCAAACTGATTTTGTGATTATCTCTCTCTCTCATAATACTCTACTGTAAATAATACAATAAGCTTCAATGAAGCAACTCTGCGTTCTATCATTGATAGTTGAAGTGAGGTTTTAAAGTAACACCAAATATTTTTTCCTCTTCGGTCGCCCTACTGGATGGAAACGAAATTGTCCATTGCCGCTGTCGTAAATAATTTAGCCTACCGTCGCACGCACGCTCACTGTTTACCCAGCACCGGCTTTAGAATGAACGATGTCCACAGACAAGGTAAAGTATGTTACTTGATTTCATGAAAGGATGATGTATTGCGACATCAGAAACGAAGAAAAACGAAATAAAGACTATTGTAGCGCTTGGCGTAAAGCAGTCGAATTTTGTAGTTCTTTTTGTGCACGGGTTCCTACCCGAAACCCGAAGTTACATAGTGCCAGTAAAAGCGATACAGACACTGTCAGGCTATGGCAGACGTGTCATTTAACTTATTTTAAGTCGATGTACCATCACAAGGTTCTTGGAAATATATTATGAAGGTTGAAAAACTACTTAGTGTTACTTTAAGAAATTAGTAACGAAGGCTTGGGTTCAACGGTTAAACTGTCAACTTGAGATTTGAATCTGTGGTGGAAGGAAGTAGTTCCGCACAAAAGAGGATTTTTAAAGACACTCCATTGTTGTTTCTTATTTATTTATAATATTGTGCCATCGAACTGTTATATAAACGCAATGTCACACTTGTAGCTCTATAGATATATAACAGACTTGTGATATCGCACAGCTACTATATCTATCTATCTATATTTATGTTTATATATATATATATTCATTAGATACATACAGCAGTTTTAAAGTATAGTTGACAGATATAGTACAGCCATTTGGAATCAGACTGTATTTGTAAATCTTTTTATCTCTGTCCATTTAATTCACACTTCACTCGAGAAATACAGTTTCTTTTGTTGTGACACCATAGATTCAGCAGGATTCACAGGAAACATTTAAGATATGCCCTAGAGTTTACTAGGTACAATTTCTTTATTTGGATTTGATTTTAATTCTCGTTGAAGTCACGTAGACGTCGAAAAAAAATGTTACAGCCTTTCGCTGTCATCCACCGTGAGACCACCTCTCCATTTCCTGTCCCCTTGTTTCCCTTTCTGGTTTTCATCTGATATTTCATATCTCCACTTTGTCTTTCTCTACCTGTATCTCTTGTGTTTTCTCTGTCTCTCTGGGGATGGTGTGATGAGTGGGATGAGTGCAAGCATATGTGTGGAGTGTATGATGGGTTGTTGACAGGCAGGTCTTATCTCCTCTGCTCCGCACCAGTAGTCCTCTGATTACAGCTGACAGCTTGAATCCTCGATAAAAGAGCCGACATTAAAGAATACAGTCCCTCTCTCTCCCTCCCTCGTACGCATGTCAATGCTGTCGGGGGAGGAAGTGACATCAGAAGATTCCGCTGACAGTCTCAGGCCCGTCAAGTAAGACTAAGGGAGATTTGTGGCAGGCTTCCCTTAGGCAAGCTGTGATACCATATTTCTCCCCACACATCAAGCCATCGACGCACTTTCTGTTGCATACCTCTTTTTTTCTATCTCTATCACAATAAATTAACAGCATCCTCCTGTACTGTGCACTGACAGCATTGTTCACCTTGTCAGAGAGCGATATCATTTGAGATTCAGTCTGTGATGCCGTTTGAGAGTGGGGGAGGTCTGGTGATCCCATGCAGAGGTCTTATCAGAGGTGTTTGATGGAGCTTTGGTCCATCAGAAGGTCTGAAGACAAACTCAAGCATCTTTTCATTGAGACAGAGAGGAGAGACATACAGCATTTCAGCCGTAGTCAAAGCCGTAGTAGCGGTTAGCGTGCATGCTCCAACATTTATGTGCAATTCGACAGCAATGAAAATCTAAACAAAAATAGGGAAAATTAGTATACCTGTATACATTTCAAAATATTGGCCAATATGCACTACCAATCAAAAGTTTGGGGTCAATAAGGTTTTATTTTTTTTTAAGTTTCTTATGCTAACTATTACGTAATATTTTTGTGGAAACCATTATACAGTTTTTCTTTTTATTTGATGAATAGAATGAACAACATTTATTTGAAATATAAATCTTTTGTAACATTATACATGTCTTTTGTCACTTTTGACTTATTGAAAAGAAAATTGGGGAAAAAGATCTTACTGACCCAAAACTTTTGAATACTAGTGTATATGCAATGTTGAAAATACTAGTAAATCCTGTTGTTTATGTGTTTATTTGACAATATATACGTGTGAGTATGTGGCCTGTGTGTGTTAGACTGCGTTATTTGTTCTCCACTTATTGTGCTTAAATCTTATATCCAATGAGATATTTCCCCAAGCCACTGGCAATGCTTCACACACACACAAGCACACACATACACACACTCCACAGCCAACTCCCATCTCACCCGTCTGGCCCAGACTCAACTCATTTGGCCTGAGCCAGGGAATTTCAGCAAAGCGTTCTTTTCATTCTGCTCTCATTTATTTTAACTGATATACTCTGATTAAGAGCTTTGTGTCTCTCTCTCTCTCGCTCTCTCTCTCTCTCTCTCTCTCTCTTCATAGCGTCAGGGAGTTAGGAAGGGAGGGAAGCAGGGAAGGAATCTGCTGCCAAAATATGTGAATAATTAGGGCGAAGGCAGTGGGCTGGTGCCAGGCCGAGGGGAGGCATTTGCCCGGCTTATTAGATCCACTAAAGCACAGCTGTAAATCAGCATCAGGTCCAAACCCAGCAGCGCTTCAGAAACTTCCTGAGCCAGGACGTGTCAGTTAGCCTGGCTGAATACGGCTACGAAATTAAATTATAGATGGGCGGCTCGATTTGAACTCCATTTAGCACTGTCATCCATTTTTTATTGTTGTTTTAGTATTTATGCTTTTTGATGAGATTAAAGTCACAAATTTGTCTGTGAAACATGAATTTACCTAATTTAGTCACATCCGAATAAATATGAGGAATTACTTCCAAGCTTTTGTTTAAGTTTTTTCTGCCAAACTCTTAAAAATAGCAAGGTTCTGGTTCCATGAAGAACCTTATACATCCATGGAAATTTTCCATTGCACAAAAGGTTGTTTATAATGGAAAAGTGTTCTTTTAAGAACTGTTCACTGAAAGGCTCCCAAAATGGTTCTTCTATGGCATCACTGCGAAAACAACCTTTTGGAACCTTTATTTTTAAGAGTGCAAAGTCATTCCATCAGTCAGCTGTTTTTTAAATGCAATTTCTTCTGTTTCAGCATCAGGGAGTTAATATTGCATTAGCACTATAGCTGGATGGGGTTTGTGTCCATTGTTGGAAATGTGATTTAAAACAGTGGAAAGCTGATTACTTCAGCGTTTGAGAGTTGGCGGTGTTGATTTAGTGTTCGCCTGATGAAGGCCAGTAAAGACTGGCTTCCTCTGCCAGACTGTTTAGAGAGTGACACATCATCATTACTGAACCGTTTATGGCCCTTCGGATCACAGTCCAGAGAGCTGCTCTATTGTTCTATGCAGAATTACAGAGTGAGAGAGGAGAACAAATGAAAAAGAAAATGAGCTGGACAGAGTTCAGGAGATTGAGGCCGAGTGAGAGACTCGGTGGACGATTGGCATTCACGGATTCAGCGGAGTCTGCCCTCCGTGCCTGAGGAAGTCCAATCAGCTTCTCTTTTCAGCTCATTGACAGACTGCAAGAGGGTGAAATCAGAACACATTGTTCCTGAGCCCAAGATAATAAGGACCTCTGCAGTGGCGACAATCTCTTCTTTATGCCCCTCATCATGACAGACTCACAGTTGCGCTCTGAAACGCAAAGACCTTTTAGACACGCATCTCCTGGGGGCTGTGACTCTGAGATGGATCATGTCTTACATTTTGAGCATTTTATTCCCACGTTTAACGCTGCGGGCATATAACATACTTGAAGGTCGGGAAAGCACTAGAAGTTGCTTGAATTTTTGCAATTCTTTTTTCCATTGCCGTAATATTTTATGTAGGCCTACTACCTTGTGGAATTCTACAGTTTCAGTTTCTCTTGTGCAGTTAACTTAGCTTCAACTAACTTCACCTTTGTCCATTGCGACACTTGATAGTGGCTCTGATGACATTAAGAAACACTAGATTCAGAACTTACTCTTATTCATTAAAGCAACACCAAGGAACTTTTCCTCTGCGGTCGCCCTACAGGTTGGAAGCGGAATTGTCCATTACCGCTGTCGTAAATAATTTAGCCTACCGCAGCCTACTGTCGCACATGCACGCACATACTCTCTGTTTATCCAGCACCGGCTTTGGAATCAACAATGGCCACAGACAAGGTAGAGTATGATGCATGATTTTATGAAAGACATCACAAACGAAGAAAAACTGTATGCCGTAAAGCAGTCGAATTTTGTAGTTCTTTTTGTGCTCCGGTTACTACCCGAAACCCGAAGTTACATAGTGCCAGTAAAAGCGATACAGACCACGTCAGGCTATGGCAGACGTGTCATTTAACCTATTGTAAGTCGATGTACCATCACAAGGGTCTTGGAAATATATTATGAAGGTTGAAAAACTACATAGTGTTACTTTAATTGAACTGTAATCAATTGTGTGAATTTGAACATAAATAAAATGTCAGCAAACTTAACTTGGCTTACCTTCAGATTAGCCTTCAGACACCATACTCATAGCAGATAGACGTCTTTGTACATTAAGATATTTTATGATCATTACATTTAAAAACTTTAAATGCACGTGTTTAAGTATATTAAAATGAGGCCACGATTTACCTAAAACGAGGGAACTGATTAATAAAATTGTGGCCACAGATTCATACCACACGATCCGAGTCAAATGATAATTTCTACATTTTAATTTTTTTGTTGTTTACCGACTTTGAATATCAAATGTTTTTTGCATTTTTATTAAGTTACTTATGCAATAATATATATACTTTTAAAAATGTCTTAAAAATGCAACTTAAGTTTAAAAAGTTAGTTTAAAAAACGCCACTCGAAACCTCTGTTTAATACTGTTGCACTCAGTTTTTAAAAACAAGAACACGCCTTATGTAAACGTCTCACAAGAAATGTGCCGATCTTGGTCAAGCGAACATGAAATGATTAAGTAAGACCAATTCGTCGGCAACCCACCAAGTAGTCGATTTGGAAAATATGTAGTTTTGCACAAGTTTTCCTTACATTCGTGTAATCTTTCTTTCCATCATCTTCCATTATCTTTCCTCCCTTTTTCTTTCTCTAGCATTTTTCACTTCTTCTACTTAAATGCAGTGGCCAAAGATGGATGGGTATGATACGCTTGTGCCAGATAGTGAGGAAGGTGTGTGTGTGTGTGTGTGTGTGTGTGTGTGTGTGTGTGTGAGCTGAGGTGCTTTCGCAGGGCTGAGCTGCAGGCGAGGGAGGGGAAGATGTATGAGCCTCAGGGTTCTGGGCAGTGGAAAACAGTGCTCTAAACTAATGATCCACAGCCTGATCGTTAGAGCCCTTACAGCAGCCCGCAGCAGCACGAGGTGGCGTCCCTGGGAAATCAATTCTGGAGACGAGTCCTGGCGGAGACCCAGAGTGAGAATAGCTGGTGGAGGGGGGGAGGCGACGGCGGACGAGGGGAGGATGGGTGGGCAGTGGTGAAGAAGAAGAATGCTCTTTTGATCATAAGAGCCTGCAGGCAGAATGAATCTAGGTCCCCTAGATAGCGGTTCCAATGATACGCTTGTTCCGGCTCTGTGCCCTCACGTCTCTCACAGCCAGCCCCAGCCGAGCGCAGAACGCTTTGGAGGGTGTTCTGGGCTTGATTAATCTCCCCTAGCCGCAGTGCCATCAATCCTAATACCGCAGTGATGAAATGGTCGGGCGTCGGGGGGAGGGGAGTTTCATAAGTCACTTTCGTAACATATCATGATAAAAAAGGCATCGATCAGGGCGTACGAAATGATGATGGATGCCGTCGCTTTGGAGAAGACGAAGAGGGCGAGAGATGACACTGTATTTAAAGGCTTTTAAAGCTGAACGAGTTGGAAATGAGATCTGGATACGAATCTGTCATATGCCAGAGATGAATATTTTATTTTGTGGTTGACAGTGAGTTCAGATTTTAAGACATTGCTCTTTATTAAGCCTCACAATCAAACACCAGGAACACACACACACACACACCAGCAGTTGTACTCAGAATCTCTGAATCTTAAACTAGTGGTTCTCAACTGTTTTTGATTCATGGTTCCCAGATTTTTCATTGTACATCATTTAAGGACACAATGAAACTCCAAAGGCCTAACAATATGCAAAATAATGAACATTTACCTGAATAGGGAAAATTGACTAAAACATGAATTTCCAGCCAAACACATTAAACAAACTCTGGGACAAATATAATTTCATTTTAAAATATTTATATGGGGTCAGTTTGGGGTCAGTAACAATAACTAAAGGTTTCTATTTCAAGGAAATGCTATTCTTTTGAACTTTCTATTCATCAAAAATACATCACAGTGTGCTCAAACATATTAAGCAACTGTTTTCAACATTTATAATAAGAAATGTTTCCTGAGCACCAAATCAATATATTAGAATGATTTCTGAAGGATCATGTGACACTGAAGACTGGAGTAATGATGCTGAAAATTCAGCTTTGCCTTCACAGGAATAAATTACATCTTAAACTATATCAAAACAGAAAACATTTATGTTAAATTGTAATAATATTAAAAAAAAAAAATGTTATCAAAAGTTTTTTTTATCAAATAAATGCAGCCTTGATGAGCACAAGAGACTTCTTTCAAAAACATTAAAAACATCTTACTGACCTAAATTTTCTGAGTGTGTGTGAGTGTATACTTACATATATACTATATGTACACAAATATATATATAGATATGCTATATATACAAATATTATCCTGTTTGTTATGCTGATATAACCATGCATAATAATGTTGTTGTTTTATATATAATTTGCATTCATCATTGTTTTCCCCCCTCAGAGCAGACCTCCATCACATTGGTTTGGTCACAATCCATTACTTGATAATCACTTTCCTAAATCATTATTATATCAACTTGTCTTGATTTCATAAAATGAGTCTTATTTTAGCTGTATATATTTGTTTCGCTTAAGCACTGATTAGATTCTTATACCAAATCCTGATCTTAACCATCACACAACTGATTTGAAACCAATAGTTACCAACACCCCACCAACCCCCCACCCCTCGTTCATTCCTCATTATACAGGCAGTCCGGCAGGCAAAGGCTATCAGACTGAAAGCTGCTATCTCTGTGGCCCAGCTGTGGGCTCTATCTCACCATCGCTTTGGGCTGAATCCAGCCATAGACAACCAGGAGATTCATATAGCACTCAGGAAATTAGTCCGCTATCTAGATAGACAGCCATATTGTGTGTGTGTGTGTGTGTGTGTGTGTGTGTGTGTGTGTGTGTGTGTGTGTGTGTGTGTGTGTGTGTGTGTGTGTGCCTTGTATCAGTGCATCACATCTTGAAACTAAATTGTAATTTTAAAATAAATTATATAATTGAGTCAGAAACATGGTGATAAACAGCAGCATTTAAGTATTTCACTAACAATAATATGTCAAAAACTGAAAAATAAAATAGGGCTTCTGTGCAGTAAATCATTTTTTATTTAATTAATGTATATAAATCATCTGAGTGAGCCAATTCACTAAAATAAATCAAACTTCCCAAACTATACAGTACATACAAGTGTGAGGATATTCTGTTTAATTATAGTAGTGTCACAACTTTTTCTAGTATCTCAACAACTCTGTAAGATGTTGTGTTGTTGTTATTGTACAATTTAAATGCAAATGCTTGTTTTGATTTTGATTATGAATGGCTAAATAGTTTTCAGTTCTGTAATAAATCAGCCTGAACAAATGTGTATTACTGATCGAATTTACAAAAACATTATTTTCTGTGCCGTGGTCTCCACAGCAGTTGATTATACGGAAAGCAGTATCATTGTCCTGCTAATAAGCCTGTGACTGTGTTCAGATCTGCTCTCCATCTCTCCAGAGACCCACAGCAAGCCTTAAATTAGCACAATAACTCTGAAACATGCAAACAAACAAAAGGCTTACAGCACAGAGCTTTCAAAAATATAAAAAAAGGCTTGAGGTTCTGGAGCATGTTGTGTGTTGCATGGATAATTTGTAGGTTAATTTGATAGGAAGCTTATTTATCTGGGTTAATCTGTGGTGTGGTTTATTGTAGAACAGCAAACATGAGAATACCAACAAAGAACAGGCTGTTTTCTGGCAGCGAGAGATTTGTGTGTTTAGTTTCTCTCAGCACTTTGGGGAATTGTTAAAAGCTTTAGTTCACAAATACACGAGCGGAAGTTATTTTTAGGAGAAATGAAATCTAAATGGAAAACTACCTTGTGTTTCGCACTGCAGTGGTAAGAACATTCCAGTCATTGGAACCTTTTCCTATTTCTTATTTCCAAAAAAACAATTCTTTCTAAGAAAATCAGTTAATATTTCTCTTACATAATTATGTTGCCCATTAGCCTCTTTTGTTTAATAAACAAATGCATTTTCTTCAAAATAGATGTTTTAAATACACAGAGAGGTTAACATAGTATGATGTCACATCATGCCCGTGAAATAACATGTTGACTATACAATGTCACTCACTCACAGGCCTATTAACACCAAGAATAACTATGTTAGCATCCACACCAGTGCATGATAACATTCTATTTGATATATGCATGCTTCAGTTTTGTCGTCTGCTGCTTTAAATGCTTGAGCTCTTAAAAGTCGTGTGGATTCTGATTGGCTGTCAATGTTTCGATTGTTCATCTGCTGGAAAAAAAAAATTCTGAAATTTATTCCAACGATATTGTTCTTCTGTGTCATTATTGGACATCTCTATTCTCAATACAGTAGAATGATAATGAAAACTTTATAGCTGAACCTATTGTTATAGTTATTGGTTACATCTTAAATATGTAACCCATCAATAATCTGTACTAATGCTGTAGCATCTATATTTCAGACCTGTCTAATTATCTTTGATGACCGTACTTTCCTCCTCCCGGTACCGTTTCCTACGTTTGTCTGGTTCCGTCAGCCCCAGAGGTGCTTTTGTTAAAGGCTGTCGGCTGTTAGCAACAATCAGAAGCCGTCTGACTTTCTGTCTCTCCCTCTCTCTCTGTCTCCGAACAGCCGGTTTGATTTCATCTGCATCCCGTCGTTTATTATTCTATCCCAGTGCTGGGCCGAACTCCTCGGAGAGACCGCGGCCTGATCAAACGCTCTCTCCCAGGAGCCGATCGCACGGCGCTCCTTTCCCTCTCTTCTCATCGCTCTCCCCTGTTATGTCTAAATCCTCCATACAAATCGCTGTATTTCTGCTCTCCCAGTGGGGCCTATTACTGCCTGTGGGGCATTAAAGATCATTAATAGTTCTGTCAGAATGAAAGAGGGAAAACGAATGGAGAGAGCGATAGAGGGAGAGATGGAGGAGAGTTGCTTAGCTGCTCATAAATGGGAAATTAATACATCTGCCTCATTAATGCTGCCTGGTTTTTGATGTTTGTTAGCTGGCAACTTTAATGATGTAGGTCTGAGCCAACAGGGTGCTTGACTAAATTTGATTCCTCCAATTAAGTAGTCAGAGTTCTTTTCTTTTGGGAGGAAAAAAAAGAGAGAGGCGCGGAGGGTGAAGAAAGAAAATTGGACTCCCCCAACCTTCAATCTTTATTTCTCTCTTGCTCTTTTTAGCACCTCCGAGACGTTTTTTTTTTTTTTTTTTTTTTTCTGTCGCAGCTTGATTATAGCACCACGTTCATCAACCTTGGTCTTCAGGAAGTTGTTTACCGTTGGCAAATCAAGGGGAAATATTTTAATCAGCGTCTGCCTCTGTCTTAATCACTAACATTAGCAAGCCATGTATGTTAATTGCCGTGTAGAGGAAGGTGATCGTCGTCGGTCTCGAGTGCAAATGCTGGAATCTAACACCCTGACATGAGCAAACGAGCTGGAGGCGTCAGCCGGAAGAATGAGGCATGGAAATGACATGAGGCTTTGTCTCCAATGTCTTTTTTTTTTCAGGAGTGTGTAACGTGTTATTTTATGTAGCAGGTAGTCGGTAGGTTTTTCTTCATAGTTAAAGGACAATTCCGGGCAAAAATTAACCTAGGGCTAAATAACACATGGGTACCGAGTTGACCGTTTTCTGGGATGCGTTTTCATGATAATCAAATGTACCCAGTTTTAACGTTAGTTTTAGTTTAACCACAGATTAGCTTATAACGCTAGTGTATGGGGCATCGAATAAGTAAAAATAAAAATTGCTAGTTTATACCACTAACAAGGCTCAAAATAGCCCCACACTAACATGGTAGCATAATGAGAGGGTCTCTACCTGCAAACCGAAGCATTGAGAACTTTGTAAGTGTACAGACAGTTTAATAAGAAGATACTTTATAAAGACAGTAAACTTCGCGTATATAGGCCGGAGCCAGCTTTGGAAAACAGTCTTGACCAGTCGAACCACGAACGCCGTGCTACGTCAGCTGAACTGTGACTAAACTAAAACTAACGTTAAAACTGGGTACATTCGATTATCATGAAAACGCATCCCAGAGAACGGTCGACTCGGTACCCATGTGTTATTTAGCCCTAGATTCATTTTTGGCCGGAATTGTCCTTTAAGCTAAGGCCTGAAAAATCCAGTACGAAAGTATATGAATGCAAACGTTTCAAGCTACGCGATCTCAGTTTGATAGTCATCATTCGCTCACACTTATGTCATTCCAAACTTTATTTCCTCTGTGTGACACATAAGGATGTATTTTGAAGAATGTTTTAACAGTTTGTGTCCATACAATAAAAGTCGGTGTGGTCCAAAACAACATAGGACTCCAATAACTATCAATAAATGCACTAAAAACACTTGTTTTTGTGTTCCACAGAATAAAGAAAGTCATCCAAAATATCTTTTGAATTTTATGCTCCATTTTAGATGTCTTTGTTAGGTCTTGTTGCAGTGTGTGATCTTGTACATAATAGCAGCTAAACATTATTGGTTTGGCCTGCAGACGGCCGGTGTGCTGGGCCTTCACTTTAACTTCAGTTCGTGTGGAGCTGCAGACAGGCATTATGGGAGAAAGCTGAAACAGAATTCTAAATCAGCTTAGCCTGCTAGCCCTCAAAAGGATTATTCATCTTCAAAAGAGTGTGATTCATGCCTGCAAGGCCCACCGCTTCATCTTTCACCTCCACTTTCCTTTCTCTCTCCCTTTCTTTCTGTCTCTCTCTTATTTAAAACGGCCCCTTGACAAGCTGAATGAAGGAGAATGAGTGAGCAGATGCATTGTTAATGTACTGGTCATGTTGAGATTTGAGGCAGTGCCGTCTTCCGTTTACAAGTGTTACCTACGGCATGGGAGGAATTGTCTTGGACACAGGAAGTGTTGGCGTGGCCACGTGTGTGTGTGTGTGTGTGTGTGTGTGTGTGTACACACAGTATAGCTGCCCAAAGGTGTTACCAAGATGGAGTTTAGTATATGCCAGTCACACAAGGTTGTTATCTTAGAGATAAATGTCTTGTAGTTACTGTCAATACACCAGGCTTAACACCACATCCAGTGGTCTTGGATATCAGCTGTGCATGTCATTGAGTTACTTGTGTCTCTGCTGGTATAGAAAGAGATTGAGCTAGAGGAGACATGAGGAGAGGAAACAGTACTAGTGGAGGCCTTTCTGAACATGGGTCCTCGGCTGGGCATTAATAATACATCTTTGCAATTGTCACTGCTGTTAAAGGGCTTGTTGGAAAGAAAGTACAGTTGCATTAAAGGACCTGGTTGTGCAGGCCCAACATAACCCTGATGCTTGCCCTGAACATCATAGAGAACGTGGAGGGCACACTTTGCATTCATTAAATGGATAGATGGAGCAAGATTAAGGATTTTTTTCATCAAGTTGCACCACGACAAAACAAAACATTATAAATATTTATATTTATACACTACCTTTCAAATGTTTTTTTTTTCTTAAATAAATAATTGCTTTTGTTTTACAAGGATACAGTAAATTAAAGCTCCACAACTGTTTTCAACATTGATTAGAAGAAGAAATATTTCTTGAGCACCAAATCAGCATAATAGAATGATTTCTGAAGGATCATGTGACACTGAAAACTGCCGAAAATCCAGTTTTGCTATTACAGGAGGAAATTACATTTTAAAATATTTTAAAATAGATATCTGAATGACTTTAATAGGCTACTTCAAAAAGTTGCAAAAAGTCAAAGTTTCAGGTCGACGCATATATCAGAGAATATACTGGGCACGCGGCTGTTACTTGTGACTTGCGCACAGAAAGCTGCCTCTTTGACAGTGTGCGATCCCGAATTCAGTTCTCTTTCATGACTTATTGCACTCGAACAGTCAAATAACTCGAACACAGTTATGTTAAAATGCCTTGGCGAGTATTCATGTAAACACAGTCGATTATGTTTTTAAAAATAACTGATCATCCACCATCATTTTCAGTTTTCAAATATATTTAAATATTATTTTAATTGATTTTACACAATTAAAGCATTATCGTATTGCATATCAAACATCGATTTATTTAACAAGGTATCGCATATTAAATTTTTCTTCAATATCGTGCAGCCCTAGTCTAATGAAAGAGGGTTTAGTGAGCTGTCGCACTGTGCTGCATTTCCGGCTGCCATAGAGTAATCTACAGCACCATTACAGGCAAATGATTAGCCACAAACACCCAATTAGGGTGTAAATGTTTTAAAGGGGTGACAGGTTGATCAGTGATAATGTTGGCTGTGTGGCTGAACTAGTGGAAATAAATCACAGTGCACTTACTGGGGCAGCCTATGTGAAATGTTTTAGTTATGCTAATGAGAATTGCCATAATTCAAAATGAGCAAACTCCTAGCTGAGCTTGCATTTCATTTAAACACACACACATAGAGGAGGAGAAACATCAAATGAGTTTCTTGGTATTCTCTTTATTGCGTTATTTTTGTTTTTAAGATGTATTGCTGGCCTCAAGCTATGTTTTCATTTGCCCTAAACCGTGTTTTGTACGGGGTTTTTTTCTGTCCTTGTTTTCTGACTGAATTTCTGAGGTAGGATCATCAAATGTATAAGCTCAGCAGAAATACGTTTTTATTTGTTTACCAGTTGAGAAGCTGGTGGCAACTGTTGACGACTCTTCATCCTTCCTAAAGCTCCTTTCACCTTTGTCTGGTTCCTCTTCTTCTCTTTGTTGTTCCCTGTTCGCTCTTGCTCGCTCTCTCTCTCCCAAACAGCACTCGCCGCCATCTGGCAGGACCTGTTGGCTTGTTTGTTTTTCAGAGCAAACAGCAAATCACTCCCTTCCTCTTTCTGCCTTTTACCATATGCCGCAGCCTGTGTATTAGAGGATGTCATGTTTATTAATGAAGCTTATCAAAGGCACTCACACACACTCAAACCTGCTGGATGGGCTTCAACGAAGATGCTTCATGGGAAGTTGTCTTAAGCGTTGTCTCTATTTAATTGGCCATTTTTAAATACTCACATGACAAGAGTAGATTTCTTTATTGGCGTATCACCTATAACAATATAAACAATGCTAATGAGATTTTTGTACATTATGTGATTTTGGTTCAGTGTTTGGTCTCCACTTGAACCACTGCACTAGCATATTACACGGCTTCAAGACTAACAGACATGGACTAAAGGCCACAGAACTTCAATATTGGTTTCATGGGGTCTCTCACCTGAATACACATGCCATAAAGAATTAAAGCAACCGTTCTCTGGCCAGTTAAGAGGATAGAAATGCATAGAGAAGGTAGTGAGTGAAAGAGAGATCAGCTGAGAGAGAGAGACCTCAGGGTGTGCTGGGGGGTAGGTAGACCTGGAGGAGCCCGAAGGGCCATTACCATAGCTTTAATGCTAATCAGTGGCTGAGCAAGCTAAATAATGCATCAGCCACAGATGGCAGGCACTGGGCAGGACTGTGCTCGAGCATATACAGCCACCGCTCTCAGGGCTCACGGGCCTTAGGAGAAAATTAGGCTGGAATCATTGTTGTCAGATCTGCTTAGCATAAAATGATCCTTGATCAGCATTCCTATTTGAATTTTTCAGCAGGTCAGTGCTAGTCAGTTTGGAGGTATGAACTATAGATGGCAATGAGCAGTTGACATTGGCTAGAAAGTCTAACATTTCCATTGGGGCTCTAGTGGACCTTCCACACTTGGTAGCACATGTGTAAAGATGTTAACTTGAACTAACATGGAGGTTTAATCCCATTCTCATCTCACATGACTGTGACACACGACTGTGTTTGGCTAGTGCACAGGCTTCATGGGTCAGTTTGAAGGTCAGTTAGGGGCCGTTAATTTTTCATCGCGTCTTTTGCGTGCTCATATTCGTTATTTAAAATGTAGGCGCGTGGCAAGCGTGCTCATAATGGAAGCGGCGCGGTCGCGATGCGCTGCAGTGCGCTTGTTTTTCCAGGCGCACCTACTGTATGCCGCAAGCGCACCGCAGGTCATGTGACAAAAACCAACCGATCAGCTTCGGCATTTCTGTAACAACATCGAAAGCTTGGCCGAACAGCTGATCATAGCTGTACAGGGCGGCTTTTTATTTCTCATCTCCATAAATATATCTAATAGTAAAGCTAATGCAAGGGCTAGAAATCAATTGATACTTCTTCGTCATTATGAAGAGCACAGTTGCATAGCAACGACAGACGCCATGGGAGCGCAAGCGCTTGTGGGAAGAAGGAAAAAGCAGCACGGCGCGTTTTTAGACGCGATATATGAACACGGCCCCTTACTCAGTTCAATAGTAAAGGGCGTGTTAAGTTTGAGCAATTCTTTTGTGTTTATTATATTATATTATTGACGGAAATTATAACTGAACTATAAATTAGATTTATTTATTAGCTCAATTCATAAATGTTATGAATTATCAGTGTTGTTATAGTATATTTATATATAGTTTTCTTTTTTGTTGTCAATTTTTATGTGCTTTTGTCATTTTTATTATTTTTTCAAATATTACTATTTAAGTTTTTAGTTCCATCTTAGTTTATATTTATTTCCAGTGAGTAATTTCAGTGCCTCAACTCAAACATATTTCAGTTTGTTGCCAGTTAGTTGTTTTAGTTTTAGTGAACAATAATAACAATATATTTACTATTCCATACTTCTATGAATTCTCTCTTTGGAAAGCAGCTTTTTGCATGGTGACTCATATGAAATGTAAGAAGATATTTCTTGTTTACATATGCAAAGCACAGCTAAGCTTTAGATGCTCGTCAGTATTATCATTATGAAGCAAATGGGATTTCTGCTGAGAAATGTTACCGCTCAACACTGCTTTAATCTCACTTTTGTTTCGGAGACGTCACAGGCTAATCCTAATCTATGTGATTAACACATTTTGTGCTCTTACAGAAGTGTATATCTGCGCATGTGTTCGTTTGTATGCACCTTCTACTGCTTTTCTGCATGAATTACGTGCTCTATCAGGATTAATGAACTATAATGCTGTTAGCTGAGGAAGTGTATCATTGCCATGGTGTGTGTGTCAACAATATTATAATGATAGTTAAATCCTCTGCAGCGCTGGCTCTCTCACAGTTGGGTATTCTCGATATGTCATGTTCAACTGCTGATCAAACTGAATAAGTTTATTGCTTTCAGCTCATAAATCTTCAGCTACATGAGATCAGAATCTCATTACATGAATGTTTCTGAAACAGCATTTTCAAAGAATTGTGGTCACTCTCTGATCTTACATAATCAACTTTAATCTGAGCATTTGTCATATTATAAAGAGTCAAAATTGGATTTTTGTAACATTTCGTTAATGTCTCTCTGCTAGTGTACACAAAAAGATATGCACAATTAAAGCTTACAGTCTTTCTCTCGGTTTGGCCAATCAAATATTTTGCAGTGTACTGTATATTTTGGAGAGTGTACTACTTGTTAGAAATAAATATGACATCTATTTTTTACTAAGGCTTAAGACATCTATTTTAAAAGGCTTTTGTTCTGGGGGAACAAAAACGGCAATATCCGGAAAATGTGTTTTTATACACAGCACCAACATTTGTACGCCTGACAGAAATGAAATAGTTGAGCTGGAGGTTACCCTGGCCTTCTCTCCTCCATGTCAGTGTTTGAGTGGTAGATGCTATGGTTCACTTTAAGCCTGGCAGGACGGGTCGAGACTGTTTGTAGGCCCCGACACCTGCATACATGATTTAACATGCTCTGTAACTGCCAGCAGCAGTGCCTGTCAGGAGCTTCACTCCATCCACCCTCACAGCTCAGTTTAAAACTCTTCGTGCCCGTGTTCGGCTTTCTCAAGGCCACCTCCAAGGCTCAGCGTGATGATTCACTACGTGGCGGAAGGTGTAGCCAGAAGCAAAGTTTACCCACAACATAAAAAACATGATCTGCTACAGTGGAGGAAACCCAGGAGGGGAAAGTTGGAGGAGCGGTGTTGCTGAAGGGCTTTTCTGATCACATTTCACCAGGGCAGAGTTTGCTGGCAGGATTTCTGCAAGAAACACCTCCACAGGCTTTTTTGTTGTTTCTGTTATTCTAGCTAGCAATGGTTCTCAGTACCTGCAAAACATGACTGAACTGTTTACCACTGATACATTTTTGATTTTTACTAGCACTTTTAATGAAGAGCTGAGAACATGCAGTATGAGTAAAGCCTGAAGATATGCAATGCAAGCACTTTTAGCAATGCAAGTTCGATTTTATGCATTGTTGTGTTATGGAATGTTTTCCTATGCAATTAGGAAAGTGGCAGATACTGTTACGTCGATAATTATTTTCATGTTATGGTCTGTAACCAATAAATGGTGGTATTAAAATTCTATTATATTTTGTAGGGCTGGGCAAGTTAAAACGTTATCGCGTTAACGCATTTATTAATTAATGCCGACAATTTTTTTATCGCACGTTAACGCAGTTGTTTTTTTTATTATTATTTTGAAAGTCCGTTGCTCACTGGCTCTGTATACACATAGGCCTACAGTCAAACCATGATCACAGGAGGGGTGGTATGTTGGTCAGCCAGCAAATAACCCACCCAAACAAGCAGTGGAGAGAGTCAGGTTCTCTCTGGTGAACAGTTAAAGGGTTGCGCTCCGCGAGTGAATGACAGGCGCTCTATGGATAGTACCTATAAAACCTATAGATAATAACTATTTAGATTCTGGAAACTCACTAACAGCGAGCCGAGGATCAGTCTTTCTTCTAATGATTTGTGCTGCGCGTCCTGTATAAAACGTTATAGACAATTCAACTTCGGCAACGAGCGGGCGCGGGCGTGAGGCGAGCATGACCGCAACAGTTTCACAGGAACGCACCCGCTTGTCGCTGCACCTTGTGCTCGACCACTTCACCTCACTCTTGGCTGATTTATACTTCTGCGTCGGACTTACGCCGAAGACTATACGCTATAGACTACGCGTTGGTTTTCATTTATATCTCTGCTTCGTTGTCCGCGTTGACGCGCAATTACACATGCAGAGGGAGCATGTGAAACCCGGGGAGCGGTTCTAGCAATCACAGCGCTTGCGGTACGCGTAGAATTGACGTTACATTTTTGGAGAGGTGCACATCAGAGTACGCCGAAGTGTACGCGCGCTACACAGCTACGGCGTGAGTATAAAGTATAAATAGTTTTTTTACTCTGTTTAATGTAATCTTACGTGGGAAACCATGGCATGACCAAACCTAAGCTACTATAAGTAACGTTGGTCGACTTATATCTGTAGTAGTGATCATGACCTCTGACTACTACACAGACTGTTTCTGCTGCTCCCTGATAAAAGATACCTGTTGATACCTGTTCAGAAAAAAAAACAAGAAAACTGGACTCGTTTTAACAAACTAGATAAAAGGTAATGCCCTGGCAGTGGCAAATAGCTTTGTTTAAATATTTGATTTGATTACATTAATGTTTAAGTTGAGATTTGAGATTACTGTGTAAAGGGAATACTGCTGGTATAAAAGCACCTTATTTGTTTAAAGTTATTGCACCTTTGTGTATATAGCAGTACATTTAAATCAAAAGTGCGCAATACACTACTTTAGAAGTCATTATTCAATTTCGCGCATAACAATGCGATTAATCGCGATTAATCGCGATTAATCGCAAGAAAACCATGCGATTAATCGCGATTAAAAATTGTAATCGTTGCCCAGCACTAATATTTTGTCTATACAAATTCAAGGGATAGCTCACCATCAATGAACGTTCTGTCATCCAAAAAGACTTTCTACTGCGGAAATCAAAAGAAGATATTTTAAGAATGCTGGTAACAGTTTTGACTTCCATTGTATGAATGAAAATATTTCTCAAAATATCTTCCTTTATGCTTCACAGAGGAAAGAAAATCATACAGGTTTGGAATGACAAATAATTTTTGGGTGAACAAAAAACTGAAGCTCTAAGAACTAAAGTGAAAATAATTTGTTTTAAATGCTAAAGTGAATTTAGGCATCACAATATTAAAATTTACAGTATGAAAAATGGATATTCATTTTGAGATTTGCTAAAGATTGCATTTATCAGCATTATAGAATTATAAGTCTTTTTAAACTTTAAATGAGCATTAAATTACAGCAAAAGTGTTAAAATAGGTGAAATGACTGTAAATGAGAATCACACTTTCATCTGCCTCTCGTTGTCACCATAGTTCACTGTTAGTCAGAGATAATGGTGATCTTAATGAATCTGGTGTAATGAATCTCCTCTTTCTCTTTTTCTGACCTTATCTGTTCTACAGTGCATTTATCAGGCTCTGTCTCTCACACACCACCTCATGACTGATCACCTCACGGTCAACAGAAGACATGGCCACCGCTTAAACACACAAACACATCAGATACACACCTAAGTCATGCTACCCCGATGTCGTCTGGACTAACATGAACACTATAGAACTCTGGGATGGCATTCAGCTTTGATTAAAAAACGATTGTGTTTTATTTTGTATCCGACATGTATTTTTAAATATATTTGTTTTAGAGTTGAGAATCACCGTTTTTTTTGTTTAAAGTAGAAATCACAATTCTTCCATGATTCTGAATAAACGACTAGACAATATAACATGTAATTGACTAGAAGTTCAATTTTTTTTTAAATGTTTTTTTCTAATCGGTTTGATAGAATAATTCAAATGACTCACTCATAAAACTTCACTTTTAAAACTTCATTGCTGGATGAATCAGCGTTTTTGAACAAATCTCTTGAATAAATGATTTAGTGACAATAAATATTTTAATAGTCACTTGTTGCCACATACTGGTGGAACGATGTAGTTGATACAATCTTCAGTTGAATCGCCAAGTTTATTTAAAAAAAATTGATCACTACCGTAGACATCAGTGTTTATATCGGAACTATAAACTTTTTTCCCAGTACTTCTGCGATAATTTGAATTATTTTTACACAGAAATAATGTGTGTTGTGAAGCTGTTTCATACCTATACTTGACAACTTCTCTCTCTGGGTCAGTGGCAGCGCGAATGCAGATTTCGATGTTCCGATGTGATTGTAGCTACTTGTCAAAGGTATATTAGACATAGCAGAAATTTAATTGAAATTGTGATCTTGTAACGATTAATCATGCAGCTCTGATTTGTTGATAATAAAAACCCAAAAAGTATAGTTCCTATATCAAAGTCAATTATGCATACATTTTAACATTAAAAGAATCTATCATCCAGTGTTTTTGTATTCGTATACAGTGTTTTGTTGAATAAACACAAAATCCAGCCAAACCATAACTTGCAACAACAATGCCCCACAGCAAAAAGCTTCATTAAAAGCACTTTGAAAAGCTTGTCGCAATATAACAGCGGGGTGCAGCAAAAGGCCGGTAGCTCGGTTGGATTTCCTGCCGGTACCCGTGGCAAGACTAGTTTCCTTGTAGCACCATTAACATTGTCATCATCATCATCGTTTTGTAAATGAACTTGAGCTCTGACCGCCTCACTGAAGCCCATTAGACAGCACAGATGGCCCTCTCTTGAGGCTAGACTATAATAACATGCAGTTTAGTTATGATCTGACTTTAGGGCTTCGGGGTGCTAAGCTTCCGTCATTGTCCTCAGCAACGCCCCTCCCCCTGTGGACTCAATCCAGCAATAACTGCGTTCCAGCTGAGGCTTGATCCATGGGATTGACCTCTGACCTCCTGCCATTGTTAGTGCCTGTTTATATTGAGCAGATTGAAGCTGTTTTGGTGCTTGATTTGTCTGGCAGTCACACACACACACACTACATGAGTGTCTCTGATAAAGAGAGGTGAAGGTGGTTAGGGAGGAACATGTTGGTATGCTGGGTCTGTCTACTCACATTAGGGAGGGTATCAAAGTGCAAGTATGAATCTGGCAGTTCTCATAATGAGAGAGGGGGGAATGTATTATAAAATAACTAGAAGTGACCGACAGCAAGAGACAAGACACGCACTCCTTTGAATACCAATTAGAGGCCAGAGAGACAAAAGGGAGCGAGGAGAGGGAGAAATATAACTAAACTAGAGTGGAGAGAACTATATAATCTTTTGTAGCTTTTATGATCTTATTTATCTGTTAATGATCATGATTCTCAACTGGTGGCAAAATGCTAGGGTTTTTTTCTTAGAAATTACCCTGCTATTTTTTAACATTGACATTTTTCAGGTGGAACACATCTTAGAAAAATGTATAGATGCAGACCAACAGTATAATTTTTAACATTTTTTTAAAGTTTGATCCAGTTTGCAACATGTTTTGGCCCAATTATATAAGAAGTGACCATGTGACTGACAATGTACACTACTGTTCAAAAGTTTGAGGTTTGTAAGATTTTGTAATATTTTTTTAATTATTCTCTTATTTTAAACTAAAAAACAAACAAAACTGAATTTTCAGCAGTCATTATTCCAGTTTTCAGTCTCACATGATCCTTCAGAAATCATTCTAATCATTCTAATATGCTGAGTTGGATTATTTGATTAATAGAGAACTCAGCATTGTTTCGTTATTTATTTGAAATATAATTTTTTGTAGCATTATAAATGTCTCTACTGTCACTTTTTATCAAATCAAGGCATCCTTGCTGAATTAAAGTATTAATTTCCTTAAAAAAAAAAGTACTGATCCCACACGTTAAACCTCAATTAGCTTGTTTATGTGACATTTAAGGCCAGATAAATCTGAAATGAAAGTGAATATACAGGTGTGAAGTAATATATACAGGTGCGCTTAAGCAGGTCAAAGGTGAAATATATCATTTTTATTTAATGGTTTTATTGTATATTATTTTATGGAAGGACTGCTTTCACAGACAGGGCTTAGATTAAGCCAGGATTAGACTTTAGTTCAAAAAGACATTTAAGTAGCTTTTATAAACAGTCCTTAGAAAAAAACATTACTGTTATTAATCTTGAGACAAAACAATGGCACTGTCATTTTTTAAGATGTGATAAGTTGCTTTCTGTTAAAACAGCTCAAACATGCATTGTAGTCTGGGACTACTGTATGCTTAAAATTATGCCTTGTCAATGTCAAAATACTTTCTTCTGCAATGATTTTTACATTTTAGTATTTAATTTTTAGTTATATCTTACTTGGATTTAAAAAATTTAATATTATAGATTCCACTAAGACGTTTGAAAGCCAGTAATGAACATTAAAGACTCAGTAATGAAGATTAAAGGTTTTAGATGAGGATACACATGAAATGCTTGCTTCAATTCTGTCTTAGGGCCATAACCAGAGTGCATTCTGGGTCTTGCTTACCCAAAGTTAGTACATCTAGTCAGTGCACTCAAGCAAATAAGCTGGTCCATGCAGCAGCTATGGATGGTCTAAGATCAGGTCCCTCAAGTCATAAAAATGAATCCTAGATGACAGCTCTGGTGCACTTCACAAACACAAGCCCTTAAGATTGAGGAAAAGGACAGCAAGCCTGCATCACCGCGGGCCCACACGACGCTCCCTCACACACGCATCATCCATGGAAGGGAAATCAATTAGAGAGAGGGAGGAGATTCTCTGCCTGCTTCGCCATTGAACTCAAAGCACTATTGAGTTTTCATGATTGGCTTTGACTGGGATGAGAGATCAGAGGTAATACTGATAGTCCTGCCGTTCTCTGAACACATTATCTGCTGTATACAATGGAAAACACTTCATCAAACCAGAGAGGCGCTGTAGGTCTATTGATAGATGGGCTTTGTCTGTGTGGGGAGGCCGAGCGAGGTGAAGGGAGGGGCAAGAGAGAGAGAGTTTGTCACAGATGTACAGCCCTTTGAAAGAAAATTAAACAAGTACCTCATTAGCAAACGTTGGGCTGCTCCCGTGAGGAGAGAACTGAGCCAGGCCTTTTAATAAGCTGGGAACTTAATCGCTGCCAAAGTCTCCCTCCACCCTGCAGTTTCTGCTTACCCCGGTGGCTCCAACTTTATCACCCCTGCCCACCCCTTTTCGGACCTCCCCTTCCTGTTGAAGTCCTCCCCTCTGACCCCCTGAGAGGCCGTCCCCATCTCCCAGCCTCTTCTATTGACTGCGGCTGATGTGGAGGCCCAGGGAGAGATACCACGCTGGTTCCCTTCTTTTCAGCTTCAGAGAGAGGGGATAATGCCTTTTTTGTGCCACGCATCCAGCTGAATTATGTGCGCTAATTTGATTAGGCAGAGATTTGATTAACTGGAAAATGAGGGCTTTGCGTAGACTTTCACACGCTTAATTTCTTCCTTGCAAAGCAGACGCAACATTGTGTCATGAAACTCTGAGGGCATATGGGAACCCCTTTCACAGGCTAGAAGGGCCTTTCAGGCCTTACAATATCCAGGACTGCCACGGTTTATACTGGGATAATCAGTTTAGGGCTCTTTGCCGGGCCGCAGAATACAAATTGCATTTGGCATCAGTGGTGAAAAGGTTCAAAGGATAATGAGATTAATGTAGTAGAGAACTGAGCTAAGCAAAAAAAAAAAAAAGAAGAAAAGAAAGAAAGAAAAAAGTAAAAAGGTTAGAAAGTGGAAAAGCGTTTTAAGTGATGCATGGGCATTTCTAAGTATTCATTTATGATAAACAGTGCACTTTTTTATTTGATTTTAGCTGACATTTACCATGTCCTTTATTTATTTATTATGTTGTTTTTTAGAACATGCCTTTCAGTTTTGAAATGATTTGCCTTATTTTAAAGTAATTGAAAGTGACGTGAAGGCCAAGTATGGTAACCCATATTCGGAATTTGTCCTCTGCATTTAACCCATCCAAGTCATTGAATGATGTAAACAGCCGCTACTTGTATCGGCACAGAATATGCACATTTTCACATCATCTGCACTGGTTGTGGGGGGTAATCTACAGAATTTAAATGTTTAAAATGTTTTAACGAAACTATGACACTGTATTTGTAGTTGAATTCATTTTTGCATAATGCATATTGCATAATTAGAATTAGAGCGGAACGATGACAAATCATATTTTTTTCCCATTATTCTTTTCAGTTGATAGAATGTTTAAATAAGTACTTTTGTAAATGAAACATTTTGACGCAGTAGACCTAAATGGAATGGTATAATCCAGTGTTTCTCAACTCCGGTCCTCAGGACCAATCTTCCAGAATGTTTTAAATGTCATTAAGAAGCTGATGAGTTGAATTTAGGTGTTTTAGGGTGTGTTCACACTTGACAGGTTTGGTTCGATTAAAACAAACTCTTGTGCGATAGCTCTGTTAGTGCGATTCATTTAAATAAATGTGAACACTGCCGTCCGAACCCCGGTGAGGACCAAACAACCTTTGCAGGTGGTCTCGGTCCACTTCCAAACAAACTCTTTTACTGAAATATGAACGCAACATGGACCAAAGACATCTAAACTAACCAAAAACTTGCAACCCTAAACAGGACAGAATGCTTAAGGATACTTTTCCCTTTCGATACAGGCATCAGAACCATGTCTCCTTTCAGCAGATCTTCATTCGTGTGTGCAACAGAGGAATTCCATTGTTTTGGATGTTTGCAAGTTCCATCGCAAAATATACGGCTGTTTTTTGTTGTTGTTTTTGGGGGGGTTTATAAGTTTGTGGTTAAAAATGACAGTGAACCAGGACTACATGTATCATTTTCTTTTTGGTCCGGACCAAAAGAACCAAGAGAACCGAACTACAAGTGTGAACACACCCATATTTAGTGAGACATCTAAAGCATTCTGGTAGGACTGGGGTTGAGAAACACTGCAATAGTCAACACTTTTCTCAATGAGTTAATTGCCGCAATTATAATCATAATCTTGAATTTATTATATCAATTGCAAGGGCTAAGGGATGTGTAGAATTGAATGACTGACAGGTGTTTGCAGGCAGAGATTCCATACATGTCAGCTATTGTGTGTCTGTTCATCTCTTTGTCTTTCAGTACCCTGACCTCATCAATAAAAGTCAGTGGGCTCCAAAACAACACTGGGCCCCATTGATTTTCACTGTATAGTTTTTTCAAAATATCGTCTTCTGTGTTCCACTGAAGAAAGTAAGTCTGGAACGACATGAGACTTTGAGGATCACCTATAAGTAAGCCGATTGTAAAACAGAATTTCTGTCCAGCTCAACAGGCCTGAGCAAACCTGTTTTACCTCCATACACTAATTACCTACCACTGTCAGATACACACACACATTCTCTTGCTGATCTGGACTGACCGTCTGTCATCCATCCAGAGTGGAAGCTTTAAATTGGGAGGTTATAGAAAGCCAAGGATTCATTAAAAACGATAGAGTGAAACAAGATGTACGGTGAAGAGAAAGGGAACTGAGAGAGAGAGAGGAGAAATGGGGGAAACGAGTGTGGCTCAGACAGATGAGCTGTCTCCTGTTGGACTTCCTTCCATCTCCCCCCATCTGCTCACCCCAGTTTTAATTAAATCTACTGAGATGAGGACTATCTCTCTCTCTCTCTTCTCTCTCTCTTTATCACTTCCTCTGTTTCCAGCGACTTCTTTGTGTATGAGCGTATGACAGCGAGTAAGCGGGTAATGCCATTTTGTGCCAGTGTCCACTCATCTCTCATGTGGTGTTGCCAGCTGCTAATGAGAGCCAAGCAGAGAGAGAGACAGGCAGGGCTCGAGCAGTCATTTGCCAACCCGCATGAGCTGTTAATGAGGGGGATTGTGGGAAGCCCTGCACCCAACCACACACACTCATGCATGCCCACACAATCAAATTCACTCCACGCTGTGCCAAAGTTTTTCGTTCGCATACAGAAGGACCATGGTTGCATGCAGACAAACAGATGGATAAACAACAAAATATCCACATTTCAACATTTTGAAGAAAAGTTCTTTGGTTTTTGGACTTGTTGTCTGTGTTGACAGCATGCCATTTTGTTGTTCATGGCTGGGCCTGAATAGAGATACAAGCACAGCAGAATATTCCTCCGCTGATCAGTATCAAGGACTCTGGAGGACTATTTTGTTCTCTATGGTGGTCCTAGTTAATTAATGGTGTTGTGCTTGCCTTTTTGGCTATTCTTTAATCATAGTTAAGCATGTGTAGTCATGTATTTCATTATATATCAAGCATTGTTCATTTATATAGCAAGCATTTACAACTGTACACTACCATTCAAAAGTTTGAAGTCTTTTAAAATCGCCAAAAATACATTAAAATTTGATCAAACATACAGTAAAAACAGTAATATTGTTGAATATTATTGGAATGTTAAATAACTGTTTTTGATTTTATTATATTTTATTAATGTATCATATTTTATTCATTTTATAAAATGTACTTTATTCCCGTGATGACAAAGCTGAATTTTTATTAGTCATTACTCCAGTCTCCAGTGTCACATGATCCTTCAGAAATCATTGTTATATGCTGATTTGGAAGGCATTTATTATCAATGTTAAAAACAGTTGTGCTGCTTAGTATTTTTGTTGAAACGATGCATTTTTAAAGAATCCTTTGATGAATAGATGGTTCACAAGCTTTCCTAAAGCTGTCATTAGTTCTGTAGAAATCACACAATTCATCTTTAAAATTCAAAGGAAACAAACAAAATCCTGACCGCTGTCCTTAAACATCTCTGTGTGATCTAATGGCTTTATAGGGAGCTTATTCGGTCCTTGGTTGTTAGTAACGAGACCTTATTGGACTCATTAAAATGTACACTCACTCATTCATTGCACAGAGCTTTATCCTAGTAAAACCCATCAGCACTAGCGTTAAGTGTTGTCTCTTGTCTGGAACACTGTTTTATCGCTTTATCTGTAGGATGTGAACTATAGACCTTATTGCTATAACCACATGCCAGTGAACCCCTGTGCTTGTGTGTCAGCCTGGATATGTTTATGTACACTTGTGTGTGTGTGTGTCCCATGCACTAATCTCCACATTTAAATTTTAATTGATCTGTACAGTCTTCCTGTTTCTGAGCTGTTATGTGGGTTGGCAGCATGTAGGTTTGATAGGTAATTATGACTCTCTTCAACTCTGATGGATATTTGAGCAGTCAGAGTGGAATGAGGTACCTGTCGCCCAGCACCGAGATCAAACACATGTTTTCATATTTGTCTAGACAGAAACCCTCAGGCACGAAAACAGTCCATTACAAATGATCACACTAGAGGAGATTCACACAAGAATATATGACAGCAGCTCATTTGAATAATACGGCATGTATTAGGCCATCATAATGAATACTCTCAAGATCAGTTTTTAGTTGGATTTTGACAGGAAGGGATTAAGAGCTGCTTATGAATGCAGATCACCGTTTCAGACAGCGTTTGTGTGATTTTTATGCGAACATGTTGCTGTTTAGAAATCACAACTCCGGAGTCTCTTGGGAAAGGATGAAGACATTCTGTTTTTTAATCCCAGAGGAGAAAATTGTCATTGTCTGTGAAGTACTTAACATTGATGTTTACGAAATTCTTACACGACCGTTTAGATCAGATACCGCATTTTGGATAAGTGGTTCAAACTAGCTTGGCTCCTAAAATCAATCATCATGCAAGTTTGATTCTAAGAGTCTGAAAGTGAAAGTAGGGTAAGGTCATACTAAAGATGACAGGTAAACTGTGAAAAGCTCAATACTTAACCCAATAACCTCTTCAGTTGCCATTAATAACCTCTTGGTAGGCAATTTATTTCAAGGTCAGTTTCATGCTGACTAAAAAGTGCTCTTAGGGTCATATACCACTGCATGATCCACAAAATCAGCATAATGAAGTTTGTGCGCCCTCGACATGCAGCAGTACCTTTATTTATAATGACCAGAATATCGTAGACTTGAGGGTAGCCTTTTTTTACTTGAGCCAGTAAACACCCACCTAGCACCATTCAAGGCCGTATTGGCAGTATGGGGACGAGCTCCACACACATTTTCACTATAATATTTTCTTCACAAAATGTAAAAATCAAATTAACTGGTAATAGCTCAGATTATAGTTTGTGGAGATTTTTGCATCCTATTAATGATGAGTGGATGTTTATGACAGGGGAAGTGCAGTCATGTGCAGCACGAGATTTCATAATTTATCAAGCATTGTTGCTACATTACTTATACATTAATAAGCACATACAACTGTTTAAAATTAAATAAAAATAAAAACCGTTGCGAATGAATTATTAACCAGATCAGTTTTATCAACATTATATAATCATTATTAACAATGTTTTTTTTTTTTTCAGATTGGATTGTACTATTGTTTGAGTACAAAGTATATTTTAAAACTATCATAAAACAACATCTTGCAGTTACAAGTACAATGGGGCCTGAAAGTCTAAGGCCATCAGTGAAAATGTGTTTATATTGTATTATTTTCTAATTTAATACAAATTACTAAGTATTATCAAAGTCAAATTTTACATGTATGTCTTATAGTACTTTTCAATGTAGACTCTGCTGTATAGGAACGAATATATTAAATAACCACTTTCTGTTTACTAACCTTTACCTATAAGAGCTATCCTTTTATAATAATGTAGCTTTTTGCAGTGAGAAATTTCAAACCATAATTTCTTGCGTTCTTTGTTTGGCTCTTTTCAGCACTGAGCTCTTTTTTTCCCTTCAAAGTGAGTAACTGACAACAACAGAGCCTGATGCGCAGAGGCCTTGAGTCGTTGGCCTATTATCATGATAGAGCTTCAAAGAGTCTCTGAGCTCTAAAGCAGCTGAGACCCAGAGCTCTGGTGTCATGTTTGGCCTTCTCAAATTCCCCTCACTCCCATTGAAAATCAATGATTCTTTGGTCGATTGTTCCAGCCTGGTCTTTGGGAAAAGCTTAACGTGCCTGCCAGAGTGTGCGAGTGTGTGTGCGTTCGCAAAAATATTGGCGCTAGTGTGTATGTGTACAGGTGTGTTGTAGTGTGCGCTTTCTTTGTGCCAGTGTAAATTAGGCTCAGGCAGATTTTCTCGAGCAGTTTTCGGTGCCTGAGTCGAGCCTGAGCCCTGGGCATCGCCAGAACAGGTTGGGTTTCAAAAGGCTTATGGGGGAATTAGTCAAATCCATGGAGTTAAAACGTGGCCTAATTCCGACTGACCTCTCTCTGGCTCCACTTTGACTTTCTACAGTGATCAGCAACGCTGTAACAAGCTTTTCCGTCTGTGTGGCAGGGGATTACTGAAGCAAAACCCTCTCCCTCCTCAGCCATCTGCAGGGAGAGGGAGGGAAAGGGCTGGGAAGGGAGAAAGAAAGGAGAAGAAAGCAAGAGGGAGGGTGGAGAGAAGGGCTCTGTGGAGAACCCAGGAGAGAAAGGAGGCATTTGCCTAAAGGACTATTGTCTTGTCTGTGAGCGTTGCTTTGGATTCTTCTTTCGCCAGTGTTCCCTTTGTTGAGATTTGGGCTGTTTTGTCCTGTGTGCAGTTTGAAGTCTTTCCAGCTTAATGTCTTTGAACAGCCAAGGTCACTCTAATCTAGCTCATGATTCCGCATTCTGCCGAGTAGCTTTGACAGGCGCTTGGGATGTTTTCGTGACACTTTTGGATGTCTCGTCTGCTGCTTTTGCTGGATATAGATCACTTGGAGTTTAATCAAGAGCTTGTGTTTAGATAAGCATCTTCTCATTATTCTTTAGAAGCATTGCAGAACTGAGACGTTAATTTTTTACATGTTTTAATGGAACTGCACTACGGCATGTATGTATGTTGAACGTGTTTGAAGATTCACAGTGCATTCATACTATTTACACATGATTGCTATCTTAAATTTGTCTGTCGTCTCATTTTTATTACTTGTTTTAACTTTGGATTGGAGGGTGTATGCGTTTGCAAATGACAAGAAAGACACTTGTGTAACAAGTCCATAGGAGTAACCATTAAATGAGTGTAACATTCACCATTACCATTCAGGTTTTTAATAGATGTTCAATATAAAGTTGGGTTCAAAGGTCTGAGACCACTAGTATGAATACTTCTGTTATGTATTTGTCTTATTTAAAATTCCATATATATGCAAACTTTTTATAATTATATTTTTATTTTATAGTTTTTTGCCCATTTTTTGTATCTGGTCACAGTTTTGCTTTAATGACTGCAGTATAAACTCCTGATGAACCTAATGATCATATCATCCTGCATGAATTGAGAATGATCCGAACAACATCTGACCTTTAGTTCATATGATAAACACAGTCAAGAATAAATATTTATTGTTCATTTTAGATTATAAAGTGTCTTTGTTTCCCATTTTTCCATTTTGAAATACATTTTTGAATCCCATATTTTTAAAGGGACTTTTGTCCCACAGACATTTTGGATACGTAACAGTAATCAAGAATTCAAGAATTAATAGGTTTACATTTACATTTATGCATTTGAAATACACTTTAATCTAGCTATTTACAATGCTTTAAAGGCATATATTTTTTCATCTGTTCATGCATTCCATGGAATCAAACCCATGACCTTGTCATGTTTTTGATTGCATGTTTCTATTGCCCAATAAAGATGAGAGCTGTAAGATCACACGTTCTGCTGGTTATCCTAGAATGTAAGTGATTGTTTACCTTCTCAGTATTCAATTCTTTGCTCAATGAAGTCATGTTGAAGGACACTGGGCCTCAGTCTATCACCATGCATTCCATCTGTGTGTGTGTGTGTGTGTGCGTGTGTGTGTGTGTGTGTGTTCTCCCTACGCTCCACTGCATTATCATAAAGAGTGATTTGGAAATGATAGATGCAAATGGCTCTCTTCTATCATTAACAGCTTTCTCTTCTCTCTCTTTCTCTCTCTCGATGGCCACAGGCAGTGATTAAAGCTGTCATCTACAGCTACTCATTAAAAGAGAACAACTATAGAGGATGGAGAGAGAGGAGGCCAGAGGGAGAGAAGATGATGCTGGAGAGAGAGACAAACTGATTTTCCTTGAAAAACATAAATCTATAGAGTGGAAAAAGGGGAATTAGTCAGAGTTTTACACTACTGTATATATATATATATATATATATATATATATATATATATATATATATATATACTTCTGAGCCAAAACAATATGGCCAGTCACAGGTTTACCTAATATCATTGATCGTCTCCTTACAAGGCCACATATTAAGATCTGGGTGGATCAGATGGTCTGAAAAATAATCAGCTCTCGTAATCAACTTGTTGGATGCAGGAGAAATGGGCAGCAACTTTGACAAGGGCCAAATTGTTAGGGCAAGGCAACTGGATAAGAGTATCTCTTAAACGGCAAGGCTTGTGGGTTGCTCCCGGTCAGCAGTGGTGAGAATTTACCAACATTGATTTGAGGACAGACAAACCACAAACCAGCTACAGGGTGTTGGGCGCCCAAGGCTCATCAATGCACAAGGGCAGCAAAGGCTATCCCGTATAGTCCAAGCCAACAGAAGGTCTACTGTGGCAAAAGTCAAAGAAAATTATAATGATGGTTATGCGAGGAATGTGTCCCATTTTACACACTGCGTATAGGGCTGCGTAGCCACAGACCAACCAGAGTGCCTATGATGACCCCTGTCCACCATCGAAAACACCTACAATGGGCACATAAGCATCTGAACTGGAACTTGGAGTAGAGGTAGAAGGTCGCCTGTTTTGTTTTATCATGTGGAGGGTGGTGAACGTGTGCTTTGAAAGTGATGGTACCAGGATGCACTTTGAGACGATGCCAACCCGGTGGAGGGAGTAGATGCTCTGGGCAATGTTCTACTGGGAAACCCTGGGTTCGGCCATTCGTTTGCATGTAAATTTGACACATGCCACCTACCTAAACATTGTTACAGACCAGGTAGACCCCTAATGGTGATCCAAATTACCTCTTTCAGAAGGATAATGCACTGTGCCACACTGTACACATCAGAAATGGTTTGAGGAACATGATGAAGAGTTCAAGGTGTTGCCCTGGCCTCCAAATTCCCCAGATCTCAATCTAATTGGTGGCTCCAAATATGTTATGTGTTGCATATTCTTCAGGACTCCTAAAGTTCTGTATTCTGATGTAGTTTTTGTTGTCGTAGCTTGTAGGCATCTGAAATCTGAGGTGATTTGAGCAATCAGATGCCTCTTGGAGGGCATTTAAACTTGATCTCTTAGTGATAGGATAACATGAAAGTGACCAAGTGTAAATATCCCCAGAGACAGGGAAGTATCTAATTCATGGATACACAATGGACCTCTCAAGAACATGTTTCTTTCCTGTTCTCTTTGCATTTCTCCTTTAAGACTCATCAGCTGGTTTCCTTGGAGCAGTGATCCCTCCCTGAGCCGCATCTCTTGTGTGATACATTAGGAGCAATTAGCCACCAGATGAAAGCACTTTAATTACTAGCCGCAGGCAAACATGCACAAATATTTGATGGGAAATTACTGGTGATTTAAAAGCTCTTTTCTCTCTCCCTCGCTGTCTGTCTCTCTCTCTCTGTCTCTCTCTCTCTCTCTCTCTCTCTCTGTCTCTCTCTCTCTCTCTCTCTCTCTCTCTCTCTCTCTCTCTGTCAGCAGCTGAGCTGAACTGCTGTGATAGAAGAGCTTACAGTTGTGAGAGTCTGAGTTCAGAGATCAGGGTTTCTCTCGCTCGTCTGCTTTAACTAAGTTTTAGTGACTGAAACAACTCGCTGCGGTTTAGTTCATGGCACAAAGGCCAAAATTGAAATCATCTCTGATTGTGAACCCCTGGGTAATATTACCTGAACATAATTTTTAAAAGACTGATGTAAAATTCAATAGACTTTAAAGTCCAGTAATAAAGTAATAAAGTCCAGCTCTCTTTATCATCATTTCTACTAAACAATTCTATTAACATCTTAGGGACTACTTAACAGTATCACTTAGCAACTATCAATAAAGTTTGGTTTAATTTTTTTTTTTCACATAGTGGATGTTCTAACAACTTTTTTATTCAGTGGGTGGAAATTGAGAAGCTTGTCTCAGATTTTTGAAGTCCAGAACTCCGTATGGCGACGCATATGTGGAGTATTCCACTCATTAAGCCAGCAAAATGAATGTATTTGGAACGAAATCATGATGTTGTCATCTTCAGGTTTTGGTTACAGTTGTACAAGAAATGTACAAAAATAAAAATAAAATATTTTATATGATGCTATATTTTATATATATATATATATATATATATATATATATATATATATATATATATATATATATATATAATATTAAATAATATATAATATAATTTCTAAATGCCATGTGCATGGCTCTTGTGAGATTCATTCCATTGTAAATCTCAATCCTGTGTTTATTGCCGATTAAAGAAACGTTTATTTTATAGCAAGTGTTGCAGTAATTGGCTTTTTCTCCAAAGTATTTTTTTATCACACATGCACATTTTGAAGAGGAGGCTGCTATGGTATTTTCTGTTGGGACTTAATGGTGCAATTAATTCCCCTCCATCTGTTCCAGAGACTTTTAAAAAAAATGGATTTTTTTTCTTTTGCTTGTGCAGTTCTGTAAACGGGCTCTAATGAAGGAGATAGTCCATATCCTTGCCCGTCTCAGGGGCTTGATGTGGGAAGTTAGTTTGGAGGTGCAGAAGACTGCCGAGCTGGGCCTGCCTGCAATCCCTGCTGTGAATGTATGTGTGCATGTGTGTGTTTGAAGGTCAGTCCACACACACACACACACACACACACACACATCTGTCCACAGACACCACATTTAGAAGGATTAGTCCTGTTTATTAATGGCATTGTAATTGGTGCCCGGGACGGGGTGTGTGTAGGTGCCCAGAGAGCAGTGGCTCTCATCATTACTCTCTCCCTGCTCCCATCTCTCTGTCTTGCTGTTCCTGCCTCCCTCATTACTCCAAAAGAACGATGGATAGCTTGGGGGCACACTCATCTCCCTAGGAGGGAAGGAAAGGTTGATCAGGTCATTATGGCTTCAGCTCCCATCATGCCTTGCAGTTCGCCTCAGAGATAAATGAACAGATTAGCATTAGCTTTTAGCTCCAGACAACAGAGTATTAGCATAGCCACAGAGTTTCCGCTGATGTGATTGGACGGGAGGTATGTAAATTAGCATGCTCAAAGCGACCGTGAAAATGTGATTGGCCGGGAGGAAGAGTTGAGCCTCCTAATTAACACTTCTTTGGTGTTATCAGTCCCTGGCATTAGTGCAGGGTTTTAGCCTTGAGTTAGTAATGCTCTCTCTTTTTGTTCTTGTTGGCTTATATTCCCAAGACAATCCCAGTCTCATGAAATCAGCTTCTGCAATCTCTCTACTTTGGTCATCTCTGTGTATTTGATCCTTGCTTCAGTCTGAATAAAAGATGGCTGATCTTGAATCAGGCGCTGCACGCTTTTCGCTGATCAAAAACCCTGCGTCTTAGTTAAACAAACTGAATCAGAACCAGTTAGTAAATTGAAGAACATTATTAGCGAAAAAGAATACCTTAGGCCTTAGGCCTCTGTGTGTTTAATGCCTTTAGAGCAGAATCTGGCTTAGTACAAAAACAGTGTAAATCCCTGTTTAAAAACTCACCACCGGAGGAGCAGAGTCCTCACTCTGCTCTGTATGATAAGAGCTTTTCATACAGTTTTACTCACAAAAGGGTTTATTGCTTAAAAGAGAGCAATATAAAACCTCAGAAGCTTAAAAATATTTAGTTCCAGGTTTATATGCATAAGTCTTGAGATTCAAAATTTTGTAATTGTGATGAGGTTCAAGGTTGGAAGGAAGAAGACAGGGTCGGCGTGACAGGGACTTGTGCATTTTGATTAGGTTAACTTCAAAATACCAACAAACTAAAGTCGCGCCCACAGCGCATTCACCATAGACTCGCTACAGCACATACTGTAGTTCACAAACAGGATCTGTCCCTCTTCTCAGCAGGTTATCTCATGATACTCTTTCTCTCTGCGATCTTGGACGAGTCCTCAGTCCTTCTCTCTCTCCCGTTCTCTTTCCAGTGCGGCTTATATCCGGTCTCTCCACGCCAATTACTGCAACAAGACACAGGTGTTCGTCATTTAGACTTGACCTACTTACGCACCGCTCGTCTCCTTTCTCTCTCTCCTGTTACAGACTTCACTGAACCACGCCCCCCTTGCCACAGTAATATTGCATATATGCAATTCATTTTAGCAGATGAAAATATTATAATATACCATATTATATTACATTGCATACGACCATAAAAAAACACGACCACATGGCAACGCACTAACAACCACTCAGGTCTAACAAACACCTCATCAACAGCATAGAAACTCCTTGGCAACCAGTCACAACACTTCAGCATTATTGATGATGTGCCCTTGGGTAATTTTGTTCAGAATATATATATATATGTGTGTATATGTATATATATATGTATATACTGTGTGTATATATATATATATATAGGTTTTGAGAGTATAATACAAATAGACAGGAAAAGTCTTTACCTGTAACCTCAATTCCCTCGCACCCAACCTCATTTTTTGTTTTTTCTTCTCCCGTCATTTCCAGAAAAGTATAGTATTGAGAATCCAGCTGTTAGTGATTAGAGATCCACATCATGCTCAGAGATTCTGTCAACTGTTTACATTTGATTAGCAATTACACTCGTTCCCCACAGCAGAAAAAAACAGCCGTGATGGGGGTCGGACAGAGAAAGAGCATGTACCTTATGTGTTTCCATTAGGGCTGGGCTCTGCCAGGGCATCCTAGGTTTCTCCGGTTCACCGCCAGCCGGTCATGAGTTTGCATCTAATTGGACCCAGTCGGGCCAGCTGGTTCTGTTTTGTTCCGCAGGGAAATAAATGTTTTGTTTCTCTGTTTTGGGGCTTTCTCATTAGATACTTATAAAACAGGACTTTGAAGATTAAAAAACAGTGCTCACTGAGCCAGCCAGACAAAAAAAGAGCGAGACATTCTGAGTTCACCGTGCACATCTTGTTCAAATACAGTTTGTCTCTCAATTACAACGCACAGCTTTACTGTGGCATTGTGGAGGATTAGTTCAAGAGTTCAGCATCTTTCATTGATTAAGCGGGCCCCTTGGGGGGATATCATCGCACGTCATACTCCCGTTCGTGGTTAGGGCGGGAACCGCAGCTTGCAAAAACTAGTTCAACTGTGTGCTGGTGCGATCTTTGTTGCTGTCATGGATGTTTTAGGTTGGCTAGCCTTGCACAGCCAACTTGAAGTTGTGCAAGTTTGTACTTCGTGTTGTGGTTTTACGTTCCATTGCCAGAGAAAGGCCACTGTACACATTTAGTTCAGCAATCACAATGAAAAGCACTCATACCCCTGATGAAAACATGATGGTTCATGGTCACCCAGTCTGGCCAAGCTGATTAGGATGGTCTATTTTGATGGTTTTACAGGGGGTTTGGACACACTTTCTACTGGCTAGGTTCCCATTTCAAAAGCAGTTGTTAATAGTATTTTCATGGGCTTTAAAGCTATATAAGACCTGTATTCTGTTCCAAAAGCTGTTTTGCTTGATCCAGCTGTTTTTAAAGTATATTAATAACATACAGTAGTGGTGATTCATTTCTGAATTACTGTTTTTTAATGTAATTATTAAAATTTTCATTCATAAAGAATGAATCAACATTTTTGAACAATTTGATTCAGCTGAGTGAATGACATTTATAAAGACAGTGACTGCATCGAAATATGCATACTTCTCTACTGGGGTAAAACAGTATGTCGGAATTCACGTTATTCATAAAACATGCATAAAATTAGAGAGTCTGAAGTGCTCCTCCAATGCACACTTTACTTTCCCATGAGACCAGGGGAGAGGAGTGAATGCGCCGCAACTGATGCTGTAAAAGCCCATTCACACCAAGGATGATAACTGTAGCAATAACGATAGCTCACACCATAACTATAACGTTAACGGCACAGAGATAAGATATCATTGTAGTCACTTTCAGAATGATTTTTCTAGCTGATGAACGATAAAAACATTGACAGCCAATCAAAATCCATCCTTCTTAAAAGAGCTCGAGCATTTAAAGCGGCAGACATTCTTAGAACAAACAGAATGATATCATATGTTGTCGTGGACGCTAACATAGTTATCGCTATAGTTATCGTTCTTATTGTGAACAGGCCTTTAGTCACATGACAATGACAGCATGGCAAATTTGGTACCTCCAGATTACAATCATACTATATAGAACAACCTATTTTTTGTTTGTTTTTATTGGTATTGTTTTTTAAATGGTTGCAAATTACTTTTTCAGAAGTAAAAGTAACTTATATGAATTAATATATCCAATCTTTAAATATGTGGTTTGATTTTGTACTTTCTCCTCAACAAAAATTAATGAAATATATGACAATGAAATATTGACTAAATTTAATGGGTAACACTTTACAATAAGGTTTCATTCATTAACTACTTGGTTAACAAGAATTAAGAATGATCAATACATGATTTGTAAACTTTAGTTAATGCACTGTGAACTTACATGAACAAACAATGAATTACTGTATTAGTATTAACTAGCATTATTGAAGATTAATAAATACAGTAATACATGTATTGCTCATTGTTAGTTTGTGTTAGTTAATACATGAACTAATTTTAACAAATGAGACCTTATTGTAAACTGTTACCATATTTTACCATATATCATACCATATATGATATTTTTGTCAAAATACAACAGCTGTGTTATACTGCTGTTATACTTTACTTAAGGTAGCATTTTATGAGAAAACTTAACAGCCTGAATATATTTAAAGGCCAAAGTATGCAATGAATCTCTTTTAAAATCAGTTTACAATCACATCCTATTAGATGAAAGTGTGCAGTAGGTCGTTTCCTACACCAGCGATGGACTGCTCTTCTTGAGAGAGACAAAGTGTGTGTGTGTGTGTGTGTGTGTGTGTGTGTGTGTGTGTGTGTGTGTGTGTGTGTGTGTGTGTGTGTGTGTTGAAAGAGGGGAAAAGAGGCTGAAACCACACACCAGAAGTAATAGTGTGTGTGACTACAGGCCAGAATCTAATAGCGAGGCTGCTATCACGCTGAGCAGCAGGTGTTATTGGCCTCTCTTCCCGATTGCCGTGCCCTCTTGCACCCCGGACGACTGCTGACCGTAGGGGGTTCAGAAGAGCCAAACACTGGGTCAGCCAGCATAGCAGGCACGGGTGAGAGGCCAAACATATGCCTGAAGAGAAAACGAGGGGAGGAGGGGGGGGGTCTGTTTGAACAGAAACAGCTTGAGATGCCCCCATCTTCTTTTTGCTTTGGATCGGTGTTCTTGTTCTGTTCCAAATAATAGATCTCCCTCTAAGCCGGCAGCTTGACGACAGGCGCTGTTGCTTTGATTTAGGGCTTGTTTTTCTGCAGCGAAACTTTGCGCCTCTCAGGGAAGATGTTTGATGAATGCGGTGCAATTTATTTGTTCTTTTTATTTGATGTGAAAGAGTAAAAGAGAAAACACCCTCCTTTTCTCTGAAACATCTTTCAACCTTAGAGATTCGAGTCCTGTTGCCATGGATATATGATGGAATATAAGGAAAAATGGCATTAATGAATAGGCCATTCTGTGAGGGTATATGATCGTGTGCACAAGATGTTTTTCAAAATGCACTGCTTATTTAAATTAAGACGAGTTGAAATCAGCATCCCATCTCATTCTTTTTTTCCCCCTTTTAGGCAGTGCATCTGATGAGTGAATAAACGTATGCTACGGCAGGTCTTAGAGAAAAAAACAGCTCTTTTACCATGATTTTTACATGTCTTGTCACTATAAATGTCAGGGTTGAGCACATTAAGAAGCTCATGACTCAAGATTTACATTTTCCACTTTGTCTGACACGTCTTACATCATCAAGACTATTGTTGTTCCTAACCGTAGCTTTGATGCTCTTTAATTAGTCTTTCTCAGAGCGTAATGTCTTCAGAGAGATACAGAGACATGCAGGGAGACGTTGCGTCATCATGAACTGTCCTATAATTGGTTTTGTAACAAATAACTTCCCATTTTAATCAAGCCTCACGAAAGGCAGGCAGAGTGCCAGCATCTTTGCTTCTGTCAAAACGTCAGCGGCGTCTCAGAATAGAAAGCAACATGCAGGACGGTCTGTGTTGTGTACAAACACGGGGAGTAATGCTCAGAGAAACCGCTCTGTCGGGCAGATGATGCCAACAAACAGAGACACCTGCCTCTGTGCTTGCTTGCGTGTTGTTGAAGCTGAAGTGTTAGAAGTAAATAGACTTTAACGTTAAGATCACTGGACATGATGTTTGCTTATAAATACAACAGATGCACTCTCGCATTCAAAAAGATTGCATTTTTCTTCACAATAAATATTTAAGAGGCTGCTAATTAGCTCACAAATGTTTTGATACCTTTTAGGATGGATGGATGAATAGATAGTAAATATTTAGTTAATGAAAGCTATTTCATTTTATGTTACCAAAAGATTTGTTTCTTTTTTATGCAGAACTACTACTTTAAAATACAAAATGCAATAAAATATACAAAAAGAACACAAATATTTAGCAAAAAAATGCACTGCGGTATGGTTATATATAAGCATGCTTTATTTTAATTTCCTGTAGAAATAACTGTATTGCTAGAGCAATATTTCTGTGATATAAAATGACACCTTCTGATTTTGATTTTGGCTGTACCACCCAGTCATAAAGCACAGTCAGGAAGTGAAGCAGTCAAAGTAAGTCTTGTATGTGTGTGTTCTCCTGTCTAATACACTCAACTCAGTTGAAAAGCTCAGAGGTGTCAGAATGTCTGACCTGCCTCTACGTTTTGACTGAGTGACATTTCCCATGATGGTTCTGTGGTCAGAGGCACGCCACCAGCAAAACAAAGACTAGTGCAGGGCTGGGGGGAGTGTGTGCGTGTGTGTCCTGCGTCCTACTGTTACTCTGACCATGTGTGACAGGTTGACAGTCTGTGACATTTGATGTGATCTGGTCTCCTGGTATTTTCTGAGGCTCAGGTTGTACGTTGTGTCCCTCAGACACGCTGGTCACCTGAGGGCAACTTCTTTTAATTGACCTATTTAGCACTGAAGCATCATGTGATTCAGGGTTGAACTAGCCTAGTTAACATTGTTCAAATAAGTTGTCAAAAATATTTTCATTTTAGAATTTGCTGTTTCCATTTTTTTGTATGGTTCAACAGTGTGGTAGAATAGAACCTGCTTTTTTATGCTTTTAATAATCTTTTTAAAATTAAAATTAAATGCTAAAACTTAATTTAATAACTATTTATAAAAAAAACTTTGATTAACATGATTTTATTTTAGCAAGCTGTCTTTTTTGCTTTGAACATTAAAACTCTACTTAGTATGTGAACACTAGAAATTTGGAAATATGGAGGAAATGAAGGTGTTTGATTTGATCAGAATATGTCAGAGCACACCTACATCAACTCTTGACAGAGGTCGGCAGAAACCGCTCAGGTCTCAACAAGCTCCAAAAATGTTGCGAAGCAGACTGACACCTCGCCTCATAATGCAGTCTGTGTATTCTCCGGAGAACAATTCTCTCTGATCCAGGGAGCACGCCAGTGCCGAGCAATCTCTCCCCAACATCCCTGCAACACTTAATTAACTGTTAGCACAGTTTGCACATGGCGGAGAGGAAGATGTCACAGATCATCAAGTCTCTAGGTGCAGTTACAGCAATTAAGGGCCTTATCGCACCTTCTCTTGTTTCTCTCTCACTTTATCTCTCTGCACTCATTTGGTTCACTTCCAGCTAGTTTTTAAGAGCCCAGTATGCTAATCAAATCATTTCTACTATGCAATTCCACATTGTTATTTAAAGTCTTAATGATGCAACTATACACCTTGACACACACACAAACTCATATTCACTCCTTACACACCACTTCCTCGAAATCAGAGAGTACACCAGGTGTTTTGTGCTTTAACGTTGTCACCAATTAATAATTTATTAAAGAATGACTTACTCTTTATCTCTCTCTGTTCCTATTCTCGTTTCTCTCTTATAGATAGAACTGTTTACTTGCTGTGTGTGTGTGTGTGTGTGTGTGTGTGTGTGTGTGTGTGTGTGTGTGTGTGTGTGTGTGTGTGTGTGTGTGTGTGTACACATATAGGATGGATGGATGGATGGATGGATAGATAGATAGATAGATAGATAGATAGATAGATAGATAGATAGATAGATAGATAGATAGATAGATAGATAGATAGATAGATAGATAGATAGACATTTAAATGAATAATTGAATCAATCTTTTCAGTCTGATTCACAGAAAGTCTTAATGCTGTTTTTTCAATCATATAGGTTATATTGCCCAGCCTTAGTACTAACAGATGTAGAAAATACCATTTTAAAGTATTTTGCTTTTAATTCCGGCGTGGGCTTCAGCTACAGTTACCTTGCTTTCTCAATTATCTAATTGAAGTCATGCAGTTTCCTTTCCTTCCAAACGTTCATTCATTTACTTTTTCTCCAGTCCCCAGTTCTTTTTTTCCTCTGTTGGTGGAGCTCACCAGTGGGGTGCTTAATGCACTTGGCCCTGAAGTGAGCTGAAGTGAAGTGTGCATGATGGTCCTCGAGTGTTGCCTGTTGAATACACACCCTCTTGACTACAGGAACACACAGCTCTCATTCACTCTCCCCCTCTCTCTCATAAGCAGGATGCTCTATTTAACTTCCCTTGTTCTTTAACATCTAGAACAGATACAGTTTTGAAATACCACACTGTGCATAAATTTAGTAGCAAAATTACCAGTTTTCCTTATGTCTTGACCGCTGAGGTTTTGGAAGCGCTTTATTTGAAGCCTGTGTTTGCAATATAGTTCTTTAGTAAATATGTAATATATTATAATGTGCTATTAAATTTGTCAATTTAATCCCAAATTAATATTGCAATATTATTAATTTAGTTGGTAAGTAGTAATTTAATAATATATTCACAATGTGTATTGAAATTCATTATGAATACCAATATTAGTGCATGTGCATTTTATTTGTATATACTGTCAACGTTAACACATTCAATCATGCGATAAATTCAAAATCCTTAACGCGTTAAAATAATTGTACGCAAAAACAAATAAATTACTCAAGCAATTAAAAAAACGTATTGAAATTGAGTCATTAATGTAATTTACGTCATGCAGTTACATGATCTAGAAGTCGAGAGCGCATTACAATTGCACAAGCACTTGTAACACTGGCTGGAAAATTCTATTCAAATCCTTTAACCCCGATTTTGCTTCTCTGTTTGCAATCAGATCATTTTAAGACACTAAACTCTGGGAAATTTTTCAGTTCAGTGATCCAGTAAGCAAATTCATTGAAACAATCAGTCCATAACAACATAAAAAAAAAACAAGCTGATTGCATCAGAGATGGCAGAGAGAATAGAGCATTGCGGTTTCAGTGAATTATTCATTACAGTAATTCTGGATAAAGCAAAACAGTGTCTCGCTAGTAAAGTTTTGATGGATGCAGTTTGCAGTCAAGGTAAAGGCGATTGGGGGGATGTACAGGAGTTGTACAGTAAACATGTGTGAGTCCATTACATTGATGCGCAAATATCAATGTTGTGGTCCTATTTGGTATCGCAACTTGACTTGTCTAAAATGTAAGCAATCTCTTTGCTGTTGCACTGTACAGATACTGTACATTTTTAAAAGTTTTTTTCTGGAATGTTGTTTTTTTTTTTTTTTCATGGGCGCTTTGGTGTGCATAAAATTATGAATTAAATGGACTCCTTATGTTATTTGGTGTCCTTTTGGAGTCTCCAAGTGTCCTTTTTTGAAAAGACACCTACATTTACCTTGAAAAAAGCTTGCAGAAAATACATTGTTGTGAGAGTCACCCTTCAGTCTTATGGATTACTTTGCTGGATATAGCAAATGATGACAAAATAAATGTGTTAAGCGGTGTATGCTTAATTTCACGATAAGTATGCGGTTAATTAAAAAGATTTGAATCTATTGACAGCCCTAATATACTTTATATCGTCTAAGTCAAAATCTGCTGAGGGTGGAAATGGAAATGAAATGAAGAACATTTCAGATGTCTTTTCAGCACGTTTTATAATTACACAAAAATCAATCATAGTTCACCCCTCACTCACGTCATCACGTCCATCAAAAACTTAGACCTGCTGTCGGTTTCAATTAACATCATTAGCTGGGTTTCCATTACAGATTTTATAAATGTTGATAAAAAACTATTGTGAAATGACTGTGTTTCCATTAATCGATGTTATGCGACTAAAACTTAATTGTTTGCTCTCGCGATAAGTCGTTCCAAAAATCATGGCACCGAATGTAGTAGGTTTCAGTATATCGCAGCCACCGCACTAGCCATTATTTATCCAAGCATTGATGGCAAGGAAAGCCCCTTATACTTGGGAGCTGCACATATGTTTCTGGGTGTTTCTCCCTCCTATCTGCTTCGAGGTCTTGATAAATTGTGGCATTTTTTGTTGTTGCTTAGAATCCAGTATTCCTGTATTTCTTTTGTCTTTTATGAGTTTAATGAAGAACTCGGTCTCGTCTTCTGTCCAAACATACAGCGCCATCTTTAAAGAATGATCTAATTTTACGTACGCCAGGTGACCATTGCAGTTTTTGCAAAATGTTCCTTTTTCAAATTGCCTGAAAAACCACCTCATGCGAGCGTAAAAACTTTTTGTGAAATTGACGTGTTTTCATTTATATGTATTTTATCTGCCTAAACTAGGAAGGGCCGAGTCAGGTTATAAACTGTGTTTTGCTGTCTTTATCTGCCTCACTCGTACTGGCTTGAAGCCTGATGCTTAGCACTGACAAGGCTGCAGGTTGACCTCTGACCCCTGCCCTGTGATTGTCTCTCTGGTGTGTTCCTCTTTGTCAGGTGTTAAATGAGAACTCTACATCTGTTGGCCCTGACAGTGCGACCTGGTATCGATCCTCCCGACAGCCAGAGGAGCAGTGGGGGGTGGGCTATATACGGATAGGAGCAAGAGTAGATATTGCACAACAAAATGGAAGAGTAAAGAATTTAGATTTTTTACACTTTTGAGAAAATACGACTGCTGTTGGCTAATGCAAAAATCATTGTCACAATTCTTACTGTTCTAGGTTGTTGTTACTGCGTTACTAAGGTGTTCAAAAGAATTCTGGTCCTGAGATAGTGCTCAAGTCTTGTGCTAAAATTTAATACGTTGGGTTTGGTTCAAATAATAGTGAGGCTTGCTTTAGTATAGTTATACCATTCTTTGTACCTGCTGTTTGTGTGTATGTGTATGTGACTAGGTCTTTTGTACATGATGACCCATCACAATGCCTCTCACTTCCTCTGAACACCCTACGAGAGTGCTGTTAATTCACTCTTGAAGCCAGCAAGTGGTCTCTCATTTGCATAAACTTGATGGCGGAGAAATCAGTAAGCGTTACACGTTCATATTCTGCACACGGCCTACCAACCAGACAAATATTAACACATTAGATTCTGGGGTTTTTTTTGTACCCAAATCAACACTAAGATGTTTATTATACTGGGAACATCAATCTTTGTACATGAAGGAATAACTTCATGCTGTGGAACACCTTTTGACTAAATCAGGGTTATTGTAGTTAACAAAAATTAAAACTATAAAAAAAAAACATTTTCGTCACTTGAAATAAAATAAATGGTAACTGAAATAAAAATGAAATCTAAAAAAATTATACTTATGTATATATACTTGTGTATATATACTGTGTGTGTGTTTATTTGTGTATATATATATATATATATATATATGTATGTATGTATATGTGTATATATATATATAATTTATTTTTTACTTGTTATTATTATTACAACTACTTGTTAATGCGAGGCATTTGCAATCAATAATTATCACACAAAAAATAGACAAATGTGAAAAATCCCTGGTGGATAATTACTCAAAGTGTTGAAAGTGAGTGAATAGATTGGTGAATGGATGGATGGATAGATGGATTGATTGTTTCAGCTCTATCAATCATTGGTCTGGTACCACAGTCACCTTCACATTTCCCTGAGCACCTCAACCAGACGATCTACAGAAATAATAAGACCACAGAGAGGGGAGGGAACACATTTCTTTCTCTTTCTCTCCCCATGGGTGCAGTGATTGATGTGCTGTGTTAGTAGGGTATTTCCCCCATGTCTCTCTCCCTCCATCTCTCTTTTCCTCTCTTGCTCTCGTTTTCCCAGATGAAGGTCTCATCAGACGTCTCTTCTAAGGCAAGTGGACAGGTTTCATTTTGCCTCCATTACAGAAGCCACAGGAGAATCATTCTGCTTCAAAGGCCTCTGATTGTGTAATCAGCCATTTGCTGGAATGCTTTGAGTAATCAGGGAACAATTGTATGCTGAGAAGGATTGAGTGTGTGTGTGTGTGTGTGTGTGTGTGTGTGTGTGTGTGTGTGTGTGTGTGTGTGTGCGTCCCTCTGTCTGTCTGTGTGTCCGTGACTTGGCCTGCTTCACGAGGGGTCGCTCGGATGTCAGTCAACCCTGAAGTATTTACAGCTGACCACCTGAAGCCTGAAATGTAACATTTGACCTCTCTCTCACACATGACCCCATAACAAAACAGCTGACAGACTGGAAGACAGGCCTACGGGCATGATACTTACTGTTAAAGAGAACAGATTTACAGATCCGACTTGACTACTGTATCAGGTGGTTGATTTGGTCCCCATTTTTGGAGGGTCTGCCTGAAATCTGCCTGTCATTCATATTGTTCTTATTTGTTGTTATAGTAGAGCTTAATTGACCTACTTTTACCATTGCAATTCGAGTAAAAGTGCCATATATTTTCCTCCATAATCAGATTTTTTTTTTTTATATATATATATATACATATTTTAGATTCTGCTTTTCTGTACTTATCTATTGCCACAGTTGGCTTGTTTACTGGATGATGAACTTATGGGATAGTTCACATAAAAACTAAATGTCTGTTATCATCAATTACTAACTCTCATTTCGTTCCAAACCTGTATGACTTTCTTCTGCTGAACACAAGAAGATTTGTTGAAAAATGTTGGTAACCGAACCGTTTTGGGCCTCTCTCACTTCCATTGTATGGACAAAAAAGCATTTCTCCTTTTGTGTTCCACATAAAAAGAAAATTAATGTAGGTTTGGAACAACATTAGGGTGAGTAAATGATGACAGAATTTTTGGGACAGAACTATTAGTTTAAGACATTAAAGTGTCATGAAACGCAGATTTGGGGGTAACCTATTTTTAAAATATAACCCTATGACGACAAACTCACAAAAATGTTATCATTAAAGACTACTAACAACTATCATGATCAAAACAAATACATTTTGATAAAAGTAAAAACATTTTAAATAACAAATCAGCATTATAACTTTGCAGCACTGTTATATTTCTTTATTTATTTTTATTTCGAACAACAAAAAAGAAACAAATAAAATAAAATATAAAAATACAATAAGTATGTTGCAACATACCGAAAGAAAAAAACAATATCTATTAAGTATTATAACAATAATTACAATATGTTCGAAAAGGAGCAGGATGAAGCAGAAGCTTAAAGCTGTTAGAAGCTGTTATAATTATGCAAAATGAGGAAAAACATTTAAAAGGTGCAAATTATATTTATATTTTCATTATATTTACAAGCACTACAATCTTTGTAGAAATTATACACATCAGTTTAACACAGAAAAAAATAAAGGCATAGTTACTTTTTTGTCCATTCTTCTTTGAATTTTCGGTCTACTTCATTGTCTTCTGTGTATCAGAATAATTCATCATGTCATGTCATCATGTACAGCGCTGAAATGAACACCGTTCATTCTCATAAATATATGCGGAGAAACTTTAGAAACTGATGACATAAACGCATACTATATCCAGTCACGGCAGCTAATCATCACTCCAAATAAGCACATATACCTCACTTTTCGTGACGTTGGTTCAACTTTGCTTTTTAATCCGGAGGAACGAAATGGCTCAGAAAAACGATTTTTCCTTAATAATAAACTCGAGTGCCATAATTTTTTTCACTGATGTGTAACCTGTACATATCTGTTAACATCTCAAAAAATGTGTTTTAGGGTTTCTTGACCCTTTAAGGCAGAATGTTCTATAAAGCTGCTTTGAAACAGCATAGATTGTGAAAAGCATTATGCAAATAAAAAGACTTGACTTAGGAGGAAAGCAAAATACTAGCGCAATCCCATTGAGTTTCATTAGCCAATGAGATCAGCCACAAAAAGACTGCAAGATATTTCATTAGAAACCTGTACATGTCAGTTATAGTTTGTCATTTGTAGGAGATGCACTGGAGTCGCTCTAGTGTTGTAAACAATGTTATTTCCCAAAACACTCACACCTGCTGCACTCATGACACTTGTTCAGCATTTGTTCTATCAGTTTCAGAGGCAGTGATTGGGTAATTACTCTCCGTGGTGGGAGAGTTTGTTTTGAGTGAAGACGTATCGACACATGGGGAGAAATCGATGTTTCGGGTCTGAGGGTGAGACAGACACAGAGAGAGAGCATGTTCAATTCATGTCTCCACTCATGTGAGCTTCTGTATCCCAGTGTTTTTGCATTTCACCAGCAGGCCTTGTGGATGAATTAGTAATGCTAAAAGAAACCGTGTTATCTTTTAAATGCAGTTCACGCTGCTCAGCCTGGTTAATATAGTTAGCTGCTCAATTTTTTATGTGCCAAGTGTAACCTTCGATTTAACAAGAGCTGTTAATCCTGGGGGCTCTAAATAGTCTTTTTGATGCGTTGGAACACAATGTTTGCTGCGTAACTACTGAAAAATGCATCAGGAAAGGAGCGGTGGGGAATCAGACATGGCCAAGTGAACAAAGCAACACCACGGAAAAGTGAGGAAAAAAATGACAATGTTGTTTTGACACCACAGTTCCCACCGCAGGGCCCGTGAGGATACACAGTGGTGCTGCTGGGGAAGAACAGACAGTGGCTCTGTGTGTGTAAGAGAGAGAGAGTGTGTGTGTGTGTGTGTGTGTGTGTGTGTGTGTGTGTGTGTGTGTGTGTGTGTGTGTGTGTGTGTGTGTGTGTGTGTGTGTGTGTGTGTGTGTGTGTGTGTGTGTGTGTGTGTGTGTGTGTGTGTGTGTGTGTGTGTGTGTGTGTGTGTGTATGTGTGTTATAGGTATCTTTTTTTATATGCAGTAGAAAATGATTCTTAAGTTGATCTGTTAACATTTAAAAGTGTATTGTGATTATTCCATCAATGACTAGCAATGTTCCTTTTAAATTAAATAACTTGATTTTTATGTTTTATTTTTAGTCAATCGTGTGCACAGTGCACGCAATAAAGTCTTGATTCCTGAATGAGTCAGTTCTTTTTACTGCATACGTTATACAAATGCATGAATAACCTTTCATTTTTTAATTAGGAGGAAGAGGTTTGTTACTAGACCGTCACCAGACAGTTGTTACTGACCGTGAAATCAGTCAAATCTTATTTAATTTAAATCTTGATCAAGTGTAAATGATAAAGTTTGATTTTTGTTTTTGTATGCAGACAAATAAAAAAGTAAACTGTTACACTACAAGTTTATGGTTTTAAAGCGGAGAATGGAAAATGGCTTAGACCACCATTATATAGACTCATATAAGCTGCTTCTTTGCTGTGAATCAAATAAACAGTGCGGCTAGTGTTGTTCGATTCCCCAAAAAATTACTTTTTAGTTTCATCTAAAAAAAAAAAGTAACTCTTTTCACTTTATAATTACTTTATTCTATTCCCTTCTCTGCTCAAGTATTACTTATTTGCCTTAGCAAACACTAATTAACAGATTTTGAATGTTTGAGAGTTATTGAACTCTCGAAGTGTTGAGACCTCACAAAGCGTGAATGTCAATCCTGTTTTTTAATATCCTCGGGGCCCGTGTTTTGAGGTGCCATTTGGTTGTAACTCTCAGTAGAGATCTCTCTCAGCACCTGGAAAAGTAGAGCTTTATTCTGGCACAGATTATGTTTGCTTTATGAGCCGCCATCTGGCTACTGATGGCTGTATGTGTTGTTAGAAGGGTTTGCAGTGGGAGCAGTCAGACATTAAGGTTTTACTTAAAATTGTCTGTGCATGTGTTCATGTTTTTTTCTCTCAGTGACGCAAAAGCCCAATGGCTTTTTGAAGCTTCAGGATGCTGCCTTATCAACACACTAAAACTGTTGCCCTCACTTGTATGTGTGTTAGTCTGGGTTTACAGTGTTCCTCCAGAGATTATCTTTCCCTCACTACAGTTAGATCAGTGTGTGCTGTGAGACTTTAGGGAAGTCAGTGTGTGTAGATAATGTGTTCATTGGTAAATCCTCTTACAGTCTCTCTCACTCTGTTTTTGTGTTTTTCAGTCTTGTGTTGTTAAACAGAGGTCAGACTAAGCCAGGCTGACACGACTGCTGATGATTGAACCGTACAAACACACATTATCCAATTTGCCCACTTCCTTCAGACTTACACGCTCAATCAAATAGCCCCACTATTTATTTATTAATTAGATGTTTCCTAGCAAAAAAGGGCCATGTTCATCAATTTATATGAATTTATCTGGATTTACATTATAGCTTTGGAATTTCTTGTTATTATTGCAAATTAACCCAGTCAGTTTTTTTTTTCTGGCACATAGACAACTATAGCTAAAAATAAAAATGTAAATAGCGTCAGTGAAAATGTTGGCAGAGCATGTAATAATCTTCACTAATGGTCCGACCAGACCAACATAGAAAAACTGTACTGTTAAGCCCTGTTACCCTGACAAAGCCAGCTTTCACACACATTCACACACAGATCAACCTGACAGGAAACTCACCTTCACACGTTTCTACATCCATACACATACAAATGACACACACACATCGTGCGCATATATTAACACTCTCCCCACATGCTCACTCTTTCTCACCCATTCAAAGCTGTGCAAATCTATGTAAAAACAAATCAACACCCCTAGACTCACTTTGCGATGTGTGCACATTCTGTACGCGTGCGTGTGGAGTCGAGTGGAATAACTCCATGTTACTGTGAATGTGTGCTTCTCTCCTCTCGGGGCAGAGGCCTCACAAAGTCCACATTTAGCTTGTCAGAGGGATGTAAGTGTGCCGAGAATGTGAGGAATTCCTCCACCGACTCGACACGGGTTCAGTATAGGCACTCTCAAAGGCATCTCTATTACAGCCAGACAGGCTGGCCCTTATAACACAACACACACAGATATGCATTGCCACCACCTGGAAATCTACTCTACAAATCAGGCCACACAGGAGATTGAGCGTAAACATACAAACACACACTCTGAATGGGCTCATTTAGAGGAGATTTAACATGATATAGTGGCTCTAATGCTTTTGAACACAACTTTATTAAACTGTTCCGGCTCTATCTGATTAAACGAGCCACATTCAAAGCCTGCGTTAAAGGGATAGTTCACCCAAAAATAAAAATTCTGTCATCATTTACTCACCCTCAAGTTGTTCCAAACCTGAACACAGAAGAATATATTTTGAAGAATATGGGTAACCAAACACTTGTGGGCCCCCATTGACTTCCATAGATGGAAAGAAAAAATATTATGCAGGTCAATGGTGCCACACAACTGTTTGGTTACTTAATAATAATTTAATAGTGGTTGACTAGTTTGTTTTTGTTTTAATGGCCAGTGATGATTTACGTAAAGCAAGGTGGATGCTGTAATACTTGTGTGTGTGTGTGTGTGTGTGTGTGCGTGCATGCGTGCGCGTGCGTGCGCGTGCGTGCGTGTGCGTGTACACTACTGTTTGGGGTCAGTAAGATTTTTATTCAGCAAGGATGCATTAAATTGATCAAAAGAGGCAGGCAAGACATTTATAATGTTACAAAAGTTTTCTACTTAAAATAAATGTCAGAAACAGTGATACTTTCTTTTGTTAGGATTCGTTGATGAATAGAAATTTCAAATATTAAGCAGCACAACTGCTTTCAACTTTGATAATAATAAGAAATGTTTCTTGATTTTAAATTGTATTTAATTTAATATTTCACAATATTACTGTTTTTTGACTAACTGACTGAAAAGTCATTGTTGATTATTGTATTTGATCATTTATTGATCAGTAGTTGCACCAGTATATAAATGTAATTATTTAATTTTTGAAAAAAGTTGGCTATGCTAAAATCACTGTAATCCCTTTTATCTTGTGCCCTGCTTCAGTAAACTTTAGTTACATTCTTTTTTGTACAGCCTAGAGCAGAAAATATAATGGTTAAAATCCAGAGATAACCAGTCTTAACTAACCAACTGGAGGGAATCTCAAACTTTAGCTGTTTTTGCAGAGTGAGTATGTTGTATCACATCCGCTTGTGCAGGCAGCTCGGCACACTTGAGATAAAACAGCGATTAGCGCTCCTCCTGATAACAACATGTGTTAATCAGTGCAGACATCTCGTATCGGTTATGTGTTTGCGGGCTCTGATACACCTCTCTTATCAGTAATTGTTTTAATTGGCGTGTGCGGTTAATGAGATGCTGTCACAGATAAGGCCAGCGCAGATTGCAGGCGAGGACTGTGACTTGCCACCGCCGGCCCTCTTTGAAGGGGAGATAATGAAAGGCCACAAACAAGGGGAGGGGCCAGAGCTGAGCATGAAATATTTAAATCCAGACAGCTTCAAAGTAGATCCTCATGTGCCATTGCCTTGACTTCATCTTCATCGCCTTGTTGCATTACACACTCGCATGCAAGCGTTCGTGTCATCATAAGGGTTATGAGCGCTTTAGGTGATGATTCCATTCTTCCCATCACTCCCTTTTTTCATTCTCCCCCATCATTCCTCTCGTTCGTTCTGTCGTGTTCTTCTGTTACCTGCATGGAAATCAAAGCTCTCTGTCTTTCACTCCCACAAGATTCCTGACATGTTAAAGCTTTCTGTCACACAGGGGGAGGCACACCTCCTCTCGATCTCTCCGTCTCTCTGCCCCCCAGCAGGGTAGCAGCCAGAGAGAGAACAAGGACCTTATTTAGCTGGGCTCTCCCTGTGAAACGCAATTAGAAACCCCTCCAGGGCTGGTGGGGGCATGGGGTGAGATGCAGTTAGAGAGACGGAGAGGAGGAAAGAGACCTCCCTCGCTGCCTGTCAGCCTGCTGGTGTTTGAAGTCTTGAGGCCATCTCTGATCCCCAGAGAGCCAGTCATCAGACGCCCACTTTGTAGCATTTCAAACCAATGAAGCCTGGAGTGAGTCAGTCGTGGTGGGCCGGGGGTGGGGGCTGTGCACTGGGGCTGACAGAGAGGTCCTGACAGGGCGTTTGAGAGACCTAGTCCTCCCCCCACTGCCCGCATGTTTCTGCTGTCATCCAGAGCGCTTCGGGCCCCAGCGATCTATGGCAGGTCAGACAGATTTTGATGGCACGCTTCCTGGTTATTTCCTGCCGTGATTTACCTTAAAGTCACAGCGGGATTCTCTGTCTTGCTCGCCCTCCCTCTGTGTCTGTCTCTCATGATCCCTTTATTTTGCTTTCTCTCTGTCTATCTCTGTCCTGTGCTCTGTATCTCTCCCTGTATTTCATTCACTCAAAAAGGGATGTAATATGGACGGCCCTTATCTCACTAATAAACAAAAGCAATTTTGGAAAGTCTTCTTACCTTTTCAAAAGTTTGCGGTTGTTAAGATTTTTAAATGTTCATGAAAGACATCTCTTATGCTCACAGACGCTGCATTTATTTTATCAAAAATTCAGCAAAAACAGTAATAGTTACAGTTTAAAATAACTGTTTTGTATTTTAATATATTTGAAACTGTAATTTATTCCTGCGATGGCAAAGCTGAGTCTTTAGTGTCACATGATCCTTCAGAAATCATTCTAATATGCTGATTTGGTGCTCAAGAAACATTTCTTATCATTATCAGTGTTGAAATCAGTTGTGCTGTTTAATGATTTTGTGGAAACTGAGATACATTTTTTTTCATTATTCTTTGATGAATAGCATTTACTTGAAATAGAAATCTTTTGTAATGTTATACGTCTTTACCGTCATTTTTGATCAATTACGCATGTCCTTGTTAATTAAAGGTATTCATTCATCTTGCTGACCCCTAAAATAATTTCCCTGTTTTTCATAGCCAGTTTGAGTCCATTAGACAGGGGTTCTTCATAAGCCTAAACCAAAATGGCCACAAACCAGATCAGTGTGGTGGTTTCACTCTTTTTAGCTCTGAGCAGTTACACCCTTATGATACTGAGGAGGAATTCGATTTTTTAACATTGGGCATATTATGACATAATGTTTTTATGAAGACGCTTATGTGTGTTTCCATGTGTGTTATTACTTTCAAGCTATAACTAAATAATATCCATATGGCACAGGTTTATTTGAATGAATAAATCCTGGATGTGTTTAAACACTATTATTATTTTAGCATTCATGCATGTATTGGTTTTTCTGCTGATTTTTATGGTTGTGTTTTGTGTGACTGACTGCTCTGAAATGACTCTTGGCGCAGCGACCTGTACTCTCAGTCATGCCTGTAATTTGGACCAAAAGGCCCCTCTGCTTTTCTCCTTTCCTTCCCGCTGAAAATATGTTGAGTGAACGACAGACGATAACATATTAAGGGCGTAACCAGAGCATTTGAGACAGGAGGGATAAACCAATTTTCCTGTCCAGTTTGTTTAAAAAGAGCGAGAGAGCGGATAGACCAGCTCTGGTGCTTATCAGCCACTGGCTTGACTCTGGCTCGTGTCATTATGGGCTTCCAGATGGTGATAATGTTGAACATTGTACTGCGCATACCATTTGCCTGCTCTAAACCGCCTTTTGACTGAGGGAGATAGTATCTAGACAAACTGATAATACTTCAGTTACACACTCACTCTCTTTTTTTCCCGCTGGGTAAGCTGAGTGCGTGCGTTTCCTGGACCTGTGTGAAACGATACACGTTGTGAGGGTCATATCACAAAGCGCGGAAGCCGAAGATAATTTAGTCTGAAAAGACAGCTTGCTTTTAAAATTCCTAATGTCTCGGTGGAACTGATGGACGTCTCGTACTCCCTCCTCCCCTTTTTCTTCTTGCTCACATGTTCATCTAACTTGTATCTAACGTTCTCCATTCTCCATACGTCCAATTGTCAGTATCATTTTCTTTTTAAATCCCTGAATAAGTGTGTTGTGAATTTGTGTTGCACGTCACATATTTGTGTGTTACTACAGGCTGTGTACGTGTACATCTTCCCCCCACTGTTATGTGCTGTGTGAATGACAGATTAATATATGTATGGTAGGGAATCTGAGGAAGGAAGAGAGAGCGGCTGTCAGCGCGCTGTGTTTGGGGAGGAGGGAGATTAGAGGAGCTGTCATAGGCTGCGTTGAGCGGTCTCACACAGATAAGTCTCAGCAGCGAAAAGTGTTGTACCACTGCCTGTAAACAGGGAGCGAGAGATAGAAGATTATCTGGAGTTTTGCGTTAAGAGTTTTGTGTGTGTGTGGCTCAAGGTTCACCTGTTTTGTTGACTGTTCCATTTCAAAGCATTCAAGACATTCACTTTCAGAAATATTTAATAATGCAGTCAAATACCTCCAAAAGTAAATCAGTTTTATTTTTTGCTCTTTTTCCACTTATCTTAAAGTGAGACTTCACTCAAAAATTGAAATTCTATCCATTCAAATTCATTTGTATAAATTTGGTTAATAAAAGTGGTTTGAAGCCAACAAAAGGTGTTGCTGTTCCAGTACAATACACATATACCTGTACATACACTGTCCTATTATTTCTTCTCGTGAACAGTGCAGCGCTTAGCAGATTGCAGACAGTGGCTGTCGGTGGAACCGGAGGAGCCTTATCGCTCTGGATTTCTGTTTGTGGAAAAGAACCGAGGAAAGCAGATCGCTTTTGCATCTGTGTCCGCAGCTCTTTTGTCTTGTGAAAAACCTCTCCCCTCCTCTGGGTTAGCATTGTCGATCTGGTGTTTTACACACCACTAATACCATCCCGAAGGCCTCCCAGATGAGCTGGTCAATGTTCCCTCCTGACTGGCGAAGTTTTAAGTGTCACTAGAAATGGACCTTTCTTTTGAGTGTCTCTCAAAGGCTCTAGCTGAAAAGAGCACAGAGAGAATACAAGAGAGGAGATTACAGACAAGGGCCGGTCAGAGCTACCCTATTTAACACATTATATCCAGTCCCCTCAGGTTACACTTATGCACAGCAATATTTTAAAAGGGAGCGAGAGAGAATGAGGATGAGAGATTGCTTCCGTAATAGCTGTAGGGACCATAACAGAGTGCCGATCTCTTGTGATTGCAATCTAGCACCGAGTTCCTATGAAATTAAACCATGCGTTTTGAGTGGGAAAGAAAGTAGGGAAGGGAGGTATAAAGGAGAAAGATAAAATGCAGCTCTGGTTACTTTGAAGCAGAGGATAAAGGCCAGAAAAAGGAATAAAATATGACAAAATGACAGCAGAAAGGGCTTATGGTCTATAGGCGGAATTTTACAGGCACAGACAGCAATTACTAGCATGCATAGCATAACTCTCGATATTAATGTTTGATCTCCTATTCCACTTTTCTGGCAAGCTTCACCAAGTGCTTTTCCATACCCCACTGCCACTTTAAATTAGTTTCTTGGCAACTCTGCGACATGTTCTCTCGCTGCATTTCCTTCTATTTATTTCTCTCTCTCTCTCTCTCTCTCTCTCTCTCTCTCTCTCTTTCTCTCTCTCTCTCTCTCTTTCTCTCTCTCTCTCTCTCTCTCTCTCTCTCTGTTTCTCTCCCTGCTTTCTGCAGTCTGTCAGCGTTTCATTTGAATTAAAAATAATCTGCGCTGAGAGATCCGGACGTTGATTGTGGAGCGGAGAGCGGTAATCACAGGCTTGAGGTTTCGCTCAAATCTGATGATAGGCATTTAGGAAAGCGAGCTCTGATTTTGGGGACGAAGGCTGCGTTGGTGCACCTCATCCAAACCATGACATGCTCCATATGTAATCATAATGCAATCATATCTATTTAATCAAATGTAGATGAAAAAGGGACCTTTTTTATAGCCAAACCAATTTTGCCACGGTTACGTCCAAATAAAAATACACTATACGGTTTAGAAAAAAATTACAAGAATAATATATTATGTAGTAAATGTGAACCTCATATAAAATTAAAAAGAAAGAAAGAATATTATTATGATGCTTGGATCTGAAAATGTTTCCTGTTACAATTTTGTCCTGGCATATTTGTTGCAACTGCAATTAAAGTGCTTAAAAGGGTCGGTAGAACTCATTGCTTGAACATGTACACATGCCTTTGGTGTGAGAGACCCGGGTTCGAATCCACTGTGAGACACCAATGTGTCCCTGAGCAAGACACTTAACCCCTAGTTGCTCCAGAGGCGTGCGACCTCTGCAATATAGCAATTGTAAGTCGCTTTAGATAAAAGCGTCAGCTAAATGAATAAATGTAAATGTATGGATAACTGCAGTTTGTATGGATAATTACCAATGATGTTTCCTTGAAACTCTCAAGGGTTTTCTATAGTGGCCCTGCTGACCACCTGATCCTGGGACTGGGAGCAGGGGGCCCCTAAGCAGCACTAAACCTGTCCTCCACAGACTGCACTTAGCTCATTTAGAGTCTGATAGGCCTAATAAGTTTCAATTGCCTCTGTATTCTGAAAGTGTGTGGGCTAAACCTAGATTACCTCAGGTTTGTTGTGACAGAGGAATTAGCAGAGGGCAAAAATGTGTGAGGGGAAGTATTTTAAAAGCCTACCCCCTCCTCTCCCTTGTGTGGCATTGACTTCTCTCTGATCCCTTGGGATCACTGCATTTCATTTCTTTGTTACTGTCAGTTTATCCATATGACGAATAAATAGCCCCTTTCACACATACAGGCTTTACTGGTAAAATTACCAGTAAATTAAAGGTAAGAGATCATGTGTGAAGAGGACCTTTAAAAAAAAAATATATATATATATATATATATATATATATATATATATATAATTATTATTATTATTATTATGATACTTGGATCTCTTTAAATTTTGAATAAAATTGAAAATGTTTATGTTACAATTTTGTCCTGGCATATTTGTTGCAACTGCAAAATACCTGTTCAAAAATACCGGTAAATTGGTTCTGGCAGTTTACCAGAAAGAAAAGTTGTAACATTACCAGTAAATTACCGTTATGATGCTGTGTGAGAATACAGAATGAATATTACTGGTATGAGCACGTATGTGTCACAGTCTTCGTCTGCACTACACTTCCCAGTATCCTCCTTGTCTCCACACCTGTACTCACTCCCTCAATTACCCACCTGTTCATCGTCTTCATCCGTGTCACCGGTTATCACCTTATGTTTGATTTGTATCTGTATTTAGTTTCCTTCTGCCCAGTTAGTCCTTGTCGGTTCTTGTGGATGTTACCTCATGTGTGTACCCTCTGCCCGTTTGCCTGCCTGTACCAGTTTGAGTTATTAGTAAATGTTTGAATTGGAGCCTTTTGACTCTGCCTCTTCTTCAGCCCGTACCACACCCGTTATAGTATGAAGTCAGAACGCGCTGATGTAAAAAGTCTGCTTTGGACCAATAATAAAATTTGTATGGAGATGACGTGATTACTCCGTGCTGTTTACAGTAACTGCCGCTGCTTTTCAATATTTTTTTATGTAAATATATGCTCTAGATGGATATCTTTGACCGTTGCGCCACATCTCGCAGCTTTTTCAATGTGTTGCGCTTGAGACCAAGCCTTCTTTTCCATCAATCAGCGCTGTGGCTCTGCAGCTGGATACTATTATGCGCATCTCGTATTTCTGCTATTTTGTGTTTATTTTGATTATTCATTTGAGTACAATCATACAGTATATTTCAAGTTACATACAATGCTCAATGCGATCACAGTGTATTTACAAATATAGGTATGTACAATTACCCAATGTTTTAAATATAAATTGTACTCCAGGTTAGTTCAATTGTTTCAAAGTATAACTTTTTTTTTTCTTTTCTTTACAAAAAAAAAAAAAAAAAAGTAAAAGTAAAAGGGTAACTATATACATCCAGGGAGAGAACAATTCCTCTTAGTTAAATTCCATCCTTAACAACCTCAGATGACAACTTATTATAATCTCAAATGAATAGTGAGAATTGTTATTACTTACACATGCAAACATATATTATTAACATATACATTATATATTAATCTTCATCTAAGTATAGCAACAAAATCTGACCTTCTTTCTGATACATATTCAACCCATTTCCTCCATTTTTCCAGAAAAACAACTTTCTTCAAATTAACGATAAACGTTATCATTTCCATCATATAAATCTCAATGGTCACATCAATCCAGTCATCTAATGTTGGTCTCTCTTGTTTTAACCATTTGCGTGTGATTGCCTTCTTACTGGCTGCCAAAAGCACGGCCGTCAGGTATTTATTATCTGCTGCTATTATATCTGGACATACATAGCCGAAATACAGTAATTTGCATTCTAGAGGTATGTCTCCTCTAAAAATATGTTGAAGAGCATCCTGTATTTCTTTCCAGTATTCTTGAATATGTAGACATTCCCAAAATATATGGTAATAGTTTGCCTCATTACATCCACAGTTTCGCCAACATTTTGGGGTGTTATTACTGTATTTGGCCGTTTGTATTGGTGTTATAAAATATCTAACAATGTTTTTCCAACAGTACTCCTTCCAATTTAGTGACCTAGTTGATTTCCACTGAAATATCCATACAGCTGACCACTCTTCATCAGTAAAAATTATTCAACTTTCTGTCAACCATTTCGCTTTGATGTAACTTGTAGAGTGTTTTTTCATATTTATTAAACTCTTGTATATCTGAGAGACTATCTTATATCTAATACCTGATGTGTATGTCTTCTTAAGCAAGTCTATTAGCGGATTCAAATTGAATTTGATTTTTCCTTTTATTTTTTTATCATAATAACTTCGAACCTGAAGGTACCTATAAAAATCTTGATTTTCTAGTAAAAACCTTTCCTTTAATGCTTGAAAGCTTAAAATTTCACCTTTCTCAATGATTGTGCAAAAGGAGGTTATTCCCTTATTTGTCCACAATTTAAACCTGTTATCAGACTGATTTGGAGTGAAGTCTGAGTCATAAGCAATCCATTTAAAAATGGAAGTGTATTCAAACAAATTAAATTCTTTTATCACAGTTGCCCAAACATTTAAAGTAAGCTTTGTCCATGGGTCTTCTAGCTTATCTATATATTGTCGTAAATTATTATCTGCTAATATTGTTTGTACAGGAATACTCTTTGTAGTATAACTTTCCATATCCTTCCAAGGAGCATTATAATGTGGGTCACACCAATATACCACGGTCCTAATTTGCACTGCTGTATAGTAATCTTTTAATGAGGGAAGAGCCCACCCTCCTTTATCCTTTGGGAGCTGCAATGTTTTAAAGCGTACTCTGGGCTTTTTCCCTTGCCAAATAAAACGTGAAAGCATTTTATCCCATTCTGTGAATTGTTTTCCGGTAATTTCTACAGGTAGACATTGGAATAGATAAAGATATTTAGGTAATACGTTCATTTTAATTGCTTCAATCCTTGAGCTAAAACTAAAAAAGGGAATTAAATTCCATTTGGCTAAATCTTCTCTGATTCTTACAGTTAGTGGATCAAAATTCTTTCTTTGCAATTTTTCTATGTTTTTCGTCAAATGGATACCTAAATATTTAAATGATTTTGTATGCCATTTTAACAAATATGTATTTTTAATATTTATAGGGGGATTATAATTATATGAAATTATTTCTGTTTTATCAATATTTAGTTTATATCCAGAGAGAGGGCCAGAATTCTGAAATTGTTTCATGAGTTGAGGTAAAGACTTGGTTGGGTTTCCGAGATAAATCAGTATATCATCTGCATAGCAGGCTATTTTATGTTCCACTCCTTTTATACTGATGCCTTGGATTGTTTTATCCTGTCTAATGCTTTGTACTAAGGGTTCCAAATAGAGTGCAAATAACTGAGGGGACCATGGGCATCCTTGCCTAGTGCCTCTTTCCAATGTAAATGACTTTGATAAATAACCGTTAATCTTTATCTTTGCAGTTGGTGTATCATAAAGTGCCTGTATACTTCTAATTATAACTTCATGAAAGCCAAATTTGCGGAGAACCTTATAAAGATAAGTCCAGCTAACAGAATCAAAGGCTTTTTCAGCATCTAAACTTAGTATCATAGACTTTAATTTATTTTTCCTGATATGATTCATAACTTGCAATGTGCGCCTAATATTGTCCTGTGTCTGGCGCTGTCGGATAAAACCTGATTGATCTTGATTTATTAGGTTGGGCAGGAATTCTTCCATTCTTCTGGCCATGATTGATGTGTACAGTCTATAATCGACATTTAATATCGATAAAGGTCTATACGATCCACATTCTAACTTGTCTTTGCCTTCTTTTGGAATAATAGATATAACTGCATCCTTCCAAGATGGGGGAGTTATCGCATTCTTTAAAACCCAATTAAAAGTACGGACCAAGATAGGTATTAATTCCTTTTGGAATGCTCTATACCACTCCCCAGTATATCCATCCGGTCCTGGGGATTTATTAGATTTTAGTCTAGTAATAGCCCCTTTTACTTCATTTGTGGTTATTTCTGATATCAGTGTTTTATTTTGCTCCTCAGTAAGGGAAGGTAACTTTAATGCATCTAAAAAACTATTAATCTCCTGGGGTCTATCTTCGGGCATTTTAGAATATAATTTTTTATAAAACCTTTCAAAAACATCTTGACTGTTCTCTTGTTTGGTTTGTATTGTATTGGTAATAGGATCCCTGACTTTATATATTGTTTGATCTGCTTGTTGTTTTCTTAATTTCCATGCTAATATTTTCATAAATTTAGATCCATTTTCGTAATATTTTTGCCTAGAAAACATAATTTTTCTCTCTATTTCTTGAGTATACAGCATATTAATTTCGTTTCTTATTTTTTTTCATTTGTTCTAGTATTTTGGGGATTTGCTTGTCCTTATGTTCTTTTTCTAATAAATGTAATTGATGTTGTAATTTTTTTAACTCCTGTTGTCGAATTTTCTTTTTAAGTGAGGCTAGTGCTATAACTTTACCTCTTAATACTGCTTTTGCAGCATCCCACAATATGGGGGGGGGGGTGACCTCTTCATTATCATTAGTTTCTAAATAAGAATGAATTTCATTTTTAATATGCATTTTAAAAGAGGGGTCATTAAGAAGATTCAAATAAAATTTCCACAAAGTATCCTTAGATTTATTGTCTAGTTTTACTGTTAAGTAGATTGGGGCATGATCACTGATATCTATCGTTCCAATATCGCAGTTTGTCACCCTGGTCCTATCTCTATTAAACATAAGGTAATAATCTATCCTGGTGTAGACATTATGTGGGGGGGAAAAGTGTGTATAATCCTTAGTATTTGGATATAGGTCTCTCCATACATCAATTATGCCAATATCATTCATCAATGTGTTAATTTTCCGAAGAATGGGTTTAGAAAACGTCGTTTTTTTGTTTGAGGAGTCAAACTCAGGCTGTAAATGTACATTTAAATCGCCACCACAAATCAATATACCTTGTGTTTCAGAGGACATAATCTGAAATACTTTTTGAAAAAAGGTAACATTACTACCAGGTGGGGCATAAATGTTAAATAAAGTAACATATGTTCCATTCATAATTCCATGAATAAAAATAAATCGACCCTCTTTATCAGCATACTCATACTTCTTTTCAAAAATAACCTTATGGGATATCAAAATAATAACTCCTCTCCTATGCCCTGTATGATACGATGAGTAATAGATCTGAGTGAATCCCATTCTTTTCAATTTTTCATGCTCAATGTTACTCAGATGTGTCTCTTGTAGATATACAATATGAGCATTTTCTTTTTTCATTTTGCTTAAGATTTTTTTTCTTTTGATTGGGTTAAGCAAACCATTCACATTGAAAGATATTACTTTTACTTCGTTATTTGTCATATCAGTTCAATAAAACATTGAAATCTAAAGGATGATAGAGGCACATTCCCTGGAAAACCAATAAACGAACAAGTTAAGAGAATATTAAAAACCTGACAAACATAAGGTGCTTCCAAGATAGGGGTCTCGAACAAACGACCCTGTAACAGGTTGGTAGTGGCGTCTAGCATGGAGGGGGAACCTTCTCTTCCACAGAGGTGATCGGGGCCCTCCAGTTCACCATCTTTACATGAGATAGAAGAGAACATATCTCTCGTGTCCGACGTGCTGTCATTCCATAATACGAAGAGAGAAATTAAATCAAAGTCTATCCGATTTAAGGTCCAAAAACATGTCCAATATTTTTTCTTCATTCATTTTTTATTGTAGAGGACATATGCAGTCTCACATTATCTTCTATATGCCTGTAGACGTTCCCTGATGTCTGTCGATCTCGGAGCCTTTTTACCTCTTGTCTTTCGTTGTGAAACAGTCTCCCAAGACGTGCGCTCGAGTTGTTCAATGAGTGATTCAGTCAGCGATGTTTTTTCCACGTTGAATCCTCTTTTCTCCATATCCAGATACGCTTCTTCAGCTGTGTGGTAGATGTGGGTCCCATCCTCATAGAACACACGTAGTCTTGCCGGATAAGGGGTCTGGAATCGAATCTTCTTTTCTTTCAGTACTTTTTTCACTTCCGTGTATTCCTTCCTTTTCTGTAGAACCGCAGGAGGATAATCATGATCGAAGTAGATTTTTTGTTGACCCACAAAAATATCCTTTTTCATCCATGCCTTCCGGATCACTTCTTCTTTCATTTTGTACCTGAGGAATTTTACTACTATCGACCTGGGTCTCGCGTTCACTCCAGGTTTGGGTGCAAGTGCCTGGTGTGCTCTCTCCACATGCAGTTCTGTCTCCGGAGGAAAATCCAAAGTGTCTCGCAGAAGTTGTTCGACGTAATCAGTCATGGGATTTCTCTCTGCGTCCTCTGGCACGTTGTATATCCTTATATTGTCTCTTCTCGATCTACCTTCTTGGTCAATTTGCTTACTTTCCAGATGCGACTGCATTTTAATCATTTTTTGCATCGTCTCTTCCATGTTTTGCACTCGCGTTTCAATTTCTTCAATGCGATCTTCTGCGTGGCCGATTCTTTGATTTGTCTTGTTTAATTCGATCTTGATTTCATCCAGCTGACGATTATTCTCTTTGCGAAAGTTTTGAATCTCCTCCAAAATTCGTTCCAGATTGATTTGCATGTTATCCTGGTGAGTTTGCTGGCGATTAGCATCTTGCTTTTGTGCTAACGCATGTGCCGCGCCGGCGCTTTCTTGCTGTCTACCTTCGGTTTCTAGGGCCTCTGTGTTAGTTTTCCTGCTTTTCTCTCTTGTTTCCATTGTTGTCCCACTATTATATACTGCTTTAAAAGAAGATTTTTTATTTTTCTCAAGATTTAGTGGAGTTTTAATTAAACCGTCGGAGGAGACGATGAACTATGCTGCCATTCACTCAGTCGCCGGAACCGGAAGCCCGCATCTCGTATTTCTAAGAGCAAAAATGCGTTCTGTTTGATCATCCCCTTATGGCTGTCACTCAGATGTAAAAAAAAAAATAAATTGTCAAATTGAACAGATATTGAAACTGAAGCGCTTCTCCTCATGCGAGCGAATTAAGACAATGACGCAGCGTTTAAAGATAATTTCCAATGACTGACATCACAGAATTTACTGGCATTTTGGTGCTGATGTGTGAATAGTTTCTTATCTGTAAAAAGCCTTGTGTGAACTAGGGGTCGACCGATATGTTATTTTCAGGGCTGATGCCGATACCGATTATTACAGATCAAGTAGACCGATAACCGATATTTTAAAACCGATATATAGCCTATGTCTGGTGTAAAAATGTAAGTTAATGTCAAAATTAAGAATAACAAAGAGTTTTGACAAATACTTTCTTTAAATTATTTTAAACATATCTTTAAATCTGAGAACTGTTAATAATAACATTATTATTATTATTATTATTAATAATAATAATAACAAGAAAATGTGCAGGGAGAACCCAGCAGCATTCTGTAAAACTTAAAGACTCTATTTTAATGGTTAAATTAAATTTTAGTAATCAAAAAGCATTTCTAATTAATTTAAATCATCAAACTTATTCAATTTATTTACAGTTTAACAAAAATTACATGTTCAGGGCCCTATGAAAAAAGGAACTTTTATTTTGACGGGTTGCCGTGGAGATCTTTGAGTTTCTGTGTGTTTATGATATGACGATAACTTTTCTCAGTTGAAGCTTTAAAAAGCTCATGAAGTGACTAAGCGGCTCTGGAGATGATGTTTATGCAATCATGTCCTCATATAATGATGCGGCTGAGGCTGAAAACAGCGCAAGCGTCACGCGTGCTCCAGTGTGTGTGTGTGTGGTAAATTAAATCACGCGTCTGCACCATTCATTTAGAGACACGCAGGATTCATATTTAAATAGTCTTTTTGCGGTTTGAAATTTGATTTGTACTGACCTGCTTTTTATTAATTCATCAAGAAGATGATTCATCAAATGCCGTGACATTCCGCTTTATACAGTAAATTCCGTTTTTATGACTGGATTCCGCGATTCGGTCCGTGTTTTTTGCATCGCGGACATCACAGGACCCTATTATATTGAGGTGTTTTGCAACTTCAGTGTAGTAATTTATTGCTACTTCAGCAAAGTCTGCTACTGCCTTAACTTTGAGAGACAACTGATGCGTGATCAGTGCAGCAGTTCCAGTCAGCGAGTGCTGTCGGTGTGAGTGCTAAACTTTCAGTGCCTTCAGCTTTCCGCATTGATTGGCCGGACTCGTGACTCCCAACAAATCAGATGTGCGGGACATTGCATTGGTCTAGTCTACTGAGTGGTGAGTTCCGACAGAGGTGGCTGCGTCAGAGCCAAATATAGCGCATTTCAAAATTAAATTATTTTATCGGCAAATCGGTTTTGAAAATGGCCGATACCGATAACCATAAAAATGCTCAATATCGGCGCCGATAATCGGTCGACCCCTAGTGTGAACAGCATATTTGTGTATTTACCTGTAAAGTCATTCTGGTAATTCTACGGTAATTTACCACGATTGCTGCGTGAAAGGGGCTAATGTGAGAAGGATGACAAAAAAACTCTAAATATAATAACAATAATAATAATAATAATCGTAATAATAATAATTTTTAAATAATCGAAATATTTTTTTACATAATATTACATTTATTTTTTTGCTATTCTGAGGTATTCTAAGTTCAGTTTTAATAACACAAAATATTAGTTTAGTTTTTTATTGTATTTTATTTTGCAATTCTGAGATATTTTAATAATTTCAAATATTAATATTGTTTTATTTCTTTTGACTTATTTATATGTTGTTTGTTTGTTTTTTGCAATAAATAACAATAATTATAATAATTTTTTATTATTAAAAGTTTGGTTTTAATTTGTGCAAATAATGTAATAATACTTTACTTTTCCAGCAATGTTGGTCACGATAGATTACATGTTGAACTTTATTTTAACTCACACAGAAAAATAAACTCATGTCTGTTGTTTGGTTGAGGCAGATGTTGGAGGTTTAGTGCATGTGGTGTTGTATTGATGGAGCGTGCAGGTCCTTTTTTCCCCCGGCTCAAAGGAGAAGGGGTGAGAGATATAGAAAAGGAAAGATAAACATCCAGCAATAAGCTAACTCATTCTCTACCTCTGTTGGGGGCAGTCAAGGTCAGAGGTCACTGCAATGCGAGTCCCTTGTTAATCCATTGACCCGCAGTGCAGAGGGTTAATACTGGTTTGCTAAGCCACAGGACCCCAAATCAGTCAGATAAAGGAGATTTTCCAGGAATGTCCGGCTTTATCTGAAGATTGCTGGATTGTTTGGGTTTGAGTGACCATGGACTGAGGTTAGTGGAATTAGATCTTAAGGCTTTTCCTCAAACCCTGTGGGAAGGTGGTAAATATTACACCACGGTTTGGAAACACAATTAGGATCGGTCTTAGCATATAATTGCTAAAGACGTGGTTGATCTGTTTAGTCTTTAATTATTTTCCCTGGTGTTAAATATCCCTCCATGTTAGTCCCAACACCACACAGTGCAGCTTGCCATCTTGTTATTTTGTAAAGGTGTTGGTTTACCGTTGCTTGGCAAAAATTTGTGGGCAAAATCCTATAATTTCAACAAGAATTCATGTTATCTGGAATTTCACATAAAGGCAAAGTTTTTTAGGTTTCAAATTCGCCATGTTGACCACCAGAACATTGCTTGGTGTGCGGGTGTGACTGTTGGGTGTGTGGTTTTCTACACTATTGATAGTGGACAATGGACCTTTTTCTCAGCGAAATTGCAGCAAATATGTCTTAATATGCTGCTGGAACCCCTCACAGCAACTACTAGCTGGCCTCCGTTACACTGCATCTTTATAAATAAACTTTTGAACAGCTGTATATTTGCACATCTTTGCCCCCTGCTAATTATTCAACAGGGCAAATTGTGCTTTTCTGGTTCAGCCTGGGTGATTTTAACCCCAATGAAGGAGGGCTGTGGCTGAGGGAACCAGAGGTGTGTGCTGCTCATGAAGAGAGTCTCTGTCTCCCTCCCCTTCACAGTAGCTGCACCCTACTGGGAAATTCATTAGTAGCTGACATCATCCTCACTCCGGCCAGAGAGTGAAAGAATATCATTCTATCCCCGTTCCCTCCTCTTCCTGCTCTCTCTCTCTCTCTCTCTCTCTCTCTCTCTCTCTCTCTCTCTCTCTCTCTCTCTCTCTCTCTCTCTCTCTTGGTCGCTCCATCTCCTGTTTGCACTTAGGACTTCGCTACCAGTAGCTCTCATTGAGCACCGTACACACACGCCCGCGCGCTCTCACACGCATCGTCTGTCCGGTGAAGCTGAGCGGAGGAAGCACGCTCCGTGTGTGCGAGGCAGAAAGAAGCAGGGGGTAGAAGCTGAATGAAGTCAGGTTAAAATCAGGAAGTGGGAGGACTCGGTCGCGCTGTGGGTGAATGAGAGAGTTTGTATGGATACAGGCAGCACTTGCGCGAGGAACGGGAGCCAGCGACAGGACACAAGCTTGAAACCGGCGACGATTTCGAAGAAAGGAAGCGGCGGTCGGGGTTTTTAGTGCGGTTTTACTCCACCCAGTCTGCATATAGGAGGAAAATACTGTACGCTTTGTTGGATGTTCTAGCTCTGCACGAGCGCACGGGAGAGAGGCGCGCGGATGGTTTGTCACTGAGCGCCCCTGACACAAAAGCGCAGCTTCCGTGAAGCGGCGGTTGGCGAGGATTTCAAACGGCCAATTCGAGCGAAGGGGGCGAACTGAAGGATTTCTCCACTTCTCTGCGCTCTTGGGTTCTAGACACGTCTGCCTTTGTCCGAGAGCCTCTCTCGCTTTGAGCTCTGGATGTTGTTTTTCTTCTTCTTCTTCTTCCCTGGGAAAAGGCTTCTTATTTTGCATGGCTGTCATTCTCTCAAAAGGAGCGAGAGGAATTCGCCGCCTGTTTATGGATTACATTGTTTGACAAGCAGAATGTGAAACGGCGTATTTACTAAACCTACTAAAAGTGATTTCTTGACTTATTTTCCTCCGTGCCAACCTCGCCACATTAAAAGGTACACCTTCATATTCCTAAAAAAATAGTTCATATCGATTACCACAATGTCGTTCGACGTTTTATGGGAATTTTAAAGCAGTTTCAGTGGATTACTCGATGGCTGGAGGATTTGGAGCGCTGTTTTCTTGTCGTTGGTTGTGAATAATTGTAGTTGAAATCTCTGCAGTGAATGTTGCCAGATGTTTTTTGGTTGTGGTTTGAATAAAAAACTCACGGGCACGCGAACGCATCGTTATGTGGAAATCTATTGACGTCATGTGTTAATGAATGCATATCACCTTGTTATTATTATAGCTAATCATTATTATTGACATTTTTTAATCTTTAAATGACCTTAACATTTTACTTACATAGCTAATTTTAAATGTAGCCTACTTAAAATGTGCACGTATTTGGGAGGGTTTTCGTAACTTGTCAGTATCTTTTTTGCCTCGAGCTGATTATGGATATAGTGTTGCTAAACCTGTCAGAATAATTGTCTTCAAATGAGCTGTTTTGTGTCCAATGTGTATCCAATGAAAGACCTAGACTACAAGGTGTACCTTTACAAGTTAACTTCCACGCAAAATATTTTCTGTTTGTTATTGTCTTGGTTAATAATTGAAAAATTGTTTAAAAAGTGCACATATAATTTCCTCTCGAATGACTGAGTGGAGAGCCAGGTCAGATGCTAATGGATGTACTACAATGGTTCTATCTTTGTTGCTGGTTAGCCAATTAAATTAGCCGATGCCCCTTTGACACCACATTGTCACTTAAATAGGCGTTCATTACCTAAATGCTGTGTAAATTGCAATGCTGGATGTTTGCACAATAACATAGCAATGTTAATGCGTTCAACCCGTTTCAAGTGCAGCGCATCGTTTTGCGCAAGGAGCCACAGTGCCATCCAGTGGCCGCTCTGGGAAGAGACTGAATTTTTGCGCTCATTAGTGTTGCGCTACCTTTGATGATGAAGCCCACCTGCTTAGTTCTGAAGCAGATGTACTGACTCTCTTTTTGTCGCTCTCTCTCAGGGCTCAGATGCCAGCTCAGAGAAACTCTTCAGCACAGCTGCAGTTAAAGGTATGGTGGTCTTTTTTTATTCCATACTGCCAATATGCTTGTTATTGATTGTGTAAATTACAGTTCTGTAATAGTGAAATTGCTGTTGACAGATTATTATACCTGTCCCATGGATGCACATACTCCAAATGATTGTTGTTTTCTGTAAAATTACATTTTAAAGATGTGATTTTAATATTATAATCTCCAAGAAATCAGCGTTATAATATGTGAGAAATAAGCCAGTCTTTACAATACTGTTTTATAATGTAGGTATTGTATGAGTTCCGGAAGCAGCATGCAGTTTTTGACGTGTTACAAGACAAACTAGAGCCCGTCACATTATTCCAGACAACCTTATTTACCAATATCACATTCAGATTACGTTTTGTGTTTTGCTTTCTGGGGCGGCATGGGAAATAACGCATTTCCTCGAGGCCGACTGCGATTCCATTGACAGACGCAGTGTGTTTTATCCGTGCTTTCTCACAGCGTATGGGCTGGGAGAAATCCATCTGAGCCACTCTGTTAAACAGATCCCAATGTGCTGCTGAGTGATGAATGAGAAAATCCATTTCAAGCGCGCAGCATGTGTAAACGCCACACACTGGGTCCCATGTGCAGCGGCGTCTGGCTTCTGTTATGGAAATTGATTAGTTGTGAAATGCTAAATAAAGGTGCTGGATCTGCGGCACAGACGGTAGTAGAAGCAGCAATTCTACCCTGCTGGCTTGATACTCCGTGTGTGTGATATTGTTTGCCGTGTCTATTTTAAAAGCCCGCTTTGTATTTATACATTGAGGAGCTGCGATGTGCACACCGTCTGTTCTTTGTGTGCATGTAAATGTCCCGCCATGTGCGTAGGAAGTTTGTTCGTGTTGAGACTGCGGTAAGAACGTGCAAGTCAAAGGATCCGAGGCATTGAGAGTGGAGTCAGTTGAGTTGCTTTTAAAAGACAGCAGGAGCCCATCAGCACACTGCTAATTTGCTCTTAAAGCCTTTGGAATTTGAGCTCCCCCATTTTACAAACCCCAGGCAGGCCAACATAATGGAGCCCAGCCTTGTGAATCCACATTCCTCTGTAATGGTGCGTTACTAGGATGGAGAGCATGATGGGTGGGGTGGGGAGGGGGCGACGGGGGCTGAAAAGAGATCTGACCCCGGGGAGGACGTGAGAGAGAACGACTGATTGATGCCGACAAGCCCTTTTCCTCCTTTTTCCCCTTGCTTCACTCCCTCAGGACCCCAAACACATTTCCCACATTCTGCTCTTTGAAGGCCTTTAGAGGTTTGATTTGTGTGGTTCAGAGGGGTGCTGAATTGCGACCCTTTTTTTTTCGGAAAGGTTTTCCCTCCTGGAGACGCCTCTCCGTGGCCATTACGACCCCTCTGAAAGGATTAAAACTCTCTTTATACGCCTTAAACTAACACATGCCCGCCTCCTCTGCTTCTGAAAAGCTGGCGCTTGGGAAACAGTACAAAAATATGCTTTCTCTTCTCACTGACTGCCAGGCCACTTCGTCTCCCTCCAGACTCTATTTCCATTTAAATGTGTGTCTTTTCTTTGTATTTTCCCGTTCTCCTTCACGTCCCCTTGTCCCCTTCTCGCCTTGCCATATGCAAATCTTTTCAGTGGCAGAGGGGATGGAGAAAAGAGGATCGTTCTCCAAAGCACAGGTGCAAATGAACTGGTATTTTTATTGGAGGGTTTTAGGATGATAAAGACGCTGAGTGTACACAGGACGCTGCTTTCCGTTACAGAGGATTACCCGTCACTCAGACTCTTAACCCTTATAAACAAAAGAAGAAAGAGAACGCAGGACTGAAGAGCAGAGAGACAGTCAACAGAAAAGATGTCAATATTTGCCTGGAGCCTTTCGAGAGAGACTCGCTGTTGTTTTTCACACTCAGGTGTTTGACGCTCACAAAATGCCTCACATTCAACAGCTAGATGAGACGGAACCGTCACCTCTGAGGGGAAATATATAGATCAAACTCCACAAGAGCAAAGCAAAACTGATCTTAAATTATTTATTGGTCTGTAGGCCATTTTGAAAGCTGGAGAGGGAAGGTGATAAAAAGCTGTTGAAGGCAGAAAGGGTTGAGAAGCGAGTTGCATGCATCAGACTTGACATGCTAACTACTAGGTCATGGCCCTGACAAAATATCTTAGAGTTGATCTTGTTCTGCTTAATTTGTGTTTGTGTGACAACAGGAAGTTTCTTGTGAGTTTCAACCTGTTTGATCAGTAAGTCTGACTGCATAGATTCCCACTTAACATGTTCTTTAGCTAAATTAGACCCTCTTCTCTGCTCCTATTTTCTCCTTTTCTTTTTTTCTCTCCCTCCTGATGTTTTGTGTAATTGTTGCTTGTTTTCTTTTTTTCTATCCTCATTGCTCCATCTCTCACTCCTATTAAGCAGAATCATTAAATGTTCGACTTAATTACTGTCTCTCTTACATAGCCTGCAGGTGGCTGCCAACCAGCCTGCCTCGATTAGTGTATTCATCGCCCTCGTCTTGCGTTTCTAAGAAGCCTTTTTGCTCGATTTCGGATCAAGTTAGAGTGAAAACAGCCATGTAAAGGTCCTTCAAATGAACTGTGACCAGTTAACTACTTCTTTTCAGATTCTGAGACTTTATAGCAGTAGTCCATATTTTTGTCATTTTAATTATTTTTCTGTCATTTTCTCAAGATCACATGAAAAATAAGTTAGGACCTTAAGAAAATGACAAAAAAAATGCAAAGCTTCTGTGGGATTCCAGTTAAGTGGTGTTATGAACTTAGGATTGGTTGACTTTGGTTATCTTGACAAAAAAAATGATCTTGGAGTTTTCTTCAAGGTGCGTCTGAAAGGGGTCTGTCCAGTGCAAAACAATAGAGGGAACATTGATTGTAACTATGAAGTAGTACGATTATTGTTACGTACAATTATTCCCTTCCCTTTACCTCTGTACAGATAAAACGTTGACTGGATAATTCCGGTTCACGTGGGTACGCGGAAGCGATAAAAAATTCTGTATTATACATTTTTCAAGGCTTGTACCTTGGAACCTATTTCATGGTTTGCGTTCTCGAGCCACCAGGCACTGTTTTGTGCAAATGAGCGGCTGGATTGCATTAACTGTTTTCTGTTAGAACGGTGTTGTGTTAGCGGCCCCTAAGTTAATAACTAATGATCATTGTGACGGAAGTGAATCAATCAAAACTAACTTTGGCTGGACAATAACTTTATTCTAGAGCGGCTGTAAAGCCAAAACAATCTCTGTTACTTTAATTTCCTTTAAAGTAAGGCCCTGTGTGGATGGTGTAATTTCTCCGACAATGACATTGTCGAGAGATTGAAAAAAAGGGCAATAGAGGCTGACGAGAAGGAATGAAGAGGTGGAGAGATAAAGTTTGAGCCAGATAAGAGTTGTTAAGAGCTGGATGGATGGATGTGGAGAGCTCTTGAGATAGCGGAGCAATCGCTGAGTGCTGTAGTCTCACAAATGTCTGAAGCTTATGTAAGTGTATGTGTGTTAGTATGAATGTTTGCATTTTCATGTGCTTGACACTGGCATTAAAGGCTCAACTTAAGGTTCATAATGCTATAGGTACAGAAAATTGGGGTCAGAAAGCCTATAAAAAAAATCAAACAACCCCTGCATCATCACATGTTGTTTGGGAGGGTTTCAAGGAGAATCCTCCTCGCTCATCCAAAAACAAACTCAAGCAAATTCAGTTGTCAGACACGACTGGAACTTCAAACGGCACAGGGTTCTGTGGTCAGATGAAACTAAAAAAGAGTTTTTTGTCAGCAAACATGCTAGATGGGTTTGGTGCACACAAGGATAAAAAATACCCCATGTGTACAATTTAATATACTGTTGTATCTTTAATGTTGTGGGCATATTTTTCTGCTGGAGGTCCTGGACTTCTTGTTCAGATACATGGCATCGTGGATTCTATCAAATATCAACAGATAAAAAATCAAAACCTGACCCTTTCTGCTAGAAATCTTATAATGGGCCGCGGTTGGATCTTCCATCAGGACAACGATCCAAAACAAACATCAAAATCAACACAAAAATTTGTTACAGAGCACAAAATGAAGCTTCTGCCATGACCATCCCAGTTCCCTGACCTGATAAGTTGAGTGAACTAAAGAGAAGAAGCACCAACATGAATCTGGAAATCTGAAGAGATTCTGTATGGAGGAATGGTCTCTGATCTCTTGTCTGGTGTTCTCCAAACTCATCAGGGATTATAGGAGAAGACTCAGAGCTGTTATCTTGTCAAAAGGAGATTGCAAAAAGTATTTAATAACAGGGTGCCAATAATTGTGGCCAACGTGTTTTGGAGAAAAACATTTATTTCATAATGTGATTTACCCCCCACTTTAAATTCTTTTACTTCAAGGAAAGGTTAGATTTTTGGCAATTTTTTGAATGAATGATCAAAAGGATAAACAATGCAGATTTATTTTTAACAGTCAGTTTTGATCATTTTTACCAGGGGAGCCATTAATTCTGAGCACGACTGTATATATGCATCTGTGTAGTTCTTTATTTGTCATAAATGCAGTTTACATAATATGATGCTGGAGCAATTCAACAGGGTTTCCCACTGTAAAATCTGGGCTTATTTATTTATTTATGAAATTCCTTTCATCCAAACGGCATGAGACTTTGTGTCTTTTCCTACTCTTTGCTATACTTCAGTGCAATAAAATTGCAAAAAAAAAATTGTTATTATATTAATTTGATAACAAATCCAAAGGCAAAACACGCAATAAGCGACCATTCACGATGAACGCTACTCTTATGATTTTAACGCCGACTTCTCTGATTGGATCCCACTTCAGAAAAAACGTGTTTTTATTATTATTTTAACAATGTCGAAAACACAATGACAGATTTTAAATGAACACATAAATGTATACATTATTGCAAAACTATTATTATTTAAAAAAAATTGTGTGGAGTGAGTGTGCGCAGCCGCAGTTTATTGCATCACTTAATCACGTGTCTTTTTGATTGGCCTAGCCTTTTGGGGGGGGGGGGGGGGTTGTCACCATTTCTTAACAAGCTTACGATTAGGCAATATACACTTCAAGCTTACAATATGTCTTAAGGTTTTCTTTTAGTTGAAAATATTAAACAATATGTGAAAATAAAAAATATAAAGAACAAAAGCATTTAAGCTCAAGCAGCAGAAGCAGACTGCACCAATTATCGAACAGAACGTACACACTCGAGTCAGCATATGGTTATCGTGTTTATAGTTTCATGTTGAGAAAAACAATTAGATCCTATATCCACATGCTCGAGTGAGAAAACGCGCTTTAGTTTAGCTTTAGTTGAGTTCGATAATTTTCATCTAAGTAATTGCAAACTTCGCGAGGCAGACGACAACATTAAAGGGGACCTGTTATGCCCCTTTACACAAGATGTAAAATAAGTCTCTGATGTCCCCAGAGTGTGTTTGAGCTGAAGTTTTAGCTCAAAATACACAACAGATAATTTTTTACAGCATGTTTAAATTGTCACTTTTTGAGGCTCAGAAAAACGCACCGTTTTAGTGTGTATCCCTTTAAATGCAAATGAGCAGCTGCTGCTGGCCAAGAGGGCGGAGCCTGACGAGCTTGCGCTCAGTCAGGACAATCTCATCTCACGGAATGATAATATCAAAACAAACTCTCAGTAGCAGTGTTCATTTCGGAGTCGGACAATAATGCCCACAGAGCCAGATAATATATGCTGTATGGAGATTGAACAGGTATAGTCTAGTTTAATTACGGTTATAACTTGTTTTTCCATCTTTCTTTTATCCACTATTAGTACAAGCCTGTTGTTGCGGACCGCGTCCGAATGTTGTAAAAATATACTGATGAGTATATCACTCTCTCACTCTCTCCCTTTCATCATCATCAACATACATAGCGAAGTAAAAAAAACACTCGTTACAACTAACAGTAAACAAATATATACACACCTTTTCAGGGGGTGCTTAATAAACTGGTAAACTGTATATCCGTAAAATAACTCCTATGAACTTAATAAAGTGCGCGCTCTCACTTTCATTTCTGCCATGATCAATAACGTTATGCCTATCGCTCCAGTAAATAGAGCTATGAGGATTATACATCCAGCTACACAACACCGACAACGCTTGGGAGACATTCTCGTCAGTGCAGCAATGGCGGATGTGTACAACTCTCAACTCGCTGTGAACTCGATCAGGGCGGGTCTATGTTAGAACGGCAGTGTCTGTCAACACTCGTGGGCGGTGGCCTGTGGCTTTAGTGATGTCACAAAAGCCACATTCTGAAAACAGGTCGTTGGGAGACACTGCTTATGATTTATGGGGATTTAAAAAAAAGGAATGGGTGGATTTTTATCACTGCAGGGTGGTTGTGTTCACTCACTGCCATCACACATTTATGTCCAAACACCATGCAAAAGTGAATTTTGCATAATAGGTCCCCTTTAAGTGATCAAATATAATCCACTTCTTAACACGCTCCACAGCGCCACCCAGTGGGTTTAATTATAACTGCGAGTTAGTGCTTGGGATTTATCATGGAGTCACTGCATTTACGGCCAGCAAAGCAAAGTAGTAAAATTCGAATATTATTTTATTTTTCGAATAATAATTACAGATTCAAATATTCGTTCACACCCCTATTAGACACTGAGTAAAAATGAAAAGAAACAGGCCTATTCAATTCGTTTCTGGATGTGTTTTTAACGAAGAAATTAAATAATAGCAATCAGGAGAATGAAAGCAGCAATAAAAAAAATTAGGACTGTAGAAAAAAAAAAAATTACCCACTTATGCAATAAAAACTGCACTGCAACAAAAAAGTAAGGCATGTGTTTTTATAGTTAATGCTGTTCACTGTGATTTTTAATTAATAGTGTAATAGAGTTAATCGTGCATTTAGTTTGGTATAATGTGAGGGATATCGTTCGGTAATGTCGTTGTTCTTTGTAGATGCCCAGAGGGAATACCATACTCTAGGTTTTTGTGAAACGCCGCCACTGTGTAAAACCATTTGTGTATGTTTACAAAATTAATTAAAATAATATAACAATAACCAGTTTGCAACACCAAGCATCATAACGGACTTTTTTGTACAGCTAAAATAACTGGAAGCGGTTGACACTGGAAGCCTTGCACTTAAAGTTAAAAATGGCTTGTATGGTAGAAATAAGCTAAAATAGATATTTTTAACTCTAAAATCTGATTGGATGAGGCACATTTAAGCCATTAAATAAACAGGACAGGATCCCTACACAAAACCGTTGTAAAATTTATACACATCGGTGTCTGCAATTTTTTTTCTTAATTCAGAAAGTTATGTTCATGTAATGATCTTGTGCCATTTTGTTAGCCTAAAGTCTACACTGCAATTGAGCTTCTCTTTAAACCATTACAAGCGATGATTGCATTTTATTAGTGATAAAGCTGTTCTCAGTCAGCTCGACTATGCTTCCTCATGCTGAGCTAGAACTCGACATATCTCTATGGATGTGGCTTCATAGTTTGTATAGAGACAGGCTGTGATTTATGGTTCTGTGAAAGTGTGTTTGATGAGAGATGGGCTGTAATTCACAGCACACTGCATTTGTAATCTGTAGTGATGTCTCATCCCCTGACACACAAACACACAGAGGTTAACACACCATGGCCATCATCCTGATTTACTGCCCAAGGCCAGCAAACAATAGCATCACCCACTCTCATAGCCTGCCCAGTGATGCATGAGTGTGTGTGGATGTCCTTATGTATGAGTAAGCATTGTTGTATGAATATTGTTTTTCCAGTAGGCTTGCTATAAGTGGTTTTCCTGCCATGGGGGAAACAAGAGTGTGTTTTAAAACAGCTTTAAGTAGAGCGGAGCTGGGAGGAGAGGTGGAGATGCCGTGGAACTGGTGATGAATTGGAAGTCAGACACTCGTTTAACGCTATCCATCATCTCAGTCCGTCCCGCCTGTAGTCATAACACAGCCAAAACTGCACTCCTACATGTCTCTCAATTTGTCCCTCTCTCTCAAAGAGGTCATTCCGAGGTTGTTCCCAAACCCCAAAGGTTGAAGGACTAAAGTAAATCCATCCATCTTGGTGACTGGAGGAGGATGCAGAGAGAGAGGAAGAAAGAAATGCCAGGGAGACAAGTAATTGTGTAAACATTACTATATCCGACTTGTCACAATAAACGCGGAGAGTCTGGAAGACATCAAGCTAAATGAAAGTTATGTGCAAACATTAAAATGGGCTGCACTCCAGAGATAAACGTAGAGCCTAATACTTAGGGGCACACAGCAACTGCTAGCAACACATTTGGACTTCTTTTTTCATGTGACGTTATCTCATCAGAGAAGAACTGAGCAAAGTTTTTTGAATCACTCAATAGCGTCACAGGTCACCTTTGTGGTTTGGAATAAATGTGGGAGATTAATTCTAGTTCAGATGCCATGATGAGCTCAGCTATGTTAGAATGCGTACAAAGACAGTCTCTAATTTTCATTCTCATTGAGTTTGCTTGAGTCAAAAAGATCTTAAAGTGTTGCAATTCTATTTAATGACATAGTGTGTTTTTTCAGAAGCCACTCTGAGATTATTTATCAATTATATGCCACTGTTCAAAAGTTTGGGGTCAGTAAAATTAGATTAAAAAGAAAATTAATACTTTTATTCAGCAAGAATGCATTTATTGATAAAAAGCGAAGATTTACAATGTTACAAAAAAAAACTATTTCAAATAAACCTGAAAAAGTTTTATCACAGTTTCCACAAAAACTGTTTTCAACATTTATAATAATACAAAATGTTTCTTGAGCAACAAATCAGCATATTAGAATGATTTCTGAAGGATCATGTGACACTGAAGACTGGAGTAATAATGCTGACAATTCAGCTTTGCAATCACTGGATTAAATTAAATTTTTATAATATATTCAGTGGAAACCTATTTTAAATCATGATATTTTACAATATTACTGTTTTTTTTTTTGTTGTTGTTGTTTTTTTACTGTTTTTTTTTTATCAAATAAATGCAACCCTGGTGAACCTACCACAAACTTTTGAATGTTAGTGTATTTGTGTGTTTATGCTTTTTTCCAGAACATATTTCACAATGCATTGGCAATTCAAAGTGGACTTGTATATGTTCTTTGTCTGTGCTTAATCTGAAAAGTCTGTGTATTTAAAATATCTGCTGGTCCTACCACCTGCGTTGTACTTGATAGACGGTGGTTGACTGACATAAATGAGTGACAGATACTGAAAGCAGAAGTGAAAAGGCTCCCTGTGGTTGTAACCCTGCCTTACACCTGTGATGACATCACCTTGTAGCTCCCATTCCTTCTGTTTGGACAAGATGAACATTTATTTTATTTTCTGTCCCCTCTTTTTCTTTCCCTCTTGCTCCCATTTTTTTCGTCTTTTCGTCTCTATAATTTTGTCCAATTATGCATATGGTATACTATTTCAAGGTCTCTGTTGTAACAGAGCGATTCGTAAGCGGAGCTCCCGACAAGGTGTGTGTTTGTATGTGTGTTTAAGTATATTTTAACAAAAACCTCAAAGAAACCTTAATTAGGCCTCTGGAAAACCAGTGCTCTTATGGAAAGAGGTGAGTAATCATGGAATATAGTGAGCACAAATACTGCAACACATTCTCCTGATTTTGTTAAACTTCCTGAATTTCGTAAAGTTCACAGCCCTGCCTTCAAGGTCACAGATCAGTTATAAAGGTAAATTTTCAGTTGGAGGAACTGATCCTGTATCAGCTAATGCTTAACTTCACATAGCCTATGTTCAGTTCACCCCAGCATCTCTAAAACAAGTCTTTGCACATCTACAGATGTATGTTTGTGTGTTTGATGGTCTTCTTGCATGGCTGTGAATGAGTAAATAAATGTAATCCCTTCAATTTCTTTCTCAATACTCCACTGGAAAATGCATTAAAATGCCAGCCCATGTGTTTAACCAATGCAAGATTAGATCTACGGCTTAAAGGGGAACTTGGCAACTATTTCAACTTAATAAAACCGTTTAGAAATCATTTGGATGGTTAAATAACCTGTTCCGGTGAAGATGGTGACTTTCCCCGCTCCCCCTAACGTTCCCAGGCAGAAAACCAACCTTGCAACATGGGGACTATCGTCCCGGTAAATTGGAAATAGGAAGTCTCGTGAGAAGCGAGAAACACAAACTGCTTTACGGCAATTCGACATAAACACACACGCCCCCCCTCAATACCGGTTAGCCACGTCGGCTAGCTATAAGCTATAGCTCCACACAATAAAGTTGGCCGGCTCCGATAATAACAAATGCACATGAGCAGCGGTAGAAAGGGGGAGGAGGGTGCCGCAAGTGTTTTTTTTTTTTACAACAGTATTGTGATATATACGCCCCACAGCTGTAGGGGGAGCTCGTTGAGAAAACATGCGACAACAAAAGTGAAAAATGGCTAGAGTTGGCAAGTTCCCCTTTAAGTTGTCAGACCAAAACTTTGCTTAGCATAACCTTATAATGTTGGGAAATCATTAGTGTTTTCTAAGGTCCAGCTGCTTAAAGAGATGGTTTAAATGGCTGTGGGCTCTCTGAAATCACAGATTGTAACACATCTTAGATCTGCAGATTTAAGTCCAGAGACCAGTTAGTAGGCGTTTTGTGCTGAAGTCTCTGATTTGAAGTCGTATAGACACAACTGTGCCATTAAGACTGAAAGAGGAGCTGTTGCAGCTGTATGAAGTTCAGGAGGTAAAGCAGTTTTCCAGCATAGCTGCTAGATGTTTTTCTATAGATGAGCGCCAGCCAGAAGTAGGATCAAGCTGGTCAGGAACTGTGACCTATAAAAAGAGAGAGTGAGAGAGAAATACCTTGTGGACACCCATGGTGGTAGCCGAGGATAGAGACTTTGACTGACCACCTTCTGGGTGGGATAACTGCCTCTCTGCCACCCCTGTGGTCCCTCGGGGAAGAGAGCTCCTCACTCAAATAGTAAACACTGAAACGCTCAGTTGGATAGTGGGGGGTTGAGGCACAGCTGGGGAACAGACTGAGGGCAGAATGTGAGCTCAAATCTAGGAAAAGCAGAGTATTAATTGCTCCCTGAAGAATTTATGCTTCCTAACTCAAGCCTCCCTCCATCTCCCAGCATTCCTTCTGCTGACTCTCACTCATACCTATCCGGGGTAAAAATAAACACCTTTTGCCCTGCAGGCCAGGGTTAGGAACACTTCTACTCACCTCGGTTGCTCTCTGTTTCCATGATTTCTGCTAAATTCTCTGTTGAAATGTTAGTCAGAAGTCCTTCAGAGCCGTGTTTATGTGCCAAGATGGAGAACTTGCGTGTATATAACTTAAAGATGTACTGTGCTACCCCACGAAATAAACAATGTAGTAAAATCTCGAATGATGGTTACATGATCGTGGTTATAGCCAGACCGATTTATCGGTCTGCCAATTTTATCGGCCGATATGAGACTGTCCCAGATATATCGGTACCGGCGTATGACGCAGATGTTCCGCCGATATGAATATTTTTTTTTATGTTGTATACATTGTTTATGTATACTGTATTCTATATACAGTACCAGTCAAAAGTTTGTACACACAAATGGGAAAGTGTGTCCAAACTTTTGACTAGTAATGTAATATAATATATACATAAATACTATTGCTACTGTATTATAATATACACATAAATAATATCAGCCTATATATCGATATCGGGCTTTTTTTACTCCCTAATATCGGTATCTACATCGACCCCAAAAAAATCCATATCGGTTGGGCTCTAGTCGTGGTATATGTCATGGTCACGATATATTTTAGCTGCTGGTATTGGTGAGCTACTTCACTGTAAAAAGTCATTTAATGCTTTGGAATACAGGAGAATATTGCAGAATGGCTTGCTTCCTACAAATGAAAAGTTGTTATCTAAAGAGGAATGATCAGATTATATTTTTCAACAAGACAATGCTCCTGCCCAAATTGTAAAGACAACCAAGAAGTGGCTTGAGAACAAGTCCATCAGGCTCATGTTTTGGCCTGGTTGGGGTCCAGATTTTAACCCTATTGTGAATATTTTAGTCTCACATTAAACTCAAATGAACTGGGTGACATTTTTCAACTACTCGTGCACTGTTTGAGGCTATTAACATTGAGTGGAACAACACTGACTCTTCTTCCTGTAAAAAGCTGTCTGCAAGTTGGGTTACTTTATCTACAGCAGTGTTTCTCAACCTCTCCTGCAGGGACCCCCTGACAGGACATGTTTTTGTTTTAACCCTGAAATGGCACACCTGATTCAATTAGTCAGCTACACATTAAGCCTTTGAGCCTTTAATTAATTGAATCAGGTGTGCCCTTTTAGGGTTAAAACAAAAACATGTCCTGTCAGGGGGTCCCTGCAGGAGAGGTTGAGAAACACTGATCTACAGTATTTGTGTAAATCTTGCTAATTTCCTGACCAGTGATTTGTGATTAAAATGGTACTAAATAGAAATGCCACAAAATATTTTTTCCATTTTTGGTTTGGCACTTTTTTGCCCAGGAGTGTATAGTTTTCAGCATTTTTTGAGAGAGATTTTTATTCCTTGAAAAAAATTACTGTACCTGATACATACCCTAATTAATCGATATCAAAATCAGATCAAATTGTGAAATCTTGGTCAATATCTTGACATAGTGTGGACTAATGTATAATTATCATTATTTTTTATAGTTATCATTCTTGGTGTGAACAAGCCTATTGCCTTGTTAGAACCTAAGAACCTTTTAAAAATATAACAATTTTAATCATTATGTTTTTCACATCATTAACTTAGCAAGAAGCTAATTAAATTACTTGTTTTTTAATTATTATAAAGCATTTCTGATTGATTATTTTGCAGGCACAATATTGTTTCTGTCCTACCTTTGTTCCTATAAGTGTATTACCTATAGGCCTGAATAGAGCAAATAGAGCAATATCAGGCCACCTGAAGACCGTGCTCAACTCAGACCAGCTTGTGGTTGCTCCGGAGAATTCTTTGCTAAAGGGAAAATCCAATGTGTGCTTTCTTATAAATAAGCACTAATGAAGTGTGAAATATTCCATTTTATCACCATTTCCACACTCGGGCCATGGTTTCTTAAGCTGTATAGAGAACTGTCCCACACGCAGGATTGTCACCATCTGTTCCAGATTACATTGCTCTTAGAAGATGCTGTTTGACTTCAGTTTTAAATGGCAGCCTTTATCCTCTGCATCAAGTTCTATTCAAACAGGGACATTCTAAACCAGATATTTTTGTTTGGGCCTCAATACTTGAGCTTAGGGGACACTGGAAAAGCAAACAACTCACCCAGCTGAGGGCTGCTGCTTAGATTAGATACAACAAAAACACAAATGCATTGAATTCTGATGGCTAGTGCCTACCAACATACACTCTGGAGACTCACACACACTGGTTAGTTTGCTTCCCTTGGCCTCAGACATGTTATGTGTTTCTACACTCGGCCCGTCACAAGTATGTGTGTGTCAATGTGTCCATCTGAGCCACTGCCTCCTCTGAGAGTGCTGCCCTGCACAGAGCCGGCATTGTTCTAATAGTAACCCAACCCAAGGTCTTGCAGGGTTTGAGGGGGTCCTGGGTTGCCCAATGACTCTCCCATCCTCTGCCGTATTGAAGGGTGTGTTGAGAGACTCCCGAGGCAGCTGGCTGTTTTGGCTTCCCAAATAAACGAAATAAGATCTATAGAACACACTCACAGAATACTTCACCAGCCTTGCTTCACTCACTTCAGCCACGGTTTCCTTCGATCAACACAAGAATGACCAGTTGAGTTTGATTTTAAAGGAAGAGCTCGTTAAAGTATAGCAGGAAGGGAAAAGATGCAAACATGGGAATAAGAGAGAAGAAAGAGACTCTGCTTTGGATTTTGGATTTATTTGGCAAAAGAGGTTGAGCCAAAGGATTGGTTTACGGCCATGCCCTAGGAAGGCTGAGTTTCCAGGTGGCTCAGTCCTAACACCCCTTAGGCATACACACACAGAAACAGCATGTGTGTCTCTAATCTCCAACTTACTGAAACATGAGTCTTGGGTAATGAGGGGGCTTTACACACACACAGGCTGTGTGAGCTGGTAAGTGCCAGTTTTGGTAGGCTGTTGGAGGACTTATGTTTCCAGAGATCTCAGTGAAGGGCAGCATTCTGTCCCCCGCGTCACACATTCAGAGAGGCACTGAGTGCAGTTTCTGCCCTGTTTGAATGGATTAAAAACATTTAACTGTGAAACCTGAGTGAGAGAAAGGACTGATTGAAGTTCCCTGAGGGACAAAGAGAGGGAATTCAGGCAGTGTCAAAGTGTTGATATTGTAGCAAATGCACTCACTCACTTATTAATATGCACACAAATACACACTTTAAAAAAGTTAGTAGTAGGTATGCCTGATATTTTTAAATCATATTAATATAGGCAAATATTACTTACTGTATTTTTTAAGTAATCAAAACTTATTTATATATTTTTTAAATATTATAATTTATTTATATAAGTAATACATGATATTTATAACTTAAATAAATAATACATCGCAAATTGAAATACATTTTTATTGGATGCAGACAATTATAAATATGTAGGCCTATATTAATATAAAAAATGTGCAAACCAGTAAATACTATACCATTATATAACAAAGCAGCCACAACAAAGCAGTTTATATTGAATATAATTCTTTATAAAGAATTATAAAAAAAATAAAAATAATAAAGATTTTTAGATATATTATTTTTTATATTTAAAAATACATTGAGTCCCTCATTCAATGTAGGTCAAGGATATTTTTTACACTGTTAACAAGCTCCACTCATTTTGTGCAGAATTCTTTGTGTGAGCACCCATTGGGTTTGTTATTAATCTCTGTAGGTGATGTCAGTCTAACATCTTTTTCTCAAAACTATAAACTTTTACATACATGCTGCTCACATATTACAGACATTTTTTTTTTCTTACATTTATCTCACCTAAATGTTTGCTAACTCACTGCATTTTTACAATGGGGTCATTTTGTTGTTAAGAGTTTACACAACACAAGGCAGCTTTATTTCAATCTTTGAATTAAATTGAAAAAAAGTAGATACAAATAAATACAATAGAATAAAGATACAAATACAGAGAAATAAAGAGAAAAGTTTTTGGGTAGTTCTAACACTAGTATTCAGAAATACAGAAACTGAATGAATTAATCAAATGAAAAATAACACTGGATAGTCTTTAAGTCCTGACTAAATGAAATACATATGCTATTTATCCTGATTCCTTACAATTAAAGCTGTCTTTTGTTGTTTTGACAAAAAAATAACAACACATATGTCTGCTGTCACTTTAAGAGCTAGTGCATGGATCCATTACTGTTTTCATTATACTGTCACAATGTCACATGCGTTTTATCCTTATTTAAGACATAACCGACTGTTAACGAAGACTCACCAAGACCGGAATTTTGACAATTGTGCGTGTTTTTTCCCGTGAAAGCGATATAATCAGTGAAAAATAACCTTTGTTACTCGCAAGCTGTTTGTGAGGAGGCTTTACTCTATGTATGCACGCAGAGAAAAACATCTCTCAGAGAGCGAGTACTGAATAGTTTAAAATCGCGTGAATGTTTAAACTGGTAAGACTTACAAAGATGTGATGATGATAAACTTTAGTTACGATGTAATGCGTTATTCGTTTGTGCAAGTGACAATTCCGTCATGTCAAGACTCCTAAACGCGAGAGTGCAGTATCGCTGCCTGCAGCGCACTTTACGCTTGCCTTGTGCAACCCATTTTGAGAGCGAGAGATAGAGAGAAGGACGCAGCACCGCTGAACACTCGCACTGTTTTTGAAATTGCATCTCGGAGAAAGTTTTAAAATGATTGATTTGATTTTATACTCTGTGTGGATTCATTCATTTACTCATACAATCTACATGCTAAAGTAAATCAATGTTTGCGCAATACCCGTAATCCCGCACCGAAATTCGAGCCCTGCTTAATTATATACAGAGTGGACAATGATGAACATACTTAGACAGTTTGTGAACCCTGTTTTGTTTTCAGACAGTTTAATATAACTTTCAAAAAAGTCTACTACAAACGGTACTGTCACTCATCAACAGCCGCTGTCACAGTTGCTAGCCGACAAGAACCGTCCTCCATAGGCTAGACCGTCCCATTTAACATCGCTCAGTATGACCTTCGCGGCCTTCAAAAGCGTGGCCTTTGAAGGATGTAGCCTTTGAATTAGGACACAGCCAGACACTCTGTTCTCCACCTTCTTAAACGCTATGGTACAATCCACTGGGTTAAACCACTCACCGCTAGGGCCAAATGAAGCTGTGTGTGTCATTCAACCACTGCACATGACACATAGTTATATAGCAGGACAAAACAGCAATCACAAGCAGCAGGTGGACCTTTGAGTAGATGTGTGTGTGAATATAATCTATGTTCCTTTGTCATACTGAGTTTAGAGCTACTTCATTAGTTTATGAATCACTGAAATAGCAACAAGGAGTTAAGGTGATGGAAAGACTCTGATTTCCGTTCGGTTACTGACAGTAAACAAGTGTCTTGTAATCCTTTTTGTAGAATAAGTAGGGGTTATATGCCAGTTATGGTGTGCTCGCCATCTGCTAGTGTGAAAGTGTGTGTGTGTGTGTGTGTGTGTGTACTTTGAACGCTGTGACTGCAACAGGATCTTACCACAACTGTCTCACTTTTTACAGTGAGCATCTGTTCGACATAATGCTCTTGTGTCCTCTATTAAAATCTTTGATGACTACAAGGTCACATGGAGACTCAGTTCAGGTTTGGTTTCTCGGTGGATGCCGACTTGCATGGCTGCTTTACTAGCTGTTAATATTTACAGTCATAACAACTTTTACCAAAAGCATTAGGTACCTGCTTTTCAGAAAGGTAAGAGGGTTAGTTTAACAGAGAATGTCTGTAAGAGGTCTAGACAGGGTGAAATTAACATCTGCTTCTAGCTAAATATGGAGGGGTTTTTTTGCATGTGACCCCTGGGGCTGTGTTATAGAAACTTCCTATCTTAATTCTTTTCTTTTTTTTTTTCATAATTTATTTATAAACTTTTTCAAAGCATTTCTATCTTAATTCTTGACTCAAAATTTGAAAAAGTTATATTTCCAAAGTGAAGTTACAAGGGATGGGCATTTCGAGCAAAAATAATATTCGAAGATCGCTAGGTATTATTCGATTATTATTCGAAATAAGTGCTAATAGACTTTGACTCCCTCTTCACCTCTCTTTCTGACTGTGCTGCTGGTGTTTTGTCTATGTTCCGGAATGTTACATTAGTATTCACCATCACTGCAGCTGCTCTTTGAACAGCTGTATCATCTGAATTTTAGTCAGATGTAACAATTTCCATTTTTTCAAAACAAATTACAAAGCTATAATTTTGTAAACACTGTAGATTTAACTTGTGCTTGACTAGTCAGAGTAAATGGTCAATTTAAATTAAAGCGGACAAAAGTAAAGTCCGCTAAGTATATCATTCTCTTGTGTACCTGAGTGTCAGTCTTTCAACTGATAAACACTCTTTTCCACAATTTTATAATGGAAAATAAAACATATTGGAAATTACTAATTAATATTGGGATATAAGATTTGTTCTCAGAGGGATCAACACTGTCCTCACCATGGAAGAAATCTGTCCTTCTGCCAGAGTCTACCAGTCACACACACAGACTAACTCCTTATCATATTCTGAAATATAAATCTGCCATGGCCCCCGTGATCAGAGAGAAAGTTTGAGAAGACAGAGGATATGTTTCAAAACCTGGTGAAATGCTTGTCTAGGCTGTATTTGTGGGCATCATAGGCATGTTCAGATTGACTAGTCACAAATATGATACATTAAGAAATTATATCTCACAAACATTCATGGGAGTGCTAAAAAAACAACAAGTGTTCAACAGAGGCAGAAAGGAAGTTAATTAACAACAGGAGGAGCTTGCCAGATTCGAGCAGAGGCAGTGAAAAGCGATGTGTGACGGATTGAATGAGGTGTGTGTGTGAGATTGAGCTGACAGTAATGTGTTTGTGAGGGTGGGATGGGTAGTAGTTTGTGTGTGTGTGTGTGTGTGTGTGTGTGTGTGTGTGTGTGTGTGTGTGTGTGTGTGTGTGTGTGTGTGTGTGTGTGTGTGTGTGTGTGTGTGTGTGTGTGTGTGTGTGTTTACAGGGCCCCGGGGAGCAGTGTGTCTGTCACAAGTGCTTAGAAAAACATATCTGTGTTAATCACAGTAATTACAGCAGATTGACCAGCTTTAAACAGCGGCAGCAGCAGTTATCACCTTAGCCATCTGTGGGAGACGAACCCTCACATATACACTGAGCTGAACAATCACACAATTCACACACATCCATAAAAGCGACAAACACAGCACAAAGTGTTGAGTGGAGAGTGAATTGTGACACTAAATGGGTGTCCAACATAAACAACTAGACATCTGCTGCCGTGTTTGCTCAGTCTCCTCAAAAAAGTCCTGTGTATGCTCAGAATGGCATGTTGGGTTTAGTTTGTTTGTCTCTTGTGATTCTGTATGTAGTTGATTTCCTTTTTTAGATAATCGCTGACCTGAAGTATTCATGATCTCACATGATAACCTTGAGACTCATCTACTTACAAACATGCTCTGATTGGTCCATTTCACAGTCAGAGAAAGGTTGTATACTGACCAGAGTATGTGAGCGGAGTGGAGCGACAACAATTTCCCCTCCGCGCTCCAAGCATTTAATAATCACTCCGCTCCAGCTCCGCTCCGGGTTCACCATTTACCGCTCCCGCTCCACTCCTCGCTCACTGATATCAGACACACCGCTCCGTCTTCGCTCCCCGAGGAAATTGCGAATGAAGTATTTAAGTATGCTTTGAAATCTCACAAAATTTCTCCTCATCATAATATATAGGCATATTAAATAAAAATAAATAAAAAACAACATTAGGAGAATAGTTTCAATGTGGTTTATTGGATAGTGTGCAAACTTTTCCTATGCCATGCTATACTTATTACATGGTTATCAGCATTAAAAGTTAAATATCATTGCTGCTTTTTGCAGAGCACATTTTGTTTGGAAAGAGGAAAATAACTACGTTTTCATCAGTTATTTCATCTACGGGTCGCTACATTTCTTACTGATTTCTGCTCATTCGAAATCAAATAGGCTACCGACAGCACTGTAAGATTACATTTGTTTGAATGCAATGCATTAATGAGAAAGCGATTGCGTGTGTGATTAAGTGTTCCCTGTTTAAAATGTGCTTTCACCCGATCCAGCCTGATCTCATGAAAGTGCGTCATCATAACCTTCACATTTTTTTCTGATTTGAGTGATCCATCTGTATCATGCTAGCGTAATGTGTTTAACGTGTGAATCCTTACTAAAAATGCAGTTCTATAATGAGCCGTTGGCATGAATTGTACTCGTGATGGAGCGGTAGTGGAGCGCTCTCGGAGCGAGTGAAAACCACGACGCTCCGACTTTTAAAAAATCCGCTCCGCGCTCCATTAAAAATCACATCGCTCCACTCCTCGCTCCGCTCCCACTCCACTCCGCTCACATACTCTGATACTGACTGACAGGTACTGGTCAGTCATTGACTAATTTAAAAATTGAGCTTACTTTGATACTGAATCCGTAATGAAGACTCCTGGGTCAGCAGCCTGCCTGAGTGTATGTTATTTCAGCCCAAAGGTTAAGAGGCAGATTGGCCTGTCTGCCATTATGGTGATTTATTATGGCTGTGAGCTTGGCTCGACTAGGGACCACGGTGACCTCCTTCCAGTAAAGTGTAAATAAATATCACTTTTGCAATATTTGGCTTATGTAGTTGCTGATATTGATAGTACACCGTTAACCAAGGGTAGAGAAAATATAATCAGATCTAATCTAGACTAAAATCTAATCTAGACTTAAATCCAAAATCTAATCAGAATTCCTTTTTGCTTTTTTATTATTTTTGTTCTTTCATGTCGTCACTTTTGTTTATATAGAACTTTATACAATATACAGTGGTCATCATTTAAATTGGATCAAAACCTTTCATCAAAGTTGTACATGAATTTTGAACAATACCGGTCTTGTCTTAGGACAACTTTGATTAACTTTTTTGATCCACTTCAAATGTTGACTACTGTAGATTGTTTTAAAGCAGCTTTACAGTGATAAAAGGAAAATAATTCAATGATGCAAAAAAAAAAAATCAACTCTGCTGGAAAGCCGCTCTTAAAAAGACAATAGTCATTATTGAGTTGAAATCAGTTCAGTGTTGATTCAGTTTGGTTCTGTAACTGTGTAAAGTTCATAAAGTATGCAATGAGTTCAAATAATCTAAAGCAGCTCTGGAGAAAGAAGCCCTGGAGATGTCAGTGTATTCAAGACAATAATATTGCCTAATATTAAGTGTCACCTACTTAACAAGCCGAAAGTTGATAGTGACAAGGAACCCCAAAAAAAAAAAAACATGATTCTGTTCTGTATTTGTCATTGTCAGATGTGGCCACTGTCAGCTGGGATTAGTCTGTCAGCATCTCAGTCAAGATTGTGTTAGCATTCTCTCTCAGTTAAAGCTGTAGTATATCAGCTTTACATCTGTGGTGCTGCTAAAAATATGTTATAGCGTGTTAGTGTGTGCGTGAGCTGGGAGTTTCTTTTTATTGCATCACCTGCAGCCATGCTCTCAAATCAGTGTTTTACTATTGATTACATCAAGTGATGTTCTTTTAAATGGCCAGGTTTAAAAAATAAAAGAAAAAAGGCTTGTTTTTTTTTCCAAATCACTTTTCTGAACACCTAGCACAGGTGCACCATTACTGCATCCTGAGCACATCAGCTGTTGAGTTTACTGTGGTATTAGGAGAGATAAAGTCACTGATGAGAGATGAGAGCCTTCAAAGACTGTAAGAAATTGTTTTATTAACAAAGTTCGGGAGGAAATTTCACGTTCAAATTATCTATCCAATCAGAACGGTAGAAGGCCTATATATATACGTAGCCGACTCACCTATGTTCCCTGACAGTTTTCAGCATCTCTCCACCACCCCGACTCCTCACTCTTGGCTGTTTCCTATCACCGCCAGGGATACATGGGGAGTACTCTAGGTTCGGGCCAAAACACAGAGCTTCTCTCCTCGGACAGCATGCCAAATATGCATACTCTTTAATTAGGGGTGTGCACAAATATTCGAATATTCGATCTGTAATTATTATTCGAAAAATAAAATACTATTCAAATTTTAGTACTTTGCTGGCCGTAAATGCAGTGAATCCATGATAGGACCCATGATCCTATCCATCATTGCATTCATGACTGCAGGTAACTTAAGCACAGCTGAACCCCGAGTGAGCCGAGATGATAACTTATCTGATAGCAAAATTATTTTGAGACATATACTTCCTTTAAGTTTCGTTTAGGGAGACAGGTTTAAGAACAGAAAACACAAAGTGCTGTTAGAAACTTGGCTTAGCACACCGTTATCTGTGTCTCTGCAACATCTGTCAGCGCAGCGCGTTTTATCACTCAAGCTTGTGGATATTGTTTTTCTCAACATAAACGTGAAACAATATAAACAAAAATTTTTTTTTCGTTCGCACTGCTTGAGCTTAAATGCTTTTGTTCTTTATATTTTTTGTTTATACCTATTTTTTAATGTTTTCAACTAAAAAAAAAACTTGACATATATTGTAAGCTTGTTGTGTATATTGCCTAATCGTAAGCTTGTTCAGAAATGGTGACAAAAGCCTTAAAAAATAACGTCTTTTTTGTTCAACATAATTTAAATAAATTAATATTTGATTTTTATGAGCCTGAATATTCGAATGCAATATTTTTGAAAATGCGATGCCCTATCTTTAATGTCTGATTATTTGTAAGTGTGAATTTTAACAAAAATAACCCATTTTTGTTGTCTTCATTGCGTCTGAGCTGGTTTATGTTGCTAATGTAGTTGCAGCTAAAACTTGAGGATGTGAGGCCGAATGCTTGTTGCTACTGCATTGTTTCAGCTGTGGCTTTGTAGCTGCCCTCTAAAGTACTTGCATCATATTTCTGTAAAGCCCCCTGTCCTCTCTTCTGCTCAGAGTGATCACAAATAGCCATTCCTAAGCCATTACCACTAGGCTGAAGTCTCAGCTCAGCTGATTTGACAGTAAAACGGCCGTCAGGCAGAGAAGACGTGCAGGGCTGTCAGTTACAATGAAGGGAAGAGTTTAACACAGGCCTGGGAGTGCTGAAGGAAGGCCCCATAACCCCAGACCTCATCTCTAGCTTGACAGGAGTATGTGGGGCTATTTCGGGTTAGTAGGGATGTAGAAGTGGCAAGACGCCTGAAGTCCAGCTTAACAGCCTGACTGGCATTTGCCAGAAGGATTGGCTATCGGCACATACCACCAGGGAGGCCCTGTAAGTATCCATAAGTACTTACAAATGACAGCACATAAACTTGTTTATGTCGCTTAGAGTAACTGGTGGTGTTTTTGTGTGTGTGTGTGTGTGTGTGTGTGTGTGTGTTTTGTAGGAATGAGCAGAACTTCGTAGCTTAAAATCAAGTAGTGATTGGTTTGTCTAGATAAAAGCACTTTTTTAAGAATGGTAAACAGTGTATTTTCTAATTATACCTCATTCAGATCACTTGTTCTGCTTTGAATTGAGATGTTTTGAGATTTTGTACAGAAGGTCACTAGTATCTTACAGTACTTTCACACTAAGTATTTTGGTGCAGATCTGGGTTCAACTGACCACAAAGTTTAGCTGTCTTCTGACCTCCAAGGGATCGGATTCAATCCATAAGATAGTGGAACAGTTGCTGTGAACACAATCTGGAAGTAACTGCTACTAAGTAGGCAGAATATAGTGTGAAAGCAGAGGTAGGAGTGTATTAAACTGGTTTGGACATCCAGTTCAAGATATAATAAAATGTATTAGGAAAAAGTCTGATTGGATTTGTGTTTACATAATTGGCATAGCATTATTACATTTACATTCATTCATTAAGCAGATGCTTTTATCCAAAGCAAATGAGGAATACAACAAGTGATTCATCTTAAAGAGGTAATAAACACGACAAGTGCTTGTAATAAAAAAAATGTAAGCAGGCTTACACGGAAGAGATGAGTTTTCAGCTGCTTCTTGAAAATTGTCATGAATTCGGCTATCAGGACATCAAATCATCACTGGTCTCACGATTCAATTCTCAAAACACAAATTCAATTCTCAAAACTTAATGTCAAACACAACTTAAGTTTGAACACAGCAGACGACAGGACCATTTAGAACAAACACTAGTAAATACTAAAAGCACATGAAACTGTCAAGTGTTCTGAAGTTACAAGAGCGCACACACACTCACTCTCGACTGCACACACACACGCTTACAGCCTTGCACACACAGACTCGAGCTCACACGCTGTAAATTTTCAAATACTGGGTGCATTTTTATTACTCGTTTTTCTGTTTCGCCTCCCTCTGCCATTTTACGCTAACACAAGAAGCGCATATGTGACGAATGATGTCAGAGAAACGTCAGCAGGCTATAATCGATTATGGTCTATTACTGCATCGATGCTGAATCATCCACGTCCGCATCGCGATGCCTTGTAGATGCAGCGATTAATTTCAACACCCCTAGTCACCAGCCAGTTTGCAACCTGTGTCTGTGTATTCGACTATGCTGTGGTAACTGTAAATTTACGTCCCTTTAAGACGAGTCATTTCACTCGGCCGCCATCTTTGAATAGCCTCTTGGTCATGCAAGTGCAGCTCCTATTTCTTTGAATTGGAAAACATCAAATTCTCCACAATTGTTCGCCAAACTTACAATTAAATTTCATCACCTATGAAATCTTGTCAACTGTCTCATAAATTTTGTTTCTAAATGCTCAAATCATGAAAAATCTAAAAATGCTTTATTTTGGGCTAGACTAATCTAATGTGCATACAGTCCTTAGTGCGCGTCACAGAACACTGACTGTTTCTATAGGAACCGGAGCTTCTAACGGGAGCTGCAGTGACGCGATGACTTTACAAATCAGTGATTGGCTCTTTTATTTATTTATTCCGCCATATTTAGCGCTGCACTTTCTCCTATACATAGTAATACGAGTGCACTGTCTTTCTATATATAAAGTCTTTGGTGGTAAGAGAATCATTCCCTGCCAAACATTTATCCTTATTTTTGTAATTTTGTCAAATATTTTTTCTTGATTTTATGTTTTTTTGAAGATAACATTGCAAGCTAAATGTTTATGCTATTCATTTTGTTCAGCAAATAAAAATTAAAAAAATGTAACTGCATCATATAAATTCTGAATAGGTAGTGATTTCTCCCATTGTTTTCCCCTTTTGAACATGTTGTGTATGAGATCTGGCTCTGTCTGTGGTTTTTAGCAGCTGAATATAGCTGTTTTCTTTTAGAGTGGACTCGGGATAATGAGCTGTGTTTTGCTGTCCGTAGAGACCTCACCCAAGCTCACTGCTCCAGAAGCCTTGTAGACCTTAATCCTGCTCAAACACACACACACACACATACATAAACATTGTGTGATCAGATGAGAACTTTGCAAAAGTCTGCCTCCCGGTCTGTTCTACCATCTTAATAAACATCCTCCTCCACAGCTGCCATTTGGAATAAAAATCACCTCTCTTCACTCTTTTTTGGCAAGGCTAGAAAAAGCTGCATTTATTTGTTTCCAGGGATCAAGGAGACTTGACAAATTAACTCCCCAGGGAGGAGAAACACACTTCTCCTCCGCTCCCTGCCCGGCCCTGGAGTCTTCATTACGGGAAGAATAAGCAGTGTTTTCACTCTCCGTCTTGTTTTTTTTAGGCATGTTAGTACATTGAGAGAGTCGCTCCAGGGAGGAACAGCAGAGCTCTCTGTGGTTCAGCCTTTTAGAAGAGCTTTGGATATTTTCCATCAAGTCTCTACAGAAAGGCCACAGTGCAGGAAAGAGAGCAAGAGAGATGGGCACCCACGCATTTGTGTCTAGTAAAGAGAGCATGTCCGTCCTTACATGTCATATCAGTCGTTGACTGCCAACCGGAACTATATTATCTGAAGGAAACTCTTTTATAAAAGCCCTCATTCTGACACAAACAAGTGTGAAAGGCTTTTCTTTGAGTGCTGTTAGCCCTCTCCACCTTAAATCCAGTTATTCAGGCAAGATAAAGGGTGACTTATTGCACCCACTGGACAGCTTGTTTATGAGCTGGGAGGCTGAACTGCCCTTGTTTGTTAAAGTGTGCTTAGAGTACCATAGCAAGAGGGTATCATTCCTATGGCCACGGACGTACTGTAAAGTTTCAGGAGTGACAACCGCATTTAAATGCGTTAGTAGGGTTGGGTTTTTCACACATTTTTTTTCACACATTATTAAAGATAATGTGCATACAGTCAATAATACAATAAGAGCATACAAGCAAATTAGCAATTGCAATTGAACAAAGTTAAAAAATGTAAATGAAATGTAAAATAACACATGGTTTTCTTTTTATAAATAAAATATAGATTAATCCTTATTAAAGTTACAAAAGTATTTTCAGTCAAGATCAATGAGTGATTTTCTTTTTCTTTTGTTCTTTGATTAACAGTAATGACACAGAGGGCAGCAGGTTTATTAGGCTGCTGACACTTTAAGAGCTAATGCACAGATCCAATATACTGTTACACATGCGTTTTCTTCCTCAATTGTTTACGTTCACTTAAGACATAACCGACTAAGTTTACGAGGATGTTTTGACAAAATTTGTGCATTTGTCTGTTCACGTGCAAGAAGATACGAAAGAGAAATCAGTTCAGTATTCATGCACCATATGAGAGGCGGCTTTCTGTGCGCTCTCTGGATTAGGGGTCGACCGATATGTGATTTTCAGGGCCGATGCCGATTATTACAGATCAAGAAGACCGATAACCGATATTTTAAAACCGATATATAGCCTATGTCTGGTGTAAAAATGTAAGTTAATGTCAAAATTAAGAATAACAAAGAGTTTTGACAAATACTTTCTTTACATTATTTTAAACATATCTTTAAATCTGAGAACTCTTAATAATAACATTATTATTATTATTAATAATAATAATAACTAAAAAAAATGTGCAGGGAGCACCCAGCAGCATTCTGTAAAACTTAAAGACTCTATTTTAATGGTTAAATAAAATTTAAGTAATCAAAAAGCATTTCTAATTAATTTAAATCATCAAACTTATTCAATTTATTTACAGTTTAACAAAAATTACATGTTTAGGGCCCTATGAAAAAACAAACTTTTATTTTGACGGGTTGCCGTGGAGATCTTTGAGTTTCTGTGTGTTTGTGATATGACGATAACTTTTCTCAGTTGAAGCTTTAAAAAGCTCATGAAGTGACTAAGCGGCTCTGGAGATGATGTTTATGCAATCATGTCCTCATATAATGATGCGGCTGAGGCTGAAAACAGTGCAAGCATCACGCGTGCTCCAGTGTGTGTGTGTGTGGTAAATGAAATCACGCGTCTGCACTATTCATTTAGACACGCAGGATTCATATTTAAATAGTCTTTTTGCGGTTTGAAATTCGATTTGATTTGTACTGACCTGCTTTTTATTAATTCATCAAGAAGTTGACAAATTCCGTGAAATTCCGCTTTTTACAGTAAATTCCGTTTTTATGACTGGATTCCGCGGTTCGGTCCGTGTTTTCTGCATCGCGGACATCACAGGACCCTATTATATTGAGGTGTTTTGCAACTTCAGTGTAGTAATTTATTGCTACTTCAGCAAAGTCTGCTGCTGCCTTAACTTTGAGAGACAAGACAACTGATGCGTGATCAGTGCAGCAGTTCCAGTCAGCGAGTGCTGTCGGTGTGAGTGCTAAACTTTCAGTGCCTTCAGCTTTCCGCATTGATTGGCCGGACTCGTGACTCCCAACAAATCAGATGTGCGGGACATTGCATTGGTGTAGTCTACAGAGTGGTGAGTTCCGACGTCAGAGCCAAATATAGCGCATTTCAAAATTAAATTATTTTATCGGCAAATCGGTTTTGAAAATGGCCGATACCGATAACCATAAAAATGCTCAATATCGGCGCCTATAATCGGTCGACCCCTACTCTGGATGTGTACAGTGCGCTCGTGCCGACTTAAGTTCTCGTTTGCATCTTCTTGCGCTTGAGTGGTTTATAACCACAATAAAATTTACAAGGTTTCTTTGACAACAGTGGATAAGCTGGAAGCGGTAATAAGTTCATACATTAGGAAATGGTTGGGAGTTCCACGCTGCCTCAGCAGAGTGGGGCTTTATAGTAAAGGAATATTGCAGCTGCCAGTCTCTGCTTTAACCGAGGAGTTTAAATGTGCCAAGGTCAGACTGGAAATTACCTTAGTAGAGTCACGCGACAAATGTGTAAGGGAGGCAGCCCCTGTGTTAAAAACTGGTAGAAAGTGGTCAGCAAAGAAAGCTGTAGTAGAGGCAAAGGCTGACCTTCAAATTGGGGATATCGTGGGACAGGTACAGCATGGAAGAGGGGGTTTTGGGCTCAGTTTAGCTCCTCCTAAATGGCACAAGGCAGGCCCAGCTCAAAGGAGGAAGCTGGTAGTCAACGAGGTGCGAAAGCAGGAGGAGAGGATGAGGTGTATAAAGGCCATTTCCCAGGCCAAGCAGGGAGAGTGGATGAGATGGGAGAGTGTGGAACAATGCAAGATAGGCTGGCAAGACCTTTGGTCAATGGAAGAGAGTAGGATCAGTTTCCTTATTAGGTCAACATATGATGTTCTCCCATCACCGCAGAACCTAAACCTCTGGGTAGGAGAAGATCCCTCTTGTCCTTTGTGTTCATCACCTGCCACATTAAGGCACATTTTGACAGGATGTAAGGTGGCTCTTAGCCAAGGTCGGTTTACTTGGCGCCATGACCAAGTACTGCGATGTTTGGCTTTAGCATTGGAAGGCAAGCGTAGTATGACCAATAAGTTGCCGCCTGTTCTAGCAAAACATTACATGCAGAAGACAATATTCCTCCGCCCAGGCGAGCAACCACCAAGAAAATGTGTTAACACCAATTCTCGCCCAGGACAACTGGAAACTGCTAGGGACTGGAAGATGCTGGCTGATCTTGATCAACGGCTTATTTTTCCACCTGAGATTGCCACCACTAACCTACGACCAGATATTGTTTTGTGGTCTGGATCAGCACGCATTGTTCAACTGATAGAGTTAACTGTGCCATGGGAGGATGCGGTAGATGAGGCATATGAGAGGAAGAAACTGCGGTATGCTCATCTGACCACTGAAGCAGAACAGCGAGGATGGAGAGTCCAGGTTTATCCAGTGGAAGTGGGTTGTCGAGGTTTTGTGGCACACTCTACAACCCGGTTCCTCAGAGACGTCGGATTCAGTGGCCAAGAGTTGCGTCGCACAGTAAAGAACTTATCTGAAGCAGCAGAAAGGAGCAGCAACTGGCTGTGGTTGAGACGGAAAGATTCTAGCTGGCTGTGTACAGGCCGCCACGCTACGGTTTTGTAGAATTCTTGAAAAACTTGAAGAGTCTGTTGGTTTATTTGTATAGGTTGTATAGTATTTACAGTCATTACGTTCCTGTGTATATTGCGTGAATGACGGGTGGTTGGGCAGATATTGTGTTTTTGTTGTAGGTGGTATGCCATACGGAACCGTTGCCACTGAAACTGCATATTAACGCACCAGTGGGGCTCGACAGCCTTAATCAAACGGGTTGGCGCGTATGGTTGGGTTGCGTAGAGATTGTGAGAGTGTGGTTAGGTCTCAGCAGCAGGAGGGATGTAGAGGTCAGTAAGCTGGGCTGAGTTGAGTGGGGGACGGAGGGCGGTGACTCTGGGTCACAGTCACTGTCGAGCCCTCTTGAGGTGTCGTGGGCTAGTCGATGAAACACTGAGGACGGAAGGTGCCCACTTGAAGACCCTAGAGATGTCCCCTACTCGGCTCAATCCAGACGGTTGTCGTGCTGGTCCACTAGGGAGACCACACTGTAGTTGCAGCCGTCGTGTGTGCTGACGCGCCAAGTACACTGCAGCCGTTAACGCAGGACAGAAGGGGAGTCACACCACCATATGGAAAGAAGCGTAAATGGATGGAGAGGCATAGTTTACTGTAAAGCTACGTCTTAGTGTTGCTTATCTTGGCGAAAGCCGAGTACAAATCAGCATGAAGTTTAACATCTACTCTCGTGTAATGGAAATCATGCACACAGGAATTGATAGGCAAAATTACAATTTTATAACAAGTATCCGATTCCAGAATTTGAATCTATTTTCAATTCCCAAATCTATGCGAGAGTGAGTCCCCTAAATTATCGTTTCATGTTTGGACAGAACATGACTCACTCCCGAAACTAGTAATTATTTTATTTTTTATGTTCACTTCAGGCATAACCAGCTATGTTTACTAGGATACATGCCAAGACAGGCATGTTGACATAGTTTTGTGTAAAATGTGTTTGTTCAAGCGCAAGACGGCGTGAAAGAGAAATCAGTTAAGTATTGGCATGCTGTCAGACGTGGCTTTCTGGGAGCGCGCTCCGGATGTGTGCACACACAAAACTTCTCACACAGCGAGTACCAAATTAAGCTCTCTTTTGCGTCTTCTTGCACTTAAATGTTTACATTGGCATGGCTTAAAAACATAATAAACATTCATGACGATGCAGAACTGGCACAATCGGGACAGTGACAGTTCCGTCAACTCTTGGCCATCGAGTAGTCCTTATTGTCGAGCCCTGCATTTAGATTCAGCGCATCAATTCTGTGTCAGTTCTGTGTATGCCTCTCTCTGTGTTCATTTATGTGTGTTGGTTAGAAAGCGACAGGGGGCACTCTCAGCCATACAATGGTTCATAAAGCTTAGCAGGAAATTTAATTATATCTGTGCTAAACCTATTTTTTGCCTCTAACTGGATCACAGGCTAGTGAAATTGTAAAATTTAAAAGCCATTGGCTAATTAAAGACATTTTTAGTCACCTATCTTGAAATTTGGTCGCATATGCAAGTGATTCACTCGCATTGTAGAGGGGTTGCATTGAAATGATCGGGTTTTGTGTGTGCATTTCGTTTGTTCTTTTGCATGCATGCATATGCATACATATGAGTGTTTGTGCATACGTGTGTCTTGCATTCCCACCATGTCAGATGGCAGATGTTTGACACAAACCCATTCCCCAGGGTCAACTTGTACTCCCAGATTATTGATCTTCATCTGGCGGAGTGCTGCAGGCCAGGCTGACCCTTAATGTCTGCATCACACACACACTACCTCTCAGCTTCACACCCGGGACCTTATGCTCTGAGCTGGGTCCCATGAGCCACTGCATTGGGAGGCCCCCAGGCCCTTGAGACAGGGTTCAGCAGTCCATGGGGGTTCTGTTCCAGAAGGATCCCCAAAGCCTATGGGATTCAGGCTCAATCAGCATCCCTTGCTGAGGGCGATGGAGAGGCCAGGCTGGGTGTGAAGAGATGGAAAAGACATGGGGCTGCGGTTCCCTCTGAGGCAGACAGAGAGTTAATCAGAGTTAAAAATTTGTGGCACCCTTCACTAGTGTTGTTATGAAACTACTTTGATACGATACCTTGAAATGTATCGATTTTCAATACCTCAGGGAAGAACCGCTAACTGTCATATAGATATTTGTAATATTATCAATTTGTTTTGTCCTTCCATTGAAAGTCTAGGAATCAGTAATTGAAGAGATCACTTTATATGATGACACATTTAATTAAGGCTTTTATTCATATATAAATATTGCTCAATTACCATTGCAAATCTCACCTAAATGTTTGCTCACTCAGTGTATTTGTGTTTTTATATTGGGATAATTTTGTTGTAATTGCACAAGATAGCTTGTTTTTAATATAAGTTTTTAAAATATTTTATAATATAATAATTTCACAGTTAATCTCCAAATTAATGTAGAAACAACATAAAGACAGTATATTTTAAATAATTGTTTAATGGCATCTTTTTATGAATGAAGGCCGGTATCACTGATAGCAATGTTACCAAATGTCTTCAATTATTTATTTATTTTCTATTTTAAACATTAACTATCGCCATTCAACATTACAGTATAATTGAAAGCTAGCAATTTTAACATTTATTTGGCTCCAAAAACATAACAACTTTTAATTTAAGTGAACTTAAAACAATCTTCACATAATAAATGTTGTATTTACCTGTGCCCTTTTTCTCACAACTCTTTACATTCATTTAAGACTTTATTTATCTAATTTAAGATTACTTTTATGAGGATACTTGACAAAATGGAAATTTTGGCATAATTGTGTGTTATTATTGGTTCAAGCGCGAAAGAGAAGTCTATTCTGGCGCGCGTCGTGTGTGTCAGCATGACATTTACAGACAGCGTGTTCTCTTTTGTCATGTTGCACTTTGATGGTTTAAAAGCATTTGCATGAAGAGGAAAGTGATCATATAATGTAACGCTAGCCAAAGGATGAGAGAAAAAAATGGATGCTGCGTTAAATATTTTTAACGCTTTAAACTGAAAAACATTAATCGCATGCGTTACTGTTGACAGCACGGACATAACCGATGTGTTATGTGAATACGCGGCAAGGCGGACGTTGTGACAATATTTTCGTGTGTTTTTGACCGTAAGCGCAACAAGCCATTAAAAAGAGGGAGCTTTATGTGTACGCACTGGGAATGAAGCACAGGAATGAAATCATGCGCAACCCCCGCAACTCAACGCCGAAAACTTACGATTTGTATTTTTATTATAAATTTGTGTACGTTATTTGTTGTTATTAGAGACATCCGAGATTGATGGTACATAATATATTTTTTTTTTTTACCCATTTTAGCAATTTTAAAATGTTTGATGGAGTTTTTACACGACACCCCTGCTCACGCCAGACGGCACCCCCATGTGCTGCGGCATCCCGGTTTGGGAAATGCTGCAATAAAACACTAATATCAGCTCATTGTAAAAGCAGTTTTGGGTGTGCCGGTCAGGTTTTCCTTAGTTTATGTCCTTTCCCTAATAAAAGACATTAAGGCATTCACATGAACTTACCGACCAACGGCAACAGACACGTTAGGCTAGTTTTGTCGGATCAGTGTGTTACCCCTGTTGACATCTGTTAGCATTGCTCTGCACTTGTTTTCGCTGACTGAACATGTTGAATCGCTGTCAGGATTCCCAGAATTGGAATGTCTGAAAAGTGGCGTTCTGTAATCTAATGACTGTTGCTGTTGGTTGGTGTCTGTCAGTGCAGTGTGAATTAACATTTAGGCTCTTGTCCCTCATGATGGTTGTAGCCTATGTTATGTTATGTTATGATTTTGCTTTCTGAATTTGATTATGAGTAGACGCATCTTTGATCTGGCTGAGCAGATTCTGATTTACACATTTATTTTGCTCTTTTAAAATCAACGCTGAACACAACAAAGACCTGCCTCTGAAAGTAAATTGAAACAATTTTCTGTGGGATAAGTCTTGCTGTTTATTTTCCATTTAGTTCAGATCTGATTTTGTTAAATCAGATGATAGACCTTTACCTCCAAAATATGTTTGCATGTGTGGTTTCTCTTGTCTTTTCAGTTCCAGAATTTAGCATTGATACAACGTCTACTTCTCTTGTCTCTTCAGTTCCAGATTTTAGCATTGACACACTCTCCACCAATGCCAGCCAGGAGCTGCGTGGCCTGGCCATTCCCAAGGTGTCAGGCCTAGAGCGCAGTCAAGAGAAGAGCCAGGAGACTTCCCGCGAACTCTCCTCGGCCACCCCCTCACTGGTGCCCACTTCCCATTCCAAACCTCCCCTCCCCACCCCTCTTCATCTCCAGCCACCCCCCTCCAACAGAGGGTTACCCTTGCCCCCAAGTCCAGCTCAAACCCAGCACCCTTGCCCAGAGCGCCCACTTAGACCGCTCACGCCCGCTACCACTCTGCCTCCAACCCAGAGCCACAAGCCCTCTCAGGCACCCCCGCCCCAGCCTCGGGACCCATCTGAGCCTCCATCTAACCCAAGGCCACCTCGAACCCCAGGCATCTACCACCACCCCCCATCACCAGTGCTACCAGCCCAGCAGAACCCCACCCTACCTGTGCAGCACAGGCCACCCTCACGGTGCCACCCGCGTCCAATTTCAGCCTACAGTGGCAGCCTTGCCCTTAACGGCCTGAGGTGAGTGAGCAACAAATGAGTGTAATGGAGTTAAATATTAGCAAGAAGTTTCTGTTATACTCCAGATGTGCTGTACACTGATTGAGCAGATGTTCTGAGCCCACTGCTCTTAAATACTGTAGTGGAACAGTGTGATTCCTGTATTAGAATGTAAAATGTATCAATCCTCCAGTAAACATGAGGCACAAATCCATGTCTGTATTGTGTTTGTGTGTGAGTCTGGGTGAGCCTGACAGCACCACAGAGAGAACCCCAGCTGAGAGATTAGACAGTTTGATTCGTTCCCCTCCCACATAGATGCTGCTGCTGCCTTGTAGCTGGCGGCGGCTTGTAGATAACAATTTCTCTGCTTGACTCAGACACCCCAGTATGCAGCAGAGAAGCAGATCTTCTCCTCCCTCCCTCCTCTCGCCCTTCTCTGCCGACCTTTAGATTTCTTTAGACTGCTGATGATAATTATACCTTGTGTTTCTCTGTGTCTGTGTCCAGCTTTTAATATGAAATAATTGGCGTTTAAATTATTACTTAGCCTGTAAATTAGCTCTTTGTTAGATTGCGTACAACTCTGATAAATACTTTAGCTTGTGCAGCTAGAAAATCCCTCCAGGAATAACTTTCTGAAACTGGATTCTTTGGCTAGATTTGTAGCAGATTTTGTAGCAGTTTTGTGATCATTGTTTGGAAAGGTCTTTTATACAAGCACATTTTTACAGTTTTTCTCTTTTTTCACAGCAGTAGTCGAAGCAGCACTCCAGGGAAGCCCCCGGGCCCCTCTCCAGCCCCTCATCTGCATCATCACCAACCTGCCCCCACTGGGGCAGCAGCGACCTTCCCCCTGCCAGCGAACCCCACGGCTTCGCACGCCTTCCCCCCCTCCCTGCCGTCCTCCACTCTTCCTCATCACACCAATATGTTTGCGTCGCCTGCTGCTCTGCCTCCACCTCCTCCTCTCACCTCAAACTCTCTGCCGGTCCCCGGACACCCAGCTGGGAGTGCCTACTCAGGTACCAATCTCTCATCTAGCGTCCTTTAATACATAATATAAAGTAAGATATTATTGCCAGCTAATGTTGGATCACGTAATTATCGTTTATCTGAATGTTTGTTCTGCATTCAGATAAACACTTTTGAAAAGGGGTTCTGGTTAAGTTCCAATTTAGATGTGTGTTTTTAAAACTTAACGTTTATTTTTTTTTCCCTACCTCTTTCTTCTCACAGAACAAGACATTCTCCGGCAGGAATTAAATACTCGTTTCCTGGCGTCTCAGAGTGCTGATCGCGGGGCATCACTGGGTCCCCCTCCATACCTGCGGACTGAGTTCCACCAGCACCAGCATCAGCATCAGCACCAGCACACACACCAACACACACACCAGCACACCTTCACCCCTTTCCCCCACGCAATCATGCCCACGCCTGCACCACCCATGGTGCGTACCCCAGCCAGAAATGTGAGGATAAGTGGAACACAACTTTAACAAAAAATTAACATTGTGGTGATGGTTGGGTGATTGTATAATTGAATGGGTAACTGAATATATAAAACCAATGCATAAAAAAACATAAAAACTAGGGCTGCACGATATTGGAAAAAACTGACATTGCGATATATATTGCGATATGAAAACATTTCACCATGATTTTAATAGCTCTATTTGTAAAGAATGAATCATTCTAGGATGATTGGGGTAATTTTGTAGGATAGTGCATCTGGATAGAAAATAATAAACAAATTACAAGCCTACAGTAGATGAATATAATAGAACAGACACAAATTAAACAAACAGTGCTTTATCTTTTTCAGTTAAATTAACTATTCAGGTACAGACATTGAAAATTCAAATGTAAAATAACACTGCATAGTCTTCACTGTATGAATTAAATATGATTCATATAATTAATACAGTTTATCTTTGTTAAAGCTACAAAAGTGATTTTCTCTTTCTCTTTTGTTGTTTGATGAACTTTGGTGACACAAACAGTTGCGAGTATATTGGGCTGCCGTCACTTTAAGACGAATGCACTATCCAATATAGGTAATGACAAGCATCTGTTTTCTTTCTCTGTTTACAACTCATAACTGACTGTTAACGAGGAAACTCGTCGAGACGGGCATTTTGACTTAATTTTCCGTGCACATGTCCGTTCAAGCACAAATTGATAAGAAAGGGAAGGGAATTCGGTGTTCACGAACTTCACATGCTGTCTGCGTGGCGTTGTGTACGCACACAAAAATGTGTTTCATTCTGCGAGTTCCAGTCTTCTTGCACTTGCAAGAAAACGCATGCAAATGATATCACTCTATGATGGTTAAACTTTGCAATTAATCTGCGAATCACATGTGCTCTGAACCGGGGGGGGCAGCTAGCCCATACGGATTACGGATCCACTACGAACCCTATACTACATCACACATCCTGCGATATGACTATAGTGAAAGCGCACATCACAATATCGATGCTAAAAATTATACATCGTGCAGCCCTGATTAAAAATCAAATGCATGTATATAAGATACAGGGTTCCCACGGTCATGGAAATTTCTATTGTGAGTCCTTTTAATGAATCATCAAACCGGATCACATATCATGAATTTGTTTGCGAATCTGTCAAAATCAAATGCATCAAAATGATTTGTAAAAAATCCTTGAGTCATCAGAAATCATCATTGAAATTTGTCAAAATCTGTGAGAACACTGTAGGTAACTACTAAATGTGTCCATGTGTATGTGTCGTACCGACTGCTGAATTATAAACGTGTATGGTACAGTATTCAGTAAACACTGGGAGCCATGGCAGTGGCTCGCTTTCTCGATCGTAATGTTTCTCTCTTGCCACAATGTGGCTTTTCTGTTGAAAAACTGCTGTTTTTCTCTGGCATGCTTCTCCACCCTCTGTTCTCTGCCCTGATTTTAGAATTGGCAGTCAGAGCCACTGGCAATACATTTTTATTCCAGCCAAGCCTTGAGAACTTAATACTAGTTTATTCATTCCCAGTTTAATGACATCATTTTGGTCTGGTGGAGTTTTGACTGAGGGCTTTTGGTTGGCAAGCAAAAGAGCTGATTAGTGATTTGAGGCTTCATACAGACACTCCCACACACAGCTCGATCATAACCACAGTGCCCACAGAGGCTTAAAAGTGGCTTTTGAACCATGCCAGGCTCAAAAGCCTCTGAGAATGGCGCTCTGTTAGCTAATGAGAGTATAAAACTAGTTTGAGAGCCGCATTGTTTACTCACGAGTGGGAAACATTCTCTCTGGATCCAAATTAGACCACTCAAACCTCATTAAATTAGCTGTTTATAGGACTATTTTTAGACAGCCGAATGGCTTCTACTTGACCACTCACAGAATTGCTGAGTTATACATATTAACGAGAAACGCAAAACAACATTCTGGATGGGGGCAGCAGGAATAATGCAGGGCTACATTCTGATCTGTGCTAAAATTCATTAATCAGGGCAGAGACCATTTTACTGCCAACCAAACACACTTTTCTGAAGAGCACATTAAAGCATTTGGTATTTGTTTTGAGCCTCATGACCCCACAAGATATTTGTCAGGGGTAAATTGTTTGTAGGCCTGAAAGACTCCTGTGTGTACTGAGCTCTGTTTCTCCTTTCCTCTGCAGTTCGACAAATACCCAACTAAAGTGGACCCCTTCTACAGACACAGCGTGAGTCCTTGTCATATTTTTGTAATTTGCTGTGGTGGCTTTTATTCTTCTTGTTTAGTGTAGTGGTCATTGTCATTTTTATTTCTACTTCATTTCATTTCATCATACTTTATATTATGGGTGTTTTAAGTAATAGGGGTCAATAGGGCTTAGGGCATTTTTAGGTACCACACGCAGCCATAGTTATATTTACAATAGGCCTCTCAAGTGCCTTCTACTTTTATTTAAAAAAAAACATTACTATATTCTAAATGTATTAAGGGCACAATTTTTCATTAAAATTTTTTATTAAGCAGATTGGCTGCAAGATGCATTTTTACTGAAATGCCTTGCTGGATACTGCAGGAATCGGGCTAGAGATAAAATGTGTTTCATTCTGCCTGTCTGTTCAACAGGTTAATGCAACTTTAATTTATTTGATCTCTGCCCTTCAATTACAGAGTCGCCATTTAGCAATGATTCATTTGTGACACCCACCCAAGAACACACACTCTGCAGTAATTACATGCATTATGCAGTGCGTTGTGATAATAACAGTCATTGCTATCAGAGCAGGTTTAGAGAGTGACCCGTTTTGTAAATTCATCTTGCTGTAAATTGAAATGTTGAATGTCACAACAGCCAAGGGTCAGAAGAAGGTTGCATCATTATACGGAGCAGAATAGGTGCTTTGTAGTCACTTTCTTTCATTTATTCATTTATAAAGAGAAAAACAAAGCAAAACATTGTTGTAAATTATTTTCACATGGTGCGTATTTTCATGTTATGACGCTTTGTTATGCAGTATGTAATGAAGAGGGCCATTTAAATGTCAGCAGCTGATCTTGTGTAGTTGTTAGTTTGTATAGCGACCTGTAGGCTCTGGTCTCACTGTATAACTGTAAACAGCTGTCACGATCAAACAAGAACCTCTTGAAGTAACTGTGTCTTATATCCTTTTTCTTTTCTCAGCTGTTCCACTCTTACCCCCCAGCGGTGTCTGGCATTCCTCCCGTCATCCCGCCGACGGGGCCCTTCGGATCTCTGCAGGGAGCGTTCCAGCCCAAGGTATCACAATATTAAACGCTAAATGTCGGAATGTCAAGACAACTCCCAAAACTAACCTCCTCTGCTCTTCTGAGTGTATTCCTGCACACATGGAATGGATCTGGCTAAACATAAACAGATCTCAGACAGTCTGTTACTTCTTTAATGTTATGTATAGGTATAGTATAAATGGAGAATCAATTTCTTATGTTCTTTTTAACGTGTACAGTCTGGTGATGTCCCCAGTTAGCTAATAGTAATGCTTGAGTAAGTGAGAGATGATACTGGAAGATTTAGGTATCTAAGGCCCTGTGAAATCCATTTTATTTTTTCCCAAATTCCGTTTTTTCCATTTTAATTATAATTCATAACGACAATAATTAATTAATTTAAAAATAAAATTTCTAAGAAAAAATATTTTTTGTTTCAGAAATTCTGTGTTGTGTATTTAAATTTTTCTGGCAATCAAATGAAGGAATAAAACAGTAATTTAATTTATCTCTTAATCATATGAAATTAAACTTTTTTATTTAAAAAATAAAGTTTTAATAATAATTTATTATTTTTATTATTATTAGCGTTCGTATTATTATTATTACTTTGAGACGTAGCTAAATTCTACTGTACAACAGTAATATATTTGTCACAATTTCTTCAAGTTAAATCAAACTTATTTTGACTGGTTGCCATGAAGACCTTGCGTGCTTCAGTGTGTGTGTGTGTGGGGGAGGTAATGAAACCGCGCGTCTGCACCATTCATTCTACGCAGAATTCATATTTAAATAATTTCTTTGCAGTTTAATATTTACAGACACTAGTCTATATTGTGATTTGATTTAAAGTGTACTGACCTGCTTTTTATTTATTCATCAAAAATGTGACAACATCTGTGAAATTCTGCATTATACAGTAAATTCCTTTTTTATGACTGGATTCTGCGATTCCGTCTGCGTTTTCTGCATTGCGTAAATCATAAGGCCCAAGGTATCTTGTGATAAGCTGAGAATGCTTACTTTTTGTCTTTGTACACTATAGACCTCAAATCCTTTAGACGTGGCAGCCAGGCCTGGAGCCGTCCCACACACACTTCTTCAGAAAGACCCTCGGGTAAGCACTCCAAAGACAGTTTGCAACGTACAAACTGTGGTGACTGGTTTTTAAACTAGTGCTGGCAAACTAACCATCATATTTGTCAGTCATGTTAAACTGTTGTCCACATTGGTATGCAGGCAGTGATAGGAAGGGGAATACTCTAAATTCTGGAATAATTATTCCACGAAATGCTTCATTAGAAAGGGAAATTTTAACATTTTAATTTGGTCAGTGATGAAGTGATGCTCGGATGCTAATTAAAAGCCCTGACTGACAGCTTTGTGTCCCTAATCTCTCTCACTTGCGCGCTTTTTCCCTTTCCTCTCTAGCTGACAGATCCGTTCCGGCCAGTTCTCAGGGTAAGACTGCTTTATCAGTTCAGTTTGTTTCCCCACAGGACTATGAAGGAAATAGAGTAAAAGCTCATTACAGTTTAATCCCACCTTACACTGAGCACCTGCCTTCCGCTCCACAGTCTCTTTAATTAGCTGTGTGCTGGGACTCAACGGTCTCATTTCAGAGTCTATAGGAGACACTATATGACTCCCTTATCTGAAAACACTTTGTAATGACATTTTGCTTAATTAATTTGCAGCCATGCCCAAAATATGGGAATAAGCAAAGAAACTTGAAATGAACATTTTAAGTTAAATTTCACTTTAAAAGTGCTCAACAGTATTACATAAAATTGTAGATAATCTTGTCAGATGTACGCGATATTCTGTTATAAAAGTGCTTAAAAGGTTTAGATTATTAAAATGAAACTAACATGAATTTAGTCATGTCTAAACATGAAAACCTTACCTTGTCTTTCTGTCTCCAAAGAAACCAGGAAAGTGGTGTGCTATGCATGTCCATATAGCCTGGCAAATTTACCATCACCAACAGAAAGTAAAGGTGAGATTTGCATACATAACCTGATTTCACTTTTACTGCACCCTCTGATCACTACATATGGAAAGAAATATTCTTTGTGGCTCTCTTCTTTCTCCTCCTGTTAACTCTGAACTACATAATACAATCTTCATTTTTGAGGTACTCTGAGAGGGGTATCACATTTGTTCTCTCTTGTACCTGGCCTTCTCCAGCAGCAGATGCAGGTTGACCCGCACAAGCTGGACTTTGGCCTCAAACCGGAGTTCCTATGTCGACCCCCAGGTCCCACCCTTTTTGGAGCCATCCATCACCCTCATGACTTGGCACGACCTGCATCACTTTTCTCAGCAGCAGGTAAGTGGATTTTCCAAATCTTGGAGTTGAGAGAGATCACTATCACTGCAGATTAAGTGCAGTGCTTCCAGTATTTTTCAGTGAGTAACCACTAATCTAAGTTATTATTTTATCCTTAAAAGATTTGTAATTGTTTTAGTCCCCATTTCTTAGTACTCATTACATGCAGTATCCAACTGTACTACAAGCGAGTGAAGTAACAACTACAATTCTTCATTATAATTAAAGCAATCTATGCTTTGTTGAGAGCAGCTTTGTTGATGGGAACATTCTAATTTTATTATGTTGCTTGCATTGTGTTATGTGTACTGTATTTTCACTCCTGTCAGGATGTATCATCAAAGAAGCTTTTGCCTATTATGTAGCCTAGACCGGCTTGCTTTAATAGTGGAATTAACTTTATGGTTATGGTCTGTCTGTCTTTGTTTCAGGGTCCACGCATCCCTCAGCTGCACCTTTCGGACACCATCCACATCATCCTAGCAACTTTCTTACCCCAGCACCCCACTTAGGTAAGCTAACAAGAGTACACATGCACGTTCACACTCCTCCACTAGGTGTCACTGTGCAGTCAATTACTGACTGAAATGTGTATATTCTAAGGCAGGAATATTCCTGCTCCTGGAGGGCCAAAGTCCTGCAGAGTTTAGTTCCAACATGCCTCAACACTAGCCTGAAACCTTCTAATGATCCTGAAGACCATGATAATTTGGTTCAGGTGTGTTTTATTAGGATTGGAGCTAAACTCTACAGGATTGGACAACCCTGGACTAACGGTTACTGAACACTTCTTTGAAAGTCAGTGCATAGTGCTAAAACGTGTTGATATATCTGTTCATTTGTGAACTAAGGACTCGGTTAAAAGCTGGTTCATTGTGAAAAGTTAACATTTTATAATGAAACAAGCTGTAGTTCATTGGTAAATCACACAATCGTTTGTTCATTGACTGATTCTTTATTCCTGTTTTGATTGTCAGAGCCCTTCAGCAGACCGCCTTCATTTGGAGGTCTGGCCTCATTAAGCACTGCAGCTTTTGGTGGGCTGGGAAACCCAGCACTCAGTGAGTGTCAATTAGTCAAATTGTTGTTTATTAGAAAGTTCACCTTCAGTCAACTTTTTATCATTCAGATATATCTCATTATTACACGGCTCTGTGGAATACTTGATTCTGATTGGTCAATCGCGCTATCCAGCGGTATGTTATCCCCCGATAACAACCGGAAAAAACTGATAACACAGGCTCATCCGGGTAACTGAAGTCAGTGTTTTATGCTCGTTAGGAACAGTTTTTCCTCGTGGAGTTATACATTTGGATAGCTAATAAAATTTAAGTTATTTAATTGTCATCTGGTATCGCAGACTCACTCTCTCGTTTCATTCAAATGCAGCTGTTTTGCAATGTAATCCCATTTTGCAAAAATTGTTTTGTACACTGTAATGGTTTATAAGATGACAAAAAGGTATGATTTTAACACTAGAACCGCCAGGGGTCGTTGTATACCTAAAACCACCAGCGGGTAAAATTTACCCATGCACATGACTTCTGTTTTGATATGGCTAAAAAAATGATTATGTGACTGTATCATGCAACTGTCTTCACAAAGTAATGTCTAAAGTCATGAAATTATAGATTTTTTAGTCATCAATTATCTTTTTGTCCTGTTGTGTAATCACAAAAAAAATATTCAGGAAAAAGGGCAGACTTCAACACAGTAGCGAACAATACATGATAAAAGTTGCAAAACAAAAATGTATAAATACTCCAAAGTTTGAACATTTATGAGTAGGCTAAATGTCTTTCTTCATTTTAACATGTGTTGTGTGACTGTTTACAGTAAGCTTACACGTTGCTCAAACACGGCATGAAAATAAAGGCATTATATAGGTACATTTTAGCTGCTGGCGGTTTTAGGTATAAATGTCCCGTTTTTAATCTGGTTTTATCATTTACAATCCCCTGTTGTTAAAAATTGTTTAAAACAATTTTATTAAAAGTCAATGACTGTGAGACTTGGATATTTTATTTAAAATCTACATTTGAAAAACAGCCATGGGTTGATTTTACCCCGTGCCGGTTGTAGTGTTAAAACCACTTAATCTCAAATAAATATCTCTTGTCCCCATGATTATTTATGTGGTGAAATACCATGTAATAAGTGGTATGATTGTACCGTATCCCTTAAATGTCCATCTAGTTTGAACTTGCCGCTTGCTAGCAACTGCTGTCTTCGCAGAAGCTTTTCGTTTGCGTTTAAAGAGCTAATAAAATATTTCGACTCAGATCAATATTTCATGTCTAATTATTTATTTATGTGGCAAGTAGCCATGTAATAAGCTGGATTATGTACATCCAGCCAGTTGTTATCACAGAGTAAACCCCTTCCTGATCACCCTGTCAGGGTTTATTCTGCAATAACAACCGGCTGGATGTACATTATCCCTTACTTAAAGGCAGGGTAGGTAATTTGTTTCTAAAACACTTTTTGCCAAATTTGTTTAAACTGTCTTTATATACCAATACATATCTAAAATGTAAGTACTCTGAAAAGGAGTTTATAAAAATAGAGTGTCTGTAGTCCTCTCAGGGCTGCAATAAACACAGCTCATTATTCCATTCGGACCGAGTGCTCTGATTGACTGGGCGACTGTCACTCTCCCTCGCTGTTATGGCTACCAGCCCTGCTGCAACAGGAGCTGCCCATATGCGCGCACTCAGTTGACTCGCTCATTTCGGAAGAGGAGAGGCGCGTACCGACCGCAAGCCACGAAGTCTCACAATTATGGCAGAGAAAGAGCAGTCAAAATTCACAGTACCACCTGTACCTGCATCTACAGTGAACGCAGGCAAACAAGGCAAAAATTCTCTACTCTTCCAAAATCAGCGAGTCAACCGAGTGCACGCATGTGGGCTGCTCCTGTTGCAGCAGGGCTGGTAGCCATAGCAGCGAGGGAGAGTGCATTCGGTCCGAATGGAATAATGAGCTGTGTTTATTGCAGCCCTGAGAGGACTACAGACACTCTATTTTTATAAACTCCTTTTCAGAGTACTTACATTTTAGATATGTATTGGTATAAAGACAGTTTAAACAAATTTGGCAAAAGTGTTTTAGAAACAAATTACCTACCCTGCCTTTAACAACTAATTGTAGGTTAAAAGGACATTACAACTGTAATTATCTGATATCAAAGATTCAAAGATTACTATTTGCATGAAATAGAGATCAACATAAATTAAATTTCACCATGTTGTATTTCCATCTCCCAGCACCCAACTCTGTATTTGGTCACAAAGATGCACCCAGTGCACAACAGCACTTCAGCGGACCCCACGAGCCATGGAACAGACTCCACCGCACTCCGCCATCCTTCCCCACCCCACCTCCCTGGCTCAAACCAGGAGACTCAGAACGCAGCGCATCAGTCAGCTCACATGAGAGAGAACGAGAAAGGGACAGGGACAGGGACAGGGAAAGAGAACGTGACCTGGACAAGAGGGATTCATCAGTTAACAAGGATGACAAAGAACGGTGTGTAGAGCTGTGTGAATGATATTAACACAAGAATCACGTGATGTTATTAGTCAAAGCTAGGAAGTGTTTTTCTTTATGTATGTATTACAATCAGCTGGTCATTATTGCAGAATAAACATAGGAGGTGATTGGAGGTCTTGTGTCACCCTGAAGAGAGGTTTATTGTACATTAATGAACGGCTGACTTGATTATACAAACAATAATGGTCCATTTAACCTCTAGGGAACCTGTTGAGAAGAGGCACCAGAATCACCAATCCCCGATTCCTGTTAACCCTCTCACTCTGTTGGGTCACACTCGGTCATCTGAGCCCTCCCGGAACCACATCTCTTCCAGCGAGCCTCGGGACAAGGACAAGCCCAAAGATCGCGAGAGAGAACGAGAGCACTCAGACTGGAAAGACTCCAACACAGATGAGCACAAGGGGAAGGAGAATCACCACAGTGACAAGGACATTTCCGTCATCCACGATGGCAGAGTTTCTGAAGACAAGCCGGCCAATCGGGTTACATCGTCACCCTACATACGGCCAGGAGGTGTAGATCGGGTGAACGGCGGGTTGACTCGAGATGTTCTGGAGAAGAAGGCTGAGATCTCCTATGAGAAGAAAAACAGTGAGGTGAAGGTGAAAGAAGAGAGGAAAGAAGAACAGGACTGTCCCACGGAAAGAACACCAGAACAAAGATCCACGTCACAAGCACCTCCTCCTCCCGTTGCTCTCCACCCTCCATCTTCAATGCCGGTACCCATGGGCATGGCCAGCATGCATCCCATAAACAGTATCAGTAGTCTGGAGAGGACTCGTATGGTGGCCCCCTTTATGGGTATCAGTCCCATCCCAGGGGCGGAGAGGTTTCCCTATCCCGCCTTTCATTGGGATCCCATGAGGGACCCTTACCGGGGACTCGACATCCACCGGAGAGATCCATTAGCTCGGGATCTGCTACTACGGAATGACCCTCTGCACCGGTTAGCAGCGCCACGGCTGTATGATGCAGAGCGCTCATACCGAGACCGTGAGCCTCATGACTTTAACCGAGACCACCCTCACGGACTGACCTTGGAACAGCGGCGGGAACAAGAGCGGGCACACCTAGAAGAGAGGGAACGTCTGCACATGCTCCGAGAGGACTATGAGCAGGGCCGTCTGCACCCCATGCATCACCCCGCTTTAGATGGACATCTCTCTCACCCTGGTCTCATGGCCCCCGGACTTCCCAGCATGCACTACCCCCGTGTTAGCCCCTCCTCTGCTGTGGCCGCTGCCGCCCAGAACGGAATCCTCAACAAACCCCCCCCCACCGCATCACTCAGTGCCCCACCCCCTCTTATCCCAACAATGGGAGCACGTTCCACGTCTCCCAGACGGACTACCCCACTTGGCACTGACATTAGAGACAGACCCCCTTCACACACACACAAAGACATCGAAGCACGATGAGACCCCCTGATGGACTATAATGGAACTCAAAAGCAAGCACTTGAGGCTGTATTATATCGGTGTATATATCGGATTGTGCATTACTGATTTTTGTGTGTGTTGCGTTTTTGTTTTTGTACAAAAGACTGAGATTTTTTCATGCTCTTTTATCCTGTTCGCTCCTGCGTTTGGTGTGTATTCTTAAACATATACAGTACACTGATCTTGAGCAAGTGGACAAATGTTAGATCTCCATCATGGAAAAAGATGATTTTGGAATGTACAGGTACCTCAATACATTGACAAAAGGCAAAACTATGTAGATATGTGCAAAGTCTGTGTTTTCTCCCCTTGAGGGAAAAAAATGTAAGGTACAAATATGCAAATGGGTGTTATGAAAGCTTTACTTTGAAATGCTGTACATAGTGGGCAGTGATCAAAAGGAGAGTGAGTGCACAGGCTCTGGTTTTAGTTTAATGCTGCATATTAATGGTTTTGAAGGATCATATTGTCCAAGAGACCACATCCCTTCTTTCAACTATGCAACTCATGCGTGGGCTCTCTCTGTATCACGTTTTCTCTCTCCTAGAGGACTCCCAGTCTCTACTGAACCCTCACATTCTCCTTTCAAATCAACAGTACATGCTTACACATGACTTACAAGATTGTTCCTAGATGGGGATTTTCAGCAATGAGTATTACTCACACTGAAGCTCAATCTGACAAGCATATTCCCTAACTCTTGATCCAAAAACAAGCTTTTGTTCGTCAAGATAGACAGAATTGTCATTGTGTTGACAATCCTTACAAATACACAAATGTTTCAGGAACCTAACAAAACCTAAATTAGCTGAATTACCTCTAAATCAGAAGACTGTGCAAACATGACAACACAACCCTTCATGTCACGAGATATTTGAGTACAGAAAGCAGGACAATTCCCTATTGGTCTAACTGTGTATTATAATATTATGTATCTACACAATGATAAAGTGAGTTGTAAGCTATGGAAGTTTGTTTTTAATGAGCAGAGATATATTTTAGTAGTCCATGGGAGGGATAGTTGTGCGCTTGTAAACTCTGTGAAATTCAGATGTTGTGCAGTGCTTTTTTTTTCACCTTTTTTTAATTTTCTCAACTTTTTTGTTTTCTTAAAATCAAACAATAAAATGTCCACTGAAGCAGTAGTGGGTAGTCAATACGTATTGCAAAGAGATTGTAAGAACTTTTTTGCTGTTTATCATGTACGTAAAAAAAAAAAGTCCTTTCTAGATCATGTACAAAAAAAGGGTGAGGCGACAGCATGCTCCTCAGTTAAACTTGTGTTATGTAAATTGTGCCATGTTATTAAAAAATGTGAACTAATTTTGTCCTAAAGTTTCTGTTTCTCAATATTTCCCATCATAAAAAGTGCACATACATGTAAGGTTGAGATTTACGAACTATGTTATACTTCTAATCAATACACCTAAGCCAAATCTGATAGCAGCATCTGATAGCAACATTTAGAGCAAGCACTAGTATTACTGTTGCTTATGTTTATGATTAGTGGTATATAAGTGCTTTTACTTTTCTGAACCAACTGATTGGCTGCTCAAGTAGCTACTTTTGCCTGGAGAATAAAATGGGTGGAAAATACATGTTTTCTTTCCTTTCTGTGCATTTGGCTACCTACCAACACATAAGGAAACTGTAAAAAAAAAAAAAAAGGAAACTGTAAAAAAGGGAACTTCTAATTTGCGCTGCTCTTGGTAGATGGAAATCCATTATGGAAATGATCCGGCTGCATCTGTGTTCTTTCATTTGCGTGTTGTCAGTAGATTACAAGTAGAACTTTACACTCCCATCGGTGCTTTTTTTGGAATAATTTGCCCTGTTCAGTAAATCTGGCCCTATCTATATCCAGACCTGAGTGAGTGTTTCAAGTTTTTATGGACATATTTCATGTTCTCTTTAACAACTGTAAATGATTAAATTAAAACGTAAACAATAGTATTGAAATTTTAAAGTTGTACTAAAAAATAAAATATTTTTTATTAAATAGGCCTACTCAATTTGTCTCATCAAACTTTTGATTATTATTAATAATGTCAATTGTTTTCTAATTTTGATGAATCTTGAGATAGATTATAATAAATGGGTCCTGGAATGGAAAAGTTTAGTAAATTAAATCGTTCAAAACCTAAATCACAGCCTTGAATCAATTATTCAATTTGGTCGCTCAGAACGGCTCGCAGAAGAGAAGATGGTGTAAGGACAAGCTGCAGGTCTCATATGAAATGTTGAAAGATTGTGATTATCAGAAAGCTGTTAAGGCTGCTAAGTCTAAATATCTATCTGAGGTCATTGGTGCACTCTAAAAAAAACACTGGGTTAAAAACAACCCAATGGCTGGGTAAATATAGAACAGAACACATGTTGGGTTAATTTTACCCAGCAAATTGGGTTAATTTAACCCAGTATAATTTGTTGATTCATTTTTACTATAATACTAGCATTTTGTTTTTTACTTCATACATGAATTAATGTTTACGGATTAACTTAAATCCTCTAAGCTTTTTTTTTAAATATACTCCACACAACCACTGGTTTGCATGATAATTCCTTTATTTTTACAGGGCTCTCAAGTGTCACACATTGAGTGTGACAGTCACTCATTTCGCACTCCTGCCACACATTGTATTTCTCATGTGTAAAAACTATTTATAATATATTTAATTATAAATATAATATAATTTATTATATTTACTATGGAACCAGCAGGAATCAAGCGCATCTCCCCTGGAGTTCTTAGTAGAGCCTGCCACTTATCAGTCAATCAAAAAAAAAGAAAGAATGTCACTCTTGCTGCCTGTCTTTAAAACTTGAGAGCAGGCGCAGAACATTGACAGCTGGCCCGCCCAATCAGAAAATAAATAAATAAATACTTCTCTGTATAGTTAAACATCCTATTAGTACTGTATGTGGTGTATTTTATCTATAACGTGTTAAAAACAGTAAGCCTGATGATAACTATTTAAAAAGTTAAGTGTGTTGCGTCACGTGTTGGTGTGTTTTCATTGGTCAATGCAACATCAACCTAGCACTATACTCACAACTGCCGCAACATCATAGAATGTCTCTGAATAGATTCACGCCCACTTTTAGGGGGAAAATAAACTAGACTTCCCATAGACTTCAATACAAAATAGCGTCACAAAACAACGTCCGTACACAGCTGATAGGCGTGAATAACTTAAGAAATCACTAAGATTAAACATGTCAAGTAATTATATGTCCACCCTGCCTGCCATAGGAATGTGTTTTTATATTTAATGCTGTTCACGGTCTGTTTTAATTAATAGCGTAATAGAGTTAATAGTGCATCGGGCATTTTGTTTGGTAAAATGTGAGTTATATTGTTCGGTAATGTCGTTGTTGTTCTACATGCCCAGAGGGGAATGGCATAATCTAGGTTTTTGTGAAACGCCGCCACTGCCTCACAGACATGAGAAATAGAAAGTTTGAAATGTCTACTTTTAAACAAAATTCAAAACGAAATGATACAATTGTACAGTAGCCAAGTAAGGTCAGGTTTGCCTGAGGTTTGTTTTATGCAGTGATGACGGTGACGAGCTCAGACCCGCGGTAGGCGTCACATGACCGCGGCGGTATTGCAGTAATCGTCCCAGACGGCTGTGTACGGACGTTGTTTTGTGATGCTATTTTGTATTGAAGTCTATGGGAAGTCTAGTTTATTTTCCCCTAAAAAGGGGCGGTGACGAAATCGACAGTTAAGTTCCCGGATGTGCCGGTAGTACGTATTGCAATCTGGCACGAACAGTGGTAACGAATAGAAACAGCTAAAAATGAATAGAAATGTTATTCTGTATGACGAAAAAAAATAACGAACGTTACAGATTAATTATTTTGCACTCCTGGCAGTGAACAGTTTTTAATGTTTCATCAGGCAACTCAAGACTCTGCTGCTCTAGTATAATTTCCTGGATTCGGGACACCTGCTTTGATTTTGGGACACCCTAGATTCAGGCCCACCTAGACTTAATCCTGGCCCACCCATCTATCACGTTCTGCATCCGCCACTACTTGAGAGCCCTGATATTTTAAATAATTTTTAATACATATTGCCTACATTTAAGCTTGTTTAACAAATATTAGATGTAAAAAAATTAACAGAAGTGATTCAAGTGTAATTGATCAGTCTCTGTTTCCACTCTCAGCCCTGTTTCCACCGTAACTGCGCTGGATGTCATGTTCAGCGGGGGAACTCAGTAACTTTTAGCCGAAATATGCTGTGTCTCACTCTATAACATGTCCACAAACAATCAGTGTAACTGTTACATTTCTGAGAACATATTTTAACATCCTAAGTAATCATATTCTGTATATTTTTTAATAGAATCATAAAGTTGTATGCAAGGCATCAGGCGTTTCCATCACGCGAAAAGACCAACGCGACTGTCGTTTAGGTGACTCTCACGTCGCTTTGCATAAAATGAAACGATATACAGCACAACAACGAATTTATAGATAAAATAAAATGTACACGAACCTGTATTTTACCAAAGACATGCACCAATTTGATGGACCTGTAACTTACACTGCTCTTTCCTGAAGACGTCGCAAAAAGCCTGCGATAAATAACTAAAAAAAAAAAAAATCAACAACAGTGTGGAAATCAACATAGACATAATATCCTTTTCTCTGTCATTGACTCTGTAATCAATCCCTATGTTAACATCTTTCCTGAAGCTTCGGTTTCTCTATGTGAACAATTCACCACATTTTGTAGAAACGTATTCATTTAAGATCAAAGTTACCTGTTAGACTGTGCTCAACCAGAGAGCTTTAGATGTCCGGTTCTGTGGTGTGATTTTGAGCCCATTTCATTTCAAACTTGTATTCGCTCCGTGCACAATATGGCGACCGTTGACGTTCGAACTTGAGTGTGTGGGCCAGTACTTCCGGTAAAAACTTCCGGTGATCTGACAGCGAGAGTGAGAGACAACAGCGACCGAGTTCCATTATTTTAGAGAGAGAAATTTTTTCACAATGAGTGTTTTTACGATTCAAGAGAGACGACTTGCCTTTCAGAGGGTGAAAGCCTCAGCACTTCATTGTTGTGTGTCGTTATTAGGGGTGGCACGGTTCACAAAACCCACGGTTCGGTTCGTATCACGGTTTTAGGGTCACGGTTTTCGGTTCTGTACGGTTCTTGTTGTTATTTTTTCTTTTAATCTTTAACACTCCAGAAATGTACTTCAGCATATGATATAGGCTATAGCTTAATTATCCACAATTCAGGATACAGTATTAAAAAAAATGTATATCATGTAATCATGCACAAACTGAATTTGACTTGACTTTAAGCACATTATTGAGACCATCTCTGAGGAAAGCTAGGTGACATTTTGATACAGCAAGAGAGAAGACATTGATAAAATGCTTTTGTTTATTTGGCAAAAAAGGAGAATGTGTATTGCTATCTCTACAGGGACTTATGTGCATTTTTAGCACACAAAGATTAATATTAACTTGCATTTATCAAACTGTCAACTTAAGTGTAGCACTTACAAAATGTTTATCTTTTAAAAGAAAAAGAGAGGAACTCTTAAAGCACTATCTTTTAAAAAAGTCAAAATATGTTACACATCATTGCCTATAATGAGGCTATAACAATAGCAAAGGCATAACTATAAAGTGAAACATAAGTTCAACCTCAACACAAAAACAGTATCAACAATGCTTCTATTCCCTGAGAGTAAGGATACATTTTTTTCACTTGAAATTAAAGTGCAGTATTTGGAAACATATGACTGGAGTTCTTATCTAAAGGTGTCACTGTATATTTTTAAATATCATAGGTAACATGAAATCCAAAATGTTCCCACACACCAGACTTGACGCTGGCGCATCCTCCAACTCCGGTTAGCCTTCCTTATATCTCCCACTTGCCATTTCTATACGTGACGAGACCTGCAGCACTCCATACTCCACTTTTACTGTCTCTAGGCTTGTTCGACTTGAACCGGCGCTGCACAGACCGATCGACATCAAAGTACCGCGAGAGTGATTGAAAAGCATACGGAGCCGTTGCTCTCGCGGTACTTTGATGTCATTCATCGATCGGTCTGTGCAGCGCCGGTTCAAGTCGAACAAGCGTCATATATGTATGTCCATTGTCATGTCCACACATCTCTTATTTCGCGCGAAAAGTAAACACACTGTCTGAGGTCACGGGCACGAGGTTACATTGCGCATGCGTCGAACCGTGCGACGCAGACACGCACCGAACCGAGACAAGCGAACCGAACGGCTCGGATGTTTTTTTCATGTACCGTGCCACCCCTAGTCGTTATGTACAAAAATGCGTTTGCCCACCTATCTAAATGTAGAGGAGACGGTGAATAACCCCTATTTAAAAAAAATGGTGGCGTGTTCCTTTAAATCTCACCACAGCACTGAATCTGCTCTTTTAAAAGTCTTAAATTACGTTTTATTGGAAATTAGATGAAAGGAATGCTGTTGTTTTGGTGCTTTTATATTTAAGCTCCGCTTTTGACATGGTTAACCAATATTCTTATTTCCAGGTTGGAGAGTTGTATTGGACTGTTTTTAAATGGTTTTGTTCTTCTTCTTTTTTTGGCAAACATGGGGCACACCCACAGGAGTTAACAAGATATCTCTAAACTCTCCACACCTTATTACCTTTTTGGTTTACTTCTGTGGAAATTAGACCTTTGTAGTTGCACTGAGGCATTTCAAATGATACCAAACATGTATAATACTGTATGATAATTGTTCATATTAAACCATATAGATTTTTGGGTGAATTCAGGTAGGGATGGGTGAAGGGAATGATGTGTAAATTGGGAGGTGATCAACTGTGATCGTGTCTCGAATGGGGATGGTAATAAAGGAAATTAACATTTGAACTCTCTTGCTATGTTTTCTCAGAGAGTAGCCCTCTCTTTCAGTTCCCTTTCGAATGGTCACTTCGTATTGCGTAGCTATACGCAGTGGGGGAAACTCCTTTTCCTCCTTTTTTACAGAAGCCTATATGTAAAACGCATTTGCAGGTGCACAGCTAGCACATTGAGCGTCTGTCACGCTCATAGGCTGTGCTGCAGCAACTGCACATCCAATGGAGCGGGAGACTCTGACGCGCGACCAAAGAGCTAGCCCAACGTCAGAGCCCGCCGAGGGGGCGCGGTCCAGCCTATATAGACCCCCGAAACCGCCATTATAGCAGATTTTTACTCCTTCAGAGACAGTACACATGTCCCTGAGCTTCTACTGATTATTTGCCGTCGAACAAGCCTTTCAGCCTGAGCGTGCTTCTCTTCAGCAGACTTCGCCTGCACGTTGATTGTCTCCTGACGCCGTCTCACCTGTGGCTATCCGGCGACAGCCTATATCCTTTTACAAGCATTGTGTTATTTCAGATGCCTCGTTCATCCTGCGCCACGTGCGGAGGCCGTCTGCACAAGGCAGACCAACACCCGAGCTGCATTTCCTGCCTGGGGATCGACCACGCGGAGAATGCACTCTCTGCCGGCGGATGTGCGGCCTGCGACAGCATGCCTATCTCCGTGCTGCGCAATCGGCTAGCTCTCTCCCGAGACGGCGATGCCGCTTCATCTACGCTTTCTGTTCCAAGGAAGAAGAAGCGTCGCAGCCAACGCCAACAGGAGGGTTTGGAAGTTAGTGAATGCACGCCGGCCGCGTCCCCGCGTGCTTCACTTTCTCCTACTCACACGCCATCACCGGTCCTGTTCGTAGGAGACCAGCGCCCCCCTCCCACGTGGCAGGCCTCGTCTCCTTCGGCGGGTCTCTCGAACACGACGACAGCCTTTCCATCGCCGCTTCTGAGGATGAGTGGCCGGGCTCTCTCGACCCCGTCACCGCTTCTCAGTCTGTGGCCAGTGGTTCAGCGACCAGTACAAACTCCGACGCCGAAATGCTTCGGATCCTGACGAAGGCCGCGTGGACCTCGAGCTAGAGTGGGCCACGCACGAGGAGCCGCCTCGTAGTCGGCTGGATGGATGGTTCCTGTCGGGGCGCCAGCAGGCCCTTCGTCACAAACCAGCGCCATTTTTCCCCGAAGTCCACGAGGAGCTTACCAAGGCCTGGCGCGCTCCTTACTCTGCACGTGTGGGATCTGCAGTTTCCGCAACGCTCTCCTCCGTGGATGGCGCAGCGGAAAAGGGTTATGAGTCTTTGCCGCCCCTCGAAGAGGCGTGGCCGCTCATCTTTGCCCGAGCACTGCAGCTAGCTGGCGAGCTAGAGCCGCTCATCCAAACAAATCTTGCCGAAACACTTGAGCCGTCGCTGGACGCGCGTATGCCGCCTCCGGTCAGGCTGCTTCGGCCCTGCACACAATGGCCGTGTTGCAGGTCTACCAGGCCAAACTCCTCCAGTCCATGGACGAGGCTGGCCCGGACCCGGAGGCCTTTCGAGACCTGAGAAGTGCTACAGACCTAGCGCTGCGTGCTACTAAGGCTACAGCACAGGCCATCGGAAGGAACATGGCGAGTTTGGTCGTGCTCGAGCGCCATCTTTGGCTCAACCTCACCGAGATCAAGGAAGCCGACAGGACTAGATTCCTCGACGCCCCGGTTTCCAGCTCCGGTCTCTTCGGCCCGGCGGTGAAAGGATTCTCGGAGAGGTACACAGAGGCACAGAAAGCGTCCCAGGCTATGCGACACTTCTTGCCGAAACCCTCGAGCTCTTCGTCCAGCAAGCCCAAACCACCGCCTTCGCCTCATCCAGCCAAACCAGTGAAGCAGGCCTCTCAGCCCCGCCCTGCGGCCGCTGATAGCCACCGCCAGTCAAGGCCCGCGAAGCGCTACCCGCTCCCCCGGCGTCAAGGCCCGCAAGCCAGCGTCATGATTGACCAGGTACCACCGAAGTCGTCCTAGCAACAAGCGGGAAGAGAGAGGGCTCGTGTCTCGCACTAGCCGGACCACCCTCAAAAAAAAAAAAAAAAAAAAAAAAGCCAGCAAAACTTCCCACAGCTTCCCACAGCTTCCCCCTGTTCAGTTCAGGCGGCTGGGAATTTTATTATTGTAAACAGGCCCGCAGCAGTGAGCGCGTCTTTGCAAACAAACGCCGTTTTCACGGCGACCCAAATAAAGCACAAAAAGAGCATGTTTCACAATCACAACACACGGGTTCAAGGTCCCCCTTCTCTAGGTGGCCCCCTCCCTGTTGTAACACTGACTTTCCCCCGGGCAAAAGCCTGTATAGTCAGTCAAACACTCAGTATCTGCACAAATCACATTATAAGGGTATCAGGTCCCCCTATGTTAGGCGGCCCGTCCCATTCAGTGTGTCAAGCCCTAGCCACACGGGCCATGGCCTGGCAAGCTATCCCCGGTGTGTCGAGTTGGGTCATAAACAATATAAAGCGAGGCTACTCGCTCCAATTCGCTCGCAGACCCCCCAAATTCCAGGCGGTTATAGAGACGGTTCTTCGGTTATAAATTCTGAACTTCGGTGCGAAGCATGTGACCCACGCTGCTTCTCACCGAAGTTCAGAATTTATTAGCAAAAGGAGCGATAGAATCAGTCCCTCCCGCGGTAATGTATTCGGGGTTCTACAGCCGCTATTTTCTAGTCCCAAAGAAAGACGGCGGACTCAGACCCATACTAGATCTCTGACATTTGAACAAGGCTCTCATGAGACGGCTTTTAAAAATGTTAACACTCGAACAAATTCTCGAGCAAGTTCGCCCGGGCGATTGGTTTGTTACAATGGATCTGAAAGATGCATATTTTCATATTCAGATCGACCCTCGTTACAGGCCATTCTTGAGATTCGCCTTCAAGGGGAGGGCATATCAATACACAGTCCTGCCGTTCGGTCTGTCCCTGGCACCCCGCACATTCACGAAATGTATGGATGCAGCGCTCTCCCCACTGAAAAGTCAGGGAGTGCGCGTGCTGAATTATCTCGACGACTGGCTGGTGCTGGTGCAGTCGAGAGACGAACTGATAGTTCACAGGGATTTGATTCTCGGCCATCTAAAATGCCTGGGGCTCACAATCAATGTTACCAAAAGCAAACTGACCCCCAGCCAGACTGTAGTCTTTCTGGGCACGGTTTTAGACTCGGTGACAATGAAAGCACTGCTCACTCAAGAGCGCGCGCTCTCTGTACAGACACTGGCAGCTGCGTTCAGGGCGCGCGAGCGCACGCCTCTGAAGAAATTTCAGAAACTACTCTGTCTAATGGCAGCTGCATCATCAGTACTCCGCTTGGGATTACTGCGCATGCGCCCGCTGCAGCACTGGCTGAAACGCCGTGTGCCAACCCATGCATGGCAGTCAGGCAGCCTGCGCATTATGGTGAATCACGGGGTGTTTAAGAACACTGATTCCCTGGCGGGCTCAGGACTGGTACCACAATGGTGTGATCATGGGGGTAGTTTCCAGAAGGAAGGTGGTTTTTACAGACGCGTCCAACCTGGGTTGGGGAGCGCTGCACGAGGGCAAGCCTGCCTCCGGCCTCTAGTCGAGCACGGAGCAGAGCTTACATATCAACTGTCTGGAAATGAAAGCAGTTGGTTTGGCCCTGAAAGCTTTTGCGTCAAACCTCAGGGGTCACCACGTCCTGGTCCGTACAGACAGCATGTCAGTGGTGGCCTACATGAATCGCCAGGGCGGCATCAGGTCAGGCAAACTGTATGCTATGGCGAGGGACCTCCTCCTGTGGGCACAGGCCAATCTGAGCTCGCTGAGAGCAGCGCACATCCCGGGCGTCCAAAATGTGGGCGCGGATATGCTCTCACGGGGCAACACTCCCCTAGGCGAGTGGTCCCTGAACCCTCAGACGGTCAGTCTGATATGAGAGTTGTTCGGCGAGGCCGAAGTCGACCTTTTCGCCTCGAGAGCCAACACCCACTGCAGGGTGTTCTTCTCGAAAAACAGGGACACGCTGGCTCATCCCTGGCCCAGCTGCCCCCTTAATGCTTTTCCCCCCGTCTCGATGATCCCACAAGTCATCGAACGGGTCAGGGAGAGCGCATGCCCAGTCCTTCTGGTGGCTCCTCTCTGGAAATCCAGACCATGGTTTCCGGAACTGGTTCAGTTGTCAGACACGATCCCCTGGCCTGTTCCTATGAGGAAGGATCTTCTCACACAAGCCAACGGAACGATATGGCATCCCCGACCCGATTTATGGGCCCTCCATGTGTGGCTCCTAAACGGGTACCCGGGGACCTCCCTGACAGGGTCTTAAACACCATCTCTGAAGCAAGGGCCCCGTCTACTCGGCGCCTTTATGCTTTAAAGTGGTCGGGTTTTTCCAGCTGGTGCTCGAAAAATCGTATTGACCCAGAGTCATGTGAGGTTTCTGTGGTGCTCTCTTTCCTGCAGGAGCTGCTGGACGCGGGCCGCACCCCGTCCACGCTCAAAGTGTATGTGGCAGCCATAGCAGCGCATCATGCTTTGGTGGCTGGCCAATCACTAGGAAGGAATGACCTGGTGGTAAAGTTTCTGAAAGGTGCTAGGAGGATTAACCCCTCCAGGCCCCCTTCGGTGCCGCCTTGGGACCTCTCCACGGTCCTTAGGGCCCTGAAGGGACCGCCTTTTGAGCCACTCCAGTCGGTTGATCTAAAACCACTCTCGCTAAAGACTGCTCTCCTGTTGGCATTGGCATCTATCAAGCGAGTGGGAGATCTGCAGGCCCTCTCTGTGAGTCCTGCATGTTTGGAGTTTGGATCGGATGACTCCAGAGTCATTCTCAAACCCAGGCATGGTTACGAACCCAAGGTGCTCTCAACGCCGTTTAGAGCACAAGTTATTACGTTGTTACCCCTTCCCCCTTCTGCTGAGGATGGGGAGGTTAATCTCTGCCCTGTTAGGGCGCTGAGAATTTATCTGGAGCGTTCTGCGTCCTTTAGACAGTCAGAACAGCTGTTTGTCTGCTTTGGTGGCCGATCTAAGGGTGATCCAGTCACTAAGCAAAAACTGTCTAGATGGATAGTGGATGCAATTTCTTTGGCCTACACCTCAGTGGGTCAGGTTTGCCCCATAGGTGTCAAGGCCCATTCGACCAGAGGCATGGCCTCGTCGTGGGCTTGGTCATCTGGTTTTCCCATTCAAGATATTTGTGATGCGGCCGGCTGGTCCTCGCCTTCCACATTTATGAAGTTCTATAATATGATATGGAGGTACCTTCCCTGCAGGCGAAGGTGCTATCGGTATGATTTAGGCCTGACGGTGTCTGGTCTTGTCTACAAAGATTACTGTGCATAATCACATACATATTTATATAAACCCGCTTCGGCCGGTTGTAAAGTTATACTAATAATCCCGACGGTGTCTGGTTTTGTTAGTATATTCTGTTAGTTGTTACTGACTTATATATATTATTCAGACCCGACAGTGTCTGGTCTGTTATATATATATGTATATACATATATTTTTGGGTTCTGGCTTGTTCTGTTAACTCAGGGGTCCTGAGTTTGCAGTGCAACCAGTTACTTAGGGTGCGGCGTTTTGCATGGCGTCCCCACTGCGTATAGCTACGCAATACGAAGTGACCGTCCAAACTCATCAGTAGCAGAGCTTTGCTTATTAAAAAAAATATTAAGATACATTTCTATAGTGATGACTAATTTTAAATTGTAATTTTGACATATTTCTGAAATGTGTCTTGCTTCTGACATTTCCTGAGTTGTTGAGTTAAATGAAGATTAGGACCCCAAATCACTAAATCCGGGGAGGGGAGGGGCAAAAACTAACAATTTTAATGATAATTTATTTTATATATATATATATATATATATATATATATATATATATATATATATTTATTTACCGAGATACACTATAGGCCTAATGATTCATATTTTAGAGCATACATCCTTCGACGTGCATGTCATTATGTCATTCCATAAATAGAAAGGTAAAGCAAGGTAAAGCATACATTTGAAAGCATTTAAAGCGACCCCACAGATAGCTTTTTCTTACTTAACAAGTAAGATATTTTATTGAACTGGAGAATAGCCATGCCCATGGCACCCGCTCAGGTGACATATTTTTATATTTAAAATGTGTGCACATGTGCCTCGAACTACATTCATCCGCGCATTGGCACTGTGGCAGAACCGAAGCACAACCAAGACACTCGCAAGACGCATGCATTTTTATTTTTTTAACCGCTAGAGGGCCAAAAGTTACACTGTATTTCAATAGTATGGCTTTCAAATAATACTACTACTGATACTCCGCTTAACGGGAAATTTCACCCAAAAATAAAAATTCTGTCATTTACTCACCCTCAAGTTGTTCCTACCTGTATGAATTTCTGTCTTCTGCTGAACACAAATAAAGATATTTTAACGATTATGGGTAAGTAATGGGTAACAGTTCATGGACCCCGTTGATTTTCATAGTATGGGGGAAAAAATACTATGGAAGTCGATGAGCCCCATCGACTGTTTGGTCGATTCTTCAAAATCTTTTCTGTAGCCTAGATGTTCAGCAAGAGAAACGCTTTTTTTACAATCCGCTTTGAGCACCTGTCACCACTAGATGGCATCAATGCTCCTTCGTTAAATGTGAACACGTCATTGATAGTTCTGGCAACATAACCAGCTAGAGCAGGTATAGAGAGGAACAGGTGCAGCGGAGGGCGTGGTACACACACAGCTCTTACATCGACTCATCGTACTCGCGCTGTCATCTGAGAAGGTTCATGAGCCGGTCAGTCTGGTTTATGAGTAGTCAACCACAGGCATGCAAACAATGAATGCTGTCAAACAGGAAAAACCCTTGAAGACCAAAACGCGAGAAAGACAGTGAGGAGGAAATATTAAATTCTGTGAATTCGAACGAAACAGACCAAACACTGTGATCCTGATTCATGCTACATCCGTGTTCCACCACAAATTGCGTAACATCCTTTTTGCATTAATTTCAGTCATTTATTGGGTTACAATTGTAATCCAAATAAAACTGCATTTCAAGCACTGAGTGACACATGAAAGAACCATCAATCAAGCACTGAATAACATCTTTAGTTCCTCCAGCTGCACTGCAAATCTAAAAAAACATCCTCTGTTAAGATGCTAAAAAAAAATCTCCTGAGTGCATCAATACAACCATGAAGGGGATTAGTTACAAATAATCTCATGCCTGACAATGATAATAATTATATGCATCCAAAACACATTCATGCACTCAAAATCCTTGTCTATTTCTGGTTACACAAAGTTAAATCTACCAGTTAAATCGATATCGTGTGAGGATGAATGAAAGAGACATAATGAAATATAATCTTAAAAATGTACTGCCTCCAAACCCCTTTTGCAAGAACATTTTTATATATTATTAAGGTAATTGAAAACCTACATAATAACATTCCTATAGGAAAGAAAGAGCTCCTCAGCCTTGTTCTGTGCACCAGCCACATGTCCTTGATTCCTGTGAACAGACTGAAATAAGCCAGAGATTCTTCTGTGGTACACAAAGCACTGATAAGACAAAAACAGCTGCTTTAGCTCCAAACAAGCCAGATTCAACAGTTCAGCCGTATAAATAACATGTTCACAGTGTAATGTAATATTTATGACAAGCACTGAAATACCACATTTGAACTGTTTTAAACTCATGCTATGGATTCTGTTATCAAAGAGAGCGTGACCTTCTCTTCAGTCTGACTGCAATAATATTAATGCATGTTGAGCTTATCAGAGTAAAACTCATCAATTCGTAACATACCAAAACCAGTGCATGATGTGTCAAGATAAGGGAATTTTTTCTTCTTTTCTTTTTTCAAAAGTCAATTTATAAAGCATTTCATGGATCAGTCTGGGGTGTGATTACTTGAAAAAGCTCCATGCGTCAAACATAACTAAATGCGAAAGTGTAAAAAGAAAAGAGCATGTTCACAGCAGGGGCATCACTAGGCCCTTTTCAGGGTCTTCAGTCCGCAGTGCCATCGTCAGAAATAGATGACAAGGGGTTTGCATTTGTTGATAGATTGTTATGGTATCTGCATGCAGTTCGTTGTCATAAATGCAGTATTATAATGTGATGTAGGAGCATATAAGACGGTTTCCCATCCACAGTAAAGTTTTCGCTGCGTTCACCCCTCATCACATATTTTCCTCCAGAAAAAAATGAACACCCATGAAGACATAACTTAGAAAATGTTATTTTCATTTGAAAATGTAATTTTATTAGTTATTGTGGATGTGGCATTAATTAACATTATGCACAGAAATAGTTAAAGACATAATCACACTGTAAATGATTGGTTGGTTTAATTTAAAGTAAGTAGCCTAACCTTTCTGTAAAGCTGCTTTGAAAAGATATGTATTGTGAAAAGCGCTATAAAAATAAATGTGAAAATATGAATTATTTATTTTTTCCAATAAAAAACAAAAAGGGAATGGTTTAATATAGAGGGTAGATTATTGCCAATCTAGACAATTACAAAATGAATTTGATCTGGTTAAAATGGTTTGAAATAAAAATCAATATTCAGGGGTTTACTTAATAGGTAATGTAGAATGATAAAGTTGAAATCTTTTTTTTTTTTTTTTTAAAGTCCCTTGTGAACTAACCCTTTTATACAAAGTTTAAATAATCTGCTGTTTTAATAGACTTATTGGACTTGAGAATGAGGGTCAGCAGGGGTCCACTGACAAATTTTTCTGTTAAGTTTTTCAGATTTGTTTTTTGTTTGTTTGTTATTACATTAAAACGATTGTGCCTAACAACTTAATACATTTTGTCCTGATTAATTGAATCCTTAATAAATCCTGTCAAATATAAATAAAATATGCATCACATCAATTCAGATATTTTCAGCACACTTTCTTTGTACAACCATCGGTGGTATTTGATAGCATCATGTTCTGAAGACCCTCAAACCATCGAAGCTAGACCACATCAACCGAACCGTTCTACCAATTATCAGCCCATCTCTTACTGAAGTGTCTGCCGTCTGACCCCTGGATTGTCTCTCAGAGCCATTATATATCAACACTGCAGAGGCACAAGCCCGATGAGACCGCAGTTACCTCCCATCACACAGACTCTGAGCCATGGAAGCCCACTTACACGGGGCATGATGTGTGGCCCCTAAGGGAAGACTCAATCTCTGTTAGAGACTGAGACACAGACAGACTCTCTAATTGCCTAACTGGATTTAGCCTCCGGTGTGAAATATCTCCAGAGGGGAAATGGAGAAGGATAGAGACATAAAGAGGGATGGAGAAACAAAAAAGCAAGAGGTGAGAAATGGCTCTACAGAGCTAATTCAGTGGTCCTGACCTCTGCTCTCCTCTGGGAGATCTCATACCACACATATATCCCAGATACAACGCAGACATGGCAGCGGTAATGGAGATGACCCCAATATGGCCACAAGAGAAGAAAAAGAACACATTGCATCGACCCTCTAACACCCACAACGAAACATTACCTGCTTGTTGAAGCCTCTGCTAAACGTCTATGTGTGCTGATGGCTTGTAATGGAATCCAGCGGTGCTTAGACACATGGCACAATTCATTGCATCCAAAGCTCAGGGTTAAATAAAACACCAATTGTGAGTAAATATTGGCGCCTGCGAGTCAATAAAACGTTCTAGCCTGGAACTTTATTAAGAGCTGCAAAATATGGTTTAAGTTAATTTCGTTTACAAAAAATATTTGTTGACAACCTTTTTCCCCATGACTAAGACGAAATAAAGACACCATTAAACACTGTGGCTATGTGGCTGTTAACACGACACTGTTTTCAACTAAACATGAAGGCTAAAACCTTGTATGCGTTGGCCATTCACGACAACGGAGTTTTGGGTGCCTGAAAAAGCAAACTTTGGAAAAGTTTTGAAGTGCAAGTTTTTGAAAATGGTCTCCGTGTAAACAACAATGCGTATTACATGTTCAGTCTAGTGTTTCATCGCATCTAATGGCCTGGCAGCAGAATGCAGCGTTTTCGGTCGTTTTCAAGGATCCGTGTGGATGGGGATCGTTTTGACAATGGTATCGTCTGTGAAAATCTGTACTGATTTTTATAAAGTTCACAAGAATAACTTTATGTATATATATATATATATATATATATATAAAAATATCAAATTTATTCTTGTTTACTTTATAAAAATCAGTACAGATTTCACAGCAAAATGATTAGCAACCATTCCTCTTTTTTTAACTCGACTATCTCCTTAAGAATGTCCGAGTTCAAGAATGTAGGTCTAGATTGCACAAAACAGATAGGAATTTTACACTTACCCTTGAGAGCCTGTGTGTCTGTATCCAAAGTCTTAAAAACCCTCTGGTACAAGAGCTCTAGAAATGGCCCAGAATGTTTTCTTGAAATGCCAATCAGTAATTATTAGTTATTAATTCTAGAAAACTGCTTGGGTTGACTGTACAGTACTTGCTGTGAATGCAGTGTTCTGTGAGTTTAATAAATTTGATTAAAACCATATGGGACAGGTTGCCCAACTGACTCCACATTCCTTTGTGTGAAGATGTAGAGTAAGCAAACAGAAGCCCAGTATCGGTGTTATCTGCTTCTCAAACATGATGCCTTCCAGTGCTACGTGGCCTCGTAGTGGGTCATTTACAGAACCCAGGCCAATTTATTTCAAATCTAACACAGGCCTAGAATATACCTTCCTATAAAATTGTTTTTTCTTCAGGATCAGATGTGAATTTTTGATCCTTTAGTCAGAGTAGGCCTACTTTCAGTTAAGTCAAAGACTAGAAATGTATTCCAAGAAGACCATAATGTTTTTACCACTATATAAAACAATTTATGAAATGGGTGAAGCAGAGCTTGAGCAAGACCACCGTCGTTTTAGAGGTTTCTGTTGTTAGGGCTCAGAGCATTACGCTTGCAAGATAAATTCTCCCTTCTCCCATGCTTCCACTCTCTGTGTACAACCAGATAACGTTACCGTGGAAACATGCAGCATCCAACCAATCAGCAATCAACACCCTCCCTCCAACCTGCTCCCCATGTGATATGCAAACAATTAATACATTCAGCAGGAAAAATAAGAGTATGTGTATATATGCGAGGTGGGACGTTTACATGTCCTCATCTCACTGACTGCAGCCCAAGGACAAGAGGAAGAGGGGTCTATAAGAATGATGTTCCCATTGTTTGGGATTAATGCCATGTGTAGATTCAAATCCTATATATACAAAAGCAGAGGTGGACATTGAAAATACTCAACCGCACACATCACTGACTCTGGGAGTTAAAATCAGCTTGGGGGAAGCGATTTTCGCTTACATTAACACAATTACATTACTCTTTAATGTGCGTTTGATGGTTTGAGCATGCCGTCTCTGAAATTACCACATATTCTGTGCAATTATTCTACCCAGAATTGCCTTAATGAAAAATATACTGAGATTCAGCAATTAATGAATTGCTCTGCAGTTAAGTCATGGCTTTCTGGGGTCTGTGATTGGTTACAAATGCCCATCGTTCGATAAGTATAACTGCAAGCCATTATGATCATGCAGTTATAGCTATAGACATTGGCATTGTAACTAATCATGCTATTGACCACCATTCAAAGCCTGAGAAATTAAAAAGATATTAAACGTAGCTTGAAGACCTTCATTATATAAAGGGGAAAAACAATAAAAACATTAAAAGGATATTAAAGGTAGCTTTGAAGACCTTCACTGTCTGATGTTAAAAACCAAACAATCAAACATTAAAACAATAGTTAACTTGCGTTCAAGCTGCCATAACGTTAAAACCGCACCTTTTAGAAACTGATGTGGTTATTCAGCCTTATACATAATGTATTGTCCAGAGACCCCGACTCAATAACATTACACTGGATGAAATGTATACAAGAGACCTGAAGAAGAAATACTCATAATTTTTAAGAGTAGACTCTTATCAAGAAGAATTTTTTCTTTTTTGCAGTTCACACAAAGATGAAAATTCTGTCAGAATTTAAATGTCATACCAAACCCATGACTCTCTTCCATATATTTTGTTTGTAATGTTTATTATATAATGTGGACGTTGAGCTCCAAAATGACTAAAATCTAAAGTGGTCCAAACAACCAAAGTATTTAAAATCTTCTGAAGCATACAGATTTGCGTTACAAAAAGGATGAAATTTACACGTTATTTGCTTGAAATCTCATTTGTGCATCTAAGAAATATGTCATACAGTGCATCATTGGTTCTTGTGTTAACATCAAATCTAATGTGACATACTTGAATTTAATAGAGCACTGGAGGGATGAGGAATTTTGGTAGGCCAAAACCTAGAAATGAGTTAGCATTTTAACACTTCCGTTTCCATCATCCTGAAGCCAGGATGTTGTTTTTAAATGGGTTTTAGGTTGTCTGGAATAAGGTATGTGGTGACCAAACTCAAAATACAGGTATTTTCAAGTTTTCTTCTACAACATTAAAAATAAAATCAGAAATAGGGTATTACTGACTTTTACTCGTCTTGAAATGGGAGGTTGCTGACAAGTGGCTAAATGAGACTACAGAGATTAAGATTAAAATGACACAGAACAGGTAAACTCATCCGTTAGTTAACTCATTAGTCCACTTTTACTGCCTCACTGTGTTTATAATCACACTCTTGAAAACTATTTTAACTCAAACTTTCAGGGAAAATGTATTAATGAATACTGTAAGAGTTGTCAGATGCTTAGTGATGGTTATGTTGAAGTCATGAAACGGTGGTGTAGTTCGTCTATAGCCTATGTTTAGCTTTTTACTTCTGGAAATTGTATTTAGGCTTCAAAATTCATAAAAGCTGTATTAATTTGTAAGATTATCATCATGAACATAAGGTGTAAGGATCATAAACTTTTGTTGGTCACAGAGCTTTTTTTCTGAAGTAATCCAAAAGCCAATGGAAAAATCCTTTTGGGTTTTTGTCGAGCGAATTAAGGTGGTTAACTTTCGGGTTGGCCTACAAAAATGTCCCATTGCAGCACTCTATTAGATTTCAGATTTGAATTTCATTTTAGGGGGGATCTAACTAACCCTTTAAGAGTGATGCTTCGTTACAAAACGGAAAGCACTTTTTTCAACTTTAACAAAGGGTATTATTCACTTGTTGACTTTAGATTTATAACATGTGTGCGGATTCAACATTTAAATAAAAAATGATTTGACCCTAGCCTAATCAAAGCAATTCATCACCCATTGCTACACTTTGATTCACCTCTCTTAAACTGGCACAATGGCTGAGCTTGCGGTACAAATTAGTTATTTGCAATGACTTGGCTGACTGATTCAGGCAGCATGTTTTATGAAGCACCCTCAAGGGCATCACTGCACATGCACTGAGCTGCAGGAGCTTTTCACTCGCACAGAAACAGCCATCGCTTCGGGTTCTGTTGCTCTTGGTCAGCGAAGCCGCTGGTGCTTTTGCAAGTCATTGATTAATTGTGGTCATTAGGCGGCGAGAGAATGGCCTCAACCTGGAGTTAGAGGTGGAAATCAACGGGAGATTAAAATTAATCACTCTGAAAAGCGACAGCATCGCTGGTAGCCTGTAGAGAGCAGGATGCAGAGGAGGGAATGAGTGAATATCTCAGAGAACGTGTGTAGAATAATAGCTTTCATTTTTATTAAAAAAAAAAAAAACATCACAAAAAGCACAAAAATCAAATGAGGTTTTTACATGATGTGCAACCCAAACAAAGAGGAAGAGAAAAAAAAAAAAGTTTTGTAATATTAGTACACAGTATTTTAAAAGAAAAAAAATCTACAGTTACTATCATTGGTTGTCTCTTATTAGTAAGGAGAGTTCACTATCTCTTTAAATGGCACTGTACAGAGAACCGGCCTAACATCTACTTTTATGAAATACCAAATGAGCCCCATCCAAACAGAAAACAGATCATTCGGTTCAAAGAAGCTGATTTGCACAGCTAGCAGGTAAAGGTTTGCTGATCAAGGATCAGATTTCTGTGTTTACACACTGGCATTAGTCTCCACGTTTAAACAAGCTGAACTGATCCTGTAACGCACCCCTATTCATAGAGGCTTAATAAATAAAAGCCCAGGGAAATCACCAGTGTGTGCGCTTTCGGGTAGTGACAACATATGTATAATAAATGTTAATAATACCTTATCCAGATGGTGGATGATTAGCATGATCATCCTCATGTCCTTCATCACATTTGCAGCCTACCCAAGCGGCAACATAGTACAGATGTAAAGACAAACGCAATCAATCGCACCCAACATTTACAGTAAATATATTTACACATTCAACAGGAACCCTGGCTAAAAGACAAGCAGATTGTGAAAAGGCTGCTTCTGTATACAACAGACAGACACAGACAAGCGTATAGTTGTCAGCATACACAATACTCTTCCATGAGAGAGACCAAAACCAGCATTTCCGAGAAAAAGTTCATTATACATTTATCAATATATCGAGTAATATTTGTTGCAGAGACTGGCAACAAATCATATAATGTTAAATTGTGCATTACAACTCACCACAAATCAATATGTACTTGTACAACTGATGATAGTTTTGTAATTGTTCATATATTATTTACCTTACACTGCTGATGTGGACCCACTCATTGTGTGATACACCCAAAGTTAAAAAAGGCACAGAGTGAACAATTAGGGTGATCCTGCGGGATAAAATGTACAGTAATCCACACCATGAGAAGGACTGTAATGTTTCTTCATGACAGGTAAATATTATGGTAAATGTGGTGACTTAAGATTGTTAAGAAATCATATTCATACTAAACCTAATCAAATGCACTATTAATAAAAAAAATAATCTATTATAAATCTATGGATGATCATCTGTTTAAATTGACATTATTCAATTGGTTTAAACTGATGTGATGTAAAACAAATCCTTCAGTAAGATGTCCTTCATCTAATAAAACTGCACACCAACACGTCAAACTGACAATTAGCTTTAAAGCAGAATGTGTTGACAGCCAAGCCAAATGCAGGTTTAGGATTAGTATCGCTTGTTAAAGTCTGCGCATTATGCAACTCTTTAATCAGAGACATCTGTGATCAGCTTTTCTGGCCTGGCTGGAGCAGAGAAGTGGTGGTGGCTGCTAGTCTTTAAACTTACTCAAATCTGATTGCTCAATGAACCGTATTTTACCACCTAGCATAAGCATCTTTTGAAATAAAACCTTTAATCTTACTTTGACGACTAACACTATGCTGCAGTGTAGGGGGAGGTGGAGGTTTGTGGGTCACAAGCCAATCTGACCAATCAGAGGTTTGTACACTAATCCCTCTGACATGTACCGATTGGGGTTTAAAACTGCCAAATGGTCCAATAAAAAAAAGCAAAGCAGGTTAGGAGTCACAGTATTAGCTCATTTTCAGATAAATCAATTTCATTTTGTTATATACAAATCGCACGTAAATAATCTTCGATCTAAACAAATGCTGTTATCTTTTAAAAAGAAAAAAAAAAAAATCTCATCCAGAAACCAAAGCCAACCCACATATTTCCCTTAGAGTAAATCTTAGCCAGTCTTTTGTAGCATAAAGAGGAAATAATTGTCATAGATAAATGGTTTAAGTTGCCTTAAAATGTTTCAAAATGAAAAAAAAGAATAACAAACAGCTTCTAAAACTGCAAACTATGAGTTGTACCACATACATTTAATTTAGTTTGATTTCGGGTTCATTTTATCTCTAGAGAACTTTTCAACAATTCAAGTGCCTTACATTAGACAGAGCCTTCTATTTTAAAAAAAACCATCATGCACTGCATTATTTACAAAACAGGAGCAGGCATACCAATCACCTTTCCGCATCCCGCTGAATAAAGTTCTTTGTAAATGTTTGTTAAAGTTCTGGAAGTCAAATTTAATTTCAACGGCTTTCAGCTCACTTTGATCTCTCTGCAGAGACCTCCATTAGCTCCTTCACAAATTCCGGTAGAAGAATGAATAGAATAGTGACAGTCAAAATGTGCAGAGACTGATCCCAGTTCAGCTTTACACAATAGACCCATCCCTGTTCTGGGCAGGGATCATGACGGGGATGGCCCCCATGCGGCTGAGGTTGGGACCGGCCATTCTGCTGGGTGGGGGAATAGGGGCATGGCTAGGGGGCCTCTCGTACTCTTCAGAGGGTATTTTGTCGTACTGAGGCTTGGTGTACTCATGCAGGTTGGAAGGAGACATGGAGCCCAGAGAGGAGCGCTGGCTGCCCACACTGGTGAAACTGCGCGCGGTGGAAACACGACTCTTTGGAGGGGGGACATCCTCTCTGTGGGAAGGAGAAAAAAAAAAAAAAAGTGTTCAATCAAAACCCGTCAGGGAGATTTCTTAAAAAACAAAGTTTTTCTTTAATAAAAATAAAGTAAGAACTAATCTTACTTTAATAAAAATAAGTAATAATAATTAATAATAATAAGAGGCCAAAGGTCAAATTTATCTGACATCAAATCACCTGACACTGATTCCCTCTATGATATAATTTCCTCTTTTCATCTTTTTGTTTGTTTCTGCATGTTGGTTAGATCACATGACTTTGTTGGTTGAGTTTGATTTCGCAGACAGAAGTGTTTTTAAACATTAAGATTATGCACACAGTCTGGGCTCAGTAATATCTTATGCTCACCAAGGATGCATTTATTTGATGAAAAATACAGTTATAAACAGTAATATTGTGAAATATTATAACAATGTAAAATGTATTCATTTAATCTGTCTTTGATAAATAAAAGATATACTTTTTTTTTTTAAATGAATAATATTTTATAAAGGCCTAATAAAGGGCCTGACCCACAGCCTGCCCCTTCACAGTGAGGAATGCCATTTCAATAGACTGGGGGAGCGAGAGAGGGACAGAGGGGAGAGGCATTGACAGAACAGGAATCGACTGAACAAACAAACGCACAGAACTGATTACACCAGCCTTTCGTTTGAAGAGAAAAGGGGTGAGAGGGGAAGGGTGATCGCACCGTTAGCCAGTTTCACTGGCCATCAGCTTTGTTTGGTCATCAGTAAATGCGGGGGAGGCCTGTGATTGAATAGAGGCTGAGTGAATCAACCAGACATAGGGACAGTGACGCGTACCAAATGGCAACTAGGTCAAGGGCTCCCTTTCTCTACCATTCTTGTTCCTTTCGTTATTAGATTGAAGAATGATGTTAAAAAACAGGTGTTATTTAATTGAGTTAGTTTCTGGGGTCTTGTGGAAAAAGGTTCCCATACACACGACTAAACACACGTCAGGAGGTAAGAGACTGTTTAGGACATTATTGCCAAGAGTGTGTGTAGTACCGGATCTCATAGGCGATCTCCTTCTCGTACTTCTTCTTTTGGCGGGCACGGCAGCAGCAAAAGACGATAAGAGCGAGGAGAATGAGAAGCAGCAGAACACAGATTACTGCAGCTGCGATGACGCCGGCTGTGTTAGGGGCTGCAAAAGGAAAGATCGATTTTTATTGAGATGCACAGGTTTAGAGTATAGGACATAACCCACAAGTCCATTCACAACATTATAGTAATCAGATAAATAAGAGAAAGACAAGAAGCACCTTAGATGCAGTTTGAAACTCAGCTATTTAGTTTTTTACTCCGCTACTTTGCTACTTGAATGTTTAAAGCAGATTTTGAAGACTTACGTTGTGTGACATTGACCACCACCATACACTCTTCTGTTCCAATACGATTTTTAGCAAGGCATCGGTACGTTCCTGAAGCTACCTCAGTGGCATTCCTCAGACTCATGGTGCCCCCAACTGGATCTGTGCGCAGCAGGAGACAGATTATTCATTTTAACTGTGGCACCTAACAGTTATGACGGTTTATCAAAATTAAAAAAAGAAAATTAAAAAACCTTCTTTCAGGGTACACAAGTAAAAGGAACTTACCGATGACTGCCAGGGGTGGCAGTAGTTTATTGCCTGTGGTTCTCTCCCAGATGTACTGCAGTGGCTGTGTGCCCTCCACAGAGCTACACCTCAACATCATGTCTTTCCCCACCTGAGTTTGACCCTCTGCATAACATCTGGGTTTAGAGGGACGCACTGAGGGAAAGGAAATAGGAAGGAGAGAAAGTTAGAAAAACTAAAACAAAACTACTAGGACCAGGGGTCTCATATATAAAGGTTACATTGCAAATTTTCCACATGACAATATACAGACTTGACAGGCAGCAATATAAAATAACTTCAAACACATGAGGATTAATAAAATAATATGATGAATAATAAAATAATATGAATAATAATAAGTTAATAAAGTTAACTAATAATAATAATAATAATAATAATATCAACAACTTATTAATTATATATTAACAATAATAATACGTAAAAATACTACAGAATTTATTTTTCTTTTTGCAAATTAAATTAAATGAAACAAAGACATGGATCATTTAATGGTATCATGCTAAATAAGATTTATAAACATACAGAACTTGTACAAAGTGTGTACAGTGTTATGCACAGAATTACACAGTATGTATGAGCTATTAGTATAGCAGTTTTATGCATGAGACTGCATGTGTAGGCAATTATCTCAAAAAAGGAAAATATTATCATTCCACTCTAACCAGCTAAAGGCTGAAATATCACCTTCTGCTTCATATATGGTGCATCACGAATGTAAAGGACAAGTCCCTGAGGCCCTTTTCTCACACTCCACCCATATTCATTCTCACTGCATCATAACTAATCAAAGCATAGGAACTGGAAGCCATGATCAGGGTAATGGATACAGCTGCTGCTATTACAGGTGCTGCCAATCAACTTAATTAAAATCAGAGCGCAGTGGGTGTCAACATTTTTTGAGATAAAAGAGGGAACAAAAACAGAAGAGGGTGGGAAAGAGGCTGCCTGGCTGGCAGACAGACAGCATGTGTTTTCTAAAGAGATATGCATTAAAAACAGCAGGCTTAAGGGAAAAAGTGGGTGAAATCTACGTATTTAAGGGAGGGAGTGATAGAAAGATAGTGAAAGATTGAATGGGGGAAGGGGTGGAGAACATAGGGAGCTCTGTGTAGAAACCAAAGCCTGCACAAACAGACCCCCTCCTCGCTTGGCAGGAGATGACATAAGAATTCGAAGGCAAACAAAACTCCAAATTAAAACCAGGAGGAGACAGATACAGAGACCCATGTAAGAAGGGCAAAGAGACAACAAAAGAGAGAGTTCGAGGGCAAGACAGACAGAAGAATGTCGATAGTTGCTCTTTGTGATTCCTCCCAACCTTGGGCAGGGCGCTGGCATTTGAGCATTGACATCGCTTGATAATAGAAGCTGTAAAAACAGATATCTGGGGCTGCTGGGACAGAAGCTTAGAGACCTGAGGATTAACAGCAGGCAGGACTGAACAGCAATTTAATAGGATGAGGGGTCAGAGCACAGCAGCTTCCTCTGACGGAGAATTTAAATGTGAGGTGGTGGGTGGAAGAAATCAAGGTGTAGATTGATAGTCTAATGCAGTTGCTTAAACCAACAGACATACAACTATACTAATGACCTGTATCTGCTTCTTTGAGAAATACAACTTGTTATTAGACATTACTTTCAATAAGGTGAAATTGTTTTATAGCTCAGCAGTGAGATCAAGGCAAGCGTGTCAGTATTCTGAGGTGATCACACTCGACTGGTCAAAAAGGCGAGAAGAAAAACAAGAACGAAAAAGTCAAACTGCCTGATGACACTCCAGACGCATAAAGGCATGAAAAGAAAAAGGTCAACCATTTCTATTTTTTGCTGTCTGGGAAGGGATAGATTTTACATTTTCCACCTTGAACACTAGAAAGTTCCCTTTGGAAGTTCCCAATTTGAAGTGTTGATGGCATCAACAAAATGATTATTAATCTTGGAATTAGCTGCACTGTTGTTTCAATGTTATAAGTTATGAGTTAAGTTTAATTTAACATTTTTAAAAATTCCAATGAGCAAATCCAACACACACCACACCCATAAAGAACTTTCTATTGTGATAAGCAACCACTTAATGATTGTTTGTTTGCAATAGAAGTTCAGAGAAATGTAAGAGAAACCCAGGACAGTGGTGATGTTAAATTAACATTATTATTTGTGTAATAAATCAGAGCAGCAGTGATGTTATTGTTAACAAACTATTAAAAGCAACTTTCATTAATTGAAATGAAGCTGAAATAAAATAAATACATGTTGCCTTGGCAACTAACTGAAATAAAGTACTAAAACTGATAAATATTTAATATATAAACTGATAAACTAAATATGAAGTTAAATGAAAATAAAAACAATGACAAAAGCACATACAATTACTAAAATTAAAACATAAACATAAAAATAAAAGCCAATTCAAAATAACAAATAATATATTAGTGTATAAATAACAGGGCAGATGTCTTCAAACCTTGTAAACCAGATGTTCAACACCAAACAACAAATATTCATTATAAACCCATATAAAGTTGCCTTGTGTCTGCATCCCTTGAGCATAGCCGTGCCTCTCTGAGGTGGCATATAGAACATATACAGCCCCTTCAAGTGAATGCCCTTGGACTGCTATCTCTGACGGAGACGCGTTTAGTAAGGAACACACGCACACAGCCAGACAGCATCTGCTCTGAATGCAGGTACAGAGTCCCCGCGGTCATCAGCGATAGGATGAGGGTGGACAATGAAGGGAACAGGCGAAGAAAGAACAGCTGCATTCATCAACTGCTGAGAGCACAACCAATCTGTGTCCTTCCATCTGTCTTACTATGATCCACCTCCAATCACCAGGTTGGCTCTTGCCAAACAGTCCTTGACACTCATGTCAAACAACCGCTACCCTTTCGCTAATTTATGCCCTTTCACGTCTTTTTAACACTTGTTTGTTGATACCAATACTATTGAAATAAAGATTCTGGATAACAATCTTGATCCTATAGCAAAAAGAAATCCAACTGATCACTCCTTTATTTAAAACAGTATATAAAAAAACAAAATATATGATACTGTTCAAAAGTTCGGATTTGAGAGAAGACTCTTGTGCTCATCAAGGCTACATTTATTTGATCAAAATTAGAGTAAAAACAGTAACATTGTGAAACATTATTACAAAATAATATAACCTGTTTTGAAAATTAAAAATTTTAAAACAGTTTATTTATTTTATGTGAAGGCAAAGCTGCCATGTGTCACACAATACTTCATAAATAATTCTGATTTGGTCCTTAAGAAACATTTCTTATTATCAGTGTTGTATTGCTTAATATTTCTGAGAAATCCTAATATTTTATGTGTATATACAAAAGGATTTATTTGAAATAGATCAATTGAATGCATCCTTGCTGAATACATTTTCTTTTTTAAATTATACCCCAAACTTAAAAAAAATAATAATAAAACACCAGACAATTCACTAAAAGAATGGTCATTTTAAAGATTTCAGCATTCAGATTAAAGTATAAACTCTCCTTTTTCCTGTTTCTTTATTATCTTACAGCATGCATTCATGCATCCGTAATGCAAATACACATCTCGGTCATGTGGTTATTGAGTTTCGGGAAGTGACGCCACTTTCGTCATATTGTTTGGGGAGTTGCTTCTGATGGCCTTGTTTGGCAAGAATGTGTTTGCCTAGGGCATTCCTGTCTCTGCACTAGTCAACACAAGGAACAGGTGATTTTTCACACACGAAGTAGCACTGATGTCACATTTGCTGTTGACAGCGATCAATGCAGACCCTGAAACAAGGCATGTCAGAAGGCCTGTGAAATCAAACTTTATTGTGAGTTTATGATGCAGATCAATACTTTGTCACTCAGGATTTCCCTTATGTTTTATAGCTCACCTTCCAGAAGAAAAAAAATAAGGAATATGAGGAGTGTTTTTCAAAACAATGCCAAATAGGTCAAGCATTTTTGAATAAATGGGATTAGAGATTGGTTATTTAGTCAAAAGTGGCATTTACAAGCTTATATTTTTAACTCACCCATGACGGTCAGTAGGAACTTCCTGCTGCCAATGCCAGGAACCTTCTTCACCTTGCACTGATATGTGCCCGTATCTGTGGCTTTCAGGCCCATGATGTTCATGGAGGCATCACCGTTTTTAGGATCAGGGGAGTTGAAGTGGACTCTCCCTTTAAGAGGTTCATAATAGTGTTCAAAGGCCCTGTCACCAGAGTACACGATCACCTGTGGGAAGGAATTAAAAATTAGAAAAGAGAATCATGTTTTAGGCAAGGCAAGTTTATTTATATAGCACATTTCATACACTATGGCAATTCAAAGTGCTTTACATAGAAAGGAATAAAAATAATCACAAAATAAAATCAAGGATAAAAGAGTTATTCAAAATGCTTTACATAGAAAGGAATTAAAATAAGTGTATCTTATTTTGCGTATAGTTTTACTCCGACACTGTCTGTGGTGTTTATTTGGCGCGCCTAAGAATTCCATTTGACGTCTCAGATGGACCCTATTTTTCCCAAAAATCGGACAGGAGGAGCTCTAGGACTTACTCATGGGGTAACCTCGGGTACAACTTGAACAAAGTGTTCTTGTTGGGCTACATGAACTCCTTCTGTCACAAGTAGGGGTGTGACGAGATCTCGTGCCATGAGATCTCGCGAGATTAAAATGTGACAAGTTTTCTCATCGAGGTGAAAAATATCTCACGATATTGCCACGAGTATGAGGGTGAAGTTAGGATAGAATATGCCACCGCTACATTTACATTACAAGTCCACTGTCGTTTGGCTTTTTATAGAAATAAAAACCAGTTAATTCCGTTGGATAACGGTCGCTTTAATTCCATCCAGCTCGTCCAACACGGGCTGCAGTGTCACACGTATTGCAGCTGGAATCGGAGTTCACTGATCACGTGAGGAGAGTATGACTGACAAGACCATGGCGGAGGATTCATTGCACAACAGAGACAAATGTCTTATCTTGTAGAACGCGCGCTCAGCACCGCTGCTCCCTATTCACAGAGTACATGCGATCACGAAAGCGAAAGTAAAATGGGAGCACGCATTCAAACGCGATTTCAATACCCTGCATTTTGAAAGCGGCTCCCTGATGCATGCGAATATCTCCCAATATAAAAGCTATATTAGGCTGGGCAGTTGTAACCATCTCTTAGCTCTGTATCATGTTTGAAGAAAAATGCGGTCTCTATTTGCGCTTTGAATATTAAGGGAGGACTTTGATTATGGTTGCACTTATTGTTTGCACTTAAAGGACAATTCCGTCCCAAAATGAACCTAGGGCTAAATAACACATGAGTACCGATATGACTGTTCTCTGGGATGCGTTTTCTTGATCAAATGTACCCAGTTTTATCTTTAGTTTTACCACAGATTACAGGGATTAAAGTGAAATAAATTCTTCTGACTGAAATTTTTTTCAGGTCAAGTCATATTCCTTTAACTTTATTTAAATAGTCGACATCAATACCGTTTTAAGGGGAGATGTTTTAAACCGCTTTAATATTGCCAGTTTGCATATTTTAAAAGCTATTTTAATCTATGAAAAAAAAAATTAATTAGCTTGACAATCAACCATCTACATAACTTTTCAGTGCATGTTTTTATTTATCTTATAAGACCAAACAATGCTAAACTATATTAATATGTTTGTTCCATGGCAAATCGTTTTGGCTGAGGGCAAAGTGAAGTTTCATAACTTTATATATTTAGGCTATTTAACTTTAACTTTGTAGCCTATTAGAGAGCTGACTTATGTTTGACTGAATTGTTTGATTTATTTCTCATTGTATAGCTTCTTATAGCCTACCTATTAGGCTACTTATACTTTTATACTGGATATTATTGATCATTAAAACTGACATTTAACAAAAAGAGACAGGGTTGTGTAATGTTATATATTGTAAAATATATAAAATATTCTTTATATATATATTTTACTATGCATTCTCTTTACTGTACACGTGTACATGCATAATAAAATAAAACGATACAACCCTGTCTCTGTTTGTTAAATGTCAGTTTTAATGATTAATAATGTTTCATATTTTTGAAATGAAAACAAAAATAAGCAGGGTTGTGTTTTATATTTCGTGTTGTTATAAATATATGCAGTGAAGATAATCAATGTGAGTTGCCTGAACCACATTTGTGTGCCTGGCCATCAATATGTTTGTTTATGATAATATGTTCATTTATAAATGAAAAGAGGTGTTTTATATATATTTCGTTTTATTGTTGATGAAAAGAGGCAGAGTTGTATTTTATACCATATTTCGTTTTATTGTTGTCTAAAATATACATAAAGAGATAACCGGAGTAGCCAGAGCGAGCTGAGTGACGCGATCAAGAACGCGCTGTTCCATTTGCAGAATAACCGGACTCGCGTCCTCGGGAGTTGTTCTCCTGAGTCGAACTTGGCAAGTCAGAAGTTTGTGTACTTGGTATTGAGAAACGGCCAATATTGACCCGCGTTCTGTTTTCTATCTTGCGCCGTGCACGTTTGCGATGACGTAATATGCACGCAAACGCACCAGGGTTGGATAGAATCAAGTTCAGTGTGAAACCAGACCAACGCTGCGGGGGGCGCCGGGAACAAACGCGCTCGGATTCGGACCGCAGCAAACCAGCTGTAGCCTGACATGCACTTATCCAAAAAGATTAATTGAGTGAACACGGAGCAGTTTTTCCGTGAGCGGGAATTGAAAACCCGGACCGGACCATAAGCGAAGTGATTACAGAATGCTTAGAGAGGAGAGAGGAACGTGCTTTCGCTCCAATCCAGGCTTTATCACATCCCCTTCAGCAGGGTGAATACACCTCGTCTTTCCTTAATTTAAGACCTATTCAAACTAAAATTAAGACATTTGTCACACTATTTGAGAAATGAAAGCCTATTTACGGCCTTAAAATTATGAAAAGTAAATTTAGGACATTAAGGACAGACGGAATCCGTCATAGACTCGCTGCAATTAACGGAAATCCGTCGTAGCGACGGAGAACTTTAATCCCTGAGATTAGCTTATAACGTAATATATAGGGCATAGAATAAGTAAAAATAAAATTTGCTAGTTTATACCACTAACAAGGCTCAAAATAGCCCCACACTAACACGGTAGCATAATGATGGTCTCTACCTGCAAACCGAAGCACTGAGAACTTTGTAAGTGTACAGACAGTTTAATAAGAAGATACTTTATAAAGACAGAAAACTTCGCATATATAGGCAGGAGCCATCTTTGGAAAACAGTCTCGACCAGTCGAACCACGAATGCCGTGCTACGTGAGCTGAACTGTGACTATCGACCAGGACGTAGCACGGCGTTCATGGTTCGACTGGTCGAGACTGTTTTCCAAAGATATTCATTTTTATTTATACTTTTTTTATTTCTATGATAAATTTGTGGAAAGAAGTTTAGTTAGGAGGTTGTCAAAAGTTGTAGAAGCTCATAAATCATATACAGTAAGGTCTGAAGAGACTCAAAATCATACAAGAGAGAAGCTAGTCAGTTGAGTTTGTGGCTAAACCTTTTACAGTGCTTGAGTATTGTTGTCTTTTACTGCATATGATAATTTATACTCCAAAAGTAGAACTGAAATGACATACAAGATGATTATTTAAAACATTGCAGACTATTTTTCTAGTTATGCATTTCGTCATTAAGGATTTATTAAAAATAATGTGTAAAAATCTCTTCTCGTTCTTGTGAGCCAATCATCAATATATGCTTCTGTCTTAAAAACCTACATTAGAAGAGACAGCACCGGTCTGTTTCTGGCTAAAAAGACACACATAGTACAAACACAGATGCACAGAGTCTTGTCCCTTGTGGAGGGAAAATATGGGATCCATTCAATAGTCCCCATCCCCACCACTTCATTTCCATGACGATGGAGAGGCGACGGCCTCCCATAGCGTCTTGCGTCAAGCTAAGCAGTCCTGAGAATGCACCTCAGGGCAACTGAACAAGAGCTCGGAGACACTCAGAATCCTAATGAATGTATCAGTCAATATTCAGCACATGGGCGAGGAGGAGAGAAGGGAAAAAAATGTGTGTGGGGAGGGGGGTTAGAACCTCTTCCTCATTCTTCCTTTCACATTCAAACATCTGTAGAATCTAAGCATCTTGTGCAAAATTATCACTTAGGCCTAATACATGCCACATGGAGTCTGCCCACAGGACTTCAAGGAAACATCCAAAAACTAGGGATGCACCGAATGTTCGGCAACCAAAATTAGTAAAAATACCGAATAAATTTTACCGAACAATGACGTTTTTGATGACGCGATCAAATAGTAACCAGCGTAGAGTGAAAGGCGCGCGCTTTATAAATGCAGCCAACATGCCCCTTTGAGCAGATCACAAAAGAGAAGCTCATCTGATGCATCTGTGGCAGACGTTATACCCTTACTTGCAGCACTAAAGCGTCTTTTAACCCTCTGTAGTTGACAAACGCGCTGGCGAGTTTTGCTGGATTTTTTTCACATAGCAGCAAAATAGACTTAAATACTCCGTCATTTATGGTCATACAGACTTAAGAAATATGAAAAAATATTATATAAATGTTAAATGTCTACTTGTGTCCACTTACAAACAAAACGGTGCTTTTGTAAAATAAAGAAAATAAACAGGGTGTGCTTTCTGCCTCTCCGTCAACCTTTTTTCTGGAGCACGTCTCTAAAGTTAAACAAAACTCAGCGAATACTAGTCACACAAGCAAAGGCAATATATCTTTAGAATCACTTAAGTGTCTACTTTTAAATGATCTAATTCAAAACGAAAAGAAATATTCTCTGTATATGTAATCTGTATGAAAAGAGAGAGATGTCAGTCGTTCTCATGGCAACTCCTTATCTGCTAATCGCCGCGGAGAGCGCGCGCTATATTGAAACCCAAATGATCTGAGGCAATCCATGCAAACCTGTCAACGCCCACGATAAAGTGTATGTAAACCGCAAAAGTAGGCTTATGTCTAGGACAGTTATTCATTTGTTGTGGGTTCATCCACATTTTTTTTTTTTGCACTTTTCAATGCACTTTTTTAGTTACATTCTTTCAGCAGTCAGTTATTGGCCTAACATAGGATATTCAAGAAGGGGGGCTTCAAAGATGGCCAAATAAAAATACATTTTTTATTTTTCTAATTTATTTATTTTAAGTTATATTGTGCTTTGTTTAAATAATATCTGATGGAATGTTAAAAAAAATTCAGTGTTAAATTGTATTTTTGCTATTTTATTTAATTCTCTGAAAAGCAAGACAAAATAGTAAAAAGCATATTTTTACTATTTAATTAAATGCAATGGTGAAAAAAATGGAAAAATAAATGGAAAAAATGCGAAACACCACGTTCGGTATTCAGCCTTCGGCCAAGCGTTTCATTATTATTCGGCTTCGGCTTCAGCCAAGAATTTTCATTTCGGTGCATCCCTACCAACAACGTATGTAAAACACTCTATGTCTAATAACTAAAATGTACGGTGGCCCAGTAGTGCACAACACAACAAAATTTAAAAAGCAAACATAAGTTCACAACACAACGGAAAATGTACAACACAATGGAAATGAGCCATAACACAACGGAAAATGTACAACACAACGAAATAAAGCCGCAACACAACGGAAATGCTCCCAACCACTAGAAGGCTCTCGGAGAGCGGTAAAATGAGTTTTCCTTGCCATTCTTCTATAGAGTCAGCAGTATTTATATATCAATACCATGATTAGTTTTAACAGTATGTAACCATTGTATATCGACATAAAATATACTTCAAAATCACCTACATGAATTATAGCTGCGTGAGAATGCTTTGACGCGCTACCACAACGCATAATCCCTAAGGGAACATCTGGTAATTCTACCAAGTGGTTAAGACGTATAATTTATTATAATATAATTTGATAAATAAAAATAAAAACCATTTGGTGAATTGCAGAATTACAGGAAGGTATTGGCACAATTTCACCTGTAATAAGTCTGGTCACTAGGAACCTACCACAAAAGCTTTGGGACATGAAAAAAAACCTTTAGGTGAATTACAGTAGGCCTAATGTTCTTATAAAAAACTAATTGTGTACTGAGCACAATTGTGTACAGGGAGCTATTGGCACAATTTCACCTGTTCTAAGTCAGTCAGGTTAATAGGAATTACAACCTTTGAAACATGATAAAAGAAAAAAATTGAAACTTTCATTATATTACAGAAATTTCCTAAAAAATAATTGTTTACTGTAATTAAATGAAGGGAAGTATTGGAAAAAAATCAGCTGTATTAAGTCAGTCAACTACCAATACAATCAAGCTTTGGATTTTGAACATGTCTGTTTTTGAATGTTAAAAGTAATTTTGATTAATACAAATTATACGTTTTAACAACTTGAAGGAATGGGCAGACGTTCCCTTAGGGCACTGTGGTAGCACGTCAAAGCATTCTAGAGTATAAATATGTAGCTATAATGCATGTAGGTGATTTTGAATTAATAAATGTCGATATACAAAAGTTAGCTACATACTGTTAAAACTAATGGTGGTGTTGATATATTTTTTAAACTGCTGGTGACTCTATAGAACAGAGGCATGGAAAACTAACTTTATCGCGCTCCGAGAGCCCTCTAGTGGTCGGGAGTATTTTCGTTGTGTTGAGGCTTTATTTCATTGTGTTGTTCATTTTCCATTGTGTTGTTCATTTTCCGTTGTGTTGTTCATTTTCTGTTGTGTTGTTCATTTCCGTTTGTGTTGTACATTTTCCGTTGTGGCTTTATTTTGTTTCGTTGTGAACTTATGTTTGCTTTCTAAATTTCGTTGTGTTGTACAATACTGGGCCACCATAAAAATGTAATAAAAAAGGGATAAGAAAAACTGCCTGTAGCAACACAGGTACTATATAACATACTTCAATTCAAAAAGCCAAACAATGTCTGCTCAAGGCAGAGACCAAAAGATACAATAGCAATCAGGGACAAGGAATTCATTTAAGATTTTTCTCATCATGTATTTTTTATCATTTAACTATGGAATGAGCAGTCTAATCAAATAAGAGAAGGAAACCAATGATTATACATGGATCTTCAGCCTGGCCTTTAAGGTAAAAAAAAGAAAAAAAAAGAAAATTCACCCTAACTATTTTGTAAATGCATGTTATTGATCTTACTGCGAAATTTTTGAGTGATAAGCCCACATCTCAAAATTCAATCAACAAGCAAAGAACAGAACCAAGTTCCTGCCCTATTTTGCCCCCTTTTTGATAATGTTACACTCGGGTGTGCGTCACAATATAGAAGAAAAGATCCTTCAATTTCATCACGACTTTAAAAGTTAGTCTTTACTACGTGGGGGTCAGTGTTCAATTTCATTGCTATTTATGAGTAAAGTCCTCAAGGACAGTGTGACTTGTTAAAAAAAAAGTGTGCATATGTTCACTTGTGTATCTGTTTACACTTGAGTGTGTGTATGCCTTTAGGTATGTGCACTTCCTCTAGGGCCACATCAGGCTTGTTTGAAATGCAAAGCAGCACTGAGTCACCTGTGTTGGAGATCACTCTGCTTTATAACCCGGGCAGTTTCTGTAGGCCTGCCTGTCTACATCAGTGTCTACACTTCACTGCACAACCACAGATTCTGCTCTGACCCGCAGTATATGCTACCTGGAACTAGTGCATGCACCAACTATCACAGCCCTTACATTTGGGAAACACAGATACAGATAGAATAAAATGCCCCATTTAAGACCCTATTTTAATTACCCTTAACTTCCTTAAATGCACATTCAAGTGACTTGCTGTTCCCCTGAAACATTTTAATGTTAACTTGCAGGACATAATTAACTAACATCAGGATCATGGTTTCGACAAAAATATTAAGCAGCAAAACTGTTTTCAGAATTGATAAGAAAATGTTTCGAGCATCAAATCTGTATACCACTATGATTTCGGAAGGACCATGTGACACGGAAGACTGGAGTAATGGAGGCTGAAAAATCCATCACATAAATAAATTATTTTAAAATGCATCACATTTATTATATTAAAATAGAAATTTTATTTTAATTTGTGAAATATTATTACAATACTACTGTATTATACTTTTCTGTATTTTTCATTAAATAAATGCAGCCTTCAAAAACATAAAAAAATCTTAATGACCCCAAACTTCTGAATGGTAGTGCCTGTCATTATTCAAACTACTCAAGTGATAATACATGCTGATTTAAAACTGTTCGAATTAACTAGAAACTTTCTCTGACTCACACATACAGACATGAAAATACAAAATTTCCAAAGAATACAAAAACAGCAACTGGGGTAATTTAAAACAATCTCCTTTTATACATGTACAAATTAAATGATAAAATCAATGCTTGTTTACTTCTATTTTCTAAACAATCCTTTTGTTTTGCATTTCCCATTGTCACTCTCAGGCTCAAATCACAGCAGGACTATTGTGCAATTGCAGGTGCTGTGTAAGAGATTATGGAACTACAATGCATGTACCGTGAGTGTCACCCCCATTTCCCATCCATTCTTCACTATAATGCTAACGCTAATGACCAATGCAGTTTTGTATGGATTTCGTCAACTCGTCAGCAGCGTCCCACAAACAAGAGAATCATTAACACTTCACTGTGTCCCAAAGAACTTCACAATGAATACAATCATTGGATATTGGGTTCTGCATTCAAGGTTAATTCACTGTTTTAGTTCTGGCACTAAAAAAATAGAAACTGTTGTTGTTTTGAAGGAAGAAGTTTTCTCCTGTATTCATTTTCATTGAGCTACATTTAGTAGCTTTTCATGGCCAATCACTTAACAACTGTCAACAGAACAAATGCACTACTGTTCAAAACTTTGGGGTTGGCTAGATTTTTTTTATGTTTATGAATAACATATACATACAAATATTTTTCTTTTCACTATTTAGTCATGTGATGGTAAAGCTGAATATTCAGCAACTTACTTAACACAAAATTGGTGTCGTTTTAAAGCTGAGAATCTTGGCTTTAGAGTGAATGAAGGGAATGTGACCATCACTAGGGCCCTATAAAATCCATTTTATTTTTTCCCAAATTCCGTTTTTTCCGTTTTAATTTTTGCAAAATCCGTTTTTTCCATTTTAATTTTGGGGAATTCAGTTTTTTTTCACCCTTTACTGTTATTTTAGTCGTAAAAAGAGTGTGCTTTTAATGTTAATGATTAAAACGTACACATAAAATAGGAATGACCTTAAATTTATTGAGGTAACAGACATTTACTCTTACTTTTCAGCACAAATAGGCTACTACATAATGCAACATAACACTGCATTCTAAGTACTTCAAGTAACAACAAAATATGGTTAGGAGGTTTAAACTGTCCAATAAAATAAATTATATTAGTTTATATAAGTTTAAATAAAAGTCACATTCTGTCTCTCTCTCGCGCACTGTCGAGCGCGTTCTCGGACACACTCGGACGGTCTCTCTCGCGCTGTGTCGCTTCGCTTTTGTCCAGTCCGACGCCTCATAGACAGACGCGGTGTGCACGGAGGGGATGGGTGTGTGTGTGTGTGTGAGTGAGAGATAGAAAGAGAGACGCGTGAGTGACAGAGACGGAGGGAGAGCAGGGAAAGGAAATGCAACTGAACGCGAAACGCAATATGTGGCGGCCGGTGTTGATTTTTCGCCACGAATTATGTGTGGGAAACACTTCATAAAAGTCACGTGCGAACTGCTCGGCTCGGTACTGAGGGCTTAGCGTCGAGTTTCTTAACTTTTTCGCCGATGAAAGGAGAGCCGTGGAGAGTCGCTTCGCCATGCTTTCATTGTTTTGATGCCGTCATTGAAGCTGAAATGAAGGGAGGGGTTGTATAGCCCAGATTTGCTTTCTCCGGTCTACATTTTCCCCAGACATACGTTCTTCTCCCACACAAAAACAGAATTTCATTCAAAATATGTATAATTCCGCGAAATTCCGAGTTAACACTAGATTCCGCGTTAATTGGCCAATTCCGCGATTCCGTCCGCGATTCCGTGATCGCGGAAATTATAGGGCCCTACATCACTTAACAAGAGCTTTTAAATTTGCTGCCATATTAGAAGTGCTCTATTTTCATAGAGAGAGAAACAATTGTTGAAAAAGTCCCAACTAGCAAAATAAAGCAGTTAAAGGCCAAATAATACCAAACAATTTTTGTGAAAATGTGCTGCCGACGCACATGTAAACCATACATGATGCTTTTGAGCCACGCTTTTATTTGTACCGCAAAACCATTGTAGCTCACATCTTTTTTTTTTAAAGGGTGTGGCAAGGGGGGTGTGGTTCAGCGAGGTCTGTGACGGGACAGAGAGAAAGGAGAGAACCGTGCGTAAATGGGTCAAGTGCAAATGACAAACACCTGTGTCTCGTTTCAGTAATTGACGTGAAGAGACCGGATAAAAGCCACCTGGGAAATGGAAAGCGAGAGAGAGGGACTGCCTGAAATTCGTGAGCGAAAGCCAGTGGGAAGAGTTGGACTGTTTTAAAGCTCTGAAGAGCGCAGGTGGGAAGAGTTTTTTTTTATTGTGAATTGAGAAGCGCCACAGCGCGGATTTGTGTTATTTTGTGATCTACTGTTACTTAGAAACAAAATCACGAGTCTCAAACAAGCCGACCCAGTCTTCTTCCTTCACCTATTGAACGAAACTTACTACAGTGTAGGGCTGGGACAACGCGTCGCAAAAAATACGTCGACGCAAAATATGCGCGTCGATTCGTCAGATCCAAAACAAAGATTGCGGCGCCGGACAGGAGTAGCAAGACGAGTGGCTCCATCAGAAGTGCAAAGCGGCACACACTTGTTCCTCTAAAGTGTACACAAACAAACAAACAAACACACACACACACAAATGTGCGTCAGTATCGAGTTCTCTTTTGGGCTTGAACGAACCATAACACACACAAATTATGCCAAACTGTCCGTATTGTCGAGTGTCAGTTTTTTTTTTTTTTTTTTTTACATTTTATTTATAGCAGTTTTTTATGCAAACACAAACCATATCCAAGTCTCACAAAATGTTTACAAAAAGAATGTTATACATAAAATAAAATAAAAAAAACCCATCCCCCGCCCCCACCCGCACCAGACAGAGAGAAGGAAATTACACTTTAAATCACTTAATCAAACTTTAAAAATAATAATAATAATAATAATAATAATACTTTAACAATGGAGTGAAGAAATAAAAGAGATAAGTCATCCATATTACATATATGCCCAAACATATTTCAACTCTTAGAAAGATACTTAAGGAAGGGGCCCCAGACTTTATCAAATTTTTTAGAAGCATCAGCTTTAGAAAAACGAATCCTTTCGAGCTTGAGGGCAGCAAACATTTCAGCCAGCCATTTATGAAAGCTGGGTGGTACAATGGACTTCCAGTCCATCAAGATCACCCTTTTGGCCACCACCATACCAAACATAAGAGACAGTTGTTGAGAATGTGTCAATGCTAATATAGGGTCAGAACACCCAAACAAAGCCAACTCAAAATCTGGACTGATTTCTTCTCCAAAAACGTTTGAGTACCACAAAAAAATATTCTTCCAAAACTCAGAAATCTCGGGGCAAAACCAAAAAGTATGAGCATGTGTCCCATCAGAGCTCTGGCATCTGTCACATAATGGGGAAACTGAAGGGTAAATTTTATTAAGTTTAGATTTGGTATAGTGTAATCTATGCAACACTTTGAACTGAATAAGTTGCAATCTTGCATTAACAGAGCAGTTATGAATTCGCTTCAGTCCTTCTTCCCAAATCTCATTTGAGATATTAATTCCCACGTCATTTTCCCATGCTACTTTGATGTGATCTGAAGAGACTGGAGAATGAGATACAAACAAGGAAACAAACCGTGTCACCAACTGTTTGGCATTAGGGGGTTGACCCAAAAGACAATACATATTATGATCCTGAGGCAACTCCTGAAACTCATTAAAAGAATGTTTAATGACATGGCGCACCTGCAGATATCGGAAAAATTGTGATTGGGAAAGATGAAATGTTTTATACAAGTGCTCGAAAGTGGCAAATTTTCCATCTATATAGAAGTCCTTAATCATAGTCAGTCCTTTGCTTCTCCATAGTGAAAATACCCTATCTGACTGGCCAGGCAAAAAATTATGATTATCACAAATGGACTGGAGCACTGAAGCACGTATAATATTAAAAACAGTCTTCAATTGATTTAAAATTCTAATGGAATTGAGCACAACAGAATTTTTACATTGTAACTTCTTTAAAGATATAGGATTCGAAAAAAGAATAGCGGCAAGAGAGCTACCAGCAACTGACCGAGCCTCCATGTTCAGCCACTTGGGTTGGGTGTCCATCAAGTTCTCGCCAGCTTGATCACTACTCCGCCAGAACATCATAGCCCTGGCATTAGCAGCCCAATAATAATGACGGAAAACAGGTAGTGCTAGACCACCCAACTCTTTCGGCTTCTGCAAATGGGCCTTAGAAATTCTATGTGCCTTATAACCCCAAATAAATGGAAAAATGATAGAATCTAATTGTTTAAAAAAAGAATGTGGCAAATATGTGGCAATTATTCTAATTGAATTTATTGATCAAATTTAAGTATTTGAAATGAAAGATGGAGCATACATTTAATAAAATTAGGGAAAAAATGCCTTTTATAAAAGGTATAAAAATGATTCTAATAAGAGTGTATTCCAACAGTGATGTAATGAAACAGTGAGTAAACCCTCTGTTTAGGCTATTAAGGAAATGTAATTTTGCCAAAAGAAGAACCTTTATTTTAAATAAATGTTCATTTTAAAGCAGCCTACTTCAGTGTGATATGTTACCATATCATCATGCTTAACACTGAGATTTTGAATAATTGAAATGTGATGATCAGATGCAGATATCTAAATCATCATAGAATATCATAGGTTCGGGCGGTTGGATTAATTATTTTTAACAGCGGATTCGGGTGACTCAAAGTGCACCAGATAAATGAATTTAACTTTAAAATGTACAGGGGGGGTATGCCCCCGGACCCCCCTAGAGGTACCGAGGTCCACCCACAAAAAAACTGTGGGAAACAAAGTCCTTGCACAGGCCTACATGATCAGGATTTTACTACCTCCGCCTCGTTTTGAGCCAGGAAAAACCCTGTTAAAGGGGCAGCAGTCTAATAAACCTGCTGATGATTGCGCCATTAATGTGAATCCAACAACAAAAGGCAAAGAGAAAATGACTCACAGCTCTTGGATTAACAACTTTAGCTTTAATAACCATTAATCTATCTATTTATACAGTGAAAACTATACAGTGTTATTTTACACATTTATTTTGAGGGCCATATTACTTACCTGAGCAGTAATGTTAGTATTTAATTTATTTGTATCTTTGTTTATTTGCTGCATTTATTTGACCGTTTGTTAGTACTTAGTTTCTTTGTTCTTGTTCTTATTGTATCTTATCTTATAAAACAAATTTTATATGTGTTTTTTGCAAACATTGATGTGTTTTTTGCAAACATTGATGTTTCTTTCGCTATCGATATTAATTAGTGCTTTCAACGTTAACCCGTTAACGCATGTGATACATTTCTTTCAGTTTAACAGGTTAAAAATATTTACCGCAATTAATGCAGCATCCATATTTTCTGTCATTCTTTGGCTGGGCTACATTATATGATCATGCTCTTAAGCCACCTTTCCACTGCATACGACATTAGCATACGAGTGTCGGATTTCGTATAGTGAGCACAGACAACACGCCAGAATCAAGTTCTTTTTCGCGCTTGAACGACCAACACCACAAAAAATTATGCTAAAATGTCCATTTTGTCGAGTATCCTCATAAGAGCAGTCTTAAATGAACCTAAAGAGTTGTAAGGTGTGCAGCAGCGTCAGGTCTTAAAGTAACAGCAGCCACAAATGCTGTCTGTTATTAATGTTGATCAAAGCACAAAGGTATTGCACAAAGACTATTACTTGCCGCTCTTGACTAAAGAACTTTTGTAGCTTTAATAAGGATTCATCTATATTTCATTTATAATTTATGCAGTGCAGACTGTTTGATAACTATTAAATTCCTGTATAGTTCCTCTCTGTTAGACAGGTAGGAAGGGCACAGGTAAAATATGACGTTTATTATGGGATCATGTGAGGATTGTTTTAAGCTAACTTATATAAAGTTATATTTTTTGAAGCATAATAAATGTTAAAAAACTGTTTGCTTTCAATTACATTGTAATGTTGAATGACTATAATTAATGTTTAAAATTGAAGAAAAAAAAATCTATTTCAGTGAGACATCAGTAGCTGTAATAGTATCAGTGATATTGGCCAGTGATAAGATGCCATTAAATGTTTCTACATTCATTTAGATTAGGGATGCTCCGATTGATCGGACGCCGATCATGATCGGCTGATATTGGCTAAAAATAGATTGATCGGCGAACCCCAAAAGCGCCGATCAAAAAAGCTGATCACGTGACGTAAATTACTCACGCAACTTTTTCCCACCTGCATGCGTGGCGCACGGGCACACAACAGCAGAGTGGAGCTTGGCAGTGGCAACTTGAGTTCTCCTTCACCGGAACGAATAGGGAGTCTCCCAACGGATTGAAGCGCGCGTCCGAGTGAAGACCGTGCACCGCGCGAGCCACAACAGAACGCGGTATCTGCGCCACTGATCGCTGCGGCAACGAGCACTTTGATCACTTGATTAAAAAAAAAAACATTTCAGCGCTAGATCGCTTCTTATTTAACAAATGAACAAAATGAATGCTCTGAGTTAACTGAAGATGTTTTTATTTATTTGTATTGGTACATTCGTGCCGCGAGATGTTTCAAAAGTGGTGGTGGTATTTTATTTTTTTTGATCTGACGTAGTTGGTTCCTCAACTACATCAGATTCAGATTATTTTATTTAATGCCATGTCAGCATTCAAAGCATTTTCATGGCAAAAATTCAATTATAAAAATACAAATATCATATAAATACAATAAAACAAAACAAATATAAACAAGAAGTCATTTTATACAATATATATTTTTAAATGAACATATGATAAAAAAATCCAAAACCTTTTCAGGCATAATCTCATTAAATATGTCCTTTAATGAAGTAACTTCATAAAAGAGCATTCTGCTCAACTACATCAGACGTTCATAATAATAACAGAGAAAAACTTGCCATAGTTTTGTCCTTTTATCAGTAGCCAGTTTTGATGTAGCAAGTTGTACATTTTGTTGCCAATTAGTAAATGTAGTGGGTGTATTAAGAGGCTACAATTTCCAAATATGCCTAAGTGTAACTTGATCCCCTCCCATTAGGCTGATCTGATGTGTGTTGGTCTGCCTGACCCCTCTTTGTTTGGAATAATTTAATGTTACTCTGCCTTATTTGGGAAAGCTGGCCTACAGTAGCCTTAAGACATCTCATTTTCTAAATACAATTAAATAAACACATTTCTACAAATGGTGCAAACTCTGCTAGATTATAGATAAAAGATTCCCATTCCCCTGCCATTCTGTGATCGGCAGTGATCGGCAATTGGCAGATCATGATTTTGGTGATCGGTAATCGGCCCCAAAAATGCTGATCGGAGCATCTCTAATTTAGATATTAACTTGTGTTTTTAATCATGATTAATCACAAAAAAAAATATTAATCTAGATAATTTTTTTTAATAGATTGACAGCACTAAGATTTATTTTACATTTCAGAATATAAAGCAATGTTAATTATGTTCTTAATTTGTTTTTCTTTTTTTAATAAAAAAAATATAACAAAAAGAACCAATAAGAATACAGTTAAAATACCGGACCGATAAGCAGTATCGGTAAGAGTAGTAATACTGTTCAAGTCTTAACGATACTCGTCGATACATAGTAGGGATGATGTGTAGAACCCAATCGGACACGGTTTTACAGCTGGAGCATGCTTGGATTGGTTCGATCACTCAGATTGACAGGTCTTGATTTACCATGCGCCATAGAATAAGAGTGCACAGCTGAAACAGCTCTGGAAGATCATCACTCATCAACCATTATTTTTTTATTCTATGTACTTTGTGTTGTTTACAGGTAGATACAAGTAGATCTTCTGTTTCTTCAAGTAAACTGTTTAGTAAACTTTACTGTTTAGTAAAATCATTTGTTTGGAGGGTTTTGGGACCCTTGGTTAATTATGTTTCAAAATAAATGCGTAACTATGGTGCACTCGCTAACAATACTAACATATGCAGGCCATATTTGCCATTCGAAGCACAAAATAGCTATATAAATGATCTGGAAAAGTGTGAAATAAATATGTAGATACTTTAAATAATAGCTTCCAAAGTAAGAGTAAAGCATTGCAAAGCACTGGACAAAGTGGGGCACAATAACTGTTAGCACTTTCTCCAAAAATACAAAAACAAACATGGACCTAGCCCGCGTTCAACCTTCAACTTCTTATAAACCATTAAAAACGATGAAGTGGGTCAAAGACAAATCTCAAGTCCTGGGGCAAAGCCTGGTAGAACGGAGGGGGAAGAGTGCAGGTCTATACCCATGAGGACGACCCAGCAAACAGCAAAATGAGCAATTGAGCGAAACAGAAGTGTGAGGGGAAAGGGAGAACGATAAAAATAGAATGAAATATTAGGTGTAAAACGACAGAAGAAATGAAGGAGCATTGAGAAGAAAAAAGATGGAGTAGATGGAGCATGTGAGAGAAGATAGGAAGAGAGGTGCAAGGATACCAAAGGCAGATCGACCATCGAGGGCTCCTGACCCAATTCTGTCCCCAGCTAAATGCATAATCTCTGGAGAGAAAGAGTATGAGGTAATCTCTGCATGAAGGGGCTGCAGCAGACAAGCAGTATATCTGGCTCCTTACTCTACCTGCAAGCCCAATGTTAAGCCGAAATCAGCCTTTTGTAAAGTGAGGGACGGTTTAATTATGGTCTATATTACAGAGATAGCATTTGTGTGGATCAAGAAAAAAAAGCAGTGCCTCTGCGGACTACAATTCACAGTGAAGTGAACTTATAATCACTTAGATACAAACACAAAAAACATCAATACATGACATCAACTAAGAGCTGCCAAAACCAATAAAACTCAAATGCACATTCATCAGACCCTTTATGTGGAGCCACACACATATCCATCCAGGGAACAACTTTACAGAGCACTAAAACAACAGGACGTGTTCATAAAACACCCGAAGTGGTGTGCAGCATTTCCCTTACTGACCGACGTGGTACACACAAACCAGCAGGGTGGGGGGGTTGGGGACTAATAGCAAATCGTGATGTATAAGAAAAAGCTCCATGTTTGCAATGCTTGTTTATAAGTCTGCACAATTTGCCCAAAAATGTTGTGAAAATATATTAATATGATTATAAAATATAATAATTATTTGTATGTTGATGATAGTTTGTAACTGGTCCTTGGGTGGGACACTAAAAACATTAGATCATGAGCTGCTCATGTTAATGAACACATAACTTAGAAGGAATGTTACTGTTCTGCTTTATACAACAGAGGCAGTCAAACTAGTTCTGTGTGCTTGTTTTTTTCTGAAAACAAGAACTTGTGACAGGAAAAGCAGCAATGGGGCACAAGGGACAAAGTCAAACCTAAACCTCCCAGGGGCTTTTGAATAATGAGACATCAAATATGCTTTCCTCTAGAGAGACATTCTCTCACATACTTTAATGTGATTGTTATGAGATACTCACCACTTTCTCTTCTTTCTGGTTGTCGGAGGGCTGCAGGCTCCACTCAATGTCCAGAGGCCCAGAATCATCAGTGGCAAGAGTAAACTGACAGTCCAACTTCACAGTCTCTCCGCTGGCTTTCTCAATGGATGTAGAACCAGTGGATGTGATCTGTAGTCCACAGGCTGAGCCTGAGAAGAACAAAAAAGATGGATGATGCTTTTTAACGACAAGGAAGATGCAGCTTATTTCCAAAACCAATCATTTGCATCATCCTTGCATCTATAAATATGAGGAAGTTTTTTTTCACATCATTGCATGGTTTTGACATCACTGTAGGGATTATCACTCAAAGCCCGTGCAATGCAGAATCGCGTTTACATGCATGTTCTTAACCAGATTATGCTTAATAAACTGACAATGCACGTGATCATGGAAATGCGTTAACCCGTTTTCCTTGATCGGAGTAAGGTCATAAACGGCTTAAGCATAAACTGATCGTCATAGCTACATTTTTGCCCCTAACACTGATTTCGCCCAGCATGTAAATGCATCAACCTGCTTTGACAGCTTATTGAAGTGCACATGTATGATATGTAAATATTAGCTGTATCATCTACGATCATATTTTTATAATTATATGCGATGCTGCGAGCTGACATTATCGAGTATGTCACTCACATTGCAAAAAACAAACCCTATTAGAATGCAGTTATAATGCCCCTAAAATGCCAGATATAGGGGTAATGCCCCTGCATGAGCTTTTGTCTTATAAAATATGGTAGAGTGCTGTTTTTTCCACATGTGATATTAATTTTATTCAGATCAATAAACAAGAAGTTAATATTGAGAATTACAATTTGTCACTCGAGGGAGATTCGAACTCAGGTCATTTGCGTCAAAAGCTAAATCTGCTGTTCTTGCTACATGCCACTCTCCCACTTTACCAGATCGAGTTCTTTTATAATTTTGTGTGACCAAACCAGATAGTGGTAGGAAGATCTTAAAATAAAAAGTTGTATTTACTCCACAATAATCGCACTAAATTAGCCGGTAAAATAGACAGCTCTAATATTTACACATCCACACGCGAATCGACTTCCTCCTGCTGCAGTCTGCTGTACTTTCTGCATGTCTTGATTGACAGATGTCTCGTCCAATCAGCGGTCAGTATTCCATTTGCAGTCCAGCGAATACCTACCTTTTCCGTTTTTTTCTGACTTGTCGATGTGTTATTTTGATTTTGGGCATGTTATTGTGTTTTCTAACTTGTTCAGTTGTTTTTAGTCTTTCCATTGCGTTTTCAGAATTGTGGTTTGTTTTGCACTTCTCTGCCACCGTAGATATGTGACAGGAACATGTCCATTACTGCGAATTTAAGAGCATCCAGACAGGGAGAGTATTTTGCAGTACGGTAGGAGGAAATATATTGCAAACTTGATCACACTCTTTTCTTGAAATCTCATGCAGCAGCAGAAGTGGTACAGTCAAAATTTTGCATCTGTAACTGCACAAGAGGATAATATATGAGTTGTAAGTTTCCCGCTGACATGTTGCTATACTCTTCTTCGGTTTGTAATGCTTTATTTAACATTGCAACTGACAAATGAAACACCGAGTCAGATACGCAAACTATTACGTTTTAAAGTCACTACTAGGAAATAAACTGATTTATTAATAAAGTCTTGTAAACACTGTTTATTTGCGTTGTCGGGTTATTGGTTTGCATGTAAACCCAGACAACAGGTTATTTCAATAAGCTGATTTTTGTGAGTTATCAGCATACTGGTGTGCATGTAAATGTGCTCAATGACAGATTTCTGTGGTATGAGAAGATATGTATGATACATGACCTCATTAGGGCTCAAGACGATTACATCAGAAATCATCTATTCTTGGAATGAACATCATTTAGTAAATGACAACTAACAGAGCAGATAACAGTGTTTTGTACAGGCGGGGGCTCAAGAGTCAGAAAAACCACAAAAATAAAGCATCTGCCTGTAGGAATGCCTTTTTTTTTAAACCGAACCCAGACTGGCCAACAGTTTTTAAGCTCCTCTTAAAAACTTGATGCTGCATTGTAAACGCCATTTCTTTGTAAGTCAAGAATGACCAGAAATGAAGTGACATGAATTTACATAGTCTACATTCATTTGTCACCTTCAGCTAAGGATGTGGTGTTGCTATTACCATTACATGTCTAAACAGCAAAATGTGTGTTCAAAATTAACAGTGTAAAATAAATAAATACTAATAATAAACTAAGTAAAAAGGAATAATAAACATTTATTATTTTTATATATTAGTTTAATATTTATGTAAAAAGTAATGAATAAATAAAATATCTTGATGAATGCTGAAAAAATGACCAAAAGTTATTGTGAAGTACTAAGTACATGTGGGATGTTTCTAAAGTTTCAGTTGACTCAGTCCTAAGACATTGACAGTGACACAGAGCTGAAACTTTAGAACAAGAAAGTCCAGTTTTTTTTTTTTTTTATATGGGCCACAATGTCTTTAAATACGGCCCGCTGGACCACTCGGATGATCAAATTTAAAGTAATGGAAAGATTGCGTTCAGATTACTAAATCAAACCAGGAGAGGTCGCTATTTTTTCAGCCGATCCCCGTATTAATTACAGCGTAGGATGTGCAAGCTAAGGTGAAAGTTGACTAAAATTAGCAAAAATAAACAAAAAAAATGACAATGAAAATTATGTTTTCCAGTCAAGATGGTAAACGGTTTATCTTTTTACCAAGTTCAAGGAGTCACCCATATGTTTAATTTGTTTGGAAATGAAATCTGTAATGAAAGATTTTAATGTAAATTGCCATTACACCACTGCACTGCCGCTTTTCTACCGTCTGGCCGAACGGTTCTAAGAATGTTAAGGAATGGTTCTTCCAGTATTTCCACTTAAGCCTGGCACGGCACGATTACAAACTGTTTTCGGCCCAGAATTAGCCAACTGTGCCAAAAAGGGCTGCTAGAGTGCGTGTAGTGATGTCGCCACTCAGGATCGGTCACTTGTCTGTTGCCTGGAGAAATGTGAACAAATGAATAATACAATTATAATAAATATCTAATCATCCTCCATAATGCAGTCGCTATTTACATCGCATATCGTAGGGCTGAACGATTAATTGCATTTGCGATAATATCGCGATATGATGAAACACGATTTTGTAACCGCAAAAGCTGCGATTACACTGGTCACGTGACACGCGAGAGAAAAGCAGTCTGCAGATCAAGCATCAACTTGGCACGCTACGCATATAGGTCTGGCATACAGGAAAGAACAGTTTATTTTTAATGTATGTGATTTTGTGTCATTTATTCTCTCTCCAACAATTCTGGATCGATTAAGAGAATTTCAGAATCGAGTCTAAGCTTAGTTTTTAAACACAGATGCGTGATGACCCTGCGCGTGCTTTAGAAACAACCGTATTCTGCTTGCTTCTAATTTCTCTCTCACACACACACACGACACTGCTCGAACCTTCCGAAAAATAATCTTTCATAAAGTTCGGGGATTAAGCGAATTACAAGGACAGTTGCGGGCTTCATTGCACAGGTTTTGCCGCTTTGATGTCACTCTTGCAGTGCGCGGTCTTGGCCGCCGGAATTTTCCTTACAAATGCTCCACAAAGGCATTATTTATGTCTTTTGGAATGCAGTTGGCTTATATATTAAAAATATAAAAATCACTGAGAAAGCTGCTTTCATTTTAAAATACTTACGCACGCTTTGTGAAGAGCGCTCGTGCATGCGGCTGTGAGCGACTCATTGGTTAAATGTACTTGCATCTCAAAATGCTTTTATGACGCGAAATTAATGTAAACACGGTCAGTTATATCTTAACTCAACAAGACAAACCACATTTACAATTTCAAAAGAGATATGTGCATGAGTGTGAATGCAGCTTATCGTATCTAAACTGAGGGGGGGAAATCACTCCAGCTCTTGAATGGAAAACGTTCAGACAGCCTACTTTTAAATACTTGAAAGCACTCTGTTTATTGCTTGTAATGTTTTTTTTTTTGTTCCTCTTTATTTACTAGCTCTTATATTTTGAAGCTATATTAGTTTATAGCCTATTTAAAATTCTTAACATGTAGTTTGTTTAATTAAATGTGTTTATATATATTTTTTAAAGTATGTATATTTACACATGTAATTAAATACATATTTTAAGTGTTATTAAGATTAATTAATAAGAAAAAAAGTAGATAGGATCATGAGCTGCCTAAAGATTCCAATCCCTACTGTACAATGATTTATTGCTTGTCTTTGTCGACTAATACAGAAGGTAAAGAACTTAAAAAGTAATCGCATATTAAATCGCAATCGCAATTAGATTATTTTCCATAATCGTTCAGCCCTAGCATATCGTGTGTAAATTCTTGCATTACCAAGAAAATGACTGACTCATTTGTATTACATTCCAGAGAGCTCCATTATCAGACCCTAAGTGAAAGACGAAACCATATCCATACCGGCCGGCTCGGCACAGAATGGAACTGTTAAGCAAAGAGAACGGTTAACGAGAAGTATGAAAGATAAACCTGTGACGCAAGAGTTGCACTTGTCTCAGATTTCAAAGGTAACATGCAGTCAACAAAAACTTTTTGCCAAATGCATGACAGAAATGTATGCACTTAATTATGTTTTTATACATTTAAAAAAAAAAAATAGTATTTTTTTTTCATGGTAATAATGTGGATGTGGATGTGGATTATGGTAATACCAATACTATTTTTTGAATAATCACTTTTTAACTTTGAGGTTGAGTTGAGAAGGTTCTCTAGGCGTGTAATAAAAAAATAGGACATCTATACGTTCGTTTGTTGCAAACTTAGAGACAATGCAATTGAGATGTTTTCATTTGCTTGTTGAGGTAGGCTAATATTGTTTGTCAACTGACAAAGTTCGCCATTTGTTTAAGCATAATTTCTTAAGTTTCATAGTTAATAAAATCTTTAAAATAAATTACATTAATTCTTAATTGATTTTCCTTAGTAAAAAGAAAATTGAGTAAGACTGTGTAAAAGATGTGAGTGTGGATTAGTAATTTGAAATTAGCAACTTGGTATGAAAGAAAGAAATAATGTTGGCCCTCGCCACTATCGAAGTTGCCCATCCCCGTTGAAAAGGTTGCCTCTAGCTATTAACCTGAGATCAGTCCCATGAAGTTCTTCTCTTTAGTCACAAACAGGGGACTGGTTGTAAATCAGTTTTTAAAAGGACATTTTTTCACACAATACAAAAAGCTAAAGGGTGTGTTACACTGCATTATATAAGAGAGGATTGTTTAGATGTCACACCTATAACAGAGTGCGAATTTACCTAGGGGTATCACCAACGCTTTGATTTGTGGGATTGAAAAATATTACAAATGTGTATAGCACAAGGAATAATAATTCAAATGAAAAGCGGCACTGAAGTCAACAAATTAATATTGCTGGCATGGGCCATTCAGAAATCCCCATTAACAGTAATATATGCTCGTTTTCCAGTGATCAAAGTAATTCTTTAAACGAATGGATCCTTTGGTGACCCTGGCTGAAGGCTGCATTTCATTTCATTTCATTTGAATTAATATAGCCAGCTCTCAAGCACAGATCAGGGCTGCGTGGAGGACATGACTTCATTCAATCACCTAGGCCTACTCTCTCCATCTGCCGTAAATCTGGTAAAGCCTGTAGTGTTGAGCTCCACTACCATGCTAATCTATTCTCAACTACTACCATTTTTTGATTCTTACATCTATAAATTATTACTAAAGAACTTACAACTTTCTTACCAAAAATTACCAAACAGTCTAAACCGGCTTAGCTACAAATCAAATCTCCCCTTTCCAACTGCACCGTTATTCTCTCAACTCCAATCATGCAAATGGAATAGTAGATAACAGTTTTCTTATCTGATGGAAGTCAGTAATCAATATCGGCCATTAGCAGAGCATGAATACAGATCAAGAATGATGAACTGAATATCAACTAAGCATGGCTGCAAACAAAAAAAGTGATTTTCATTGCATCAGTATTAAATGTACACATGCATAACGTGTTTAACAGAGCCAACAGATGTATAATCGTTCTAAAAATCATAACCATTCATTCAACATCTGATCTTCAATCACCTTAAAACGGCACATTAATCATGCATACAAAAATCATGTAAGAACCAGGTGATGGTCTTTTTATAGTACGTTAGAGCATCAGCAGTGACATTTCACAAATGGTTCATTACCAGCAAGGAAAATGTGATTGAATGGGCCTCATTTCAGTGTGCTGTGCTACTAGATTATCTCCACTGGGTAAAACCAACACTCAATTAAAATGCAAGCTGAAGGTTCGCTAACATCAACATCCTCACATCAAAATAAATTAATTACAAGTGATGTACCTCAATTCATTTTTCATTTTCATATTATTGGGCACCCTTTAGACTGCCACAAAACAAGAACAAAGTGTCACCATCCATACACCACCAAATAAAATAACTATTCTGAAAATTCTTTAATATTAAAATTACACTGACATTTAAACATAAATATCCTAGTCAAATATGAAGCAGAAAAAAAATTGCTGCCCATTTTAAAGAGACAAAATTCAAGACTTGCTTCATAGTGGGGATCATGTAATCATCACTGTAGAAATGGAAAAAGAATAGTACAAGCCTGCATGAAAAAATCTTAAGATTAAGAAAATGAGAGGAGATATTAATCAAGAACAGACTCAGGATCTGCTGCCTGGGCAGAAACATATGTAATACTACTCCACATAAACAACAGATACGGTAAAGCTGATGCTACTAAAACTACATTAGATATCACACAAGTTCAAAATACACTTGTAGTCACATGAGCAGGTACAGTCTCGTATCTCAAGTGTAAGTGACGCCAAGCGTGGGGGTCTGGAGTAAGGGGGCCTTTACTTCTAAGAATATCCATCTCTGCCAGGTTGCTCTTGACCTCCACCAGCTGAGCATGACAACAAATCCTACGAGGTTTAAAAGAAAGCAATTAGACCAACTAGAATGAGGCCACAAGCCCACCACAACACTCTCCACTCTGTTCCCCATTTTTTTAACTCCCGCTCTCCCATTCCCTCCAAACTCTCCCTCTCACGCCGGTCTCGTGAGCCCCAGCACTGATGATTGCAGACCCCCTTTGTGCACTCATAATAGGTAGAGAATCCTGTCTCCTGGCAACACATCGTACTGAGAATGCCTGAGAGGGGATGAGCCAAAAGGGGGAAGGTAATGCAGATAAAGAAAGGAGTGAGCGATACAAACAAAAAAAGTGGGGGAGGCTGAGTGAGAGGAGTGTAATGACTTTGTGAATGTAAACAAAAGACTAACAGCTATGGGGTTTACAATCAGTTTCAAATTGCAGACAACAATTACATTCAGCTGCAGATCAGAAAAACAAAGTAATAAAGTTAATCATAGGTAACAGACCTGGGCCCACAAACAGCATACACAACCATAAACAAAACTAGAAAATTAGAGAAACAGGAAGTGATTAAAAAAAAAAGTAGATTTATTGAAGATTTATGGATATTTATGCATAAATGAGCACACCAACATAAACAGACCCACTATAAATGCCACCCTGCCTGTTGCTAGGTCGCCATTTAAGCAGTTTAAGAAAAGTATAGCAATATCATTGCTACTTTTTCTAGACACTTTAAATGCAACATTAAACTGAATGCATGTTGTGGAACTTCATAATCTGATAAAATGTATTAAAGATATGTGCTATGGTGTGAAGTGCAACACTGTTCATTTGTTTTCAGTTCATGATACAGTGTTGAGCATCTCAGAACAGCTCACTTCATTTGCTGTGTTCCACATGTCACTCTGAAATCTAAAATTAAACCTTGATGGTTTAACCTTTACAAGAAGATGTAAATTAAGATGTAAAAATTAGGATTAGCACGGTAATTTAAAAGTTTTAATATGAAATTATTTTATTTTTTATTAAATACTCTTTCTTTAGAATCACAATAATCATAATAATTATCATTATTTTATAGCCATATTAAATGGGTCAAAAACTGTGGGAATGCAGCATCTGCTCAAGTGGAACAAGTTTTTTTTTATTAATGTTGACTTTATGGTTACTTAAAAAGGTTTGAGTTGGTTTCTGAAAAAGAATTTATCCAACACCCTAATTATAATTTTTTTGTTGAACACCCCAATTGTCGGTTTAATTTTTTCAATATCATGCAGCCCTAAGAAATGCACTAGTCTATAAATGTGTGCAGGCATTCCTGAATACTGTATGTGCAAGGAGGTAAGAGTGGGTATGTTTGTGTCAATAGGATTGCTGGCGAGTGAAGGACATTTATCAATTATAAAAACTACGATGAAAACCACTCTAAAATCATGTACGTCACATTTCCATTTTCCAAGTCAATTCAACGACATCTGAGACAATACTTAGGAAAGGAAAGGTCACCCCCCGCATATATGATATGCAACAGGAGGGAGATTTGGAAGAATCTTTTCACAGCCGATAAGACATCTTAGTCCATCCCTCTGGTGTACAGACAAACAGAACACAGTTAATGTATTTCAAAACTAACAAGATTGTTCTACATATCAGCATGTGTGGCTGTTTTGCATGCAGTACAGCACAGCTTGAATTGTAATTAGGTTGTCATACGAGGATGGCTGGAGTACAAACTGAGCTCACTCTCTCTCTCTTGCTCACATAAACTCTCATTTTAGAAGCTGCAGTGAAGTGGAAGTTATTTTGGGGTTCCGGCAGTAGAAGAAAAATGACAAAGCAGAGTGTGACGGCTCTACAGAGGATCATGGCATGCATGGCATATTTTCCAGGATGGGGAAGGAAGGATTACTACTTGCAGATAATTCCCATTTAAAAAACACTGCAGACGCCAGCTAGTTTAAAATTACTCACTTTCTCTGAGCAGGAAGCAAAAGGCCTAAATATGCAAGAATTAATTTAAATAATATATATATATTTTTTTTTATGAAACATCTCCCTACAGCCAACATCTGGATTGAGTCAAATGTTTGGCTTTAAGAGTTAAACAGAAAATTATGTTAAGTAGTCTAAGCACAAAATAACAAGAGCAGCAGATGAGCACATTAATATTGTGCCAATTAAACAATTATTTAAAGGTGCAGTAGGACATCTTGGCAAATGCTAACTTTAGCCTGATAGCACTAAAACCGTACTTCCCACCAAATCGCCTTCCAAAGCCACGCCTCCTGAAACCATGAACGCGCACAGCCCAGAAGACCGGAGACAACGTTACTGCAAAACATCATGTGTCATTCACCGGTAAGAAAACGTTATAGTAGTACAGTTAATAACAGTAGCAAGTGTGCAACAGATGCAGCAAGTTTTCGGTTAGTTTAGCTAGCAAAACTTAGTGCAATATTTCTCGCGAGCCAGGGGTTCCACGATGAGAGTCTGGTTGTTGTTGCTGCTTGCCTGCTATTCTCGCTCTGTCTGCACAGCATACGTGAACACGGTGATGACTTATGTCTGCATGAACAGCCTGCGCAGTGGTATGCAAACACACATTGACCGAAAGGGAACATGCTATTAAGCCCTTAATTAATCCATAAGCATGGGGAAAAAAAGAAAGGAAAAAAAAAACATCAGTTTTAGCATTTGTACTATTCTACTTTTCTGCAGTAGTGCTAATATTGTTGGCTCCAGCATAGGGCTGGGGCGGTATGGATTTGTTCTAAGCAGGGTTGAAAAGCAAGATATTCCTGCGGTATAGTGGTAAACCGCTTTAAAATGTATTCTTGCCTTTTCTGCAAATATGCCTCCTAATAACATTTCACTACCATTCCTGTTAATAAATAATCTGAAGAGGAAATTAACTGAACAGAAAAGAGAAAAAGTCAGTGGCCAGCAGTGTAAAGCACCGTTAGCAGACTCTTATCAGTGATGAGAATCTTTGACTCTCTCGTCCTCAAAGAATAACAGGCTGTTTATTTACCATAAGGTGCCTGAGCCAATGGGCCATTGCTCTCATTTCCCCTAGCATCTGCTTATCAACTCCCTCTTCCACTCCTTTTTCTGCCCTTCAGACAAAGAACTAGTGACCTTTCCTCTCCCCTCTGCTCCCTAACCCTGAGACAAACACAATAATGAATGCAAAACCATTTACATTTTCCCTGCCCAACTCTAGGTCACTCAAACACACCCCTCCCCCGCCACAATTAATGCAACACTTTCCCATAGTAGGAATCTCCTTTGTCTATGGTTAAGAGTAAGACTCCCACAATTTATGCTGGAAATACATGATTTTGTTTTCTGTTGTATTGGGATTAGGGCTACACAATTATTCAAAATTAAACCATTTATGCACAGCTTGTAAGTGAAGCACGGCTCTGTGATCAGTTGTGAATGCTGCTTTATCTGAAAGCCAGAGGTCACTCTCCCACAGAAACTCCAAACATGCCTCGCAGGAGTAAGATAACGCACGGCGTTCCAGGAAATCCTTATGGGCATCATACTATCTGTAGCTGAATAAACAGAAAATTGAAGTGCTTTAATTGATTAAACGTGATTAATAAAACACACGACTACAACAACATATGGTTTATCTGAGTTCTTCAAGCCTTCTCTGTATTTTCATGATAATAAAGTATATTTATATACTTCAATGCTAATTGACCCTTCGCTAAGCCCCGCCCTGCTTAGTTACTGCTGCTACGCCTGTCAAGCTTTCGCGTCTAGCACGTCTATTACAGTGTGTATGCACGGTGTCAGACATTCCCAATGAGATAATTAGTCATTTTTGGCGAACATGTGAAATATCTGAGCGAGCAAGACAAAAGGGACTGCAGTGTGCATTCGAGGGATATATCCACGACATATGCAACCGATTAGAGAATAATTTCATAAAAATTGAAGCTAAAGCCTATAGTCACAGCAGCCGCCGCCTCATACGCTGACCATTCAAATGGGAAACACACAAATTGAGGAACAGCTATGTTCGTGCACAGCAGGGTAAGTGAAATGTGAAACTAATATAATAATTATAAATCAAACAGTTTATCCATAAATCTTGCGGAATAACACTAACAGCGGGAGAGCCGCGATTGGATTGGTTTAATATTACTCAGTCAGGGCCAACAGTAGGCCGTCGATTAACAAAATGCTGAAATATATTTCGTTTTTGTTAATCCTGTCGACATTTAGTTGTGAATGGGGTCTCCACACTGCTGGATCCACGCACATCATTTCTCCCCTTGGCTTTTAGATTTTCAGGAAGGAAAAAAATTCCACTCCCCCGTCCAAACTTTTAGGATACCTGGTATCAGATTTGCACAATCCATACGCACAACGCTTCGGCATGTTTCCCTCGCTCGAAAGCTTGCCAGACCTCCCGCGCCTAGTTATGGTTGCTAAGACACGATTGGCCAGTGGCGGTTTTCAGGCGTGGCTTAGCGAAGGGTCAATTGACATAGTATTCTATACAGTAATAAAGGCTATGAAATATGTTGTGTGCCTTATTCAGTGTAAGAAGCCACATCATAAGGATGGTCAACTGAAGTGAGTTTGGAGTAAAAAACATGTTATTAAATGTTGTCTTTTGTTGGAAAAGGTTCATAAATGCTTCTCATGATAGGAAAGAAGTTTGATACTTGTTGCTTTTTCAAATGCACGTTATAAGCGACTCAAAACTCCCAGAGCTTAGATGGAGCAGCATTTACTACTGATCACAGAGCCGTGCTTCACTGAAGAGTTGTACATAAAAAAATTCGAATAATAAATAAAATAAAACAAAAAACAGCCTTTGCGATTTCATAATCGCACTAAGCCAAATCGGTTTAGGCGCGATTTCGGGTTAATTGCAATTAATCGTGCATCCCTAATTTGGATTCAAACTGCATTCTCCTGTGTGCCAGAGTTAGTTAAAGAGGGAAGACAAATTAGAAAGCTATAGCATTCACATGTCAGACCAACAGCTTTGCACCACTACCGCAAAAGAGCTTTATAAACAAAAAATTGTGCCCGAAATATCCAAAGCTGAATCTTATGTAGCTTTTACATTATGTACATTATGTTTTGAATTATTATTAATTTAATTATCAATTTGTTTGGTCTCAGAATTACAGATTTTGATTAGCTTATATTGACCAATCAATATTTGCTTGCTTTTTTTTTTTTTTTTTTACAAAAATCTTGCAGAAATAAGAATTAAAAATTGCATTCGATTTTGGATTAATTCTTGTGATCACAAAATCCTGGAAGGACAGAATAACGTGTAGTGTTTTGCAAATAATAAGTGTAAAATTATCTGTTTGAGTTATAGAGGCCTACGTGGAATATTTTTGCTTTTTCTGTGCCATTTTGTGTGAAATGGATTTAAACATTGTAAAATTTGTAATACAGAGCAGAAAGCACTACATACCTCTTGGTAGCTGAAAACAATCAATTTAGCCAAAATATTTAATTAACAAACATACACAGGGTGAGGGAATGTGTAGAACAATAACAGGCGTTCCAATTCTGTGGAATTTTTCTATGGGCACAAATTTCATGTTAGCTTAGTCACAACACATTCCAAGTAACTCAACATTAACTGGAAAATTATTTTGAATCTGTGGAACTGAAACAAAATCATAAGATTAGAATTGTATAAGTTTAAAAAAAAGAAATATAGAAAATCTTACAAGTTTGGAATCACACAAGTCTGTGTAAATGACAATCTTCATTTTTGGGTGAACCATCTATTTAAGATATGATCATTGTCTCAAACACAAACAAAAACCAAGAAAGTAGACTAACAAGAGCAAACCCTTCTCAATTCATGTAAAGACAGGAGGATCATGTGCCCCGTCAGTGCTTGCAGAGAGGCCAGTCCAGGAAAAAGACCCCAGGTGAAGAGAGACTGCTGATTCCATAAATCTCTCTGACTACTGGGACCTACATTAATCTAGAAACGCATATATTTCTACACTGTATGTCTCTCTTTTTCAATCCGTGTCAAACTCACATTCAACTTGAGCCATCAAACGACACACCCAATCTGAACTAAATCCACCGGTTCAGTGACCTCTTCCATCTGCCTTACATATCAAAACTATTCCCACAACAACTAAAATCACAAAGCAGCTTAAAAAAATAAACACTGCTCTGTCTCTGGATAATTTTTTGTTGCACTTTTTCTTGTTTATGACAAGAGGCAAGTTTGGAGCGTGAATAAATTATAATACTGTAATACAAAACAGAGTGACTACAATATTGAAGTTACAGGAAGAAAATGTGTGTGGAATCCCTGGTGAACAATGTTATTTGAGCAACTGCGAAGTATAAAGCTCACAGTGAGAAGTATAAAGCTCACAGTGAGAAGTATAAAGCTCACAGTGAGAAGTATAAAGCTTACAGTGTAAGACGCGTGGGGAAAATGCAATGGGTGAGCAGGAGTAAAGATGTGAATTGATAAATCTGCTCTTCCAGGGGGCAGAAGAGAAGTATCAGTAAAGTTTTATTTAATGCCATGTCAGCATCTGTGGCTATCTTCGTGGCAAAAACCGAATTACAAAAATACAAGTTACACATATACAATAACAATAAAAATGTAATTAATATTATACAAGATTTTTAACATAACATGATAAAAATTCTAAGAAGTTAAGTGAGCTTAATTTATAACAATGTTTTCTACTTGCATTAAAAGCGGAACAGTCCAATAAAATATGTTTAATTGGTCTTGCAGAACATACATAGAGTTGGGTGGGCAGAAGTTAAACTTGGATACATCTAATTTGTGTATTTCTAATCTGACAAAACCAGCCTACTAACAGTCTTTGATCAGTAACTCAGGCCTGGTCTTTACAGAGCAGAACACTACAAGACACTACACACAAAACCTTGAGCACCCATTAAATTAACTGTATAGTTGAGAGCTACAACACCAATCATATGTAAAACCAGCACACATAATCCCACACTCACACATGTACACAACGGCTTGAAGTTCTCACGCATGTCTTTAATGATTTCGGAGGGGCCAAGAGAGCAGAGGGCTCAGACTGACAGAGCGTGAATATCATTCTAGAACATTCTCTCCTGAACCGCAGCGCTCAATTAAGGATTAAAGACCCCAAACTAGTTTGGCAGTAACGAGGCCTCTACTCAGAGTTATTAGCAATGGCTGCTTATGAAAGAGAGGGCTGGCCTAAAGCTGTCATTGCGGCTGGCTTCTCTACAGCTTAACATATAGAACACCTGCCAAATATTGACCACAGCAGGAATGCTTGAAAAATATGTTGGAGAGACAGAGTGCAGTTTTAGAGCAATATAAGAAGTACCAATTTATTCTGACAGCATGACTTCCCAAATCCCTTGTGTAGTTGGTGCTCTCGTCACCAATCCAGGGAATCCTAGATAGTTTTGTTTCCTAGAAAGGTTACAGGCACGTCCCAGAACTGATTATATCTCCACCAAACGCAACCACTCAGAAACAAATCTATTAAATGAACATCAATCTGTGTGTGCAGTTTAATTTGTTTAACAAAATAATAAATAGGCCAAATTTGAACAGTCAAATGAAATTATTAAAGCATGCACTCAGAAGAATCACTGAAAATAGACATTGCAAATTACTGAAAAACTAATTAGTAGCTTCAACATATGTATACATGCACATACAGATAAGCCAGCAGACACACTCACAGGCATACATTCTGTAAGTATATAGCATGTAATAGATTAAAATCCTCCCTGATAAAGGCATCGCTCAAACCTCGTATACAGGTCAGCCTGCTGCTATGAGATCAGCACACCCGCGGCGCTACCATATTCTCTACCATTTTAGGTCCGGGCCCGCCCATTGTGACCCAGGCCTATAGTGTGAGTAGTGAGTGATTTTCATTCTAGCAGTTCATCCAATAAGCAGCCCGAGGAAAGCTTTGAGTGAAAGCTTCTCAACCAATCAGCGGCTTCTACCCCACGTGTGACTTCGAACTAGGGATGCACCGATATGAACATTTTGGCCGATACCGATGATTCTTCACATTTGAAAGCCGATAACCGATATATTGGCCGATAAATCTAAATAAAAAAAATTATATACTTTGATAGCCTGTATAACAAAATGCTCACCATTAAAAGCCTTGTCTCAAACACTTTTAACATAAATCAAACATATACAATACAGTATAGCCTAGTTTGAACCAGTGTAAGATTCCTTAACTTTTAAAATTAATTTTACACTCATATGGACAACTTTCTTTATTAAAAAATGGTAACACTTTATAATAAAGTTTAATTTTGTTAGCATTAGTTAGCATGAACCAACAATTTTATAAAACATTTTTAAGAAAGTTGTATCTGTTAACAGTAGTAAATGCACTGTGAACTAACATGAACACACATTTTATTAACTAACAATAACACAGGCTATTGCTCTCTGTTAGTTAATGCATTAACAAATTAGACCTTATTGTAAAGTGTTATCAAAAAATCTATTGCCTAACAAAAAATAAAATACATAAATAATGCAAACAAGTCATTGGATAACATTGGGCTGCACATAAAGAAACAAAATGCATGTGGCATTGATCAATAAAATGGAATCGCCTCCGCACGGACAATAAGAAAAATATATTTTAATCAAACAATATCGTTGATGAAAATAATACGAGAACAAAATAATGTTAGTTATTAATTATACGAGAACAAAATAATGTTAGTTATTAATTATAACGCAATGTTTTTGAAAAAATAAACATTTTTAATATTACATTGATAGTAAACATCTTTAATAGCTTAGTTACTGTTTCAAATGACATTGCTGTGTGAGCGCGCGCGCTGAAGCTGAAGAGAACAAACGTTAAAACTGAATCGCTTTGCTAGAAGGTTAATCAACTCGACGGTTGCTGAAGAATGCAAACCCAAAGAATTTACAAATGTATAACAATAGTGAATACAATTATAATTGTATGACAGTCCCAATCATAGCTTTTAATGTTTTGCATTGTTGTTTAATCTGCGCGCGCTGGAGCTGAAGAGAACGAGCACCGGGAAACTGAAGAACTTTTCTAGCATGTTGGTTAAATCCACGAAACGCATCATATGTGAGATTAATCAGATATTTATATTACATCAACTTTATATTACGACTTATCTGCGCAAAATGACGTGAATGCACAATCGAACTTTTATTTCTGCTGGTCATAATGTGTAATATCCCTGTTCTGGACACGCTATTCCCACAACAACGCGCTGAAACGGCAACTAAACAGAGAATTCACAACGTTTTATTACAATAGTGTTCTCATTATAATGGCATCTATGACAGTCCCAATTATAGTTATAAATGTGCATTGCTGTTTGAGCTGCGCACGCTAAAGATAAAGATGATCACCGGTACAATGAAGCGCTACTGCATCATTCATTAACTCAACCAAACGCATCCTATATTAGATTAATCAGATATATATACACAAATTAAACATATTATAACTTACAATGGCACAGAATGCTGCGAATGCTCAAGAGAACTTGACTGTGCTTTTCATGAAGGCTTAACTCCATAGACGCGCTCTTTCCGCCTCAACGCGCTCGACGCACTGAAACACGTGGGCGAACAAGAATTCACAACATTCTTTTGCAAGCGTGTTTTTATTATAATGTTATGAAGCATATGGTGACAGATTTGTGCTGCACATGTTGCACTGAACTGTATCTTCCTTTTCGAAGTGAATCCAATCATTCAGAACCATCATGGCGAACAGCGCGCGTCTCTCAACTGAAGTAAATAATCTATTATCTATCGGCTTTGATATATCGGCCAAATTTTCTTATCGGACCGATAACGATAACATCAAAAAAGACCATTTATCGGCCGATATCGATATGTGGTCGATAAATCGTGCATCCCTACTTCGAACACTTTATTGTCTATGAGTGTACACACACCGGCGGCGCCCAGCAACGGCTCAGGACCTTGTTCAAAATCCTGCCGCGCCACAGAGCGCGATTTGTTTTGTTTTATATTAAATTTAAATGTATCTCAAATTGTCGTTAATGTATATACTGACTTCACCCTGTGCTGCAATATCCATTTAGTTTAATATATATTTACAGAAATCAGCTGCTTGAATGAAAATTGCTGATGTTATCGGATTTTCAGCTGATATTCTCAATTCATTCAGTTAACGGACGCTCTGAGGTAAAGTGTTCAGACTGCAAGTCAGCAACGATTGTATTTAATTGTACAGTACAATCATAACATAGTACAGACATTATCTTAATTCCATAATGTCCTTAAACATAACAGTATTGCTGGCCATAAACTGAGAAAGTGCACGTCCAGTGTGCGATACCTAGAGTGGTCCTAGACGCGACGCGGCACAGCGCTGCGCTTCTTGTCCAGTGTGCGACCCCCCAGTTAGGCTAACGTTACTGCACTGAGCTGAGGACAGCGACACAAGAGCCACACAGGTAGGCTACTGAGTCGCTGTCCTCAAAGCGCTGAAACGGAGATGAAGGGGAACCCGTTTTTTTTTTTTTTTTGTGCTTTTTAACTGGCCCATCCAGTTTTCTGGAGGCCCACCTACAATCAAATTCCTGGCGCCGCTAGTGGATCAGCAGGAAAAAACATTACAGCACTTACTGTGAAATCTGTCTGAAACATCTGTGGATCGACCTAAAAGTTCAAAAATTCAACTCCAACATATCTTCAAAGTGACTAAATTTAATTCAGAATTCAACCATAATTTAGCATTCTATAACCAATTTCCTCTTTTACCATACAGATTAAAGTTTGGGGTCAGTAAGAATGGGGTTTTTTTACTAATAAAGTAACTTTTATTTAGCAAGGACACATCAGAATTGATCAAAAGTGACAGTAAAGACATTTATAATGTCAAAAAAGATTTCTATTTCAAATAAATGGTCTTTTGATATTTCACAATATTACTGTTTTTCTTGTATTTTTGATCAAATAAATGAAACATAAGACTTTATCCTTATCGACCCCAAACCCTTGAACAGTAGTGTCTTATCGTGACTCAGAGAATGTGTAGTGGGGTCATGAGGTTTGGGCAGACTGGAAGAAGAAGATGAGTCTGTGTTATATGCAGTTCTATATATATCGTTTTCCCTACAGAACCAGCCGGTAGTCCCCAAGATAACGGCAACTAGTTCACACACTCACCCAAAACCTTTAACAAGACTTAATGGGAAAAGAATCGCTTAACATATGGTGGAAAATGTGGAAGTCATTTTTCCATGGACAAAGAGTTTAGTTTAGGATTAAAACTGTGGGTGTTTTCCAGACACATCATCTGCCCCGGGCTGCAACAGCATTTTATTTTCATCCACAGAATATTGTATTTCCAATGATGGCTCCACTGGGAGCTTGGCAAGCTGTGAATTTGATCAAATGTGTGCCTGTGTAAATCAATAGCACTTGACAAAAGATAAGTGACATTGTCTGAATTGGCAAAATGCCATTACCAGCACTGCACTGAAACTCGACAGATCATCACAGATCCAGAACATGTTCTAGAATTCATACCCAGTACAATCAACACGCCATGCTAATAAAGTGCCTGCTCCCTTCTTCAGCAGCCTTGGTTCTGGATATATTTTTCCCATATGGATTTTCCCAAAAAGTTTTTTTAAGGGGCCAGGAATCAAACCAACCAGCTACAATGTGTATAACAACATTACTAACTTTGATTTAAAGCAAAAAAGCATTTGAAAATCAGACAAAAAAGTTAAAAGACTGGGTACTTAACCGCTTTAATAATGAGGGAAAGAATTACAATCCCAAGAAGCACTGCAGATGACAATGGATTCAAAAACCAATGAAAAACACAAAACTATTGATTTTTAAAGTGTTTATTTATATAGAAACAACTTGTTAAAAGTACCGACTTCAGTAATTGAAATTTTACAAATGTGAAGCTTTGAGTGCTGTTGAGCGGAATCGTAAACCCCTATGATTGCCCATTGTGTTCACACGCTCATATGTCTGTGATCAGATACAATGATCAGCGCTTCAAAAACATGTTGTAAATATACATCAATGACGCTCTTCACCAAGCACTTACGCAGATACAGAAATTAGAAGGAAAATACAGTTTGAAAGCAGGAATCTATTAGAGGACCGGTCCGCTGATAGATGCCTGCTTGTGCTTTCAAACGCTCCTGCTCCCGCTTTTAACACTTTCAAACACTTCCGTATGCTTTCAAACGTAAATCACAGACATATCGGATGAGCGCGTGAACACAATGGCCAATCAGAGGTGTTTACGATTCTGCTCAACAGCACTCAAAGCGTCACATTTTTTAATTTTTTGTACCAACTTGGTACCGAAGTCGGTACTTTTGACAACACTAGAAACAACATTTTTATTTCACAATATACCCTATAAAAATGTTGTACATGTATACAAATGAAGTATTGAGATCACAGTGAGAATGACATGCATCATTTACAGCACTTCATGGAAGTGGGCAGTAAACGAGAGCTCTTTTGGCACAATTTGCTTGCCACAGTTCTCTGATTGGCAAAGATTTCTTTACAGAATCATGGGTAATGACGTATTCACAAGGAATTCTGCTGTTGAACGAAATAATGTGCACTGATGACTTCAAAAGCATGCCATCAATTAACCTTGTAGCTCACAGTAGGTCCGTCATGAAATAAAAATTGACCCTATTTACTTTGTTAGCGCACATTACTAGTCTTGTGGTGAACACCACAGTTAATACACAGAAAAAATGTGTCGTGGTAATCTTTAAATCAAAATCTGAAAATTTGCTTCCGCTCTGGAATGGCGCTCCTTCTCTGATGTCAGTTTGATGGCTCGGGTTGATTATCCTGAACCACTCCCCTCCAACTGTCAGTCTCCTATGAGCGAGGGATGGAGAGGAGGTGCGCTAAAGTAAATCCCCGCCCTCTATTCAATATTCCGTTTCACTTGGAAATGAGTCACAACACTGTAAAGTCGGTTGCAACTTCCAGTTCATGGGGACTTTAAAGGTTTCTAAGTTATTGTCAAAATTAAAATCCCCCATGAAAATGAATGAGATTTTTATTTCCAGAACCTGACTGTTGCATTCTATTAAAAACTGTAAGTGACAACAAAAATATAATATACCAGTTATAAATCAGTAGTGAATCTGAATAAAATACAATGACAGCATTTTAGTTTTGTTGTGTTGGTGCAAGAATAAATATCTCTTCTAGGGCATAGGAAATTAGTTTGAAACTTTAAAGAGCAGTCTTTCGGTCTAAATATGATGTCTGGCTTTAAAAAAAAAAAAAAAAAAAAAAAAAAACAGGCTCAGGGCTCGAATTTATTTTCAAAGTTTTGTTGATAATAATTAGATGATTTTTTTACTGATTGTGTTTGTGTACTGGTACCATGGCTGGTTTAGGCCTGTTGTTGACAGCTGAGCTGACTCACGAAGATATTCATATTTTTCATATTCTATGCAGTGGTCAGTTCACAACAGTGACAGAAATTATTTTTTTTTTATTAACGGGCAATATTTGCAACCTTAAATTGATTTCCAGGGGCATTTTCAGGGACGTCCCGCGTGACGTCACGCCATTTGGAGCAGCCATCTTGACGGAATAGAAAATGCTATACCGCCGGTGATAATACAGCTAGTCGCGAAATATTTCTATCATGCCCGAGCGATGCTGTGCAGTTGGATGCGATCAGATACGTGATCATACAAAAGGAATATCTTTATACCGTATCCCAAAAGAAACAAAACGGAGAAACAAGTGGTTGGCTGCAATAAACAGGCAAAACGCTGATGCCGGTGTTACTGTTTGGCTTCCAACTCAACACAGTCCAACTCAACACAGCTTTGCAGTCTTCATTTTGGATCAGGTAAGTTGTCCCCTCAAAGGCTAATGAATGATTTCTCGGAGTTCGGGATCAAATGTTATAAATCCACTGTTGCCATAGAAATCCGCAATATTTGTTTGCACTACCATTCAGCATAACATAAGCTTGTCTTAGCCGGACACATCAGGCTCCCAATTTTTCGATATATATATATATATATATATATATATATATATATATATATATATATATATTTTGCTTTAAACAGAAAATCATTTGTTAATCAAACGTTTAGCTGTCGCCCTTTATGATAGAACTATTGGGCATTTTTTTCACGGTTCTAACGGTGTATGGGTTGACTACATTTTTCTACTTTTTTTTGTAGCAGTGAAAGAAAAACCTACCAACATTAGCTAGAAAAAGTATTAAAGTAGTAGAGAAGAGAGCCGTGGAACTGCTCAGTTAGCTTCAGAGTCAGTAACGTGGTAAATGCATTTACCTAACACACTGTAGCCCAATGTCAAAACGTTTTTATGTAATTATATTATTAGTATAATAATATACTAATAATATATATTACCCACGGCAATGGATCTATTATTAGGGGTGGCCCACCCCTAACAATAGATCCATTGCCACTGAGTAGCTGACGGATGTATTCCGTCAAAATGGCTGACACGCGGCTAGGGGTCACGTGACTGGGAGATCCCTATATATGGACTTTTTTTTTTTATTAAACTTAGTGGTATATGCATCACCTTTTATGTCAAATTCTAACATTCAAATTAAATTATATTAGAATAATAACACAATTCCACTGTTACCAGTTAAATGAAATCATTAAATCAAAGCATCAGAACTGGAATTAATATATTTACACTCCATTTACAATTGCATAAATAAAGCTATGAGATAGTTTTTTTTTAATTCAATATTTAAATATGAACTGATTTCTAATTGTAACATTTTAATTAAAGGGTACTTTAAATCTGAAACTAAAACCGCCAGTAAGTGGCGGCAAGTCACTGTCTTAGGGAGTCATTCATTCAACCGATTTGTTCAAACGGCTGATTCATTCAGGAAAAATTGTTCACTGAATCGTTAAAATCATTCGTTCAAAATGCAGATTTCAGTAAAAAAAAAAAATCATCGCTGTCTGTTCACTCTGTTGCATTGAGACTCTGCTAAGGTTTCATTTTTAAATTCTCGCCGGCGAAATACAGGGAAAACAAACAATATTTTCAATACTGTTTTATGTAACTCACAATGTTAATTTACTGTTCATGATTTAACTGTTATATAAAATAAATATCACATTTGCTATTGTGCATGGGAAAACGGCCCTCTTACTGATGTGATATTGTATGATAACAACATAATATGATATAAATATGAGACAAAAACTCATTTAGGGACATACCTATAACTGACATACCTATAACCGCAGTGCCAATGATTACAATATCATAATAGAGACAATACACATCTCACACCACTACGCACATAAAGAATGAACTTACAATTGAACTGAAATTAACCAACTTTCTTCTCTCCTGCTGTTTCGCGTGCAGGAGACAGACGTAATGCTGGCGTGAATGTGACGCGAAATTTCAAGTGAACAAGCAAATCCACAAAGAACGAATAATAAATAAAAAAGTACGCTAATTAGATAGTTTTAATTTGGAAAACATTTAGATATGTCTAAGTCAAATTGCCATCGAAAATTGAAGACCTTTCATTAGTAATAATAAGACTAAGACTTTTTATGGCCTTAAATTTAAAAAATCTAATTTAAGACTTTAAGGATCCGCGGGGACCCTGATAAAACGCATGTGACAGTATAATGAAAACAGTAATGGATCGGTGCACTAGCTCTTAAAGTGACAGCAGACATATGTGTCTGTCATTAATTTTGTTGTCAAAACAATAAAATACAGCTTCAGGATTAATAGCCTATGTATTTGATTTAGTCAGGACTAAAAGACTATCCAGTGTTATTTTATATTTGATTACTTTGTTCAGTTTCTGTAGTATTTCTGAATACTAGTGTTAGAACTAAAACAACTTCTCTTTATTTGTATCTTTATTCTATTGTATTTTTTTATTTTTTTTATTTTATTTAATCCAAAGATTGAAATCAAGCTTCCATGTGTTGTGTAAACACTTAACAACACAATTTCCCCATTGTAAAAAACGCAATGAGTGAGCAAACATTTAGGTGAGATAAATGTTATAAAAAAAAATTGTCAAAAAATGACCCCCCCAGTTCCTGGTGTTCTTTTTGAAAGAGACAGCAGGACAGTAAAGATAGGACTTTAGTCACTAGGTGATAGCACTATCAGATCACACCCAGCCCTGCTGACGATAACACACACTAAGTCGACTGTATGCCAATCTGTATGGACCACTGCAGTGAACATGGTCTCAATATGATGAGCGATCTCATGCATTACACACAAGCAAGAAAAACAAACCAGCAGGTGTGTTGAGCGCACCTCGGTGTGCGTTGCTCCCTCAGGCTCAGCAAATCTGTCAGGGGCTATTACTGAGAAAGAGGAAGAAAGAGACTCTCTGAATGTCAAACATTAAAGCAAATGCCATTTCCACACAACAACTCTGTATAGAGAAGAAAAAAAAACGTATAGAAGATAAAAAGATAGAAAGATGGACATTCTTTGACACTATCTGCAGAATGATGGGAGAGTGAAGTCTCTGGACTGTATAGATAAATAGTGTAAAACTGCACTAACAGTGCCACTGGATGTGTATGAATGTGATATAGCAGCAAGGTCTGCTTCAAAAAGAACTGAATATGCATCAAGACTGCTGTGGGGCACAGCACATTGTGTGGCACCATACATGCATGCAATATGCAATCCATGTTTCTCTCAACATTCAACAGGGAATGGACCAATCGGTGCATGAAATTCACTTTGCCTTTGCTTTGAATTAAATATTCTCTTAACCATTCAAAGAGTAAGTAACATAACAGACATGCAAGAACAAACTCTGTTTAAAGAAAAAAACATCACCTGGTGATAAAAGAAGATTGACGTTCTTTGGGTTGTCACAAAATGGCACTATTATCAGCAAAATGAGATGAGAGTGGAGCATCTTCTTGACTGTAGATAAAATGTAAAACTGCTCTTAACAGTGCCACTGGATGTGTATGAAAGTGATATAGCAGCAAGGTCTCGGTACGTGAAATACACTTTGCCTTTCCTTTGAATTAAAGGGGTTGTTGATTATGATATCACATTTCTAACTTTAGTTAGTGTGTAATGTTGCTGTTTGAGCATAAACAACATCTGCAAAGTTACCACGCTCAAAGTTCAAAGCAAAGGGAGATATTTTAATTTACAGAAATGGCTTTTTAAGGACTAGAACAAATGACTGATAGGGACTACACAAGCTTCTTCCCAGGTTAGTGACATCACTAACCCTAAAATTTACATAAACTCTGCCCCCGAGAACACGCAACAAAGGGGGCGAGTCTATGAGAATAGGAAGAGTTGTTGTAGTAGATCACATTTGTGAGTCTGCTCAAGCTGTCGCATTTGTCTTTTCACATTTATTGCAATACACAGTGTTTCCCCTAGGATTTTTTTCAGGTGGGTGGTAGCGGGCGTGTTACGGATACATTGTGTGAAATTTTTAGTAATCAAAAATCATGTCCAATTAATCATGAAACTTTTATAATAAACATTTAATAAACTTATACAATATTTTTAAAAAAATCATGAAATGTTTTTTTTTTTTCCCCTCACAAATTCTGTGTTGTTTTTTTCTGGTAATCAAATGAAGACAAAAATTTTTTTTTTAATTTCTTTTAATCATTTGAAATTAAATCAAACTTTTTTGTCTTTAAAAGCTTTACTGTTAAAATAAAAACATGGAAGAATTTTTTTTTTGATTGATCAATTTATTGTATTGTATTAGTGTTAGTATTATTATTATTATTACTACATTGAGACCTTGCAACATGGGGACTAACGTCCCGGCAAGTTGGAAATAGGAAGTCTCGTGAGAAGCGAGAACGAGCGAGTAACACAAACTGCTTTATGGCAAAAAAACACACACGCCCCCCTCAATGTGTATGATGTAATACCCACCTCGGTAGACATAGCTCCACACGATAAAGTTGGCCGGCTCAGATAATAACAAATGCACATGAGCAGCGGTAGAAAGGGGGAGGAGGGTGCCCCAAGTGAGTTTTTTTACGACAGTGTTGTGAAATATACGCCCCACATCCCGTTGAGAAAACATGCGACAACAAAAGTGAAAATCAGCGAAGAAATGGCTAGAGTTGCCAAGTTCCCATTTAAATAGTATTTTTGCGGTTTAATATTCACACACTAGTCTATTGCGATTTGATTTCAAGTGTAGGGGAGAACCGGGGTGAAAGTAACACGGGACGAAAGTAACAAAGCGATTTTCTCTGAGCCCTGACTACATTTGCGTTTCAAGCTATGACAGCATGTTCAGCATGCAGCCAGTGACAGAGCTGCTAAATATCACGTGATTTCATCATCGTTTCCCGTGGTTAGGTCCGGAAAGCTATTTACGAGTACGGCAAGTAAATTACTGAAGCGGTCCTTTTTTTCTATTTACAAGTTGTTTCTCTCGTTTCATGTGTCACAGTAATGATCAATCTACATGTTATTCAGTGCTGCAACACATGATAAAGTTAGCCTTGTCAGAGTTTTTCGGTATACAAGTAATTCGGGTTTAAGTGTCAGGAGTTAACACTTGTTACTTTTGTCCCGCTGCTGTGTTTACACATAGAAACAGCTGGATGGAAACATGACTACAGTTAGATTATTTTGATAATTCATGAATTTATCTTATTTAGTTTAATTGTCATATTGTTCATTATGTTGAATGTTTTATAAAATGGATTGACATTCACAATACAAAAATATTTTAAGCAAATCAAGTTTGTAGTGTCTGGTTATTTTTGAAACATTTGATGAAACTGAAATTTAAAATTAAAATGTAATGTTAATTTTTTTGCAAAGAAAAATGACAAAATATGTTTGCAGTTATATGAACAGAGTCATAGTTAATGAAAACCATAGGAACACAAAATTAAAATATAGATGTATTGTTGTAAATGTAAATTGTTAATTTCGTCCCAACTGACGGGGTCGAAAGTAACAATGTGCAACTTATGTTCAAAGTGAAATTATACTGAAGTCATTCGACATTTGTACAAAATACCACCTGGTATTGATAGACCACACTTGTGAGTTATTAACCACAGCAAAAATATATCTCTGTCTAAAACAATATCTTTTAAAATTATGTTTTCCTGAAAAATGGTACTTTCGCCCCTGCTCTCCCCTACTGAACTGCTATATAGCGAAAATCAGTCGCTAAAGTTACTACATGGAGCTCGTGTGTTTTGTTTTTTTGGAATATATTTTTTCATTCTTTCAGGGGGGCAGGGGGTAGTTTTGAGGGGGCGGGCCACCCCCCCCCCCTCAAAACAATGGTAAGGGAAACACTGCAGTACATAACACAAATGCAATAGAATGTCTCTCTGTAGGCATCTTAACCCCCTGGGGTCGGCGGTCACACCGGCGTGACCAGCTCGCTTTTTTTCTTATCAGTGCAAAAGAGACTCAAATTACTCTGTTGATTTTGATCTTATATATAAGTAGGGTTGGGTATCGTTTCAATTTTAACGATTCCGATTCTGCTTATCGAATCCGGTTCTTAACATTCTTGGTTTCGATTCCAATATTTATTGGAGGGAAAAAGGAGAGCAAATACTTAAATTTGCTCCAAATATTGATTTGGGGAGAGCCGTTTTTACAATATACTGTAAGACAATCGCGGGATAAGTGGCAAACATAATCGAGAGTAGGCTATGTGTGTGTGTGTGAGAGAGAGAGAGAGAGAGAGAGTGAGACAGAGAGAGAGACAGAGAGAGAGACAGAGAGAGAGACAGAGAGAGAGAGAGAGAGAGAGAGAGAGAGAGAGAGAGAGAGAGAGAGAGAGAGAGAGAGAGAGAGAGAGAGAGAGAGAGAGAGAGAGAGAGAGAGAGAGAGAGAGAGAGAGAGAGAGAGAGAGAGAGTGTGCGCGCGCGCGTGCGTGTGTGTGACCCTACATTATAGGATCAAAATATCCCCATAAAGATGGCAATATCCAAAATCCTTGTCGGGATTTTTTTTGGAAAACGGCTTATAAATCAGACTAAGTGATGTTTTTTGAAAATTCAGAAACTTATCTGTGATAGGGTTAGTGTAGGGGGGTAGAATACACAGTTTGTACAGTATAAAAATCATTATGTCTATGGAAAGTCCCCATAAAACATGAAAAAATAACATTGCTTGGTCTGTTGAAATGAGAGGCCTGTTTGATCAAATTGAAACCTTGTCATCCCAGTCTCATCAGCTGGACTGAAAGAAGTTTTAGTGCACTTAGGACGCTGAAAACATGTCTCAGAGCAATGGTCACAAGTGACACTTGACAGTATTGCTGTGTGTCGTGTCCAACAGGACAAACTTGACAGTATTGATCCAAAACATATGCCAACAGTTCATTTCTGTTAAAGGGATAAGTTCACTTATTTTAAAATACAAATTCTGTCATCATTTACTCACTCTCAAGTTGTTTCAAACCAGATTCTTTCTTCTGTTGAAGACAAAAGAAGATATTTTGAAGAATGTCGATAACCAAACAGTTGATGGTAGCCTTTGACTTCCATAGTATTTTTTTTTTTTCCTACAATGGAAGTCAATGGCTACAATCAACTGTTTGGTTATCGACATTCTTCAAAATATCTTCTTTTGTGTTCAGCAGAAGAAAAAAACTGGTTTGAAACAACTTGAGCGTGAGTAGCCTAAATGATTTTCGTTTTTGGATGAACTAATTAAAGATGCAGACGTGTTTGGCTTCTTCAAAAAGCAAGGAACAAGACAGTATTGCACTATTGCATTGCACTATGAACGGAGTAAAGTCTCTGTTAAACTGCCTCCTTGTCTTTATTAGTTACCTGTAACATTACAGAATTAATGAATTAACGTATTGTTAAGGTCAATATAGACTAAAAACCTTAATACATGATCCTATTCCTTTCTTGATTCCTCCACTTCTCGGGATGTCCCCAGTCCCCACCAATCTCAAAATCAAATCTACGCCCTTAAAGAGAAGTATAAACATACCATTTCGATGATAACATGCCTCTGAAGTTTGCACCATTACAATACTTATAGGCAACTATTCATCATATCTTCCTCTCCATGAAACACATGTTAATGCTCAGTAGTACACACATATGGTTCTTTAATGTATTTGCATTTTACTAAAATGGAAATTGGACTAAAATTCATTTTCTATGGGCATATATGTGGCTGAAACAGGTAGTGCATCCCAAATTTTTCAACATTAACATTTTAATATAACGTTATAGTCCTATATGGCCTTTAGAAAAATGTTTTTTTGAGGAGGTGGTAGTGCACTATAGGCCCTTGTGGAGCGGCCTAAGCTTTTGTCCTTAGTGGCATTTTTTCCTTGCATTACTTTTACTTTTACACTTTTACTTGAGTAAAAAGCCTGAGTTGATACTTCAACTTCTACAGAAGTCTTTTTAAACCCTAGTATCTATACTTCTACTTGAGTAACGAATGTGAATACTTTTGGCACCTCTGGTTTCAACCGAGGAAAGACGTCAGTGAAACAGCTTGTAAACAGTGTCATGTAACGTCACATTTACCTCAGAAAAACCATATCCAGTGACCATGAACTCGTTAGTCAGCTAGAAAAATTAACTCTAGAGAGGAGCATTTTGCTAAATATATGCACCATATTACATATGCATTTTATTTTATTTTATAATTATTTTATGTTTTTCAATATTTAATGCATGTTTGAATAAATCTGGCAAGTTTTTCTGACAGCCACCATTTAAATATTTATATAACTTTATTATTAGAAAAATAAATAAAAGTGTAATTGTTTGTATACAAACCAGTAAATCTTTAATATTAGGCTATAGTAGGCTAATGAAACAATTTTAATGATACAACTGACTCCCATAGTTTACAGCATTGGTTAAGAGATTTGTTTTCCTTGAGAAAATTTGCCATGTATTGTACCTGATATCCAAAATAATCAATATTGAATCGAAATCGAATCGAATTGCAAGCTTGTGAATCGAAATCGAATCGGTGAAATTTGATGTCAATACCCAGCCCTAGGAATTAGCATGAAAAACAATTACAAAAATATTTCATTTAGTGAATAAAGTGAATGGAGTCTCTTCAAATAAAGAGTGTTGATTACATTATTAGACCAATAGGTGGCAGCAAGTGAGTGTTAAATGTATTTTTTTCATTGAATCAAAAGATTCGTTCAGAAATGGTGAATCATCCATTAACTAAAAAGTATTTATGGAGTATCAAACAAGTATTCATTCAAAAAAAATAAATTTAATAGACTCGACTCATTAATTGTCTGATGTATTTATTGATGATCTCCATTTTAAACAAAACAACACAACAAGAACAATTTTAAACAAAACTGGTTCTCATTTTATCCAGAATTATGCGGCTCTAGTTCGAAGACAAATGTCTGCTCATCTGTGTTTTGTACCTGAGTGTGAGAGACTGCTATTGCTGCTGCTAGTAGCTTTATCTGGTGTGTGGAAACCTGTGGTATTGCTGCTGAGAGATCGCACCGAATCAAATGCGGTGCATTCCTTCAAATTGACCCCGTGTTGAAGCAAATGTTTCATCATATTGGAGGTGCTTCCTCCCTTGCATGAAATGTCTTTCTTGCATGTTATACAATTCGCTGTATTTTCATCTTTTTTTGAAAAGCTTAACCAAACTTTTGAACGTTTGCCGCGCTCTACCATCGTAAATATAACGTACAGCGCATGTGCGGTGGGCAGGTCCTGGCAGATCAATACAACAGTAAACAAATGCTCACTGCCATTCACCGCGCGCGTGCGCGCGAGCATCACCAAAGTAAGGAATCGATAAGCGGAATCGAAATGCGCGTGTCTTATCAAATCCCCGGTTTTTGGCATTTTGGAACCGGTTCTACAATGGAACCGGTTCTTGATACCCAACCCTACATATAAGTGTTATACATCATTCAATCCTGTTTTATACTCACTAAACAAAGTGTTGTGCTTTTTGTCAAATAAAGAAAAATAAACATGATGCGAGTTTTGCCTTCTCTGTCAGTGAAGTCCATTCTGAAACGCGTCCGAAAATGAACTGTAACTCAGCGAATACTCAGTCACGCAGGCACACAGGCATGAAGCTTGATTTCTCTTCTTTTAAATTAAGTAATATAAAAAACAAATATTCTCAGTTTATGTAATCTGTATGAAAAGAGAGAGATGTCAGTCTTTTTCTTTTCAGCTCATTAAGTGCTAATGTACCACGCACACAGAGAGTGCTCTATTCAAACCCAAATGATTTGAGGCAAGCCATGCAAACATGCCAACGCCCACATCAGCTGGATAAAACACATCACGTTTAATAAGAATCATGTACTTTACCTCATCTTGCTGCGCTGTGATGAATAATACTCTCGTAATAATCCTGGAAAAGTTACCTCAGAAGTCCTAGTTTCATTTCAAGGAGCAACGGATCCAGCTGATGTAGTAAGTTATTTATTCTTAAGTGCTTTGTTCTAATCGCGATATTGAATAGTGTCTGTAAACAGCAAAAAGACTGTTTAAATATCAAAATGTACACTCTTAAAATCAGCATTTATTGATATAATTGATTATTAGAACTAAAACTTGATAATCATGCATGAATGCATATAATTTTAACTGAACTTAGGACTGGTGGTTGTGCTTAAGATATTGTTGGTCATTCAGTGTTTCTGTAAAAAAAATAGATAATAGTAATTATTATTAAAAGATAATAATCCTACTACTAATTCTACTACTAATAATGACAATGTACAACACATGAGCGGCTGGGTTCATGAATGTTAATCACGTTGTCAGTGTTCGCTCGAACTGATTTGCTGAAATTTAAACAGGGATGAGTGCCATTCAATGAGATTGCCGTGTGCGAATTAGTTCCGCCCACTTCCAGAGAAACCGGCATATCTTCTGCATGTTCTTGAAAGCGGAATAATTCCAGATGAACTCCATTATTTTGACAGGAAAATACAAACAAGAATAACGTTTTCATGTAGCGCGTCGATTTTGCGTGGTATGTAAGACTCTCGTTCTCTCTCTTTGCGTGTGTGAGAGCACACGACAGCAAGTCGTGCGCCTTCACACTAGAGTTTACGGTACGTCAAATACAGGTACGCTGAGCTGAATTTGAAATACTAGTACAGATCACTTTAAGGAGAGCGAAACAGTCAGTGTTCAGCGAGTGAAAATATATCTATGCTAAACTTATACTTGGCATCTAACACACACACTGGCGAGTAAAATCTAATAATTTATTAGCCAATGGCTAATGATAGACATTATTTAGTCGCCCAGAGAGAAATTTCCTCGCATTGTAGAGGGTTGCTGATGTCCCCAGAATGTGTATGTGAAGTTTTAGCTCAAAATACCCCATTAATAAAAAATTATAAAAATAACCCCAGATAATTTTTTATAGCATGTTAAAATTGTTACTTTTTGAGGGTGAGCAAAAACGCATCGTTTTGTGTGTGTTCCTTTAAATGCAAATGAGCTGCTGCTCCCAGCACAGAGGACGGAGCTTCAACAGCTCGTTCTTAGTTAATTTATGTAGCTGATGTGGAGTTAAATATCTTCAAGTCATTGATTAGCATATTTTGTCATGATAATCTATAGATCGCTTTTGTTGGAACTGTTTTAATGGAGATTTTAATGTAAATACAGCATTTGATGCATTTTAGGTTTTCATTTTAGCCTTTGTCAAATAAGAAGTTAGTGTATGAGCACTTCAGTGTTCTTGCACAAATTTTGGCTCTGAACACAAGCTCTCTGATTCTTTGATTGAGGTTTCTTGCTGAGAGTGAAAGCCTGTTAGCTGAGATCAGACACTTTCATTGGGATTACTGGGCTGAGCTGCCTGTCTGACCCTGACTGATCTATAAACTGAGAGACAGCTGTCTGTCTGTTTGACCACTCCTGAATTAACCTCTTTGGATTCAAGACCAAGAAGCTTCTAGTGTGTTTGTATCACTGTGTACATGTGCAAATGAGTGCATGTTGTGTGGGCTTATCGGCTTTCAAATAACATGGGCAGTTGAGCTTGAGAAGCGAGTGACTTGTAGGAATATTATCAGATTTCATCAATAAGTGACTTATTTGATGAATTAATGTTCTTCTGTCATTGAAATTGTCAAATATACAGGTTTAACTTTATATGTTTCGTTTTAGTTCTGTAGAGAGTCAATAATCTATTTTAAGAATGTAATATTTGACTGAAAAGGTCATCTGTGTGTTTTCTGGTCTGGTGAATGTGGCTTTGTTAAACAAATATGTCTAGGTGTGAGCTGGATACTGATGCGAGCCATAATCTACCCAGAAGGCTTCCACTGCTTCACTGTCCTCATATTGCCCTCCAAACATCAACAAAATCAAATATGGTGTTTTTACGTAACAGCAAAATAGATGTTTTTTGTTTATTTGTTAGCAAGTATTGAAACTACTTGGATCGAGAGGAGTATGTTAGATCTGAAGGTTGTTTAAGTTTTTGGAAATTATGCTTTCCCACAAAAGCTTACAGACTACAAGATTCTCTAGCCCCAAAATAGTCGTTCTGCCAGATATTCTTAGATTAAGTAATTTTACGTAGCGTCTTCCTGGAATGGTGCTGCATTTAAATAATGACACAATTAAAGGTGGTGTGGAGGAGGAAGGCAAGCTGTTAAAAAAACAACTGGGAAATGGTAAAAGAAGAACAGGCACACATAAATCTCTGCATTCACAGTAGATGGAGGTCTCCCCCCATAGTCAGACAATGATGGAGAGACTCAAGAAGAACTTACTCTTGTAACTCTTTCATTGGTTAAGAGAATCCTTTTAAAGGGGTGGTATAATGCCCCTTTTATGATGTAAAATAAGTCTTTGATCAAACCTCTACGCACACCTTGGCAACAGAATCGCCATTGGCTAGTAAATCTAATAATAGATTTACACACACACACATATATATATATATATATATATATATATATATATATATATATAAGCTTCTCTTTGTAAAATGCCACAGCTTTTTAACATGGAACCGTTTTAAACCACAATAGGTAGGATATATGAGACAGAAAAAGACCCAGTATTAATCTTCATTTAAATCATCTTGCAAAACATATTGAATAAATAAGTCAAGCAGAACAACGGAATGGCTTTGCAAAAAATGACACGCCATAAACCTATATGGTAGGGCTGTGCGATTAATCGAAATCGTAATAAAATCGCGATTTGAGCATCCACAATTTCTAAATCGCTTCATAGCACGATTTTTTTTTCGCGCTCCCGGGCTCCAACCTCCCAGTATGCTATCCGAACCAATCAGAATGCAGCGCGCCTAAATTGAGCGCGAGAACAGAACAGACCGGGCGGGTACCAGAGATTCAATGAACTGCAAACAGGTGCGCGTGCCAGAAGGGAGCGCGAGTGCATGGAAATATTAGCGCAAAGGGGCTTGCCTCACCAGTTTCTTTCTCTGGGAAGGTAAGGGAATACCATTACCTGATTGGTTTACAAGTAGTTCCCTCCGCTGCGGCTGTCAGTCATTCTCCATTCAGCGTTCAAAGTTCAAACAGCGCGTCTCTCGTTCGGTTACGACAGTCAACGATGAAACTCTCTCCAAGATGATTCAATGTTTATATTATTATACTTGATCTGTAGATAAAGCTCTATGGTTTCACATCTTGCTGGACTGTACCTTAATCATGTTCGTTTCTGTGTCTGTTAGATCACAACACTGGAGAGCAGAATTGTTCTTCACACGCACAGTAACTGAAATTTAAAACTTAAAAGAAAAGGCTCAATAAACTATTGCATAGATAGATAGCCTGCTATATAATACACTATGCATCGATATGTCATTCCTTTGTGCTTTTAACTTTTCAATGCGCGCTGTGACTGTGTTGCTTCAAGCGCATCATTCTGCGCTCTGGATGCGCATAAGCGCTGTGTGCTGCACTGTATTGGAGTCTTTCATAATCATATCGTAATACTTTTGCGCAATGAAAGATTATTAATAGCCTTTTTTGTTCAGTCCTATCTATCATATGTTGTTGCCTCATTAAACAGCTGTGCTATACTTAATATATGTCTTAATTTTATAGTAGACTATATATAAAATAATTGATCTTTTTGATTTTTGTTATCTTGTTTTTCATGAATGTATTTTACAACAATACAAAGAGCAATGTGTAACGTTTTACCAGATGTAGTGCTACACGATAAAGCTCTAATTGGTTTCCTTTGGAAATACGTTTCAAATTCACACAGAATGCATTAAAACTGTAAAGCATGTCTGTTTGTGTCAAAATCGTGATTAAAATCGAAAAAAAAAAAAAAAAAATCAGGAAATCGTGATAGGTTTTTTTGTCCAAATTGCACAGCCCTACTATATGGTGACAAACGTATCTGATGCATTAAATTTTACAGAAATCAAACCTGACATTTCATTTGAAATATTTCACCCTGTAGCCAAGAGCCTTAAAAACAGTTATTTTATTTTGCAGGCCAGGAAAGCTTGAGGCTTCAGCTTCTGCAAGTGAGGATCTTTCTATGATGCTGAAGGAATTCATATTCTCGCCAGTAAAGAAAGTGGGACAGATAAGTAGGGCTAGAATACGCAATACGCTAATATTTTTAGGGAAGCCTTGTTTATTCAGGATGCACAAGAGAAAAAGTAATCATTAACCTTCTACAAACAGTTAAACTTAAGTTTTCCAATGTGTCAGTAGAGAGTCTTCTCATGTGCTATGATAAATGTCAAATCATTGTAAACACTATAAAGAATGAAGCAAAATGTCAAAGTTCTGATTTTAAAAAGGTGGAACGTGCCTCTGGCTGAACAAAGGACATATTAAATGTGTGTTGTATTTGTGTCAGATGAGAGCACACCAGAGAAAAACAGTAAATCTGAGGATAACAGAACACCTAGTGCTGCCTAAATGCATCGCTTTATACAGAATGAAAAGGGAGGGGAAAGAGAGAAAAAAAGAGAGAATGCTACTGAGCTGGCAAACAAAACAATTCCTTCTGATACTCGCGCACAGGATGGAAAGGGATGAGAGAATGACACCGAGAAGAGATGTGCCTTGTGATGTGGCCATGAATTAAACATGAATCCATTAAGACACTTAACAGCTGGCTGCCAAAAAGCATTTTTTCAGAGGAAAATCGACAGTAGCAAAAGCCATTATACTGGTCACACACACAATGCAAAAGGCTCACTTAAAACAGACAAAGATTTTAGCATAAAGAATTCAAAAACTAGGTTAAACTTCATAACTACCACTGGGTAAAATAGGTTTTATTTGTTCACAACAGAACAAATTCCACTTCAAACGTTACTGTTTGCCAAGTACCATAAAAACACGGCTTATTATATCCAGAGGCAGTCTCCAGGGAAACAATGTGTTCTGCAGTCAATTACACCAGGGTTTTTCCTGGCTCAAAATGAGGCGGAGGTGGTAAAATCGTAACACTAAGGGGGTCAGGGGGCATGCCCCCCCAGGAGAAAATTTTGTACATTTAAATATAAATTCATTAATCTGGTGCACTTTGAGTCACTCGAATCTGTTGTTAAAAAAAATAATAATAATCCACCCGTCAACCACCCATATTCTTTGATTTAGATAACTGCATCTGATCATCACATTACAATTATTCAATTAAGCATGATAATATGGTAACATATCAGTGAAGTAGGCTGATTTAAAATTAACATTTATTTAAATTAAAAGTTCTTCTTTTGGCAAAATTATATTTCCTTTATAGCCTAAACAGAGGCTTTACTCCCTTTAAACTTAAATTGTCAATGTTTCATTTTTGAAAACACTCTTATCGGAATAATTTTTTGTAACTTTATAAAGGGAATCAACTTTATAAGGGCGATACATCCGCGATATTGATGCGATATGGCTCAGCTTGTCAGTTAACTACGGCTCTTTGTAGTAAATGCCGCTCCATCTGAAAGCAGGTGAAGGCGATTTACTACTAATCAAGGAACCGGCTTTACTGACGAGATGCACATAACAATATCGTGCGATATATCGCCCAGCCCTATTGAGAATGAATGTAAATGTGAGATGGCTCAAGAAACTGGTGACTAGACCCCTAATCACCACATCCCTGAGGATGTTAACACCTAAATCCAAAACTTAATGCAATGACAAGGTCATGTCATACACGCACAGAGACAAGCTGTTGACACCCATGTTCAAGGTTATACTCGGCAGGTGGGCCTTGCAGATGCTTTTTAGCTTTTGTTTCCTAACATCACATGAAAAACTCACATAATTCACTGTAAACTTCGTTCTTCCCCCTTTACAACATATAAACTCAACTCACATCCATGCATGATCACTGTCTAATCATAGCCCCAGAAGCATAATGTAGAAAATTATCATGAAGGCTGTAATGAAAGGGTTTGTTTGGGCAAAGATGAGAGATAGATGGTTGATTTATTGGAACTGGGCCAAAGCCCAAAACGTTATTTGTAAAATATTACAAAATAGGTTGCGTATGAGCACCACGGGCTAAATGTAAAGATTGCGACAATAATCCTCCCCTCATGCTGAGAAAATAGCACATAAAAAAAATTGTGCATACTAATGATTGTCTAGGGAAAACATCACTTTTTCCCGCACGCTAGGGTAATTTACATATGTAGGAAAAGATTACAATTTGCCTTAACATTAGAGTGGTGTTGACTTGAATGCTAATGCTGAGGCAGGACGTGTGTGTAAGTGTGTGTGTGTGTTGAGGGGGTTGATGTGAGACAAGAGCATAGCATGTTGTTTTGTTTTTTCAAGTCTGTGCAAATTTGCTTTTTCTCTTACACGCTTGGCAGTGAATAATGTGTAATGTTTCTCAATGAGATAAAAAGCCTAAAATTGGTTTCTACACAGCTGCTTTACTTCTCGCTTCCTTACTTCTGGAGGAACTAAATCTCTTTGATAACATACAACATAGTGACAAAGGTCTTATACACATGATTTCATTCCCCCAATCTAGATTATCATCTAATTGTAGAGAGCTGGAACGGACTTCTTGCTTCTGTCTGAAAGTGAAGTGCAGCTTTAAAACAGTCTCTGAATTTGGCAATGTTTAACTGTTTAAATGTTTGGCTAATGCTGGACCAGGGATAAGGTAGTTTTAAAGGGCTAATCTTAGTATTATGTAGTAAAGGCTGATTTATACTTCTGCTACGTCGTAGGCTGTGTAGCACGCGTAACCTATGGTGTAGCCTGGCGTGCACAGAGGCTATGCCGTAGGTCCAACACAGAAGTATAAATCAAGTGTCAATATTTGATTTTATTCTCCAGCAGATTCTTAAGCAGACTGATAACAAACTTTATTTTTCCAGTTAATGTTTGTGTAAGAGAGACGGAAAGAGACAACAGTGCTGGAACATAAAGCTGAGTAGAACACTGCTAAAGTAAATCCCTGTAGACATGATTCCAGCATAGTGAAAACACACAGACACACACACACACACTGTGACTGCACCAAGACTTGTGTACACACCTTCACACGGACATACCAATGTCAAACTGGCACACATGCACGCGCACACACACACACACAGTCTTAGCAAATATAATCTCACACTGGAGCCTGACCACTCTCTCCCACACAAAACGCATAAGCCTATACACCATGCATTAGAAGCCACATACTTTTAGAGAATATGTTCCCTCCTACCAATTTGGATTAAAAAATACATGTTTTTGGATTAAGAAAAACTGCTGCATGACTGACTACTTTTCATACTACATTTAATAAATGCTGAAAAATGCTGATTATCTAAGATAAAATTTGCGAGCTAAGTGCACCACACATAAACACTGTCCTCGGAGGACCGGGAGGACACAAAGGAAGGATCATGTTAACCCAACCTAGCAGTCTCTAAACTAGGGGTCGACCGATATGTGATTTTCAGGGCCGATGCCGATTATTACAGATCAAGTAGACCGATAACTGATATTTTAAAACCGATATATATATATATATATATATGTCTGGTGTAAAAATGTAAGTTAATGTCAAAATTAAGAATAACAAAGACTTTTGACAAATGCTTTCTTTAAATTATTTTAAACATATCTTTAAATCTGAGAACTGTTAATAATAACATTATTATTATTATTATTAATAATAATAATAATAATAATAATAATAATAACTAAAAAAAAATGTGCAGGGAGCACCCAGCAGCATTCTGTAAAACTTAAAGACTCTATTTTAATGGTTAAATTAAATTTTAGTAATCAAAAAGCATTTCTAATTAATTTAAATCAAACTTATTCAATTTATTTACAGTTTAACAAAAATTACTTGTTCAGGGCCCTATGCAAAAACGAACTTTTATTTTGACGGGTTGCCGTGGAGTTCTTTGAGTTTCTGTGCGTTTATGATATGACGATAACTTTTCTCAGTTGAAGCTTTAAAAAGCTCATGAAGTGACTAAGCGGCTCTGGAGATGATGTTTATGCAATCATGTCCTCATATAATGATGCGGCTGAGGCTGAAAACAGCGCAAGCGTCACGCGTGCTCAAGTGTGTGTGTGTGTGGTAAATGAAATCACGCGTCTGCACTATTCATTTAGAGACACGCAGGATTCATATTTAAATAGTCTTTTTGCGGTTTAAAAATTCGATTTGATTTGTACTGACCTGCTTTTTATTAATTCATCAAGAAGTTGACAAATTCCGTGACATTCCGCTTTATACAGTAAATTCCGTTTTTATGACTGGATTCCGCGATTCGGTCCGTGTTTTCTGCATCGCGGACATCACAGGACCCTATTATATTGAGGTGTTTTGCAACTTCAGTGTAGTAATTTATTGCTACTTCAGCAAAGTCTGCTACTGCCTTAACTTTGAGAGACAACTGATGCGTGATCAGTGCAGCAGTTCCAGTCAGCGAGTGCTGTCGGTGTGAGTGCTAAACTTTCAGTGCCTTCAGCTTTCCGCATTGATTGGCCAGACTCGTGACTCCCAACAAATCAGATGTGCGGGACATTGCATTGGTCTAGTCTACAGAGTGGTGAGTTCCGACAGAGGTGGCTGCGTCAGAGCCAAATATAGCGCATTTCAAAATTAAATTATTTTATCGGCAAATCGGTTTTGAAAATGGCCGATACCGATAACCATAAAAATGCTCAATATTGGCGCCTATAATCGGTCGACCCCTACTCTAAACAGGGAGGACACGATCTACATTCTGAGTAATTCTGACAGACGTCATCGGTGCGTTTATGACAGGACACAATGGAGTCAGTTAAGTAATACACATTACTAGTTTCTCAATCATTACTTGGCTTGCTTAGTTTAAACTCCACAGATCACCAGAAAGTGTAATACTTTCAAATTCTTGCCATCCCTAAACCTTTGAATGGTAATGTTTTTGAAATAAGTTTTTAATGTTCACCAAGGTTGAATTTATTTAATAAAAACAAAATACAGTAAATTTTCAATTTAAAACAATTTATACATTTTAATTTATTTTAAAAAGAAATTTATTTCTGTGATGGCAAAACTGAATTTTCAGCAGTCATTACAGTCTCTTAAGCGTCACATGATCCATCAAAAATCCTTCTAATGTGATGATTTGCTTCTCAAGAAACATTTCCTATTATAATCAACGTTTAAAATAGTTGTGCTTATTATTTTTGTGGAAACCAAGATACATTTTTCTTATAACAGCCTAAAGTCCAAAAGATTAACATTACAAATGTCTTTAATTCATACTTTTATTCAGCAAGGATGACAGTAGGCTATTAAAAAAAAACAAAAAAAAAAATCTTACTGACCCCAAACTCTTCAACAAGACCAAAAGAAAGAGAAAGGAACTGATTCTCATCATTAGTTGTGTCAGCAGAGTCCTTATTAAATCAGCTAAAATCCACAACTCAATGTTCCATCAACACTATTACAGATGGATCAAAATGTATCAGTTCTGTCAACTATGCCTATGTGCATAATATTGTTCTATTTTTATACTAATAGCTGAATCATTCATTAACAAGATTTACTCATCCTTATTTTCCTTTAAGACACACAAAAGATGAAAAAAGTATTTTTTCCATCTATTCATTTAAAGTCAGTTGATTGACTTTCGGTGCATCAATGAAACTGTTTGAAACTTTTTATCCACAGTAAAAACAAAAAATCATACAGGTTGGAACAACATGAGGGTGAGAAAATGCTAACAGAATTTCTATATTTGGGTGAACCATCCTTTTAAGTTGGCTTTATATCCTTTGAAGTCCACTTCACAGGGGACTATTAAGGGTCTGGAACATACCCCTGAAATGTTTTTGAATTTCTTTCTGAATCACAAATGGGAGTTTATTAGTCATGTGCCTGCATTAAGACTCTTTATGGGATATAAGCATTACTGAGGGGTGAGCCGAGGGACACAATGATGGATGCACTACAGGTCCTCTTATCATTGCAGAAAAAAACAAGGTGGTGCTTATGAGCTGATGTGTGATGGAGAGATGCAGAAAAAGTGGTTTCATGACCTTGTGTTTATGGAAGGTTTATCAGAACAGTGGGATGGGAGAAGTGTAAATCCTAGCCCAAGTCTGCTTGGCTATGATCTGAGCTTCACAATGATTCACAGATCCCTGAAAAAAAAAAAGAGAGAAAAACTCCTACCAGCCTTTACATACTTAACCCTCAACCCTGCCAAATCCCTCTGAAATACGATTCCATTCTCTTCCATTATCCCTTTAGATTCCTTGTTTCATTCGTCTCTGCGTCTCACATGATATACTTACAATGATCACACTTTCTTCCCTCCATCCTCTTCTAAACTCCCACTCATACACTCATCCATGACTTTAACCTCTGCTCCCATCTCTCCTTTCTGTTTGAATCGCTTTCCTACCATTTCTTTCTACTCCCCTCTTTCCCCGGGTTGCCTATTTCAGCATGTGCGAGTGATGATCCATGAATGCATAGCAAGTCTCCAATTGAAACTAGAGTGACCAGGGGAAAAAAAACAACACCTTACAACCTTAGTTATTTATCATTATCACTAGGTCTAATGGAACGTGATCAGCCCGCCGTAATGGCCCACTTACTCTCCAAATTGAAAAAGAGAGCAATGAAAAAAGGCGCGAGAGAGACAGAGAGAGAGAGAGAGAGAGAGAGAGAGAGACAGAGAGAGAGAGAGAGAGAGAGATTGGCACACTGGATCAGAGGGTTGTAACGTAACAGGAGTAGGTGTTGTCTGCGTCTCAAGTACGAGTCTTGCATCCTAAAATATTTATGAAGAAGAGGCCTGAATATTCATACGGGTAGTGTGTCCTCTCTTAGATGGAGGGCATACAGCACATACATACACAAACACAGGTGCTCAGAGTTTGATTCTAATCTAAACCTCAGTCCCTTATTCAGGAGGACAGCACCAGGGGGAACGTTGTGTTGAGAGGAGAAAGATACTACAGAGGGAGCAAAACACAGGGCTTTGAGTCGCAGGTGAAGTCGATATCAACATTTAGTTTTGAGAGGCTTTGCTGGTTGGATTAGACAATGCTACAGCAAAACAGAAAAGATTGTGGCCTGAGGCCATAACTCAGCAGCTCGTCTCTTTAGATTACACAAAGACAAATCTTGGAGTATCTCAAATAAATATATTTTTGCCTCACAGCATGCCCTCCAGTTGTACCTTCTCAACATCTTTTCCTCTCTGTGGGTGCCTACGTCAAACAGTTTTGGTTTATTCTAAAAGTAAGCTAATTAGAAAGAAATTATATTTCTTAAGAATAGTAACTGCAATGTGATTATAAAAAAGAAGTGCCTCACATTAACCCTTTAAACCTGAAGTGTACCGCCGACATCCATTAAAATGTGATAATTATTTAATTAGATGGTAAGAAATGCAAACCCTGTTTCTAAATTTTAGCTTGTCATTGTGTTGAAGTCCTCATTTACTAATAAACCACTGTCGTGGAGTGTAACATGAACCACGTTCTGCTGAAACCTGACTGACTCTTACTGTAGAAACCTCTTCTCTAATTTGAGACCTTAGAGCACTACTTGTCTGGAAAAATGTGACATTAAGTGATGAAAAAAAAAATACATACACATTTAAGCATTTTAATGCTTTTGAACAAAAGAAAAGATAAAAATACAGTAAAAACAGTAAAATATTATTACTTTTTAAAAAACACTTAAATTTGAAATTTAAAACATTGTTTACTATTTTAGTACATTTTCAAATGTAAAATATTCCTGTGATGGCACAGCTGTTTTCAGAAGCCATTACTTCAGTCTTCAGTGTCATTTATATTTTTGTGGAAAGTGTGATTTTTTTCAGGAATAAAAAGGTTAAAAGAACTCTTTTGTAACATTTTAAATGCCTTTACTGTCACTTTTGATAAATGTAATGCATACTTGCTGAATAAAAATATGAATTATTTTCAAAATAAAAATATCTTACCGACCACAAACTTTTGAACGATAGTGTGCATATGCCATTATAAATGTACAAAGCTCAAAAAGAGACTAACCCAAGATTACTTTTTTCAATGGGTTCCACCTCCATTAGCTGGATGACTATGTTTGGGAAAAAAGCAATCAGGAAACCACTCTATAACAGTGAACAAAAAGAAGTGATTCTCTACAATCACTTTCCAAGGACCCGTGTTGCGGTGTGCTACAGGTCTCCTAGCAACGGTCTCCAGGCAGGGTCTCCAGAGTCAGAAGGTTAAAACAGGACACTACACTCAGTCGTTTATTAATGGGAAGGTCCTGTAGGGCTCTTAATGGCTTTTGAAGACAAGTGTGAATCAAACTTTAGAAAGGAGAAACAGATAGCATTGAGGACTTGAGTGCATACTACAACATGGGCCGGACATGAATGAATGAATCTTGCGCACATACACGACCGCAGGGGCAAAATAAAAGTGCTGACTGACCAGGGATGTCTGACGGCATCTGGCTAATATCTAAGTGAAGGGACAGGCCTGTCAGAGCCTGTGGAAGGTATTTTTGGGAATATATATCTTTAATGGACACTAGGGATTATAGGACAGAACAGGGAAGACTACAGGACTGGACAGTGAAAACAGAGTGTTGTCTCAAACCTTAGAAAAGCCTGCAAGCTCTCTTTGATTTTTGTTTTTAATTTAAAAAAAAAATTACTTAGTATTTGAACGGTGTATATGAAATGGCTTGGAGTAGACAGGAGAAATGTTCTGTGTTGACAATTCCTATTAAAACCAGTCTTTAAAAAGAAGCCAATCAGCTTTAGCTACGTCACAGCCACAAACCCTGATTTGGTACTTGGTATTATGGTAGTTATTAGGGAACATTTGATTGGACAAAAATCTATGTAGCGAGTCATCAATTTAGTCAATTTTTTACAGAAGAGAAAGATTGTACATTTTAATTGCATATCATCTCCTAAAAGTTCATTTGGTTAAAATGGATTTAAAAAAAATTGATAAATATAAGACTATTGATCGAAAGATTTTGCTATACATGTAGAAACATTATAGTTTGTTTATTGCAAAATATTCATATATATGCAAATATTTAGGTAGTTTGAGAGCTTAAGGAGAATGACTCTAGTGCATCATTTGCAGAGCTTCATTAAGGCCCATTCACACACCAAGAAAGATAATTATAAATATAACTATAAGAAATAAGAATAACTATATTAGTGTCCACAACAGCGGACGATATCGTTGATTGGCTCTCAATGTTTTTGGTGATCAGCTGAAAAAAAAATCGTTGTGAAAGTGATTCCAACAATATCATTTCTCTGTGCCGTTATCTTTATAGTTGTGGTGTGGACTCTGCTATTCTTTCATATTTAGAATAATTTTTAGAACTACGTCATCTTTATTGTTATAGTCCTTGGTGTGAACAGGCCTTAAAAGCCCAATTTATAATTCTGCATCGAACGTGTTTGTAGCACGCGTAGCCTACAGCGTACCCTGACGTGCAACTCTCCAAAAATGTAACAAAGCATCAATTCTACACGGACCGCAAGTGCTGTGATTGGTCTGCTAGAACTCCTCCCTCAGGTTTCACATGTTCTGCATGTGTAATTCCAAATCAACGCGGACAACGACGCAGAAGTATAGCCTAAGTGAAAAACGATGCGTAGTCTAGAGCGTAGAGGATACGGCGTAGGTCCGAGTCCGACGAAGAAGTATACATAAGCATTTAGAGTGGACGGTTCTTTTGGTGCGAATTGCTTGTCATGATTTTCTGATTGGTAGGGATGGGTACCTATGGTTCTTCGAAACGGACGTAAGAAGCATCATCACCGCATGTGATCACTAGTTAACCCTTTGAGGCAGACGATCGTTCACACCGGTGTGATTAGAACGTTCAGTGCATCGATTCGAGTGATCATGAACTGCTAAAATTAAATCTGCATTCTCGCATTGGCTGGCGCTCACCGTTGTCATATATCACAACTATTCAGTGTTTTCAACCACATACGGTTTATTTTAGGTTTCAGACATATAAATACACATAAGTACTAGCAAAACAATACATTTATAGTTTGTAAAATACACACTGATATGGATATCTATATACATACATCTGTGTGCATGTAATCATAAAATGTGCTCTATTCTTCTCACACTTCACCGGCCAAGTTACTTTCATGTATTTCGGGAGAAGTGGATGAATTGAGGAGTTGTAAATCTGACAAATACAATTCTCTGAACTGCGGTGCGTAACATGGCGGCGCCCATCGTGCGTTATACTGTAGATCAACTAACATCATGATCATCATAAAAGTTTCTTAAATAACAAAACACATTCTCTTACATGCATTTAAGAATAAAAAATAACAGCCAAGGACCACCCAAGAGGACGTCTGACTGACATGCAATGCAAACCAATCACAGTTTGTTTTGTTCTGCATCTGTTTAGTGTGAAAATGTAAAGTCGATGTCCCTACAATAACAGACCGGCGTACATCTAATAAATTATTTATTCAAGAACGTTGTGCAAGTTTACTGCAACAATAGAGCCGCGAACTTCACATACTTTAGAAAATTCAGCAATCAGTTGATCCTGATGAGCGCTCATTGTCAGTTGTAAACATGACAGCATTCTTCTTCCACGAGGGGTTTCGCGTCACAGCATTTAAATCTACAATATGTAATTTTTTTTGCTGCTAGGGGTCGCTAACCTCTTACAATAACAAAGGCATAGATTGATAATGCAGTGAATAAGCGGAATCATGGAACTTGCAGTCATGCCGATGGATCTAATAATGTTTATGGAAGTGTGAAAACATTCATGTTTTTTAACATGACTGTGGTATGAAGCAGGGCGTGATTGCTAACAAGAGACAGATATCAGTGCCACACGCGATCGCGTCCCACGGATATAAAGGAATGAGTACATTTCATTCTACAGAACTACACGTAAGTGCTGAATTACTACTTACACAGGTCAGTTTATTTGACTAATTAAACTTGAGGTAATGCAGCACTGTTTCACTTGGTCTAACATTACACTATCATACTAAACAACATTAGAGCGTGCTGAAAGTTATAATGTTATTCTATGTGTTAGTTTGTTGGCTATATGAGACTTGGAGTAAGCTAGATCAACATTAGAAAAACATACTGATCATATTCATTTCATCATCTTGAGCTATATATCATTGATTTGTTTTATGTACATTTGCTCACCTGTCTAATAAAGTACATGCAAGAGTGGAGTCTCTATCAAGTCGTGAAGCTCTGTCAAGTCGAAGTTTGCGCAAAGCTCTCGGCATCTGGAAAACGCCACGGCGATGTTGATCCTCATTTTAGTTCTCGTTTTGTCCCAAAGTCTGCTAGCCATGATCCATAATGTTTGAACGAAACAACAATAACGTGGCGCTAAACATTACGTAGTTGTCCACATTTGTCGCTATGGTTACTATGGCGGTACAAGCGGAAACAAGGAATAACGCGGATATCACGTCATTGACAGGCGACAAGTCACAAGGGATGGGCACTATTTAAAATTGTGAATTTCACTGAATTTACAAATTCTTGGAAACATTTAGGATAATGTTGTACACAATTGAAAGAAATATATAACACTCTGCAAGTGGTTTTTGGATATTTTGATACAAAATTCTTACATGTTGTACCTTTAAGGTGATGCGTTCTAAAATAACGGTCACCTTGTGCAGGACATGCAATAAGTCAGAAGAGGTGTCGTATTTTGCCAGAGATGGCAAATGTGGTCTTATTTCTGCAAAAGAATTGCAATAATTTAGAACTTTGCAGTGTTTAGGTGGAATATGAGAGATAAAAAACTAAACTAAAATCGCTCAGGGATGGTGAAAATAGAAATGACTGATCAATCCACACTGTTAGACATTACAGTTTTGTACAGTTATGTACTACTATCACCCAGAATAATACTGCAAATTCTCTTTACAGTAAATAACTGATTATTTTCTTACTGTGTGTTGCCAGTAAGTTACTGTAAAAACCCTTTGAAATGTCTAACAGTGCACATAATATTCATGAAAGATAGTTGACAGAACTCTCATATCTATTTAATTATAACAAATGACATATGCAATATTACACTGGTGAAAAGGCCATGTCTTCACATACCTTATTTTACTTTATGAATAATCAGTATTGTGACAGAATGACAACACAAATGAGAAATATCCTTGTAGCCAGCACCTAAAACAATATCCCTGTCTGCTGAGAAGGACACAGAGCACACACATGTCAGACTCAAAATTCTGTTGTGACGGTAATGAGTTTGACAAGTTAACACCATGGAGGAATACATGTCACCCACAACAAGGCAAGCCTACAAAAACATACCTGAATGAGTCCCACAGTAATGGGAAATAGCTCAGATAATCACCACAAGCAAGCTTGCACACATTCCACATATGCATTAAACCAAAAGCAGTGTGTGCGTCATTGTTAAATTCTAGTTTATCAGTAACCAGTGGCCCGGAAAGTCGTCGCTGTATCCATGCCATTCTTTCTCACTTTATTTTTTCCTTCTGCTGCTCTGTATGCTATGCAACCTGAATCTCTATCTAAAGAACACAGATAACCTTTTACCACAACTCCACAAGCAGTTTCAGATGTTACTCAAAAGAGAAATAAGCAGAGGAGTGGCTAGATTCTGTGTGTTAATGCTTGTGTTACCCTAATCCCCTTTCTCGCACGAGCCACCAGCGAACCACCAGCTAGTCAGCCAACAACCAGAAGTGGCCAATACTAGTAGACAGCATGAGCAACTCTCAGAAAATCAATGTTAACTGGAGACAAGTCCACTGCCAAACCTAGTGTGACTGTTTGCATTCTATGCCAAGGGATCAATCAATATCAGGTCTTGTATGTAGACTGGATAATAAGCAACCTCACGTTTCAGATTTCTCAGTTTCTCGAGGAGTCTTCCTGAAAAGGGGGGTACACGTGGAGCTTGCATTGGCAGATGGCAGTCTGAAAGAAGCCCCTTTTGATGGCTTTAAGACGGTTAAGCCTATTGTGTAAACTGCTAACTAACAACAATATTCAAGAAATGTATTCTGGAAAATGTATAATTCCACCTAAGCTTGAAAACATGGAAATGGAAATGACGCAAATCTGCTTCAGCAGCAGCATAAGACAAGACTTCATACAGATAATAGAAATAACGTTAAACCGCTAACGTAAATAAACAGCTTTGCGCGGACTGGGATTGTTGGTATCAAAGCGTCGTTAAATCGACGATGAAAATAAAAACAAACTTAACTCTCCAAAGGTACACGTAACTTACAGTAGGCTATATAACATGTATTACCCGTTGAGTTAACGTTAAAGGTTATTTCAATTCGCGACGTGTAAAGTTATAAGCTTTTAGCATGATTATATTTAATGTAACGTTAGGCTATAAATTGTGTTTTCCTATTGTCCATTATAGCTACACGTTACATTTCATAAATTATTGTAAAATAATTCAAAATGAATTTCATTTATTAATAACAAATTTTCTCTACCAGCTGGGAATATATAGAAATGATTTGTTTCTAAATATCACCGTGGTCAGATAAAAAAAAAAAAAAAACTGCCATTAGACTTTGAAACTAACGTTAACGTTAGTGGCGTTTTTTTTCTTCAACTGAACACCTTTAACTTCGCTTACGCTGGTCAGTATTATTACATTGACCAAATAGGTTTACAACTGGGACTTATTCAGAAACGGTAACAATATAAAACTCCGATATAACATAAAACTAAACGGTGTAAGAAAACGAATAAAAGTAACGTTATAAAAAACTTTTGAGGGAAGGTAGCGCGCGAGCTAACTAGTCCCCAGCCTTCCGGACAATAATCAAAATTAAAAAAAACTTACCTGCGAGAAGAATTCCATAGATTAAACAGAGACAGTTCGTGCTCAGATCCATCCTTCGGCTTTTAAGTCACAATTTAGTAATATGTGTAAGTATAAAAACAACTTTTCTCCCCGACTTGAACTGTTTCGTGTTCACTCTTCTTTCGCCAGTCTCGCGCAGCATCAATAGTCCACTAGCTCAGCTCGCTCACGCAGGTGGATTGTGGCTGGAATCTGCACACGTGATTTCCGGAGGTATCAGCCGGAGAGTTTTCACGCCCTCTTGCGTACACATACTCCAAAGGCGACAGAATTTCTCCACACATCGGAACCTACAGTATATCTATGACCGGAACCATAGACTGTAGATCGGAACATGTTTAATAATATTCCCATGCCACCAAGTGAATTCGCAGCTGTGTTTGGTGCAATTTCTTCTATAATATGATGTTCTAACAGTAAAAAATATTAGACTGATTTTGTTGGAAATGATTTTGAAAAATTTACCATACACTGGAAATACGTTCTTTTAGGTATTATTGTTAACTCCAAAGACAAACCAACCAGCACTTATTTTATTTTAAATGGATTATTTTAATCAACAAATATACATGTTCTGGGGGGAAAACATGTTTCATAGTATTTAAAATTGAAGTGAAGCATTATATTGAGTCCATATTGCCCCTCGAAGAAAAAAAAAGCTATTCACATTTTATAAGCATATAGCCTACATACTGTTTAAGTATTCCTATTATATAATATATCACTTTAATGCAAAGTTTAACCTCAACCCCTCATTTCCCCCGGTTGATTTTACAAAGTCTCATGAGTTCTTCATCACTATGTATTCTAGCACTTATTTTTAAAGTCTTTTGAGAATCACATAAATTATGACGTGACTTTGGAGCAACTATTTTGATGCTTCTCAGCTAAAAACATTAGCTTCCTCCTTCATAGACCCAGATCTTACACAGCCCCCAGTTTAGCTTTTCATTGGGGGCATTTGAGGCCGTATTCACAAAACATTTTCTTACCACCAAGAGTTCTCCTTAATAGCAGTAAAAGTTCTTATAGGTAATACTTTCCTCTTAAAACCTATCCACAAAGCTGCTGAGACCAACTTTTACTTAAGAACGGATAAACTAAGAGTAAAGGCGGGGTTGACCACATTGCTATGGATGATGTTAACACGCTTACTGTCCGTGATTTAATCATAAAAGTAGAACGATGTATCACGTTGCCATATTCAAATCAAGATTTTAAAATAAAAATGGTGCCATATTCATATAAAGGTTTTAAAAGAAAATGTTGCCATATTTTTCAGATTTAGGAGCTGGCTTTGGCATAAATGCCTTGTGAAATACTCCAAGAGTGTTAACCTTTCCTGCTTCTGTCTCCTAACCGTGGTTGGGAGACACAGGGGAGATTCGTCTTCTCCAGGGCCGGTAGTTCTCCTCCCAGGGTTAACTCCCTAAACTTCACGCTGTTTGGTGTGATGGTAGCATATAAAAGGACAAAGAAGCCGTCTTGCAGAAGAGTTTAGGTGCATTATTTGACTGACTGCACTGAAATACACTGCACATAGCTAACTGCACGGATCACCGTATCACTCTCACACACACTCATCCGCTGCTTCGCGTGGAACAACAAAGGGGGGCGCGCGCGCGCCTTCGACATGCGCACTCGCTCACACACACTGAGCTGTCCTGAACTGAACACATTACACATCTCACAACAAGAGAAATAAATACTACTTTTTAGTGTTTCTCACAAATTGGCAAGTTAAGAGCTACTTTTAGCCTTAAAATGTTTTGTGAATACGGCCCCTGATATCGTAGCCTAATCATTCACACACAGTATAAGCACATGGGTATGACAGTGTACCAGAAGGTTATTCAGCACATACTGTATATTGCTCATAGTTTTAGAATTTATCTCAATTTACAATCCTTTTATGCTGACTTTTATTTATAAAAATATCTATTAATAACTTCCTCAAATACTCTGTATAGAAAAATAAGAGAAGGCAAGCAGGCTTGTGGTAGATTTTTATTATTGCAAACTAGACAAACAAATTTACATATGAACAGTATTTATAGTGTATAGAAGCTTTTGATATTGTAGCAGGGTGAGGCACTCAAGAACAGATAAAGACCAATGCAATAGTGCTACATATATCACTGTCATAGATCATACAGTTGGAGACTCTGTCTGTTGAATGTCTTGTCAAAGACAATCGGTTTTAAACCATCAAGATTAATGATGCAACACCAGTTAACACAATACAAAAATGCAGTACTGTTTTTTGTGGTGTTTTAGAGTGGTAAAAAAAGGGTTAAATTGGCGAGTCCAAATTGTAAAACCAAAACTGGACAAAACTACAAAATTGTTTAACTGAAAGTTTATAAGGATAAATCTGAATAGCCTGAAACCATCAGCAAAGTTAATGGAGTGTAAGAATGAAAAAGAACCATTTCTCCTTGCATGACTAAGCATGAAGCAGCATCAGTGTAAAGATCTGGAACAAGTAAATGCCTCTAAAAGATTTCTAATATTAGCCTATATTTTTGGTCACATTGGACTCCTCTCCCTGCCATTGTACATGCTTAAATAGAATTTAGCTACATCTAGCATTTGAGAAATACGATAACAGGATGCTGTCTAATTTATTTATATTTTTAAAGTTTTGATTAGGTTCCTAACTACCGGTCAATCAAGAACAAAGAAGATAATATTAGTGAGAATGACAAACTGTAGTGATAGATAAGTTAAAAGCTATTTTGGCTCTTTTTCCGCAGCTAATGCATACTGTATAATTATATCATAAATTCTGTTTATATATTTTCATATTTCTAGACCCACCCTTCCACCCATATTCAATAACCTCTACAAAGTTTGGCTCAAAGATATCATTTATTTTCCCAAATTGTTTACAGTCCTCGTTTAGAAGGAGGCACAAGGTGATCCGGAAGATCAGCAGGTAACTCGTGACCTTCCAGTTTAACCTTGATGAGGTGGTTAGCTAGGGCAAACTCCTCATCATCCAGGTACCCATCCTTATCCACATCAGCGAGCTTCCAGATTTTTCCTAGAACGTTGTTGGGCAGTTTGGATTTGACCATCTCTTTCTTGGCCATGGCACCAGAGACCTTCCCGTTGACAGGTGACAGGGTGTAGAAGATCTCGTCGTAAGTTGGCTTGTCTTTCGCCACTATCCACTCCAGCTCATCAATGCCTTCACCAGCACCCTCTCCATAGCCATGCCCAAAGGGTCCATTCATGGTGCCCTCAAAGGCACCACCCTGGACAGACTGGCTGGGCATGGCAGCCTCCTCCTGCCGAACGAGGGTCATGAGTTTGGCAATGTCGTTGGCCAGCATGTCCTCTACTGCTTCCAGCAACTTGGGCTTCAATCCCTGAAACTTAGTGAAGTCCTGACCAGCAAGGACTTCCTAATTACGAGGACAACAAAGATGTCAAAAAGAGCATATTCTACCCTTAGAGGATGAGATAATATTTTTTGGAACTTTGGATCTAGTATCTAAAATAAAACAAGGGGGTAAATTGTTGCAAAACAATTTTTATTACTCTTAAAATCTTTGGCAAAAAAAAAAAAAAAAAATTATATATATATATATATATATATATATATATATATATATATATATATATATATATATATATATATATATATATATATATATATATATATATATATATATATATACACATATATACATATATACATATATATAACAAAATACTGGGAGAGATGGGACCATTTCCATACCTGCATTTTACTGAGTTTAGGGAAATCACCAGGGGAGATCTGGTATTCTTTTTCAATCTTTGCGTAGATGTCACCCAGGTTAGCGATGAGTTCCTTTTTCTTATTCTCTTTCCCAAAAACATTTGGCATTTCTTTCTTCAAAGCACTGATGATGTAGGCTTGAACCTGGAGAGAAAACATTTTGTCATAACATATAATATTTAAAATAAATCTGTGTAATATTGATATTTGAGCAATATATATATTAGCAATTTGTCAATTTGAGAGAGACTTGAATGATATAAGAAAATGTATGATAATAATGAACACATACCAAGGCTGCATTTATTTGATCAAATACAGTAAAAAAAGTAATATTGTGATATAGGCTATTAAAATAGAAAACAGTTATTTTTAAAACGTATTGGTGGCAAAAACTGAATTTTCAGCGTCATTACTCCAGTCTTCAGTGTCACATGATCCTTCAGAAATCATTATGCTGATTTGGGGCTCAAAAATATGTAATATGTAATATATAATATATAAAAATATATAATATATATATATATATATATATATATATATATATATATATGTATATGTATATGTATATGTATATATATATATATATATATATATATATATATATATATATATATATATATATATATGTATATATATATATATATATATATATATATATATATATATATATATATATATATATATATATGTATATATATATATATATAAAATCAATGAAACTGTGCTGCTTAATATTTTAGTGGAAACTAATACATTTTTTGATGAAAAGAACGTTCAAAAGAATAGCATTTATTTGAAATAGAAATATTGTGTAACATTATACATGTATTTTAGTGTAATTTTTGATCATTTTAATGTGTCCTTGAACGGTAATGGATCATGGTGTCCACACAAAAAAACAGCAAAAACTGTTTTCAACATTGATAATAATGAGAAATGTTTCTTTAGTACCAAATCAGCATATACATGTGATACTGAAGACTGGAGTAATGGCTGCTGAAAATTCAGCTGTCACCACAGGAATAAACTACATTATTATATAAAAAAAAATTTTTTTTAAAGAAAACTGCTTTTTCTTAAAAATATGTATTTTTTTTTCTCACATTTTAAATTATTGCAGCACCACCCTTCCCAATCTATCTGTAACACTTAAGTTCCTGTCTCTATGAAGCTCCTCTTTCCAAAGAGCACAATGGCCCAGTCCCAAATCGCACCCTAAGCACTCGCGGTCTTCCTCTGAGTCCGCACTTTCGTGTCGTAACCCCGCTTTGACTGTCGAGAAGAAGTCTGCTGCGGAGCTCGCATCAGTGCGGGCTCGGAAAAAGTGCGCATCGAGGCCGCAAATCGACCGCAGAGGTGGCACTCGCGAGCACCCTTCTGAGACCTAAAATGACAAATGGGACACCCTACGGTCTCACGGACTTAACGGACACGCGGCAGCAAGACTGAAGTACTGTAGGATTACAAATTTTATTTAAATGTTTCATTTAGATTTCCAATACAATAGTATTTTATATTGAGAAAGTTATAAATGATGAGACCAGGAAATCTCTGCAGACAGTAGAGGTTCCCAGCAGGATATTCCTGACTGTCCCATCTCAGTACGAGAAGGCTAGGCCTTTCCTGTTCTCGTGTCTCACCGGGTGAAACTCATGCTGAGCAAGTTTGAACCCCTGCTATTTTGTTACTGAGACCATTTTTCTTGGAGTTCTCATCTCAGTACGAGAAGTCTATGCCTTTCCTTTTCTCGTGTCTCATGCTGAGCAGGTTGCAAAATCTGTATACCTTATCTACATTTGCATGCTTTGTTTGAATTTGTCTCCACCTCCAGAAGTCCCTCCTCTTAAAATGCCTATAATATACCATGTAAAGTTACTTTAAGTTAGACGAGAATGGAATGACTACAGCAACCACAGCAAGTTCCTAATAAAGAATCTGCTTAAAGATATCTCCATCGTCTCCTGGTCTGCTTTTCTGAGTTTTCTACACTTTAGAAGAAATAAATTCCCAACAGATGGTGCCGTGACCCGGATGGAGAAACTGAAACTCAACAAAGAATGAACTTTTGAAACTTCAAAGCTCAAAGATCTCAACAAAGCTGACTGAGTCTCCAGACTGAATTTTGAAACATCCAGCTAAACCAAGATTGCCAGACTGAATCTTTCCAGCTTCCTCCAGATTGAAAACTTCAAGCTGAACCAAGATTTCCAGGCGGAATCTTTCTATGCAACAAAAATTTGGTGAGTTTCACTCCATTCAAAGAACCACTGAAGACCAGTACAAATCTCTGCGCCGTCAGAGAACAGTTATCAGACAGCTGCAGTGTCTGGCTAACAAAGTTACCCTTTAAGGGTAACTTTCCATTTTAAAGATGAAAGTATAGCCTCTACGTTGCTAGAGAAGGTATCCTCTAAAGTTAGGGAAGGTTAACATTACATGTTAATATTGGTGAACCTCTGTTCAAACAGGGATGCGTTTATCCTCTAAAAGTTAGGAAGGTGAAAGATCCTTTGCATTTTCCTTTTAGAGAAGATTAGCGTAACGTGCTAATATTCTGTGTGTTACCCTTTGCTCTGGGCAAGGAAGGTTAACTGTGTTATCGAGTGTAGCCTCTTTTGATCAGAGAAGATTTAGTGTTTTTGTTTGTTTTATCCTCTAAAAGTTAAGAAGGTGAAAGATCCTTTTGCATTTTTCTTTTAGGGAAGATTAGCATAACGTACTAATAGTTTGTGATGTGCTGGTAACAAGGAAGTTTAACAATAGTTGATTTGTGTTAACAAGCGTACCCTCTGTGATCAGAGAAGTTTAGTGTTTGTTTGTGTGGTAACAAAGAAATCCACAAAATTATTAAGAAAAGTGCTAGACTAATCTCCACAACTAAAAAAGGTGGTCTTGCTACTCCTTTGTGGTAAGATAGCAAATTTAAAACACTGTTAGGAGAACAGGGGCCTCATGTATCAATCTTGTGTACGCACAAAAACTTTGTGTACGCCAGCTTTCACGCTCACGGTCGGATGTACTAACAGTGAAATTAACGTGAGAATGTGCGTTCCTCCACGCCAATTTCATGTCTGGCGTACGTACATTTCTCATAGTTTTTGTTCGTTGGCGACTTTTACAGGCAATGAAGTTAAGTTGCAAACATTACACAACGAATTGTTCTACAAGTCTATCGCTCTACCACCTGTGGGATGCATTGCTATTAATTTGCAATTTATAAAATAATTTACATATATTGTCACACGAGCCTTATGGGAATATTCTATCAATTATGCAATTAAGTAAGAACATATAAAAGCATATGATATTCCCATATGATGCAGTTGACCAGCCAAACATTAAAACGCAATTTGCAGCGATAGCCGGTTTTACTAATGTAATCGGAGCGATCGACTGCACACGCATTGCTATAAAGGCGCCATCTGAAGAAGAATTTGCATATGTGAATCGGAAACATTTCCATTCAATAAATGTGCAGATAATATTGGTTACCTTCGTGGCAGTCCTGTAGTAAATCCGAGTCTCCCACAGTAGCGGATACTACTCCAGAGAGTAAAGTGTCACCCATAATTGAGGCAATTCTCTGACCCCTTTACCACTGCTTGTTCTGCGCACACTTTGTCGGTGCGCAGCAGTTCTCCATTTAACGTCCACCTTTATATCAGACCATTTTTTTTTAAGGTCATTTACAGTGCGACTTTCAGATCCCACCGCATTGACGGCATCAGCCAAACTCTCTCTCATATTTTTTCCTTTTGTTATTAATTCCGGAGGACAAAGTTCCAAAAAATTTTTTTTCTCGTTTCTACCTCCGATAGTAGCACCTCCGATTCACTTTCTGTAAAGTTTCGCTTCTTGCCGCTTGCTTTAGCCATTTTCTTACTCCTTTCTTTTGCCAAAGTGGACTCATTACCATATTTAAATGTATTTAATTAAGGGAGGATACTGGGTGGGGCGTTGTGCTCGTGCATGTGCGCTCATTTTTACGTTAATTGGGATGTACAAAGAGAATATGCGTGGGATCCTTCGTACGCAGAGATTCATACATCTGGTTTTTTTTTGTGCGTACGCACATTTACAGCTTTGTCCGTACGCAATGTTTTAGTATGAATTCAACGCAAGTCTTTGTACATGAGGCCCCAGATGGATCTAATAGTCACTGAAAAAGTTAGACAAGAACTAACACAGAAATATGAGATTCATCCAGATAAGATTTGGTCTGTAGAAGAGTGTAAAAAAGTACTAGGAGCAAGTATTCGCAAGAACAATGTGAAAGCCATAATTTGTTGCCATAGAGAATTTCTTTTAGCAAAAGCTACAGAACAGTCTCAGCATAACTCAGAGCTAGAGAAAGAGAACAAAGAGCTACGTGCTAGAGTTTGGATACAACGAGTAATAGTAATACAAATAGTAATACAAATTCTACGAATAAAATTATAAAAAAAATGAAAGTACTATAAAAATATATGGTCACAGTTGGGTTTTGTCAGAATAAACATTTACAGATAATGAACATACAGTATTTTGTATAGTATGAATAAATATAAATATCACCTGAATTTTAAAGATATTGCACTAAACAGTGGGAGTATTGCACTTCAGGCATATGCCTTGGGAGATATGTTAACTGTTCAGAAGGGAGATGGCCTGTGGGAAGAAACTGTTCCTGTGCCGAGATGTTCTTGTGGCCAGTGATCTGAGTCGCCGTCTTGACGGTAACAGATCAAACAGGAGGTGTCCAGGGTGAGTGGAGTCTGTGATGATTTTACCTGCTCTCTTCCTCACTCTGGAAGAGTACAGGTCCTGGAGGGTTGGCAGGGGGGCACCAATGATCCTCTCCGCAGTCCGGACTGTCCGTTGTAGTCTCCTGATGTCTGATTTGGTAGCTGAACCAAACCAGACAGTGATGGAAGTGCATAAAACAGACTCAATAACGGCTGAGTAGAACTGAATCAGCAGCTCTTGTGGCAAGTTGAACTTCCTCAGCTGGCGAAGGAAGTACAGTCTCTGCTGGGCCTTTTTCACAGTGGAGTCAATGTGATTGTCCCACTTCAGGTCCTGAGAGATGATAGTGCCCAGGAACCTGAATGACTCCACTGCTTCCACAGTGCTGTTCATGATGGTGAGTGGGGGGAGTGCTGGGCTGTTCCTCCTGAAGTCCACGATCATCTCCACTGTTTTGAGCGTGTTCAGCTCAAGGTTGTTATAACTGCACCAGACAGCCAGCTGTTCAACCTCCAGTCTGTAAGCAGACTCGTCACCGTTTTGGATGAGACCGATGACAGTGGTGTCGTCTGCAAATTTCAGGAGCTTGACAGTGGGGTCTTTAGAAGTGCAGTCATTTGTGTACAGGGAGAAGAGCAGTGGGGAGAGAACGCACCCTTGGGGGGCGCCAGTGCTGATTGTGAGTGTCTTGGATGTGTGTTTCCCCAGTCTCACTCGCTGCTGCCGGTCCGTCAGGAAGCTGGTGATCCACTGACAGATCGAGGATGGCATGGAGAGCTGGGTCAGTTTGGCTGTGAGAAGACCAGGCATGATGGTATTGAAGGCCGAACTGAAGTCCACAAAGAGGATCCTTGCATAAGTCCCTGGTCTGTCGAGATGTTGCAGGATATAATGCAGTCCCATGTTGACTGCATCATCCACAGACCTGTTTGCTCTGTAAGCTCTGTCTTTCAAACGACTTCATGACCACAGACGTGAGAGCGACAGGTCTGTAGTCATTAAGTCCAGTGATTTTGGTTTTTTTGGGGACAGGAATGATAGTGGAGCGTTTGAAGCAGCAGGGAACTTCACACTGCTCCAATGATCTATTGAAGATCTGCGTGAAGACCGGGGCCAATTGGTCAGCGCAGGCTTTTAAACAAGCAGATGAGATGCCGTCTGGGCCTGAGGCTTTCCTAGTCTTCTGTTTTTTGAAGACTCTGCTCACGTCCTCCACACAGACCTTAAGCTCAGGTTGGATGGCAGAAGGGGGGGGGAGTGGGAGTGCAGGAGGTGATGGTGAATGTGTGAAGTGCAGATCAGACCGGGTGTGTGGTGTGAATGAGGGCTTTTCAAACCGGCAGTAAAATGAATTTAAATCGTCAGCCAGGTGTTGATTGTCCACAGATCGAGGGGATGGTGACTTGTGGTTGGTGATGTTCCTCAGGCCATTCCAGACTGATGATGGGTCGTTGGATGAAAACTGGTTTTTCAGTTTATCAGAGTAGTTCCTTTTAGCAACTCTGATCTCCTTTGTCAGTCTGTTTCTGGCCTGGTTATACAAGATTTTATCCCCACTTCTGTAAGCATCCTCTTTGGCATGACGAAGGTGTTTGAGTTTCCCAGTAAACCATGGTTTATCATTAGTGAATGATAAAAATGTCCTGGTAGGAATGCATGTATCCTCACAGAAACTTATATATGATGTTACAGTATCTGTGAGCTGATCCAGATCGTTGGTAGCAGCTTCAAAAACAGTCCAATCAGTGCAATCAAAGCAGGCCTGTAGATTCTGCTCTGCTTCATTAGTCCATCTTTTTACAGTCCTTATTACAGGTTTAGCTGATTTCAGTTTCTGCCTGTAGGTCGGTATGAGATGAACCAAACAGTGATCAGAGAGCCCCAAAGCTGCCCGTGGGACCGAGTGATACGCATTTCTTATTGTGGTGTAACAGTGGTCCAGTATATTACTGTCTCTGGTGGGACATGTAACGTGCTGTCTGTATTTTGGTAGTTCACGGGAAAGATTTGCTTTGTTAAAATCCCCAAGAATGATTAAAAGAGAGTCTGGGTACCTTTGTTCCGTTTCAGCTATTTGTTCAGCCAGCTGTTGTAGCGCCGCGCTCACGCACGCGTCTGGAGGGATGTAAACATTCACGAGAATGAAAGAGGAAAATTCCCGAGGCGAGTAGAAGGGTTTACAGTTTAAGAAATGTGCCTCTAAATTAGGAGAGCACATCTTCTTCAGTGTTGTTACATCTGAACACCAACTTTCGTTAATGTAGAAACACAATCCACCACCTCTCGTTTTCCCCGTTAGCTCCGCGATGCGATCCGCTCGGAACAGCTGGAAGCCCGGCAGATGTATTGCGTTGTCCGGTATGGCTTCACTCAGCCAGGTTTCAGTGAAGCACAAAGCAGCAGAGTTTAAAAAAATCCTTGTTAGTGTGGGTGAGGAGAAGAAGTTCATCCGTTTTGTTAGGAAGGGATCGGAGATTCGCGAGATGAATACTGGGGAGTGCAGTGCGCAGGCCGCGCTCGCGGAGTTTAACCAGCGCACCGGCTCGCTTCCCGCGTTTGCGTCTGAACGCGCGTTTGAACAACAACGCTGCCCCTCCGACGTGAATGTCCTGCAAGACGTCCGAATAATCAAAAACTGTAGAAAAGGTTTCTGGTGTGTGTTTCCTAATGTCCAGTAGTTCGTCTTTGGTGAAACTGATTGGAAAAGAATGACTAAACGCAGAACAAACGAACAAAAACAACACAATAGCTGGAGAGCTCCACACCGAGGCAGCCATCTGCGGCGCCATCTCTAAACATTGTACGCTTACATATACACCTATGAGTGAAGTAAAAGAAACTTCCATAGAGAATTCAGAATTTGAGTTGTTTGTTGACGGTTCAGCTCAAGTATTTGAAGGTAACAGACGAGCAGGTTATGCAGTAACGTCCACCACGGAAGTGTTAGCTTCAGGACGTCTTCCAGATCATTTTTCAGCTCAAGCTGCAGAACTAGTAGCCCTAACAAGAGCATGCACGCTAGCTTCAGGATCAGTTGCTAATATCTACACAGATTCCAGATATGCTTTTGGGGTAATTCATGATTTTGGTGTCATTTGGCAAACCAGACAGTTTCTAACTTCTGCTGGATCCCCCATTAAGCATGCTGAATTAGTGAAAGATCTAATGTTTTCCATGAAACTTCCAAAGAAATTAGCAGTGATCAAAGTGAAAGCACATTTCACAACTAATACAACGGAAGCTAAAGGTAATGCTCTTGCTGATATGGCAGCTAAACAGGCTTGTTTCTATGCAACTGTACAAGTGTGTTCAGGTAGTGCAGCACAGAAGACAATTATGCCTCCTGAATCAATAATTGATCTGTACAAAGACGTTCCTCTGTATGAAGCATGGACATGGTTAGACAAAGGAGCCACCGTGTATTCATCCGGTTGCTGGACTAAAGGGGGAAAGTATGTTGCTCCCGAATCACTGTTGCCATATTTGGCTCAACAAATACACAATTTGGGTCACAGTGGTCCAGCAACGATGAATCACAGGTTCTCAAATCAGTGGTGGAATCCAAAATTCAGAAATGTAGCCACAGAAACAGCCAAGAGGTGTGTTACGTGTCAGAAAAATAATGATGTACCAGCAGCCACTACACCAGCAGCACATACCCCAGCCCCACCAGGACCATTTCGTCACCTGGAAGTTGATTACATATCATTGCCTCGTTGTAAGGGAAAAACTGATGTTTTGGTAGTAATAGAGAAGTTCTCAAGATGGGTAGAAGCTTATCCAACAGGGCGTGCTACAGCTGTACATACTGCTAAATGTCTTGTCACTGATTTCATTCCCAGATGGGGATTACCAGATTGCATTGACTCAGATCAAGGTACACACTTCACAGGACAGGTAGTCAAGGAAATGTCTAGAATTTTGAAGATTAAGTGGAATCCTCACTGCCCATACAGGCCACAAGCATCAGGAGAGGTTGAACGATCGAACAGAACAATCAAAACCAGACTAAGCAAAATGCATCAGGAAGGGGTACCATGGGTCGAAGAACTGCCAGCAGTACTGTGTAGTATGAGAGCATCACCTAACAGAACAGTAGGACTGAGCCCTCATGAGATTATTACTGGACGCCCCATGCAGATGCCAGGTGTGATTGATCTTAGAAATGCTGATGTACACATTGCCTCAGATGCCCTGATTGCTTACTGTGAAAACCTAACAAAGGCGGTACAGAGTGCCAGAGGGAGAGTTGAGTCATGTTGGCAGACTCCACCAGAAGGTGGACACACAATCATCCCAGGTCAATGGGTCATAATAAAGTCATTCAGAAATAAGCTATTAGAACCAAAGTGGCATGGGCCACATCAAGTGATGTTGATTACAGCAGCTGCAGTATTGTGTCAGGGAAGGAAAACCTGGACTCATTGTACACACTGTAAGGTTGTTCCCCCACCTACAGGGATAGGTTAGGACACGGAACCAGTGAGGAGCCCCGGGAAGAACCGAACGCAACAGGCTTCGGGGGTTAACCCTGGGGTGAAGACTTGCCTCATAGGCCCTATCCTAGTCCATCCTTACCTCACTGTTCCTTAGGTGTCAAAGGTTTAAGAAATAGGGAAAGAGGGAACAACAATAGCAGTCTCAGAAAAGTTTACAACCCTAGTGTTTGAACAAATACTGCTCCACTGTCTAGCAGACTCAGAAAAAGTTCACAAGCCTAGTGTTTGAACAAATAATGCTCTACTGTCTTTTGTTTTTCTTTCTTACTCTGTGCAGACACCACTTGATGACAGTCCGGGACCCATACGCACCAACCTCCTCACCTGCGTATGAAGCCACAACCTCCAGAAAACAACTAGACCCACTGCCAAACCAACTATCACGAAAGAAAAAAATACACAACGCAGAGACTCACATACGAAACCTTCAGTCATCCATCAACATGATCAAGATTGTCGTTCTACTAAGCATCATGGACATTGCACAAAGTGTGGACTCCAGAAACAACATATTCTTAGAGCTGATGAATATGTCAAGAAATGCCTTGTTCGCTGGAAAGGACGTTTGCATGCCACACGCACCTTCAGTAGGAGCAGGAATCCCCTGGGTGGCACACCCTATCTCCAAATGTGACACGTGTACCTTATTCAATCATCATACCAGTGAATTATACAACAAGGATACATGTCACAATATCACAATTCCTCCAGCTTCTCCGTGTTGCATTCCAGGACTACCATCCTGCAACCTAACTTCAGCTACTCCCATCATGACAGATCTACTCCTGCCAATGATGTTCTACTGGTGCATAGAAAATTATGCTCCAGCATCGACTCCACTGGGTGAAATTCCTTGTGAACGTTGCAGCTTTGTGATTGAAAGAGGAACAGAATCCCATGTGTACGTTACTACAACAGATAAGAAAGAGGAAAATGACTCAACAGTGTTTCTCCAGAAACCCATCCCTACCCAATTTTTTTGCAATAAATCAGTTGTGTATGATCTCTCCACCAACTGACACTTTTTGGTTATGTGGAACTTCTGTCTACAGCATCCTCCCCAGCCAATTCAACGGAAGGAGCACCCTTGTTTATGTTCTACCAGCTATCAGAGAAAATACACACTCCACCCCAAGCTCCCCACAGCTACAAAATTCAGCTCCTACCACTAACGAAGCAGATGGCTGCATTCCAGGACTCACTTGTGCACAAACATGGTGGTCAAGAACTCTTGGAGCATTAATACCATCTTATGGTGTCATGCAAGCCCTTGATCAAGTCAGAAGCTTATCGAATTCTGTACAGAAATTGGCCAATGATACGGCTTTGGCCCTTGGTAACATCACGGACACTCTCGCTTCGCACAAGATAATGATCTTACACAACAAAGTGTCCTTGGATTACATTCTAGCAACCCAAGGAGGAGCCTGCACCATCATCGGACCTGAGTGCTGCACCGGGTTAATGGATCCAACAGAGAACTTGAACAAAATCCAACAAGACATTCTTGATCTTTCAGCAAAATTACACCAGATGACTGAAGATAATTCTTCATGGTTCGGAAACTTGATTGGTAAACCCTGGCTGTGGATAAAGGAAATAGCAATTATGTTGTTGTTTGTTCTACTGGCGTACTATCTATGCGTCCACAGTATCAAGAGTTTCATTCAACATATGAATCACACCTCTCTCGAGAAAATCACAGTTCCTACCAGAAAAGACTATTACCCGTAGGGACGTCACGGACCCTAAAATTGCATGTTTGTTTAAGGGTTTAAATTTGTATTTTGTGAGAGTTATTTAGAACTCTCAAAGGGGGAAATGTAGGATTACAAATTTTATTTAAATGTTTAATTTAGATTTCCAATACAATAGTATTTTATATTGAGAAAGTTATAAATGATGAGACCAGGAAATCTCTGCAGACGGTAGAGGTTCCCAGCAGGATATTCCTGACTGTCCCATCTCAGTACGAGAAGGCTAGGCCTTTCCTGTTCTCGTGTCTCACCGGGTGAAACTCATGCTGAGCAAGTTTGAACCCCTGCTATTTTATTACTGAGACCATTTGTCTTGGAGTTCTCATCTCAGTACGAGAAGTCTATGCCTTTCCTTTTCTCGTGTCTCATGCTGAGCAGGTTGCAAAATCTGTATACCTTATCTACATTTGCATGCTTTGTTTGAACTTGTCTCCACCTCCAGAAGTCCCTCCTCTTAAAATGCCTATAATATACCATGTAAAGTTACTTTAAGTTAGACGAGAATGGAATGACTACAGCGACTACAGCAACCACAGCAAGTTCCTAATAAAGAATCTGCTTAAAGATATCTCCATCGTCTCCTGGTCTGCTCTTCTGAGTTTTCTACACTTTAGAAGAAATAAATTCCCAACAGTACATATGAAGTCTGCCATTTGGGACAGGGCCAATGTGCTCTGGTTGGTCAACCGCTTCCTGAGTTTTTCAGAAATGTCACGCCCCTTACCATAACAGCAAGTTTCAACACACTACGCAACTCAACCAGGCCTCGCCCCCCTTTTATTGCGCATACCTTAGGTGGGAATTATTTAAAGGAGGAATATTGTGATGTATATGTTCCCAGAAGAAAACTTAAGACTGCAATGGAGGCGTTTCAGGGAGTTCAGAAACAGTGCTTACTGATATAGAGATTAAATCTCTTTAGATTGGACTTTATACATTTTTAACTTTTTTTAGTGTGTAAATGCAAAATAGGACCCCTTTTAAAAAAAAAGTATTATATAAGGAAGACTTCACAGCGATCACATGAGGGCAGCACACACCAGGATACTAATCTAAACAAAAACATTCAAAGAACTTTAAATCTAAAATGTGTCAAAAAGACACCTCTACATTATAACTAACTATAAAAGGTTTAATTTCTTACTTTGGCAAGACGGGCCCGTTTGATAAGGTCATTCAGCTTGCGCAACGCTGCATTACGTGGAAGTCCCTGGATGTCACGGAAAAGGTCTTGTTCCTCTGCCTCAAACAGTTTCCTGTTATCTGGAACCAGGAGAGGCTGAGCCCAGAAAGAACCAATGTACACTCGGATGACCTCTGGGGTGTTGACGATTTTACCCAGAGACCACATGAGGGCGCCATAGACCCTCATGAGCTGCTGGGTCCCGATCTGATCAGCTTTGTTGAGCACCACCCGCATCTTGTCCTCGTGGTTTTTCAGAGCTCGGATCACCTCAGAGAACTCGTCTGAGATATCTAACTTGTGTGCATCAAAGAGAAGAATGATGCGGTCCACACGTTCAGCAAACCATTCAAGCACAGCAGCAAAGTCATAACCTGAAACAGATAAGGATATGACATTAATGCAAGACAAGGCTTGAGAGAAAAAAAAAAAAAGATAATACACTTATTAAATAGTCATTCAGTTTATTTAATGCAAAGGGAACTTGTTTGTTTATGTGAGCTTTCTTTATAAAGCACAACCCAACACTTCTCTTTCCATCCAGATAAAGGGCAGTACATCAGTCAGCAGATATTTGACCCTAGAACTTCCTGATCTTGCCCATATCACTCAACACCACCAACACAAACAAGCAGAAATCCATTAACAGGTAAACTCACACAATACAAAATGTGTCAGTTTTGCTGTCAAAGGAAAGTCTTTTAATAGAACGTAATAGAACCCATCTCCTTTCATCCAGTCCTTTTATCTTGCACTACACCGCTACTGGCTCATTAGGGTGGAGTACAGCTGCCCTTAAACATGAGGGACAGAGGGAAAAAAAAAAAAAAAAAAAAAAAAAACAGATGAGGAGACGTCTGGTCAACTACAGCGAACTGACATCACGTCCACTCACGCTGGCAAACAGGAAAGAGAATAAACTGTCCCACAGAAACTCCTTCCTCTCCTCATGTTTGGATATTTGCTTGTATGGTTAAAGGGATCACAGGGAACAATGGAAATCGGAGTAAAATATTTTGACAGTAGCCAAGGAGATGACGATGTGTCAAAACTAAATTTAAGATGCTGGGATATGAAACAAATGTGTGGTAATGGGAAAAGCCTGTGTAGTCCAAAATACCGACGAGAAGTCTTTTGCATTCACATTTTTCAACCAGGGTCAGCATTAATATTTCTAGACTCGAAAAATTCGGCGATCTTTCCAAAAAGCTACTTATGAGATCTTGAGGGTTTAATCTTTAGAGACTTCTCTATATGCCATAATACACATGCTAAAGCTAAAGAATTTCCAACCCAAGTCTCCTGCTTACTGAGACAGAAGTTACCGATTTATGTTTGGATTGTATAGAGTGTGCGGAAGACAGGAAAGACTGCGTCCCAGCTCACAACAGTTGTGTCAACGTCAGCAGGATGTGAAATCTGGATCTGAATCCAACATGGGCGTGACTTCAAGGATACACTACTCTGCTTTATTGTGACAGTCATCCATCACAATATTCATAGCAATAATGAAACAGGCCGTTATGATATACAATGCAATACAATAAAATGCAAAGACAATTAAAAAAAAAAGCAAATGCACAATGCAAAAAAAACAACTTAATTGAATTTGTGTGTGTACCAGAAATGCAGTTATCTGGTACACTTAGTAAATAATGTGACAAAAAAAACAAAGATTAGCAATACAAGAAGGCTTAAAGGCTTTTTTATGCATCTAAATCAGCATTCTTTCTGAATAGGATCCATTTTCTCCAGGAGTTTCTTTAGTCTACATTCAGAGCAGACACTGATAAGCTGGTTGTGTATACATATACACATTAATGGGCTGGTAAAGACTGTGACAGCAGAGGTAGCTCATATGGATGGAATTTTTCTCTGTTTTTCCCTAATGGTATGGCTTTTTCCAATTCCTTGCTTGCTTTCCTTCTAATACTTTCCAAAAACATATCCTTGTGTAAACTATGGGATATCCTTGTTTATGTAAGAATGCCATAGTAACTGTGTTTGTTCCTGCACTAAAATCTGTACAAGAGGGCACACAAAAGCTGAACTTCATAAAAGAAATTGAAATTACAACATTGCAAATAGCAAGACAATTTTATCAATACTAATTTAATTATCCTCTTGCTGATGCAGTTACGGTTTCATACAGACAGTTGCATGATTAAATGATTCAATGAACAAACAAAAGCAAATGAATGAATGAACAACAAATGCAGAGACGAATGAATGACGACAGACTAAATGAATGGCCGAGGAAACTATGCAGATAAGCAAATATAGGGCGATTCCATGCAAATGTCAACCTTGCCATGAAAAAATAGTTATTATCAAAACATCAAAATCCTTTCTAAGTTGTCCATTTGGGTCTGTATTTTATTGTATTGATGTGCTGTCATAAATTAAGAAAATTTCTGTGTTTATTCGCCTCAGATAAGGTGTGCACAGATACTAAAATTGCTTTTTCAAACAAACATATTTCATGCTTTAAAAAGAGGGATCAAAGACTAATTTTTTTATACTTTATGTTGACAGTAAGCATTTTGCACAAAGATGGGAGCATGACTGAGATGTAAATACACCCACTTTGTTATAACTGCATTGCCCTTTAAATTTATAAAGGCTATATTTAGGAAGTCACGACGCTTCAGTGCTGTGTCACGTCCGTAACGATTTAAAGAATAAGTTTATATTGTATAATAACTATTATTACAATTAATTTGAAAATTTATGTACAAAGCCAAAATATGTCCATTCTAGTTATGATTGACAATTCATCTCACTTATTTGCTCTAAACAACCTAATTATGCGTTACGGACGTGACTGCTACGGACGCTTCATATTAAATCATGCATGATTTGACCAGCGTATATTTGTTGAATGAATGAATTAATGTATTTCGAGCAATATAATGACACATAAAGGAAATCAAGAAGCATTCTGATTAAATCAATACGAAAAGATAAATTCATCAACTTTACAACATAAATCGATCTATTGCTTTAAACGGAGTGGGAAGAAGTCAAACTTAGTGCTAAAAAAAACCCGCACATATCTCTATTACTGTGCATCAGAACATTTTAGAAAACAATTAATACTAGTACCATAATGTTAGCATCATTACAGTCTCTGAGAGAGAGAGAGATCGAGCGAGCGAGAGAAATATGAGACGCGCCTTTCGTGATGACGACTCACTTTCTTTCCCACGCGCGCCGTATGCTATAGCTGCTGATGTATCTTAGAAATTCCGTATCTTTCGGGATCTATAGTAAACGCCATATTATCAAGCAATATCATGCCCATATTGAGTTTTGAACATGCCCACGCTGGTTAAATTTTAGCAGCATGAGAGAGATATGCGTGAACGGAGGCTAATCTATAACACAGCGATTTCAGTTTAAATTTGATGAATTGTGCAACCTTACCTTACTGATGTCTCACATGTTGGTTGTTTTAAATACCCAACAGAGACACACAAATAGGTCTCTGTTCAAGTTTTTAAAGCATTTTCTCTGAGTTTCCAGCGTCAGCCAAGTGTCGATTTCGGAACGGTCACGTCCATAACGAAAATATGTCACGTCCGTAACAACGTTTTTTCCTCATAAATGAAAAAACGAAAAATAAAATAAAATAAATCATTTATGTTCTATAGAGAGCCAACACTCATCCCTTCGGTTGGTATTATTTTTTTTTGGTTTGTGCATTTTAATTCGCAGAATTTCTACAAAGTATGTTGTCTCCCACAAACTCACGTAACGCATGTGTATTTCCCTCATATTAAATATAAAACGCATGTGTAGACTGATATTTTTCTAACGTCTGGACTCCTTTATTAAAGGAGTATGGACATATAAACAGACGTTTAAATATATTGGTATTAAATGCATTTTCTGAGAATTTATATTTTACGTTTTGACTGCAAATGTCACGTCCACAACGCTGGAATTGCTCTATAGCTGTTTGGAAAATAAATTACACCAGCTATCTATAAAGATGATGGTTGTATGCATATTATGTACAGTGAATACAGGGCTGAGACTTAAAGTTTACAACCAACACAAAGATCCAACCACCATAAATAGGCATTTGGTTCATGCTGGTCTGAAGGTTGGACTTAATGTCCATAAAGGAAAAAAAAAAGAAAAAAAGAAATTTGGCTCAGAATCGATGGCTGTCATTTAGATTTTAGTATCTCCTCCACCCTGCTAAAATCTAATCCAGACATTGACTCACAATCTCTCTGCCTGAATAATAAAAAAAAATCATAACAAAAACACACTTTTAATAAAGATATTAAAGCATGCATGGATGTCATTTAACAAGCTCTCAGTAAAGGTTAAACCTTTATTTTGTACCTTGATACCCTAGAAACAATATCTAAAATGAATGTCAATAAATAACTGGGAGGTTTTAGTGTTTAGTAATAGAAGCCCTTGTCCTGCAGCATCTCTGCAAAAAGGTTTGCTCATAACATATTAGGCAGCAGCTGTTTCTGAAACGGTTGTGAATGTTGCTTAACAGGTGTCGACTGGAATGCGGATTCAGATAGCTAAACTATAAAATGTTTAGGATTGTGGTGGCTGTTGCATTTGTCTGCTTATTTTTAACCATGTCTATCTCCTTACAGCTCTGACATGGACATTTTCTATAGTTTAATCTTAAATTTAATTAATAATAAAAAAACAGCCCTCAAAATTCTCTCTTTGTAATACCGTCATACATTTGACAGTAGACTCCAGACTCAACAGGATAACTGCACTGGTGGTGCCATTATATCAGAGGGGACAAATGTTGGAGAATACATACAAGGTCAGTAAGATTGTTTTAATCTTTTTGAAAGAAGTCTCATGTTCACCAAGGCTGCATTTGATCAAAAATACAGTAAAACAATAATATTGTGAAATATATTAAAACTAAAATTGTAATAATATTTTAAAATGTAATTTATTTCTGTGATGGCAAAGCGGAATTTTTAGCATCATTACTCTAGTCTATCAACTATTAATCCAACACACATCTTGTATTTGGAGGGTTTTTCCTGCATAGAGAATTACGAGACAATTACTCCGTCAAATTTCGTGCTGCCTCCGGCTCTTGACAAAACTCGGACAGGCAGTCACATGCTCAAATACTATTTTCCCACAGTGACGGTTCTGTTGCGGGTTCCCAGGCCCGGCTTGTGTCCATTAGAGATGCGCGGATGGGCTATTATTTCATCCGCATCACAAAACTCATCATCCGTCCGCACCAATGTTTTTGACCAATTTTCAAAACCGCACCCGCCCGCCATCCGCTGATTGGGCGATACAAGGCGCTGCTGATGACAGCCGTGAGACTAGAAGCACTCAGAATATCAGCAGTGAACTCCGTCTCCGATCGGCGCGCAGGGACAAAAATAAATAAATAGCCTAAATTAAACGCACTTCGGCAAACCTGACCTTATCTGATAGGCTACTGTACAATATTTTCATTGTAGCCTAATAGAAAACTCATTTTGGCACATAATTGACCAGAAACCATATCAAACGGGCGCATAAGAGAGCAGGTTCACACATGCATCCGTCAGCTTTGATTTTACATCCTGTGGTAGGTCTATTGGGATCTCGACGGACGAAACTTGTCAAGGTGTTCGTGGAGGTTTGAGGTTTAGCAGCACACTTGTGATGCACCATATTAGACGTACCCGTCTTGTGGCTGTCATGAACATAAACTGCTTTGCAGATTTTGCAAATTACATAGCCTACACTGGTGTCATCCTGATTTACCACTTTGTAAAACTTATTCCAGGCAACACTTTTCTGACCTTCTATTTCCTTTGTTTTTAATTCTCCTTTTATGAGTTTGTCACGTACCTCCTTCGCCGGCGTTGCCATCTCTGATAATAACAAGTCTCTGCATAGACTAGCTGCCTGATGAAAATTTGACTATTTCAAGGTAGGCTATAGTCAGATAACAATATTTAACAATGTATACATATATTTGATTGGTTCAACCGCCCGCCACCTGCCCGAATTTAATTAAAATATTTTTTTTCGTCACGTCATCCGCGGTTTATCCGTGGAGTCCGCGGCTGTAACCGCCAACCGCGCATCTCTAGTGTCCATTCTCAAACCGTATAGTTTGCCAATAGTACTGCACAGATCGCGGATAATCCAAGTAATAAAAAAATAACATTCCAATTAATCGAGAGTGGATGACAGATGAATCATTATGTGTTGAGTTTAATAAAGACACGGAACTCTCATCACGGTAAAACGCAATGAACGTGCATCACTCTTTTACTTTCGTTTTCAACAAAGTAATTCTCTTCAGGGAAAATCAATCAAGGAAAACATGCCAGGGCTCGACATTAATGCTTCTCCTGGGACAAGTTGTTTTTTTGAAGGCCCAACCGGACAAATGGCCTGATTAAAAAGTCAATATAAAAAAAAAATACCTAGGGAATCACTGAAAACACGAGGATGATTCTGATTTTATTTCATTTAATGGCGATTGATAGCTAGTTGATAATAATATCCCTACCTACTGACGATAACAAAGTTGCGCTGTTGAGGTTCGCGCATTTATAATAACATATTATACAGTTTAGAAACATCACAGGAACAGAGTGCTGTTTTCCTGAATACTATCGCGATTGAAAAAGAGACACTGATTTCATACCAGTTCAATAAACAAATAGTTAAAAACAAGTCACTTACATTTTAGACGCATGCCTGTTTTTGTTCTGTTTCAGCAGCGAAAATAGTTCAAAACAAAGATCACAGCATAACCATGTAACGCATCTCACAGGAACACTCAGTCGTGTTTCATTACTGAATGATTCAGCATTTTGAACGAATCGGTTGAGTCAAAGATTCAATTACCCATTCATAAACTGCCTCATTCTGAATAAATCAGCCATTTGAACAAATCGTTTGAATGAATGAATGACTCAATGATTCACTCATTAAGACGTCGCCTGCCGCCACCTATCATTCTTTTCAACATTCCTTATTTGTATATTCAAAAAATGTTTAAAACAATCTCATAATGTCATTTGTCAATACAGTTGTAATTTTTCAAAATGATTTAATTTGATTGTTAACAGCCCTATAGTGTCGTCTTATTCTAATTGAATGCATTGATCAAATTTGAGAATTTGAAATGAAAGATGGAGGATACACTTATAAAATTAGGGGGGAAATGCCCTTTATAAAAGGTAAAAAAAAAAAAAAAATTCTGACAAGAGTGTTTTTTTCAACAGTGATGTAATGAAACATTGACATTTTAAATTTGAAGGGAGTAAGCCTCTGTTTAAGCTATTAAATAAATGAATTTTTGCCAAAAGAACAACTTTTATTTTAAATAAATGTTCATTTTAAATCAGCCTACTTCAGTATGATATGTTACCATATTATCATGCATAACACTGAGAATTTTAATAATTGTAATGTGATGATCAGGTGCAGATATATAAAACAATGAATATCATATAGGTTCGGGCAGATGGTTTATTTATTTTTAACAGTGGATTCAGGTGACTCAAAGTGCACCAGATTAATGAATTTATCTTTAAAATGTACAAAGTATTCAAAATACCCCCTAGAGGTACCGAAACACAGTATATGATGGCCTATGAAAAATACTAATTTAATTATCTTATTAAAATACATACATGATCAGGATTTTACCACCTCTGCCTTGTTTTGAGCCAGGAAAAACCCTGATTTGACAGATAAAAAGTCTTTGAACCATGTTACATACCATTCAGTCTTTGATAACCGAATTAAACAATTTATTTCATAGTAATATGCTATTATATTATATCAGCAGCATACATGTGAGAATTATGGGAGAGGGACTAAAAAAAGTTATGAGCATTCATCTGTGCATGGAAGGAAATGATCCTTTTCCAGTACCAGCACATGTAAATGTGGCACCTCCACAAATTCCTGGAAAGCAGAGGGAGAGGAAGAATGGAGAAATCTGCTGTAATGATCTACATAAACAATAGCACATTCTCAGGGGATCAGTTTATCCAAGCTGGAAATAAGTCATTAGAATTATAATTTATGGACACTCTTCATAATAAAAGGCATTGATTTACACAGAAGATGGCAACGTGGAATTGTGATAAAAGGCATAATGCTTGCCCTGAAAACTGCACAGCCACTAAATCTAGCCCACTGACATGAGATGTTCAACAGTCTCAGCAGATGTGATATCAGGAGAGAAAAAAAGAAAAAAAAGAAAAGGAGTGCTTTAATAAGTATATTGAGTAAAGCATTATGGGAAGCTATCAGTGATAAAAATTGACACGCAGCAAAGCCTACTAAGCATTGAAGAATTAATGTGGGCAGACTGGACACTGTGTACAGTAAACAGGAGAGGTACTAGAATAGAGCCCTGTGGGACACTATACAGTTTAAGACAAGGACACAGAGCAATATTTAGGAAATAAACCAAATGAATAAAGTGCACATATAAAGGGATCCCAATGGAATTTTATATATATATATATATATATAGACACACACACACACACATACATACATATTTGGAAATATAAATTTTAATCTTATATGAATAAGAATTCTGTTTTCCACAATCACAAACAATAATTGATATAATTAGGGCTGCATGATGTATCGTTTTATCATCGATATCACGATGTCACATAATAGTCAATAGTCACATCACAGGATGTGCAATGTAGTATAGGGTCCATAGTTGATCCGTGATCAGTACGGGCCATCTGCCCCCTGGTTCAGAACGCATGTGATTCGCAGATTAATTGCAAAGTTTAACCATCATAGAGTGAGTTTATCATTTGCATGTGAATTAATTTGCATGTCATTTCTTGTCAGTTTAAACATCAAGAGCGCTGTTTTGTGTGCGCACACAGAGCCACGCAGACAGCACGTGTAGTTTGTGAACACCGAATTCCCTTCCTTATCGATTTCTGCTTGAACGGAAATGTGCACGGAAATTAAATCAAAATGCCCGTCTCGACGAGGTTCCTCGTAAACGCAGTCGTAATGGTCATTACCAGTATTGGATATGTGCATTCGTCTTAAAGTGACAGCAGTCCAATATACCCGGAACTGTTTGTCACACCAAATTAATCAAACAACTAAAGAGAAAATCCATTTTGTAGTTTTAACAAAGATAAGCTGTATTAATTATATACATTTAATTTATACAGTGAAGACTATACAGTGTTATTTTACATTTGATTATTCAATGTCTGTACTGTTAATTTACCTGTAAAACAAAAGCACTGCTTATTCTGTCTTTGTTTTATTGTATTCATCTATGTTTGTAATTTATTTATTATTTACAACCAATTTCAATCATCCTAGAATAATTAATTATTTGCAAATAGAGCTATTCAAATCATCAGGTGAAATTGTTTTCATATCGCAACATATATATATATATACATATATATATATATATTATATATATATATATAGCACAAAAACAAATTATCGCAATGTCAGTTTTTCCCCAATATCTTGCAGCCCAATTTATAATACTAAAACCATCTCTCATTAAGATATAGGATCTGAAAATTAGGGGAGGAAAAAATATTTGGTTGGGAATAGTGTTTTTATATATATATATATATATATATATATACACACACACACACACACACACACACACACACACACACATTCATATAATTTTGAAGTGCCTTGTCGTTAACTGCTTGTAAAGTCTAACTGCGGTCAGGGGGACGGATGTGAAGTCAGCAGACTTCAGAAGATTATTAACTGACCTCAAAAGGCCTACCAATGAGCAGGACATTTTTAGGGTTTAAGGTTGAAAGTTAAAACATGGCATACTATCAAAACTATTATAAGCCGTCCTCACTGATCGATTCTTCTATAAAGTCAGCACAGGAGTTCAGAACCACAATATGGAGACCACATTGCTGTGAAAAATGAAGTGGGAGGAGATAATATTGATTTTTTTTTTTTTAAATTAAATGTGGAGAGAGAAAAGGACAGCATTAAAATAGCAAGCACACTCATCTTCTTCCAAAGAACAGCATGACTGTGGTTAGATGTCCAAATAGTTGTCATTCCTGAATATCCATGTTTTTCAGATCAATTACAAAACTGACCATTATTCTCAGGCAGGCCCAGATTTCCTCCAAAACTTATTGCTGTTAGGGTATTGTATTCACACATGACATCCACTTGAGCTCAGACTGTAACTGGCTATAAGCCACATTACGATCTATGACAAGGCAGTGACTAGCACTTTACGTGTGAATTATTGTCTGTTTTGATGTCAATTGTTCCTATGTAGGACTTGAAATAAGAGCCAATTACTAACATTTTCCATGTTTAGATAATGACACTACCAGGGCTTTCCTTATACATTTCCCTCCACTAGCATTCAATTACAGTAACATCAGTAAAGAGGAAGCTTTGAAAACAATAGAGACAGAATCTTTAAATAAATGCATTTTGTGAAGAGACGCATCACAAGCTCTATCAATAGCTTTCAGGGGAAAATAACCAACATTATAACAATTAAGTACATTAAAGTATATATATACACTTTACATTTATTTGGTAATGTTACTATCTCTATCTATCTATCTATCTATCTATCTATCTATCTATCTATCTATCTATCTATCTATCTATCTATCTATCTATCTATCTATCTATCTATCTATCTATCTATCTATCTATTTAGTAACATTACGAAATAAATGTTTTTCTCCAAAACACATTGGCCACAATTATTGGCACCCCTAGAATTTTTTATGAGTGAAATATTCCTTAAGTATATATATATATATATATATATATATATATATATATCAGAGCATGAGCGAAGTGGAGCGGGAGCGAGCGGGGAGCGCGAGCGGGCGGATCTTGGACAGAGCGCAGAGCGGCATTTTTAAAAGGACGGAGCGTCGCACTATTTCCCGCTCCAATTTCGCTCCGCAGTCTGCTCACACCACGAGTCTGAAGCATGCTTAGTCAAGCCTGTCTCGCACAGTCAACAGTAAACTATTTTCAGTCAAAACTCGGCCCAATAATGGAGTTCAAAAAGAAGACAATTTTGGAAAGAAAACTCCACGTCTTTCCCCGCCTAGCTAAAGTAGCTCGCACTGTGTTCAGCACAAGTTTGACAACATAAGCCAATTTAAATTGTAATCCTCTGGGCAAAAGTTTAGTTATAAGAATTTTGGCCTAATAGTTAATTTACTTTTAAAACGTTTATGTATATATATATATATATATATATATATATATATTCTTTTTTAAAATTATTAGGCCCATTTATTCATTTAATTTTACTGCAGTTTGTGTGTACAATGGATATAAGCCAATTTAAATTTTAATCGTGTGCTTTGCGCAAAAGTTCAGTTATCAAAATTCTGGCCTAATAGTTAATTTACTTTTAAAACTTTTATGAATATTTTTGTTTATATAATTTATTTATATTATTAGGTCAATTTATTCATTTAATTTTACAGGACTTTTTGTGTAGGCCTAGGCTATATTCCTTCTTACACAGGCTAGGCATAATTTGTAATTTGAAATAAAACATTTCTATTTGGAAAATGTTGTTGTTGCTCTTTAGTTCTTTGGCGAGCGGGGTGCGATTTGAGTGGAGCGCGAAGCAAACTGCATTGAGCGCTGAGCGATAATGAGCGGAGCGGCCAGATGTGGCTTTGAGCGGGGGAGCGGAGGGATGAACAGTTCCGTGAGCGAGGAGCTGAAATTCTCACCGCTCCACTCCGCTCATATGCTCTGATAGATATATGATCTCATATGCTCTGATAGATATATATATATATATATATATTATATATATACATATATAGTGCTGCACGATTAATCATATCGCAATGTCAAGCCTATGCGATTAGATGACGCAAAATGCTGCGATTTTATATGAAATAAACAAATTAGGGCTGTTAACGCAATTAACGCAGCATCTGTTATTTTTTGTTATCCTTTGGCTAGTGTTACATGATGCCACTCTTAATCGTGCAAATGCTTTTAAACCATTCATGCGCGACAAGTCAAAAGAAAGCGTGCTGCCAGCGAATGTCCTGACTGTGACTCACAGAAAGACGCGCACCAGTATCATGCACAGACCATGCGCCAGAATACAGAATATGGGTCAAAGAATATGGGTGGTTGGCGGGTGGATTATTATTTATTTTTAACAACAGATTCGAGTGACTCAAAGTGCACCAGATTAATGAATTTATCTTTAAAATGTACAAAATTTTCGCCCGGAGGGGCATGCCCCCGGACCCCCCTAGTGTTACAATTTTACCACCTCCGCCTCTTTTTGAGCCAGGAAAAACCCTGTTATCAATCCTATTATCGGTGAGGATATTTTCCCACCGGTTAATCGACATGTGAAAACACCGGTAATACCGGTATCACCGGCGGGGGCTGTTAAATCGCTAATTTAAAGGCAAACTTAAAATGCACGCGTTTGCACAGGCATGCATAAGGTCGTGCGGAGCAGCACTGTTTTGTTGTTGTGCCCTTAATTGGCGTTAATTTGAAAAGAAATTTTTTTTTTACATCGCTTATAAAAAGCTGGTGTGGCAGTGTGCACTTCACTTTCACTTTTAAATTAGAGTCACTTCATCCTTCGCAGAGAGTTTGTCATATATCACAACTATTCAGTGTTCAACCACAATGTTTATTTTAGGTTTCAGACATTTAAATTCACATATCGTCGCTGCCCGATGAAACTCACGTATGTCCAAAACGGTTACTTTTCAGGAAGTGAAAAAAACACCGTAATTCAAAAGCAGTTGAACGTAGCGGTGTCATACTTGGTACGGCATCTTTAAATGTAACCATAGTCTTGCCAGTGTAATGATATAATCCACATTTGACCAAAATCGAGTTTAAATGGACATACGTGCATATTTTATAGTAACGGTGGTCGATACGCGTTCTTCCGATCATTAATTAGAATGGCCAAGTCGCGTTTCATATTGACAGATGAATAGGCTACGCTCAGTTTATTAACCTGCAGCTTAACAGGTTAACCCTCTGGGGACCAAGGGGTTTTTGGGGCCCTTGGGATGTTTTGACATGCACTGACAATTTGTGCTTTTTTCAGTTATTTATAAACATGTTAATGGCAAAGGTGTAAATTCACTCTATATAGCACAAACGGGGCTACCATAATATGTGAGCAACATGTACATGTTTGTATTTTTGAGAGAATATTATTTATGCATGGTTATTGAAAAAACAAAAAATAAAAGTTTCTGAAATAAGGCCACAAAACACATATTGATTATTTCTTCACAAGACTTTTGAAAATTGTATCACATAGTCTAGAATATTTGCTTCAAAACTATGTGAGAATCATCCTGACTACTCATTCAGATAAGTCAATAAAGTCTTTTAGAATGTGTATGACGTGTTTTGTTTGAGAAAGCTTTATGCGAGTAGGCGTGGATCTCTCATTAATATGTGTGACATTTCACACCTGAGAAAGACAAAGACCCTCCCATAATGGCCCTATTAGGTGCTATCAGGCCATATCATTATGAGGAGCCTTGCACAAAGAATGAGGAGATTTAAAAAAGAATGGCATTTAGATTGTTTGGATTTATTTACAACACACACTGCTTAGAATAAGTGAACACACTCATGCTAAAGTTGACTAAAAAGAGGAATAAAAAATCTTAAAATACAGGGTGCATACGTTTAGACACTTCTATCACACCCTTCACCATATAGACATGGTTTTATTTCAGTTCAAAGTTCAAAGTTAGAGTTGGAAACATCTTGAAAAGAAAATTGTCTTTTTCCATAAATGTCTTAGTTTGATCATACATATTTCAAAGTTGAGGATTCATTATTTTGATATAGCTTGCATTGGAACAAACACTAGAACATCTTAGTTGATTAGTTTATTGACAAAACATACTATATATTTAACATATGAGCAGAAACTCCTAACAAAAGCTTATTTGATGTCTATTTTAGACTAGTCAACGAAATGTTTTCTTTTATTTCGTCTGTAACAGTGCGTATCTGTGTGTTCATTCATTCATTCACACACACACACACACACACACACAGAAACATGATTCACATTTAAACAGTATGCTATTTTTCCGTTTACAGACACTAACGTTATTCTATATCGCGATTAGAACAAAGCACACGCATAAAACACTTACTTCTCAGCTGAATCTGTTGCTCCTCCTCGTGGTGAAAATAGGCTAAACCAGCACTAGTTCTGAGGTAGGTAAATGTCCCAGGATTGTTCCTCATATAGCCGCGCAAGACGACAGTAGATTAATCTGACTAAAAAATATAGTGTGTTTTCAGAGTTTATGGGCGTTAAAGCGTCTCAATGTGTTGCTTCACATATTTGCGTCTGAATAGCGCGTGCTCTCCGTGGGCGTGTCACATTACCAGAATAATGAGCTGAGAGAAAGATAATTAGACCGGCTGACACGTCTCTCTTTTTATATAGATGACATAAACGGAGAATATTTATTTTAGTTTTGAATCGGATCATTTAAAAGTACAAACTCAAATGATTTAAAAGATATATTGCTTATAGCTGGGTGAATAGTATTTGCTGAGTTTTGTTGAAGATTAGAGACGTGCTCCAGAAAAAAAGTTCACGGTGACAGAGGCAGAACGCACACCCTGTTTATTTTCTTTATTTTACAAAAGCACAGTATTTTATTTCGATTGTATGTGGGCACATAAAAAAGTAGACATTTAACAGATTATTTTCTCATATTTCTTAACTCTATATGAACAGAAATGATGGTAGTACTTTAAGTCTATTTTTCTGCTAAGTGAAAAAAAACAAGCAAAACGCGCCGGCGCGTTTCTGGTCCCCAGAGGGTTAAAGTGTATTATAGCCTACGTCTCAGTTTATTAAATACGCTCAGTTTATTAAATGTCTCTTGCAAACTATGAAGGGACAATGAATCAATACACTCATTGCTGAACCCAGGGCCGGCGCGTGCTATGTAGCCTACAAAAAAATACAGCCATTTCTGTTTTTTTCTTTTAAACAAAAAAGCTGCACCCTTTTTTTTACATTTCATCTTTCATTCCGAAATGAACGAAAAAGTACACCGACCCAACATGTATTAGCCTTTTTACCCGTAACGTTATCAATCTAAATTAATCTCGTTTTTCTTTATTTAAATTTCGGGTTTTTTTCTTTATTTAATTTTCGTTTTTTCTTTATTTAAAATTCGTTATTCTATATTTAAATCTACCCTTTACTGTGTCAGTAATTTATTAGTCAGAAAAATATTAGACTAACTTAAAAGTAGACTATTAAGTTAACAGACCCGTGCGTTAACATCTCCACAATAAACAGTGACAATTACTTCGTCTAGACCATTTACCGGTAAATAACAGTTGTGAATATATTGCGAATATATAATAAACTTGAACAGTTGTCAAAAACAAACATTTGCTGATACTTTACCTCACAGAGTTATTCGGCTATACAATGCTGAGCTTCCAGAGACGCTTAGACCTGCGAGATGCCTCAGGGCGGGAGATACGCGGCGTGATTGACAGCTTTGACACCAAATGGATATACGTGAAAATCAGATGACATGATTTCACAACTTTTCATTGGTCATTTAGACATGTGAAGCATACTGTATACGGAAATGAACCTGGACATTCTATCCGTCGAAAAATCTCAAAATCGGCAAAATGGACATACGCGGTTTTCATCGGACAGCGACGATAAGTACTAAAAAAAATCAATACATTTAGAGTTTGTCAAATACACACTAATGTCTATGGAAGATGCAATAATAATTATTTCCATTATAATTAGACGACATGTATTATTCATATCAGATACACATCGTGTTAGTAACTTTCAAGTTTACTCTATGCTTCTCCCAGTTCACCGGCCACTTTCATGTATTTCGGGAGAAGTGGATGAATTGACGTTTTGTAAATCCAACAGATCCAATTCTCTGAACTGCGGCATAAACTAAAATGGCGGCACCCATCGCTCAACTAAGGTGTTTAAACAACAAAACACATCCACTTGCTCATATTTGATAATCGGAATATCAGATATTTCCTGCTACAGCCAAAAAATTTGTGAAATTTTGAATAAAAAAAGGAAAAATGAAATAAAAGCAGATACTCAGTCATTCAGCGCTATTGTGGCTGCTGTGTGACAAGCAATGACGCGTCACCATGGAAACCATAAAGGGATACGATCTAAATAACGGTCACCTTGAAAAACTTTTAAATTTACGTGTGAAAAGGTTAAGTAAGGCTTACATTTAAATGTGTCGTTGTTTTGTTTTGAGTGTATGGTCAATAAATAAAGGAATTAATAGAGATGGGCACAAAAATTACCAAATTTTTTGCCACGCCCCACTTGTCATGTCTCTATTCCCCACCAGTGGGGCGCACCCCACACTTTGAGAAACGCTGTTCAAACACATCAACTTTGAGGACAAAATGTCCACTTGCTGCCTAATATATAATTTTTTAGTAACCAAACAATGTCAATAATTATTGATTTAATTTGATATAATTTTTCAAAGATGTAATTTCACATATCAAGCATAAGCACTAATGGACATCTCAAAATCCTTCATTTTATTAAAAATCTCCTCATCCAGACCTTGTGACTAAAACCATGTGTGAAAATCACTGGGGAAAGTTCAAAGTGCAGCACATGGGATGCATACTATGATCTCACACAAGCTTATACAACCATGTATCAGACTGGAAATACTTTTCCCATACACTAATGTTTTCACATCCGCCCAGGCACTGCCAAGCTCTGGGGGGGGGGGGGGGGGGTGCTTATCAGAGACCATAGGGTGCAGCCCATTTGAAAGTAAACCTAAATAACGTGAGATAAAGCTGTACGGTGTGGAATGCAAGAGTGTTCATGAAAATCTGGTTATTGTCATCCACAATACTCTGTACAATACAACATTGTCTGTACTCTCTCATGGAGCTCACAGGCAATTCCCCTATAACCCTATCCATCCAATATGTATACAATATGTATCTCCCCCTTATACAAAAACATATTGCGTATCTGCCATTGTGTACAATGATCCATACCATAGTAGTAAATGATTATCATAATCATGTACCATGGTATTTAATATGGTACACCAAGATACTCAAAGAATACCATGGTACACGTGTCCAAAAAACATGATATTACCATGGTTTGGTGGTATCTTAAAATCTTTAGAAAAAATAGCAGAACTATAAAAAAAAAATGTAGATGCTACATGTCCAAAACGGTGTTATTTCAGTATTATTTATATACAAACATGATGTTAGTGTGGTTTCATTTTAAACACAACAAAACATAGAAGTGCCATGGTATATATATAAAAAAATTTGTCTGTAGTTGAGATGTGCCCAAAGCCATATCTTATTCTTAGAGGCATGGATAATGAATAAAGTATTCTACAGAGCCCCTAAAGGGACATGGTGATGAAAAAAAAAAAAATTATACGGGAGGAGAAATTATAGTTTAATGCTTTTGCGCCAAACATTTGCGTTCCCCTAAAAAGCTTTTGCAAGCTTTTTTTTCCTCTCATCTCCTGTATTTGTTCATCACCATGTCCCTTTTGGGGTGCCGTAGAATGTGTTATTCATTATCAGTTTCTTTCCGAATAATTCAGAAATTTGACGTTTGGTATTCGGCTTCAGGCACATCCTTAGTCTGTAGGTATACGTAAAAAAAAAACCTTGGTACCAGTTTACCATGCCCACAAAATATGTTATTACTATAAACATATTAAATTTTTTGTGAGTGTACTCGTCTGTCTGGTGCCGACAGAAGGAAAGCCATCCCGATGTACATCTACTCACACACATACATTATACATGCTCAATAACACATAACTGAATCTTTGAACATGGATGCATTCACGCAGTCCGCTCATTTGTACGTCCTTACCACGCCCTCTCTGTTTCGCGGTAATGTCTGTTTCCTGGCCTGAGCTGCCGCCCCTCTTTGTCAGACTGTTATCTTTAGATGCCACTCACCCTCTGATCACATTTACATGGTCATCAGGGAAAGCCAAGGAGAGGCCCGCCCGCACGCACACACGCGCCACGGCAGATAGACAAGCACAGGAAGAGTCTCAACGTGACACCGGTTACCACCACACACAATGCTCTCTTAGAGTTTTCTTGAATAAACAACATACCACCATGCTCCATTGTCATTTCTGAGCCTGTAACAGGTCCAGACTAGTCAATTATACTTCTAGGGAAGCAAAAAAAAAATCCTGTACCTTATCTGCTGTGCTGCTTAAGGGCACTTAACCATCAAACACACTGCCTAAGGGCTATTTGAACATTTTAGACATTTTTTGCATCATTTTGGTTTTCAGTGAGGGCGTAGAAAATCCATTGTTCTTGCCAAATCATAGGTCTAGTATTTGATGGGAAAGGACAGTCCACATTGTCACTATAGAATAATTAGGTTTTCAACTTCCCTTCCTTCCTACAGGAAAAAAGACCTTTGGAAGAAGAGTGGGTTTGTTGTGCTGTAATGTAAACAGGAGAACTAAAAATACTTCCCTCTTAACACTCCCATAATGCAGAAGCTAACTAAATTAACCTCCCTTCCTTTGCTTGGGACATATGTTACACACTCACAGCTGTCTATGCAAATGGCACTTGTATTAATAGGACAAAGAGTATGAAGTTGTGGTAATTCTGGGAAGGAAAGTCAGGGGATGGTAAAAGAAGTGAAGACGACATTTATAGAAAGAGGACATAAAAAAATAAATAAAAAAAAATACCTCTGCTGATCCGCTGTTTCTCTCCAGACAGAATTCCTGGAGTGTCTATGATGCTGATACTGTCCAGCACTGCATTTGGCATCTGAGCACATATAAACCTAAGAGAAGAGGATCAAACATTAAAAAAATGGATAGATACTTGAAACAATCACACATTTCACCATTGGGCCTAGTGATCTTGCAGTACTGTTTTTAGTGCAACATGACTGATTGGAAGGAATTCCCTTCTCGTTCTCTCTCGCCAAACCTTATCATTCCATCTCTTACCTCAGCTTTTCCATCACCATATGTTTGCAGCTTATCTTTCTGTGCGTTCTTCTATTTATGTGCCAACCCATATGCTTTTATTTCCATGTCGTTAACATACCAGCACATTTTAGTCATACAAAAACAATCTTCAACCTCAAACCCCCTAGCACTGTGTTCCCCCTTATGTATTTTACTCATTCCCACCCCTTTATTTTTCCAGAATGAGTGCCATCACTTATTCTCTACATGATACGGGTACCTTGACTCCTGCCAATCACATCCCATTTATTTCCTTTCTGCATACATTCCACTCATTACTGGACTTGCTGCCAGTTGACAAAGACAGTTTGTGTCATTATGGCTAATGTAAATCCTAAAGTAAGCAGGGCCAGAACAGAGACATGTTTCCTTTTATATATCCAGAAATCCAACATGTACTTTTATTTTTGAGAATTGAGCAATAAATAGTTTAGAGTTAAACACTAAACACTACTAGCCTGTTTTTGAAGAGGCTCAGCAAACATCCTGCAGAAGTTAAAATCCCTTTCCTGCATGATGCAACTTTATATACTACCATTTAAAACTTTGGTGTCAGTAAGAACTTACCACTTATAATTATTCAGCAACGATGCAATAAATTGATTAAAAGTAACTGTAAAGACATTTATAATGCGTTCTATTTAGAATAAATCTTTCTATTAGTCAAAGAATCCTGAAAAAAGTATTACAGTAAGTTTGGTTTAGTTTAGACTAAGGCTCGTTCTGCTGCCAGATGGGTAATTTAAAGCTAAAACAAGGAGACATTGCAGGCTGACACCAAAATATACAGACTTAAGCCACGGACACACCAAGCCAGCGATCGGCCATTGGGCAATGTCAAGCCGTTTTAGTCGGCCGAATTAGTTTTTTGGGGGGTGTTCCGCACCGTTGGCTCTAGTCGGAGGACGTCTGTTTTTTTTTGGGCCGATGTCATTTTACCGGAGTGTTCCTGGGCGAATATTTTAATATTAAAGCAGCACTATGTAGTTTTTGCTCTCGGGGACCCCCTACAGTTGGGAAACAGTATTGTCTACGGTCGTAAAATCTGTCATGGTTACACCAGGCGATACATGTGCATTTGTTGGCAAGCCGATACCGTCTTCAGTTCTCGCGAGTTCTCACGTCTTGGGCAGACTGCCAGCGTTGCGTGTGAAATGTCTTCATCCCAGGTACATTGGCATATATTTCAGCATGTCATATGAATATAATTTCATGGGTTTTATTTTTTTTCAAACGAAAAGATCGCGTAGCTCACGTTTACAAGCCAGCATCATTATAGTAGCCTATTGCTACTGTTTTACATAATGTATATGCTAATTCAATTCAATGTTTGTGGTAGGTAATAGCCATATATCATCAATATTATAATATCAAGCTACCATAGATGAATCTGCAAATTTGAAAAATCGATTTGCATTATAGCCTGAGGCAAGACACTTTTATCAGAAAAATAAATAAACAAACAAGACTATCATGAAGATAAATGGAGGACCAGATAGATTCCGTAACATGGCCAGGCAGACAACAAATTTGAAAAAATAAAGATAGTATGCAAGCAATATATTTACTAGTCCAACAGCATGACGCCCAGGTCAGCATCGGTCGGGCACCCCTCCTCCTCCTTTAGCTCACGCCAGCGAGCGAACGCTGGACCAATATTGATCCTCGTCCGGCCTTTTATTTTGTCACTCTCCCTTTCTTCTCTTTCTAGTCTCCTCCGACACAACGTTTGCCTTCTTCGTTTTAGTAGCTGCTTCAGCCATGACAACAACATACAGACGGCAAACAAACGCTAGTTGGGTCAAACGCTAGTCACGTCAGAATTTGAGGAAGTGGAGGCGGGGGGGGGGGGGGGGGGGGGGGGAGGAGGTATGCCGTAAAGCAGTCGAATTTTGTAGTTCTTTTTGTGCTCGGGTTACTACCCGAACCCCGAAGTTACGTAGTGCCAGTAAAAGCGATACAGACACTGTCAGGCTATGGCAGACATGTCATTCAACCTATTGTAAGTCGATGTACCATCTCTCATGTCTTGGAAATATATTGAAGGTTGAAAAACTACATAGTGTTGCTTTAACATGAGCTGAGTGGAATAAAGAAAGTGATCAGCAGGATTGATATTCAAAACGGTAAGCAAGTGCTGCTTTGTTTGCGGTATGTGTATCTGCAGCGTCAGTTTCCCTTTTTGAATGACGAATATAGATTAATATTTCTGCAGAATTAAACCGTTGTCTCATTTACACACAGGCGCAGAACACGCATGCTAGTTGATAGTTGACTGTAGTTCTCTCGGTGTGTTCAAGTGCAGCTTTTTTGCCCCGACACAGGCGAATCGAGGCGACAACACAGCCGGCTTTCATCAGCGCTAGTTCTTTGGTGTCGGTTTGGTGTGTCCTGACTCCCTACCCTTACTGTAAGAGTAAAACTCTGTCTATACTCTTCTAGTAAGTAAGTATGGACTGCATATGAACAAACTAAATACTGTAGCCTGTGTTGTTAAATAATGTGTCCTCTTGCTGATGTTATATTCAGGGAGAGTAATGTCTCAGCTTCATTTCCCTGTGTGTAGTTTATTCAAGAAAAATGTAAAATTCCAGCTTCTTCATCGACTTCATGTCCCAAAAACGCCACAAAATAAATCATTGTATTGCTTTTTTTGATTCAAAGACCTTTTTGTTGTGCAAAAAATTTCAGAAACCAAGCTGACAAACACATAAATCAAATGGCTACACAGAGATGCATATCAGAAGAAAAACCTGTTTAGTAAGATAGACATGTTTCAATGCATAACACCAAAGAATAAATGGCAACCAAGTACAGCAATAACTGTAAATTAAATTAATCCTCACCCTAGTAGAGGTTAAAACACCATATAGGGCTTAGACGTGCATACATTTGCTCTTGGGAAAACTGTTTGACAAACACTACAGTGGTGAGAATCTGCTATATGGTTCAATACAGGCCAGAGCCTAGGGAAAATTATGAATGCAGCTGCAGAGGAGGGGAAGGTGCATGCATACTCAAGTTACACATGAGTAGTAGGGAGAGTGGGGACAACAGCACAAAGGCGAAGCATCCAGGTTTAACTGAACTACTGGAACAAGGTTAATATGTACTATAAATCTACAGCAGTGGTAGTCACAAGGCACGCACACACCCTTGATACCTCGCCAGCGACCTTCAAGCTACCTTTGAACCTCTCCAACAAGGTCACAGTGCAAAATACTGGGAGGGAAAATTCAATATGCTTGATAAGAAATAATCAGCATAATATAAAGGAAGCTGGGGTCATATATTTGCAAACGGGGAACACTTTTGCGAGTAAACACTGAAATTGCTGAGTCAGTTCCTCAGATTATCTGTGCAGTGCCTTAGCTGAGTCAGTTCTTTTTAACCTCTTGCCAACCCATTTTTTTTTTTAAATATAAAAAAAAAAACACACACAAACAAGTGTCAAAACACTAAAATAACGCATTTAACATATAGGGCAGCACCTACAGAAAAGTCTCTGATCAATTCATGACTACACTGAGCTTCTCAAAGAAATCTGATTTGACCTTAAAACAACACACACGGTCAAGGAGAGTTCAGGGAGGGAGGAGGGCTGAAATCTTTAACTATTCCCCTCCTATTCATGATTGACTAGGAAACCTACTTGTTGCACAAATTGAAAGCATTCCAAGATTTTCTTTAAAAGGACATTTTCGTAGAATAAAACACATTTTGCCAGCCCAGGCCTGTTGGGGTGTAAATATGATCCGTGCATAATATGATCCCTCTAATTCAAGCATTGACCAGCATGGGGTTGCGGTTAAGTCCTCATATCTGCAACAAGCACAAGTCAAAGGAAAAGTGTAGTACTAGTCCTTGAGAAAAGACACACCCATCTCTGCTCATGTCACATATGTAACATGTTGAAAAGACAACTGTGAGTTGAACTGATACACCATTACAATCGCCAACTCATTTCTTTTCATGTCATTCCTTATAGAGGGCCCCATTCCGCAAGACCTTGTTAAAAAGACCTTTAAAGGCCTTTGCAGCTGTCAAAACCAGGGCCAGCTGACATTCCTCTCCGAAGACGGAACCAAATACTAATGAGCAATCAGTTTTATGCACACAAAATGTGTATTAATATCTTCAATAATAATTGAAACAATGAAAAAGGGAAAGTTTTGCTGGTATAAAGGTTAAAGTTTAAAGAGTTCAGATAAAGTTTTAAATGTCAGGTTCAAAAGCCTGAAGACTTTTTCTCTGGGCGTGACAACTATATCTAAAAGTAATAAAGGTTTGTGAGGATTAGAATATCCTCAATAAAGCAAATCATATCACTCTTCATAAACTGGCAGACATAACTTACATGTTTGCAGGCCAGAGAACATGTGTTTTGATGTTGGCTGTCAAAGTGTGTGTTAAACAACATACAAATGACTGTATTACATTAGTGTGAGAGGTAAAATGCAGGAAAAAGTATGTAATATACTTAATCAAATCTTCATCAACGATATAAAACAACGGTGGTGAACCAGTTAAGAATTCAGCTTTACTACTGTTAAAGCTCCACCCTTGCAATAGGCCTACAGCTGGCGACTTCAGCATGCAGAAATAAGCTGAAAAAAAGTTCAGGAGATTCAATTTTCAGTACAACATGAACCCTTTTTAATGTCTATCATTACATTTCATAAAAAGTAATGCTGAGTAACGTTATATGAAATACAAAACTTGACAACCTCTTGACAGACAACACCCTGAAAAGCTGCAATCCTGAGCAAAGAAAACCTGAGATAAAAACAACTGCAAAAAAAACATGATTATTGTAAACACGGCACTTTTTCAGAATGTGTTTATCTTTAAAAAGAAGGTTGTTTGAAAGTGTAATGAATGAAGATCTCACCTGTTCAGAAAGGCGTTTCCAAAGGCGTTGAGTTTTCTGAAGGGTTTCTTGGGGTCAACCACTAAAGCATTGCCCGGGATCAGACCCTCCTGTTCCCCGTACATCACCGCTATGAATGAATCGGTGGTCGGTTCGGGGCCTATGCGCATCCCGGGGAAATCCTGCTCCATGAGATGACGAATAAAAGTGGTTTTCCCTGTGGAGTACTGGCCCACTAAAAGTACCATTGGCTTGTTATCGAAATCAGCATCTTCCAGAGCCGGAGAATGGAAGTCGTGAAAGCGGTACGTGTCTTCTAATGGAAATAATTTGGTCCGGTAGAGTCGTTTCAACCCGTCAGAAACAGTCTGAAACAGTTCGGGATCCTTTTTCTTCCCATCCTTGTTCGCCCAGCTGAACATGTTGCAAAATGTGTATAATAAACTTACTTGTGTAAAATAAACTACAAGTTCTTTGCTGATTTCTAGGCAGTTTAATCCAGCGGTTCGAATGAATTAACGGTCCAATGTCAGGTAACGTTACAGCGGACTGCCAGCGTGGTGGGTTGGTCCTGTCAGCTGTTCAACTAACCGTTGTCTTTTTATGCATTCATTTATATTTTGCTAACTTTGACTTTTTTCATAAATCAGAATGAAGTTAGTTTACTCCCGTCAGTTGCGACCTGACTTGCAGGAGATCGTTTTCTTTTATAGCCGCTGGAGTTGCTCCCACAGCCCGAGCACTCTGCGCGTGACAGTGCGAGCTCGTGCCCCCAACAACATTTTTAATACATTACTATGGACCGGAACTCAAGGGAACTTCCAAAATAAAAGCCCCTCCCTCCATCACCACCTCCCCAAATTGGGATTTTGTGAAACACAGCTGACGTTCTTCTTTTTTTTTTTACAAATAAAGTTTATATTGATTGTAATAACCTTAACTTTTAATTGTTTGAATGAATAAATAAATTAATTAATTAATTAATTCATTCATTCATTCATTCATTCGTGAGTGAATGAATGGGATGGGATGGGGGTTTTCTTTTGAGCATGTAACTGGCTGACTGCTATATTTTTCCTGGAATAGAGTGACAGTTGCTGGTCTGAATCTGTGCCAGGTTTGACACGGTCATAAGGGGGTTCTAGAAATTGACACTCATCACTCACTATGTCAAATGAAGACTCTGTAATGTTCTTTTAATCTGAAACTTTTGATGTGAAAATTATGTAGAAGTGCTTAGGCCTTACAAATAACAAAAGTTAAACAACCAAGAAAAGCAAAAGATGCATCTTTATAAAGAGGCCTCTTGTGAGTTGGCTCGTGTGGCTCAGCTATTGTATCAGAGATTGAAAATAAAAGAATTCTTTCATTTTGACAGTCATTCTTTTAGAGTTCTCATGTGGTTTGCCGGAATTTCCCAGAGCTTTATGATCTTTGAGCGTCAGAATGGGATGCAGACAAATAAACCCATTGTTTATCTATTTTGTTTATTTATTTATTTATTTTTAAATCATTAATCAATTAATATTGTTTTATCTGTCATGTTTGTTCACCCTAGAGGCAATTTACTGTAAGCTTAATTATAGTCTTAGAGCTATTCATATATCTGGATTCCCCTGCATGACCTTTCAGGGGGGGGGGAACTCTGGGCAAAACAAAACTGAAAGTGAAAGAAATCTGACATTTACAGGAAATTGGCTTTGGATTCAGGTTGCTTGTGAGTAAAGTGGAATGTTTTGTCAGTGATTAAGATTTCTTTTCAATGGCTTATGTTATGTGACTAAAGGACTGTTGACACCAAGGATAATAACTAGGCCTAATGAGAACGATAACTGTAAAGTTTTAATAATCGTTCTAATTCTTTAAAAAAGGGAAAGTCCCCACCACAACTATAACGATAACGACACACTTTCAGAACGATTTGTTTGAGCTAATAGGAATTAACTTGATTATTTAAATCGGCCGACGACAAAAATTGCAGCTTGCACTTAAACAGGGTGCATCTCAATCAGCTCCCAGTAGTCAGGGCACTGATCAGGGAGTCAGCCATTTTAAGGGTGTTCTCAATTGTAAAATCCTTCCAACATTAGCTCCCTAAATAGTCCGACAATGCATTGTGAAAACCAGGGAACTGAAGTTCTAAAGCAGTGTTTCTCAACCTCTCCTGCAGGGACCCCCTGACAGGACATATTTTTGTTTTAACCCTGAAATGGCACACCTGATTCAATTAGTCAGCTACACATTAAGCCTTTGAGCCTTTAATTAATTTAATCATGTGTGGCATTTCAGGGTTAAAACAAAAACATGTCCTGTCAGGGGGTCCCTGCAGGAGAGGTTGAGACACACTGTTCTAAAGCATGAAACATAAATCACGTGAGCCAACTCACTACACATAGGCTAATGACATGCGATAGATGTTTTTAAAATACAAACGATTATTTAATTATATTTTAGCATAAACATACATCGCTAGATGAACATAGCAAACATTTATAATTTATATGGCTAAAATGTTGCACACATATGTAATAAGCAAAGTGTTTATCATAATGTGCTTTAAATCATATTAAAACATAATGTCAGAAAGATACCATTCTGCTGTTGTTCATACAGTATGATGTTGTACAATTAGGACGTTGTCAGGTTGGAGTCATCAGTGTCCCAATGTAGTGAACCAGGTTCTTACTGTCCGACCAAGGGAAGGTAGGGAGCTGATTGTTATCATGCATTGGTACGGATGCTAATGTAGTTATCGTTATAATTATCTTTATTGTTATAAGTCATGACACATTGATTTTGGAAAACTTTGTAAAAAATTTTACATGAAATGTATGCAAAGAATTTGAAAATACATAAGAAATAAGTACTATCTCTTGAAAACAGTGTGAAAACCTGTTAAAGATATACATTTAAAGTTAAAATAATTTTATTTTAAATATTCAAATGAAATAAATACAGTTGAATAACTCAAATAAATATATAAATATAAATCATGTTGTATTGCTAGTTAGCTACATCAAAATAAATACATAAATGCATTTTACACAAAATACATTTCCAAATAAACAATTACATGAAGGTTTTACTTTTTATTCAGCCCAACAATTGTACATAACATTTATACAGTGTCCTGCATTCTCTGTGCAAACCAGTGTGTGTTTAGTAGGATAAACAGGACAGTGGCCTACAGAACTGACAGGCAGCTGGACTGCAAACACTGGCTGTCAATTCATAGGTCATCATCCTGTGTCCTAGACTCTGGGTTAAACATGCTTTCTTCTAGTGTAGATGTACTTTCACAGCCAAGTATTAGGCATTACATCAAATAAGAATAAAAGCATTAGGACTTTATATTCTTTGTTCACTTCAAAGGAGCAGTAATGTAGAAATAAGGCAGTTAAAGGTGACTATCTGCACGCAACAGCAGCTCCACTGGAAGACACAAACCTTCCACATGGAGTTGCTGTTACAACCAGTCAGCCCCGAATCTTTGGAGTGCGCCCCTTTTGGACAGCGGAAGGAAGTGCACTTATTCCTTATTCTCACAAAAACTTCTCACCATACAGGGTAGTTTTCTATAATATATATATAGATAGATAGTAGAAGAAGAAAGTGTGGTTCCACCTGAAATGAAAGCATAGAAGACAGAGTTAGATCAGGATTCAGACAAAGGCTAATGACTGCCATTAAGAACATGTGAGAGTTCCTCTGTTGGCTCATGACTTTGACCTCTTGTTTCTTTCTCATCTTTATGACATGCCATAGACTCCATTATTGGCCAACAGCATGTCCAAAGTGCTAAGACTGATCTTGATAACAGCAATTTTATGACAGCAGTCAACATAAGGGTACTCGGCAGAATGTGTGTGTGATCTGAGAGAAATAAGGGTGTGTCGCTCAATAATTTATGTGCCTTTATGTCTTCATTTTGTACATATCACTTCCTTTTAGTCATAAGTTACCCATCCCACATTCTCTATCATGTTCTTTCTCTAATCTTGGTTTCTTCGTTTATATCATATTTTAGACTTTGCCTTGCTGTAAACCTCCCTGCTCTTTGCTACTTTTGGAAAAACAGCATAATAAAGTAATTAAAGGGGGCACACATCGCATGAGTCAGTCTGTGTTATCTGCCCCTGTTATCATCTTGTGAATCCACCATTTTCTTTCTCATCCCTGAGCCGTATCCAACATTTGTGTTGGGTGAGAGAAAATCAATGGCATGAACTCATGAAGGTGGTTCATTTTTATCACAATTCCCAATTGCCGTACTTGATATTGGAGTAAGTCACATCTGTTTCATCAAATCTACTTTGTAGAAAAGAAAATAATTGTTGAAAAGACGTGACATGGAATATTAGATTGTTGTATAAAATTTAATACAAAACCCCAAACTGCCATTTATTTGCATCTGAACATCAGTACCAGGCAGTTTGCTTCATGTACTGAAGATCATTTAAATATACCCTTTTTGTTTGATAAGATCCTGTTCTTGGAAAATAATGTCTCAAATGCTTGAGGGCCGAGCGAAAGCCTTTTGTATTCTTTTCTTATCCCCCTTTATTATCCTTATTACCTTGTACTTTGTTAGACAATGCAGGTATATTTACATTAGTAAAATTGCCTTACTCAAACAAAGTCAGACATTAACATAACATTTTCCTACGTGAATCAGCGTAATTGCAGAAGCGAGGCAAAGGTGAGAAACTGCATAAGTTTTGCACTGTATGTTTTTTTTTTTTAAATGGATATATTTATTTTTAAAAATACAATTTAAACCAAATAAAAATGTCATGTTCCTCACATATGTACCAACAACTTAATTTTCATTAAAGAGTTACTTACCTTCACAGTTCTTCCTCGTGGGAGTCCAGGATGCATAAAAAAAAAAAAAAAAAAAAAAAAAAAAAAAAAAAAAGAGAAATAATGCAAATAAAAGAACAAAAAAAAGTTTATATAAATATAGAGATTAAAGACCTTACAGAAGCAAAAAAAATATGTCTACAAAAATTTGAAAAGGAACTGAAAACACTATAGTGACAGCACAACGAGAGAGTCAGCTAGTGAGAAGGGTGCGTCGGTCAGCAGTGCTATGTCAGGCCACAGAGAGGCCAGTTTAAAAGTGATTTGGAGTTGAAGCTTAGTTAATTATTACACTCCTCGTCAATATTTAACATCTTTTTGGCCCTGCCCCTCCTATTCAACATCCTGGACTCTTATGGACTTACACACAGGCTACCTCAGGACCCTATTTTGTAACGTTTTAGGTACATTGATATTTTTAAAACAGTTCAGACCAACACATTTTATTAACACTGTCTAAACAAATGTTGTAGGTCAAATGGACATCCAAATCATAAGTCTTGCCAGTTTACTTTAAACACAATAAACCACTAGAGGGCGTCACAGTTTAACTTGATTTTTTAGTTATATTATTCATGATGTAGAGCACAGAATCAGAACACTGTTTGTTGCACATCACAAGTCTTATTTCTGGCAACATATAGCTGTTTTCACCCACTATGAGTTGCTAAGGCTTGATTTATAATGTAACACAGCAAATGAGCGATGTAGGTCAATGTCTTAATTACTGGTAATAGCACAGCATGAGGTAATGCTGCATGATTAGAATAGATAAAGTAGACTATGGACTCTACACATTGATCAGAGAATGAAAAAAAAAAAGGTTTATAACAGGATAATAAAATACTCATGATGAGAGAGGGTTAATTATTGTCATTGTTGGGTTAAAGAGCACAAAAGTGCACACTGTGTGAAGGAATTTCGATTGTCAAACACAAGAATGGCGTGTAAATGAATGTACCACGACAAAATACTATTATAACACATAATATTGTACCTTAGGCAGGTGAAGGTCTGGGTATAGAGGGCAAAATTGGCTGTGTGTTTCTTGTGATAAGAGGTTTGCAACTGGACCAGAATACGACGACTGCGGTCACAATCTAACATTTTAATTCACAGTCTAAGACATTGAAAAAATGTATAAATAATTATAGGCCTATATGATAAATATATTTCTGGAAGTGCAATATAATGTGGTGATTGTGTTTTGGGATTAGTTCAGCTATTTCCCTCACTCTAAAGGAGGAAATCATGAGGAAATGAAATCTTTCCAGTGGTTACGACCTTGGTACCGCACACAGGGTCAAACCACAAACCTGCAAGTTTATGGGTTTCATAATTTACAAGAATCATACAGGAAATTCTGAGGCTGGTGTATAAAGCCACACTTCAGGTTTTAAAATGGCAAGTCAGCAGTCAGGAATACTGCCCTCTCCACCCTGCAAGGTCTCAGAGTTCAATTCATATTGTCATACTCAATCCTTCCCTCTATCTTTTATGCCCTTTGCTCCTCGAAAATGTTTCCATGTTTAATTATCTGTCACGTCGAAAGTGTCACTTATTAGATGCACTAAACACCCTAAATATTGTATGTATATGGAAACTCTGCATCCCTTGAACATCACGGTCTATGATCAGATCTATAAATTCATTTGATTTCAGAAGCTTGGACAATGTTTGTTAAAGAAAATGTATTATTTGATTTGATTCCTTGGTTATAACACCACTGTAATGTCAAATGTTACATTTTTGAGACATACAGATTCACCCTCTAATTGTGCTCAAAATAAATCAGTTATTAGCTACTAATTCTCTCTTTTACAAAGTCGACAGTTTCAGTGCTAACCAAGATGTCCCTTATCTTATCAGAGGCTAGTATAAGGTGTGTTTAAGTGTGCATAACACAATGCGTAATGCACACCCACACAAACACAGGTATGCATGGTCATTCACGGTCATGTCAAGGTCTTTAGACCAGCACAGATTCATGATTCTCTTTTTTCTTCAGTAAAATGTACCTCAAATTTTTGAAAGGGATACTGTACACAGGTCTTGGGAAAGAATGTAAACTTCACATAAAGTAGCATTGTAAACCACAAAAACAGATTTTTGTGGGAAATATTTTCTGAAGTGCACACTTCAAGTTTGTGTGACAGTTTCACTGCAAAAAATGCTTTTCTTACTTAGTATTGTTGTCTTGTTTCCAATCCAAATATCTAAAAAAATCTTAAATCAAGAAGCATTTACTAGAGAAGTAAAATGACATAGAAATTCTATCTTGTTTTCTGATAAAAAAATAATTAAATTAAGTGAGTTTTTGCTTAAAACAAGCAAAATTAACTGCCAATAAGGTAAGAAAAAAAAACCTTTATTCAAATGGAAAACAAGAAATAAATCTTACTTCAAATGGAAAACAAGATTTTTTTCTTACCCCATTGGCAAAAACTCAAAAAAACAAACAGCAAAAAAAATAAATAAATAAAAAAAAAATGTATCAGAAAACAAGTTAGGATTTCTTATGTCATTTTACTTCTCTATTAAATGCTTCTTGATGTAAGAATTTTTAGATATTTGGTCTGGAAACAAGACAGAAATACTAAGTAAGAAAAGCATTTTTTTGCAGTGTTGGTGTTACATTTCATATACTGAACACAATTGAAACTTAATTATTGAAAATACAAAAGACAAAGCTCTGCTACAGACTCTTTCTTCAATTCTGTTTAATTCAGAATTATAGTGATAAAAGGGACAAGTTGTTTTTGTTTGTACATAACAGGTCCATTTGTTCCAGTTTAATAGAATTGTAACATTTTCACGTATTAAAAAGGTAATCTGAATATCAAATTTCAGATCATTTAATGTTCAAATCCACTTCAAAATGATGACCTGTACACTATATATATATATATATATATAAAACAGTAAAAGTATTGTTATATTGTTGAGAGATTGTTATATTGTTGAGGGATTGCTCACCCAAAAAATGGAAATTCTGTAACCTGTATGAATTTCTTTCTTCTGCTGAACACAAAGGAAGATATTTTGAAGAATGTTCAAAACTGTTGAGGGCTCCATTGAAGTCGATGGGGTCCATGAACTGTTTTGTTACCGACATTCTTCAAAATATATATATATATTTTTTTGTGTGTTCAGCAGAACAAAGAAATGCATACAGGTTTGGAACAACTTGAGGGTGAGTAAATAATGACAGGTTTTTGGGTGAACTATCCTCTATCAGGTTTAAGTTTCTTTCTGGCCACTTCTGATAAAGTTTTAGTCATGATATGACATCAACAGTGTATAAAATGATAAAAATGTCCTTTATAAATCACTTTACATTAGTTTTTTACTAGTTTTCTTTTCTTTTTTCCATCTAGCCCATTAACCGCTGTTTCGCTATTTTGGGCAGCCCTCTTTTTTGTCTTCTCCGTCACTGTTTCCATGGTATCCCAAACCTCATCCTCCTCTGCTTTCACCTCTTCTACATCTCCAGTAACATCAGGACTTGATGACTGAAAGAGAAGAGCACATACAGAGTCATACGATTAACAAAGTCATTAGGATGCAGTATAAAGTCATCAGCGAAAAAGCAACTTCCATTGTTACTACTGTTGATAGGCAATTACATAAAGTGAATTATCAAAATGATGCACAGCTTACCTCCAGTTCTCTGCTAGAAAGTAGCACACAATTGAGTCGTGACTTCAGATATACCTGCAAAGAGAAAATATGTTCATAAAATTACCATTTACACAAACACGACACTGAGTGGGAGGCACTTATGATTATATGATGTATGCAACCAGATGGAAATAAGAGGAGTGGGGCTATGCAGAAATCAAAGGATATGGAAACAACAGCAGAGAGAAAGAGACAGATGAAGTGCTGAGAAAATGGAGAAAGAAACCTGGTTTCTTGTGTATTCATACCTTGTGTTGTAAGGAACGGTCCTCCAGGCTGTGTACTCTCAGAAAACGATCTAAACCACAAGAGGCCACCAATGGGAGGGAAGGATGGCACTGCAACCCCCGCACTGCCCCCGCCAGACCCTTAAGACACCCACGCACAAGCCCTACAGGCAGATAGAGAAGAAAATAGGGTCAGACAAAACAACACTCTCAGAAGTTCAATAATATAACAGTGCATATACAGAGAACAGCTGGCCAAATAAATCTTTTATACTTGGAACAGCAATGGACTTTCAGTTCAAAACAACTGCTTTTGATCCAAGCCTGCCTAAGAGGAAAAATAAACAGAGCATCCACCTACTGCTTACCTTTTCTGAGGTCAAGAATGCCGATCTCCCCGTGAGTGTTGCCCACGACCACTGTGTCCTGGCTGGCAGGAAGAGAGAGCGCTGTGAGCGGGTACTCTCCAAACTGAGCCTCCATCACCGGCCTCCTCTGAGACGTCGAGGGGTCGTACACACGCACCTGTCGGCGGAGGAAGAGCAGAACGAACAGGGCAAGATATTTTGAGTCATGTTTGATCACATATATTTATCTTAAGACACAAAGGAAGACATGCATAAATACACTAGCAAAGGGTACAGGACAGGAAGAAAAAAATGGTTGGCTCACAGTACTTATGGAAAATTGTCAAATATATTCTGAAAAAGCTGTTAAATCTAAATAAAAAAGATAAACTTTTTTTGGTAACGCCTATAATGCATGTTAAAGTGACCAGTCAGTTACAAGTTGAAGGTTGAGGCTGTGACACCAAGCAAATAGTCAGCTATCTGCAGCTATAGTCAGCTCAGTTTTTGCGGAGTGTTCCGCACCGTCGGCACAAGTCGGACACCATTGGTGGCTTTAAGGCTGATTGAGCATGTTGAATCAGTTGGCATCAGCGACATCAGTGATCAATGAGAGAACTCTGATTGGCTGTTCAGATTTATAGCGCACAAGACGTAAAACAAATGTAATTTTTTTTATGGCATAGACACACGCAACAAGCAGTGAGCTTTCATTGCTGCTAGTTCTTTGATGTAGTTTTGGTGCCGCGGCCTCTACACTTTACACAAGCAAAACAAAGTAACAAATTCATTGGTGTGAATACTGAATTTATATAGATTATTTTACGTGATTGGCAACTGTATAGGGTTCAAACTAAAAGATTACTTTGAATTGATAAATTAGAAAGCTGTGCATGCCAGTTTTTGATGAAGCAGCCTGAATTCATTTAAATACACTACTGTTCAAAAATTTGGGGTCAATAAGATTTTGTAATACTTTTATTAAGCAAGGATGCAGTCACATCAGAAGTGACTGTAAAAACAATGTTTTCAGATAAATACTGTTCTTTTGAACTTTCCATTCATCAAATAATCCAGCAAAAATGTATCATTTATGTCTATATATATATATATATATATATATATATATATATATATATATATATATATATATATATATGTACACACACACACAGGGCTGTCCTTAGGGTGGTGCAACCACACCGGGCCCTGCAACAAATGCAAACGGACCGGAGGGGGACCACCCGGAAGACAATCGTGAACGGCCCAAACAAAAATGAACACATGACCTTTCTAAGTAAATAATTTTACAGTGTAAGAAACAATGGGAGAAAAGCATGAATGGATAAAGCCAGAGAAAAGGGTTAATGGCTTAACAAACCTGATGGTGTCCAGTGCATGTGACTATTTTATCTGAATCTGGAATAAAGCCGATGTCTTTCACCCACACGGGCACTCGCATATCCAACCAGTCATGGGCTACCTGATGGATAAAAGAAAAAAAAAGAACAGCTTGTAACAGTACTCACAAACTACTGAGTGCTGAAAAGTTCATAGTTATTTTTTCTCTTCTGCCTTACATTTTTGGCTGTGAATATTGGCTTTTCTGGTCTCTCCAGATCCCAGACTTTCAGCGGGTTCTCTTTACCCCCTGTTGCCACACGATGGTGCTGTGACGGGTTCTGTTGCATTCTACAAATTCCATTTCCAACATTTACCTCAACCTAAGAACAAAGATGTATGAGGTTGGTAGAGGATCTGATTTACTAAGTCCACATCATAAGAGTCAACAAAATTATCATAGAGATGAAAAGATCATCATACATTATTCAAACCTAATCTACAATTCAAACAACAGAAGCAGGGCCCACTTGTTCCAAAACTTTAATCTGGACAAGAATGGTCCTGATTTGGAAAGCCTATGTTTTGCTATCCATGGTGAGGTAATACATTTTACTTTTGTGCTGGTTTTTCAGAGCAACACTGGATTGGATCACCCCTAGAGATGACCAAATCCAGACTACCAGTGCTCTAATGAGACTACATATCAAAAGGCAGGCTACTAGATATGATATGATATATATATACATATATATATATATATATATATATATATATATATATATATATATATAAAACAGCTAAAATAGTCAGTCAATGTGAGCCACAACAAATAAATAAAAATAAACAAATTTACATGCAATAAGGATTTTTGACTGGTTAATCTCTGAAGATTACGCCATCACCATCATAATTAATTTACAGGAACAAATGCCTCTAAAAATGAAATATATTGTTTTGTTTGATAGTGACAAAAGTTTGGGGTAATAATATGGGAACATTTTCTAGCTTAAAGCCTTAATAGGTAACCTAATGTCTACTTTACTACTGTAACAGCTAAAACAAATCAAAAGCAAAACGTAAACTACATGATACAAATGGTGCATTACTTCACCAATTTTTAAGTTATTACATTTTGTTTCTGAAATCCACCCTAAAAAAAATAATTTAATGATTTAATGATCCGGGTTCTGACGTAGAACTTGGAAGCACGGCACTGTTTACTACGTGATCAGCATAGCAGACTGACATGGAGGAGAAGATATCGTTTAATAAAGTCATTATTTTAGGGGGGTTTTGCGCACAAAAAGTATTCTTGTCGATTCATAACATTAAGGTTAAACCACTGTAGTCACATGGACTATTTTAACAATGTATTTACTACCTTTCTGGGCCTTGAAATTGGTAACTTTGCAGTCTATGGAGGGGTAATTAGTGACAGAATCTTTGGGTGAACTAACCATGTAATGTATAAGGGAATAATCATATTTGTAGATGCTGATGATTGGTGTCCATTTAATTTATTAACATTTCATTACATAATTTTTAACATTTAATTTTGAGTAAATACTCATGCAGTCCAAATGACCTAGTCCAGCTCCATCTCTGTGTATCTAATGGGTGGATGAACAGAGTTATGTGTCGGAGTTGTCAGAGTTATCGGACCTTCTAGCTCCACCCATTATCCCCAGAGAGGGGGAGCTGGACTTCACGCTCCACCAATGGCTCTACAGTGAGCAGCCACTCAAGAATTAGATTTTGTTTTTATAGCTTTTAATTGAAATATAGAAGACACCGCAGGACATTGAAATCACACTGACTTACTGTGTCTGTACAGCCTTCCTTCCACACCTTCAGCAGTCCTGACTCCACACACGTGATCAAAGAACTGGAAAAGGGTGAAGAAAGTACATCATTCCTACAGTACATTAATGCAAACCAACAAAACATCCAGTAATTCATCAGCCACTGCATAGAGACAATCATAACATGATATTGGCAACAACCTGTCAGTGACAGACAGTCCTGTGAATCTGCCCTGTGAAGGATCCCCACACTCTCTTGTCGCAGTAAAGATCCCCTTATCCGTGCTGAAAGTTTTCACAGTGCCGTTCACACTGCCCACTAACACCTGCAAAGACACACACACATAGACAACGTCTGTCAGTCACTAAATCATGATGATGAGGTATGTTACTCCAGTTCTCTCTCTTTTTCACCTCTGATTCGTGTGAGTCTCCCCATGCCATCACGCAAACCTCCTGATCCCGACTCAAGCAGCTCATCTCACAGAAGTTAAACGCCTGCTTTTTGCTGAGACTCACCCCTTGAGATGACATATGGATACGTCATTAGTTTAGTTAAGTGGCCCTCAAGAAAATTAAATGGCAGGTCTGTGGTGCGAACTCACGTGTACCATACATGGCTAACTAGATAGTCAGAAAAGTGGACAATGTGTCGACAAAGAGACGAGAAACTCCCAACAACATCTTACCTTTCAATATTCCAGTTTCGGATCCAAGCCATATTGAGCATATTTGGCTTTTAGCAGCCATTTAAAAGGAAATGGGTGATTTTGGATTTACTGATAAAAAATACAGACGTCCACGCTACTGTCGCACACAACTCCGTCCGGGTGTAACATGCAAGCCAAGTAATTTTGGTTCCGCTCCTCACTAAAAGTGTATATATCTATAGACGATACAAATCAGTGCGAGTTTCATCATGTTGTCAAGCGATTTTATACCGTTGGATAAAAAACATTAGAAACTATATCTATATGGATTTTACCTCATATAGTTTTCCATTTTTTTCACTAACACACAAAAGATATTAGGCAGAATGTTAGGGACTTACAGTATCAGTCACTCTTTGCATCTTTTCATGCAATGCAAATAGAATGTAATTCAACCGAACATATCCGCCGATTTGCACGGCACAACATGAGAGTGAGTAAATCATGAATACATAATATCTTAATTTTTGGGTGAAGTCTTCATATAATGTAGTGGTTCTCAACCTTTTAGACTCTTTCTGATATACTTCTGCTATAATTACATAGCTGCTCATTTTCACTTTTAATTACAGAAACTAAGTGGCAGTATATTAAAATAATGTATAATACTTTACTTCGATAGTACACTTTAGACATTCTACTATGGAACTAGGCTTACATGTCATCTACCAGTCATTAGAATATTAGTAGACTTAATATCTGCTTAATGTCTGATAAATATCTGCTAACACTTTATTCACACCTCAACAGACATTCTGACTATTAGTGACTTTGCAAGTACATGTTAAATTACCATAACCTAATAGTCTACTAATACCCTAAGAGTTAGCTGATATGTAGGCTAGTTGCAAATTGAGTTAGTTGACAAAATAGTTGCAAAGTTAGTTAGTAGAATGTTAATAGAATGCCTAAAGTGGAATGTCGAAATAAAGTGTAACTAAAGAATGAAATCAAATAATATAGACAAAATAATTTAAATAATTAAATTTGATAATCCCAATAACGGAATGTTCTTCAAGGTTTACACTTTTTATTATTAATGAATTTACATGACTTTTATAGTTTGTGCTTGCAGGGTTTTTATAGTAGGCTGATTTCCATTAGTTTTTTAGGTCTAGAAATCACACTTTATAAAATCTTACAGTTTATCTATTTTGTCTAAAATCATGAGAACCCTGATTCTTAAATAAAAATGGAAGTTGTTTTGCGGCAGCCTTAAAATGGATTAAAATGGCATTTCCTTAGGATAGTGGAGAGAGTGAAAGGAGAGAGTGCAGAAGAATCCACCAGATGGTACTATTGGACTCCATTAGAAGAGCAAACTGATGCTGAAAATATCTGTCAAATGTGACATCTGAGCTTCAGGATATTTAGGGATCCAAGCACCCCTACATTTTTCTCTTAATCCTCGAGTCAAACCCTACAAAATTCATGTCATTCGTGTCTATAAAATGTTCAATATTCAGATTCCGAAAAAACTACTTTTTCAAACTCCTAGGTTGTTTATTCAATCTTCACCAAACTTTGTATAAAGCTGCTATAGACTATGCTGGCAAAAAGTTGCCAAAATAATTTTGATACATACTGTAGAAGTGTAGCGAAACTTGTGAAGATATTAGCAACAGGACATTCTGAGGACACAAGCCAAGTTTCATCAAATTATATAGTGGGCACAACAACAACAAAAAACCCGCTTCAAGTCAAGTCATCTTCATTTATATAGCGCTTTTAACAATGTAGATTGTTTCAAAGCAGCTTTACAGAGATAAACATATAATTTAAGGTAACGGAGATTGGTTTGGTTTTATAGTGGTTCTTGAATAATGATTTTTCCAGCTAAAGTTAGTTTTGATTGATTCACTTCCGTCTAAATGATCATTTGTTATTAAATTAGGGGCCGTTAAGACGACACCATTCTCTCTAAACAGACTTTAAACTGAACCTGTGATAGACGCTGATGGCATTCACATGCGCATTATGAATTGATTCTATAGTTATGTATATTTGAATATATGTGCGCAGGTTTGTAATTCCTTATCAAACCATGCCTAAACAAACTACTTGTCTTGTCTATAAATTTTGATGCAGAATTTTATCTTATTTATCACTTCGGGTAGGTATGCAAACCGAAAAATTCCACAACGCTTTATCTGTAGAGTGGTATAGGGATCCTCCATAGGGAGAGGCTTCAAATAGCATATTATTCTGATAAATAAACAAACATGGCCGGCAGCCACCAATACAACTTCAGCAGCTTATAACATCAAATTTGAACGGCCAATCTTTACAAAATATAGCCACTTAGAAGGTGTTTAAATTAAGCTGTGTAATAAATTTGGTGGGAATCAGCCTCAAGGTGGCGCTATAACACATTTTGCCAATAACTCTAAAGTCGTCATATACTTGAGGTAAAAGAAATGTATTCCTTCAGTATCCTCAAATTAGTTGATCATATGCGTATCCAGTTTTTGAAAAACCTACTTTTTCGAACTTATGCTATCCCTTTTTTTTCCCCAATTTGCACAGAATTGGGTATTCACCATCTCAAGACACTCCTGACAAAAAGTTGTCAAAAGAATTTTGATTTGTTTTATTGTTGGGGATATAGGCTGACATTTTTGTGGGTGTAGCCCATAATGACTAATTGACCTATCTTGTGAACGCAATGCCCACACTTCACTAAACTTGACATAAAAAAGAGACACTTAGAGACATAGTCATTGTATCATCATATCATCTACATACTGTTGATGCCTGGACCCCAATAATTGCCACTAGCGGCTATATTTGTCAGTGTTCCTGGAAAACAGAGAACTCTGTATATATTGCTGTGGTTATGTAAGCAATAAAAGCAAATCAGAAGCCTTAATACTGGAATGATTCAGTCTCTTCTCCCTGGGGAGTATGTCTATCAAGTTTCAATATTTTCCACACTTTAAAGAACGCACAGTAAACAAAGATGGAGACATTGTGGGGATGATTTAAAAACATAGCTAATGAGAGAAGAAAAAGAAGTTTCCCAGGGAGTATTTATTGAAAATGGATTTGATATGTAAATGAGGTGGCAGGGAACCGTTCAAAGGGGTACATTACTATTAACCTTTTTTTATATGTATGTTTTCTACAATTATATAAATGCTGGAAATAATATTAATATTATTATTTCATGGAGCATATAGTGGATTTTTTTTAATGGTTTTAAATAGTCCAAGCCTGGAAAAGTTATGCAAGGTAATAAAATAAATCTTAAAAATCAAATACATTTTTAAAGCAGTTAATACATTTTTTAAGTTACATTCTACTCAAGCTGTTTGTCTTACTGGAGATATTTGTACAAAAACAGGTTTTTATCATTTAATCTAATAATAATATTAATAATAATAATAATAATAGGCCTAATCCATTTATTCCCATAACTGTGATGTAGAAATAACAAAAAACACAACATAACTCTATCAAATCATTTAAAAAATCATAATAGTTGTTGTCATGAATGACTGGAAATAGAAAGAAATCAAGGAATTTGTGCAAACCCTGTGAAAAAGGAAAAAAGATTGTGAGTAAAATAAAAAAACTCTCTTGATCTCTGAAAATATGACTGCATATTTGACTAAAAAAAAATCAAACCTTACTTCATCTCTCTTGCAGTGACAGATGCACTTTCATGAAGAAAGTACAGGTAACATTGTGTGAGAGAGAGACAGTAAGAGAATACAAGAGGGAGGGAGAGAGAGAGTGAGAGACAAACAAGGGAAGCCAAAAAAGCTCCGGAGCTCCCTCTGCCCCCTCCTCATCTCTCCAGGGAATGAGAGAGTAGGGCAGAAAATACATGGACGGAGGAAGAGAAGACTGTTCAATGTAGTTGAGCAGCGCATTCAGAGGTAATAACATCACATTTCATTTTAATTATAATCAAATAGATGGGGGCGAGAGAGAAGGGCTGTTCCATTGCTTCTGCTTTTGAGATTAAATACCAGCGGGGAATGATTAAATTCATAAATAAAACGGAGAGAGGCAGAGAAGGAATGAGAGCGAGAGAAAGCGAAAGGGAAATGGGTAAGGCAGATGGAGGGGGGAAGAAAACGCTTAATTAAGTGTCAGACTTCAGAAAGCTGTGCGGGATCAAAAGCATAAGATAAAACAGAAAAATACGGCCAGCACATTCATACATGTTTCGCTTCTTTCTGCTGTTTCATACCTGGTCGCAGAAGGCAATGAAAGACCGTGATGGGACCGACGCTGACATACAGAGCAAAGCAGACCAGAGATTTCTGACATGGTGTCGACCCAGATTGATGGGAGGAAAATGAGGGGAGAGAGGACAGATGTAGACAGACTTGCGCCACTGCTTCAGAAAACAGGTAAATGCTCATGATCTTACATCCTGTCATGCAATGCAGCTAACTTAGTTAACCATTCTTCACCGTCATGTTAAATGCTTTGTTTATTCATGTTTACACTGTTTACAATGACTGAACACCATTACGGCTTTGTTATGGATTCATGCACAAAAATTGACAATGAATCAAAGGATTCATTGCATCAGCCAAATCCAGCAGTAAATATTTTTAAAGAAATGCAGTGGTATCTTGGTATGTCTTTGTATGTCTACAAAGCCTTGTCTAGATTACTTAGGATAATAAGTTCAATATATAACTGTAAAAACAAGTTTTTGTTGCAAATCCACATTAAGCGAGCTACTCAAAATTATCTAACAAAGATTTATTTGTCAAACATATTGTTTATTTGTAAACATATCTGTCTATAAAAGTAGCCTATGTCATTTTTTACTTTGATTTGTCATTAATTTGTTCTTATGTTCAAATTAAATCACAATAAATCCACCTTTCATTCTAAGAGAGGATATGAATCATTGTAAAACCTGTCGATTAGATGCTCATATGTGTCCTGTAACCTGTTACTGATTGAAATGACAACACTATAGCAGTTAAAATACATCTAATTGTACTGCTCAGCAGTTCATCAAGCTGGGGTGAACACATTCATCTATTCTTTACTTTGTAACTCGAATCAATGTCTCTTTTTCAGATCGTATACCGAGGACATGCATCTTCCGATGTGCCCACAAGATATTTTTTTAAGGTGTTCTGCTGTAAATAAGGTGTGTGGACCCCGTGTACAGCACTAATCTTAGAGACGGGGAGGGGAGCGATACTCCACATACATACAAACACCCCTCTGCCAATCAGAGAAAAAGACAGAGAGCAAGTGGAGGAACAGAGGATACAGCAGAGAGAGTGAAAAGAGGAAACAGCTCTAGCAGTTATCTTAGGTGAACAGAGAGAAAGAATTACACCCAAACACACACGGTCCAGCCGCAAGTTACAAGGCGCTTCAGCCAGCGGAGGCGGATAACCAGCCAGACACCTCATATCTGCAGCTCCAGACCAAGAAGATTCCTCTCTAATTCTCTCCCGACTTCATCCTAAGCTGGACCACAAGCTTTAAGACGAGGGATAGAGAGAGACAAAAGAAGAGGAAAGTGCTTTGCAACTTCCTTGACGGGGGGAGAGGTGCAAAGAAAGTCAGAGTGAGAGAGAGAGCAGGGGAAGACTCCCCCTCGCCCTCTCTCGACCCGGATCACCGTCAGGCTGGCTGGAACAGCCATGGCCTTCACCTTTGCGGCCTTTTGCTACATGTTAACACTCGTGTTATGCGCTGCCCTCATCTTCTTCGTCATCTGGCAGGTACGTTTCGAGCCGTCTGTAGTTTTACATCTTACTATGTGAATGTGTACGAGTTCCTGTTACCTGTAACACTGTGACACTTCCATTCCGGAATCCATGTCATCGGCATGTCTCTGACTGCGCGAGTGTGAATGATGTGTCTCAGTGCCAGTTTTTTGAGACGGGTGTGTGTCTGTCCAAGCTGTCTCCCCTGCGCTTAACAAGAGGCCTTATCCATGAGGTGAATACAAATCGCGGCACTTATTATTACAGCAGACATTCTGAGTCATGGATGATTAATGATTTACAGAACAAGTAGACGGATACAGAAGAAAAAAAACGGAGGAAGGTGGGAGTCTACCTGTGCGTATATGGACTCAATCATAAACACATACAGTCAAGAATGTAAACGTAAATCTCACGAAACCTTAAGAATGGTTATTTTTCATCTGAAAAAATCTAAAGAAATAAACAAGAAATTTGATTTTGCCTAAAGAAATGGCAATGTACTTTTAGGACTATTAAGACATTTTATTGAGTTATCCCCCTAATTCTCCATACTGTATAAAGTAAAAATAAAATTTAATTCTCTTAACTGCAATGCAAAAAAATATATATAAATAAATATCTACACACACACACACACACACACACACACACACACACACACACACACACACACACACACACACACACACACACACGATTGATGTGCAAATACCCTACAGGATAATTACAAAATAATTATATATTATTATTATTATTATTATTATGGGAATTACAAAATAATAGCAACGTCTGGATGCTTTACGGCAATTAATATTTTAGGGGAAAATGTCATGGTATGTTACAATTGCCTAATATGGATATATTATATAGAAAATTCTAAAATAATGTATATTAAAAAATACATTATCCAGAGTGTTTATCCACTGTAGGGTTGTGGGTTCAAAAATAATAATAATAAAAATTAAGTCATTTTATTTTTCAAAATAAGTGACCATTTTAACCAAAATGTAATTTCTTATTCTTTTGATATTGGGGTGTAATGTGACTTAGACATGTTTTAGTGAGATTCACCGCTGCTACCTATAAACACACAGAGAGAGTGCTGAAGAGGAAGAGGTCAACAGTCCATACTGGTTGTTCTGTCCCAGCCCACTGTCTGTAGAATCACAAATGAAATTTGCACAGTCGCCACCAGAGACCTCAACATCATTTGTATTCTTCATATTAGATGCGACATTCTCACAAAAGGCAACAGCAGACAAACACAATGGCCCTGAACTGTTAAAATCTGTCTGAAACACTAAAACACCATAGATCTACTGGAGCAGAGGTTTCAACACCTAAAACACAAGCCCAGAATGCCAAACGAGAAGCCAAGGATATTTTCAGATTGGCATTAGACTGCAGACTTTACGTTTAATACGTTCAAAGGGCCATTAAGAAGCAAACTTGAAATGACTGAGAATTGACTAATGACAGGAGTGGGAGAGATTCTAAACATGAGTCATTTGGTGTGAGTGTGTGTGTAAATGTATGTGAGAGAAGGAGACAGAGAGTGGGGGAGGCTGAGAGTCTGTGTATTGAGTGCATGACGGCGAGAAACCATGTTATTGAGAATGCTTATCAAACCGTAATTTCATTCTGACACCCCATCCTCCTTTCCTCTCCTTCTCCCCCCATCTTTGTATGGCTCTCAGCCAATAAGAATGTGAACTCACTTCTATAGTAACCATGACGCCCGCTTAGGGGCTCATTCGGTCACCATGGCAACTGCATCTGTTTACAGAGAACGAAGTGAGGGAATGGCAGGAGATATGGATCTAAGGGGGAAAAGAAGGAGGGGAGAGCATAGCTTGAAGCTGTAGGAATGGCTTGAGAAATGTAGAAAGTTAAAGATAAAAAGGGACTCCTACATCCTCTCTAACCTCCAAAATGTCCAGTGGTTTTGTTGAAATGCTCATGTAACACAAATTCTGTTTGTCTCTCCTCAAGATTATTGCGTTTGATGAGCTGCGCACAGACTTCAAAAACCCCATCGATCAGAGCAACCCCACAAGAGCGGTAAGGCTTTTCTTAGATCACGATTCCTTTCACACAGCATCAACTACTCAGCATCCCAACTGTGAACTGTGGCTTTCAGAGAAACTCTCTGGCATACATGCATATATGTGAACACACACAGCAACATGCATCCATGCTGCACAGTTACAAGACAGTTGGAGCATGCTGCTAGAAATCTTATTGCGTTCTTCTGCATTTCCTCAGAGGGAAAGAATATTGAACATCGAGAGAATCTGCAACCTCCTCCGAAGGGTGAGTGAAATTGTGGAAGATCCATTCAAGTGTAAACATATGTAAGGTGGGGAGGACATGAAAGAGAAGCCCTTAAAACAGCTATTTTCAAACTTTGTAGAAGGGATGCATTGATATTACAATTCTGGCTGATACCCTTGCATAAGCTGACCATTTCGGGTAAATAAAAAAAAAATCAGTTGTTTTTAAATGCTACAAGTGGATTTAGGCATCATTATATTATAAAATATACAGTATGACAAATGGATATTCATTTTGAGATTTTATAAAGAATACATTTACCGTGTGCTATTAAATATAAACTATAAGTGAGCAGATAACAGCATGAACAATTAAATATCCAATACTGGTTGATAATGATAAATGATCAAATATCCAATATCGACCAATAATTAATATAGTACTGCTGCAATTTCATTAATTCTTTCTTCTTTAAAAAAAAAGACATTAATAATATTATTCAGCAAGTATGGATTAAATTGATCAAAAAGTGACAGTAAAGAGATTGATAATGTTAGAAAAGATTTCAATTTCAAATAAATACTGTGCTTTTGAACTTTCTATTCACCAAAGAATCCTGAAAAATGCATCACAGTTTCCACAAAAATGTTAAGCTACTGTTTTCAATAGTGATAATAATAAATGTTTCTATTCAATATCACCATATTAGAATGATTTCTGAAGGATCATGTGACACTGAAGACTGGAGGAATGATGCTGAAGATTCAGATTTGTCATCACAGGAATAAATTACATTTTAAAATATATAAAAAATAGAACATTTTGAAATATTTAAATTCACAGTATTACTTTTTAATGTATTTTTGGTCAAACAAATGCAGTCTTGGTGAGCATATAAAAAATCTTAACAACACCACACTTTTGAACAGTATTGTATCATGCATCCATACTTTAATAGTTAGAAATGCCATGAAAATGCAGTTTTAAATTCCTTCTCAATCTTGTATCTTCAGAGCCTAGAGTATATTCTACCTCTTCTTTTTTCTACTCCAGTGGTACTTAGAGGCACACTCATATGTTACTTTGTCACTTTTTTTGCATGCACATAAAGAATCAGAACTGAATGTGTGTACGATGAGACAGTTATGATGAATATATATATTTATGCTTACAGTTATTACGAGTACTTGAAACTAACCTCTGTCTTCCAGCTGGTGGTACCAGAGTATTCCATCCACGGGCTGTTCTGTCTGATGTTCATGTGTGCAGGGGAATGGGTAACTCTGGGCCTTAATATCCCCTTGCTGCTCTATCACCTCTGGAGGTACAAACTGTTCCTCACTTAACTGAAATTCCAAAATGGTTCCCCTATATTAATTCCCTCTCTCATTTTCACCCTCAGGTTTTTCCACCGTCCTGCAGATGGGTCTGAGGTTATGTATGATCCAGTGAGTGTGATGAATGCGGACATTCTGAATTATTGCCAAAAAGAGTCCTGGTGCAAACTAGGCTTCTACCTTCTCTCCTTTTTCTACTATCTGTACAGGTAAACCCTCCTCATTTATTCATCTTCTACCCATTTAAATATGATTTTATGTTTGGATTTTATTAACGGCATTGCTATTATTAGGGCTCATACGTAGGGTTATGTATCTCAATTTGTACTTCACATGACATCATTTGAATTGATTGATCCCTCAAAATCATGTGAGTTTTTGTGAAAAGGTATGTTTTCTAAGTTTTTCTAAGACTTATAATATTCGCTTGATAATAAAAAGGGTGAAAAAAACACTTAAGAAGAAAACCAAGCAGTGTCTACAGAACAGAAAATCATAGAATTGGGGTATTTTGGATTGTACCACTACTGAACCACCCAGAACACCCTAGTAATAACCAACCTAGAATACCCTACCAAATAACAATCACTCAAAACACCTTAGAAATTGCACAATAACCAGCCCGATCTCACGGCAATTCGTACGTATTTTACGAGGTGGCTAATTCGGACGAATTCATACGACCTCACGATTTTTGCTAAATCGTACATATTTTACGAGTTGCCCAATTCGTATGAATTTGTACGCATGACCTACCCCTGACCCCGCCCCTAAACCTACCCATCACGTGGGTTTAGACAAATCGTACAAATTCGTACGAGTGAGGTCGTACGAATTCATATGAATTAGCCACTTTTTAATTACTCGTACAAATTCGTACGAATTGGTCGTGAGATAGCGTTGTAATAACACCCTAGTGACCCAAGGAAAAAGAAGTGCGAGAGGAGAATCCAATTCCAGCACTCTTACCCCTGGTTTCAAGGCTTAAGTCTAGTCCCAGACTAAAATGCATGTTTGAGCTGTTTTAACTGACAGCAACTTGCACTGACATATCTTCAAATATGTTAGTGCCATTGTTGGTCTCAAAATGCACACCAGTAAAGTCATTTTTTATAAAAGCTACTTAAATGTCCTAATTGAACTAAAGTCTAATCCTGGCTTAATCTAAGCCCTGTCTGTGAAACCAGGCCTTAAACTTTTATTAAACTAACTAAACACAGATTCCAAAATACAGAGAGGCTGAAACCGCTAAGCATGTAGCAAAGACTATACAGGACAAACAACTGAAACAAACTGAGATCTAAGTGTACGTTTACACAACAACGGTGTGCTAAAAACGGAAACTTTTTTTCTTTGTACAGATGACATTGTACAGTTTTGACATCAAAACGATCCCCGTTCACACGGACCTGTGAAAACGACTAATAACGCTGCATTATGCATGCCAGACAAGTAGTTGGCGATGTTACTTTGTAAAGAAAGTCTACGCGCCTGCCCTGCACACATACGCATTGTTTTACTACAGTGCAGTCAAGCCGAACGCACATGCCTACACAAATTACATAATCTAAAATTGTTCATTCTAAGGATGTTAATCTTAATAATACTGTATTATTACTTTGTCTTCTGGGTAAATTTTATCTTCACAAAGCCAGAACCATTCACTGTAATCGCAATTTTAAAATCATCTCCTCTGATATAAAGTCCCTTTTTACTTCAAGAAAATGTCAAAACCTTTGAACACAAAGGCTTCGAAAACACATATCATCCTTGAGTGTGTTGTAAGGAACCTTTAATTTTTCATGTTGACAAAATGTTATGTTGTGTTTATTTGTGTAATTCTTATAACACTTGTGATGATGTCTGTAGCCCCCCCCCCCCCCCCATTTCCTACTGTTAATATCTGTATCCTTTCATTTGCACAAAAAAAGAAGCCCATGTGCATGACTTCACTGTTTTGACAGATTTGCGTTTTTTTTAGTTTACGTGGAGATTATGAGGGTGTTGTTTTCAAAAACTTACACTTTGGAACCCATTTTCCGTTTTTAGTTGAAAATGGTGTTGTGTAAACAGCCCCATAGATACACAGGCTAAATGATGACGCAGACACCCAAACAAGACACAACATACAGAACATAACCATTACATACAGAATCGTGGCTATTATCTGGATAATATAAATAAAATAATTCACATATCTATACATCTACTGTTCAAAAGTTTTGGGTCAGCAAGCAGGCATTAAATTAAAGTCTTAGGCTATAAATATCTTGGTGTCCATTAAACTGGAAGAAGAACAGTGAGGTTGTGTTCAAGAAGGTAAAATCAAGATTGATTATTCTTTTTAAGATAGGTAAGTTCTTTTGGTATTAGTGGGAAGCTTCTTTATGACTTCTTTATGAATCCTGGCCAGTGTCTTGTTTTATGCAGTGCATTGTTGGGGAGGTAGTATAACTGTGGATGACAAAAATAGGATTATTAAAATGATTAGGAAGGCTGGTTCGGTTATTGGTTTCACTCCAGATTCATGATGGAAAAGAGAGCAAGGGCAAAATTAAGAATAATTTTGACTTATGAAGGTCATCCACTATATATTTTTTTATGAACTTAAAAGTTAATTAATTGAGAGATTAGTGATGCCTCAGTGTTCTACTGTGAGATTTAGAAGCTCTTTTATCCCTGCTGCAGTGAGGTTTTTATTGAAGCTGTGTTATTGTATAGATTGACTGTACTGTAATGTTAAATTGTTTGTGTTGGTTGTGATTTGTATAATGGTGGCAAATGAGTTTCCCCTCAAGGGGATTAATAAAGATTTCTAATCGAATCTAATTGGCAATATTAAGACATTAAATGTTACAAAACATTTCTATTTCAAATAAATAAATTCTGAATTTTCTTCATCAAAGAATCATAAAAAATGTATCAGTTTCCACAACTGTTTTCAACATTAATAATATTAAGAAATGTTTCTTGAGCAGCAAATCATCAAATTAGAATGATTTCTGAAGGATCATGTGACACTGAAGACTGGAGTAATGATGCTGAAAATTCAGCTTTGTCATCATTAGAATAAACTAAATAGACAAGTTATTTGAAATCTTAATAATATTTCATAATATTATTGTTTTTAATGTATTCTGATCAAATAAGTGCAGAGCTTAAGAAACTTTGTTCAAAAACATTAAAAAATCTTACTAACCCCAAACCTTTGAACAGTAGTGTATATACATATACATACTGTATCTGATTAAATAATTTGAGGAATAAACCATTTTGAAATCATTCTCTACATACTCTACATTCTCTACACACTGTATTCTTTGTAAGGGATATAAATATTTGAGATACCCACGGGTTCTTGAAATCCTTGAAAGTTTGTGAATCTGAAAAAAAAAAAATTCAAGGCCCTGGAAGATACAGGTCCTTGAAAGTGCTTGAATTTATTTTGTGCAAGAAGTTTTCTGGAAAAACTAGCTTGCTTGATTTACGTTAGTTATGCGCATTTACACGTTATTTTAACTGTTTCCCGCGTGACGTACTTTGTTGTACGTTGCCATGACGTTCACACGCACAAAACTACTCTATGATGGTACCTCAACGTTTGTTGTTCGACACAACAAATGTGTTCCCACATTAAGTCCTTGAATTTGAGGGCATTGGACCTGGAAAGTCCTTAAAAGGTCCTCGATTTTGAAGTTAACCATGGTGTGGGAACCATGCAAGTGTTTGCCACAGAATGTCTTGCTTAATTCAAAGTGCTTAATTAAAGTTTTTTCTAATTAATTAATGTAATTTCTCTCTGTGTCTTTTTTGTAGTATGGTGTATGCTTTGGTCAGCTTCTAAGTGATCAAATGAAGGAAAGAGGACTATGAAAGGAAGGAGAGAAACGACAAAGCAAAGACCGACTGTGTCGTGCTCACCTCTCCCTCATCCACAGACCTTGTTCAGCTCCTCCTCAGATCTCCTGGGTGGGGATGGACGATGGACAGATGTAGAAAAAGCTCAAGACAAGGAGGCATTTAAAGCCGTCAATATAAAGCTGCCTCAATCACTGCCATTAAAAAGAAGAAAAAAAAACCCCGAGTGCAATAGAGAGAGAGATATGTGGTGAACAAAAGACTCAGGCAGTGTAGATGTTTTGTAACACCATTTAATTTCTCAAGGGCTGCTGAAAATTTCCGCTGCTCATAGCAACAACTGATCGGTTCTTAATGTCTACAAAGAGACACATTATGTGCTACCAAGACCATTACAGAATATGTTACCTTGACTTTTAAATCAATAGACCATGGACTTTATGTTGCGTCGTCTTTTTCTTCAGATAACAACCGCATTTTTTTGTGGAAAAACTTATGTCAAAGTATTTAATAACTGCTAAGTATTTGCTATTTCAGTATTTGTGGTAGATACCTATAAATGTACCCTGTATGTAGAGGTACAATATAATAATTGATTAAATTATGAATATATGGCTCAGTTGTTGCAGGGTAGTTCTATTAGTGTCCTTAAACAGCACAAGAAGTATTTTTTACGCAAAATCAGATGGTGAAGTTTACACAAACATTTCAAAGCAAATCAACCAATGAGATAAATATTACAAGCCGGAGAAACTGTTTGAGCAGCATCACATCTGAGGACTGACACCCGATGTTTTGGGTTCATTCATCATGGACTGCGGTGAGGACGAGCGGTCGAGCAGAACGGCAGACTCTTAATTGAGACAGGCATGCGGAACGGGCCGTACCGGAGGGAAGAGAGATCTGACCTCAACCTCTGCCGGAGTTCAAATACTCGATAGACTGTGACAAATCATAAAAGCACTTTTGGAATGCCAACAGATGAACTGTAGCAAACAACAGAGGAAGACTCATTTGCGTTGAGTGGGCTGATGTGCACGAACGCAGCAGGCCGTGATGCAGATGATGGAGACACTGGTGTCGGTAACGTTCGCTCATGATGCTTTTTGACAACAGACTGATGGTGTTGTCATGACCACGATGATGATGAATACAAACTTTTCAGGCCATCTTCTGTGTTGTTAGACTATACACAACATTTAACACCACTTTGTTCTGTGTATTATAGGGCCTCTCAATTCACCTCACCTGGAGTTCCAGTGTTGTGCTGTGTCCATCAGTCTGTTAAACAAGTAGAATAATGATTATTTAACTAAGCTATGTGTAGTTCTGGCTTTGTAGATGAATAGAGTGGCCGAGCGTATCACTCCTGAGCCATTGCACTGGACAGAATGGCTTCATTATTACACGTACACACTCACACACTTCAAATTTCAGTACAATAAGCGAGTAAATTAATGACGACACAGTCCGAGTGCTTTTTAGCAACATTGACTATCTGGTTCAAACTCCTGGGTCCTCTTTCCATCTTGGCTTTGACTTGATGTACCATGTACCCTCAAAAATGTGAAAATATACCCTAGACCAGTGTTTCTCAACCTCTCCTGCAGGGACCCCCTGACAGGACATGTTTTTGTTTTAACCCTGAAATGGCACACCTGATTCAATTAGTCAGCTACACATTAAGCCTTTGAGCCTTTAGTTAATTGAATCAGGTTTGCCATTTCAGGGTTAAAACAAAAACATGTCCTGTCAGGGGGTCCCTGCAGGAGAGGTTGAGAAACACTGCCCTAGACAATCGCTATTAGCATAGGAATGTGGGCCGAGAGACAACTGACTAGGGTCTTCATTATAGACGTCATCACTGAATGTTTTTTTGTGATTAATATAGTTCACATGCAGTATCTACATTTAAGAATACCTGCATGATAATGTCTTTTATACATGATTCATTAATGTACGCTACAGCACCTTTGGTAACTTTACGGTCTGTATTCAGTTGAGTACTACCGAATATCTTATATACTACAAAAGCAATTCCAGATGTTCTAATAAAACAATGTTTCCGACGGGGGAAAACAAGTGTTGTTGATTTGCATCTTGGGGTGGGAAGTAAATATACACTACTGTTCAAATGTTTAGGGTCAGCAAAAAAAAAGAAGTTTCATTATTTTATTCAGCTAGGATGCATTAAACTTTCTATTCATCAACACTGATAATAATAAGAGATGTTTCTTGAGCATCAAATCAGAATATTAATGCTGAAGAATCATGTGACACTGAAGACTGGACTAATGTATTATTTAGAGGCGGTATTTGCCATCATAAATTATATTCTAAAATATATTAAAATAGAAAATAGATATTTTAAATTGTAATAATATTTCACAATATTGCAGCCTTGGTGAGGATTAGGGACTTTCAAAAACATAAAAATAAAATCTTACAATTCCAAAGGTTTGAACAGTAGTGTATATCTGGTCAATATTTTCACTGGAATTTAATCAGCCCTAAAATTGGTTTACAAATCACAAAAAAAAATAACTTTAGCATTACGTTAAGCCACAACAATATTTAATAAAATGCAGTATGCAATATATTTTATATCCAATAAAATAAAATTTCACATTATTAATGTTTTTACTGTATTTTGATCAAATAAATGCAGTCTTGGTGAGCATAATAGACTTTTAAAATGGGGAGCTAGGAAATTAGAGTTTTTTTTTTTATTAAAAATAAGATGGTCTGCAAAAAGAGGAAATTGAATTCAACAAAAAGAAAAAAAACAATAAATTGAAAGGAATAAAACAGTGATAAGGGAAAAAGATCAAAGCAAATGATGAAGGCCAAGAGATAAAGTTTTTTTTGCAAGTCTCAAGCAAATGGAAATGTGAAAGAGTGATAATGAAACGGAGAGACGCAGAGAAAGTGCGAGTGCATTGGATTCAATGAGAGGCTAACACAGTTTGGTTGCCATGGAGACACAAAAGGAATGAAATGCATTTTATGTTAGGTTCTCTTTCTCTCTCTCCCTCTTCCTGTTTCTCTCTCTCTCCCTCTATCTCTCTCTCTCTCCCTCTCTCTCCCTGTCTCTCTCTCTCTCTCTCTCTCTCTCTCTCTCTCTCTCTCCCTCTCTCTCTCTCTCTCTCTCTCTCTCTCTCTCTGAAAAACAAAACCAAAAAGCCTGTCCAAAATAGGTTTTCTGTGCATGGCCACACAGCTGAAACATTTGCCAAAGCTTTGAAAAGCAATTTGATATGAAAATGGAGCAGGGAAATGGAACAGAGTATAGATAAATAAATAACATAATAATGTCAGGGGGGAAAAAAAACAAAAACATGTTTTTTTTTAAACATGCTGTTTATCTGCAGCGCATGCAGAATACACGCATGTAATCACATACACTCCATTGCCAAAGTCTGTCTCTCTTTCTGCTCTTTCTCTCCATCTCTCTTCAACTCTTGAGAGATGTTGCTATGGAAACTGGTTACAATTGATAAGTTTGAAACATGAGTGAGCCACAGACAAGCTGCTGGTACATACACACACACACACACACACACACACACACACACACACACACACACACACGCACACACACACACACACACACACACACACACACACACACACACACACACACACACAGACAGACAGACTGAGACAGCTACACTTGTATGGAAATGGTTCTCTTTTGGAAGAGCTGCTTTTCAAATCACCAAGATTTTCCAGCCAAAGAAAATTAAATGTAGTAGGTAGAATCAGCAATTTAACCCTTTCTTTATACAGCTTAAGATGCCTTTTGTTAATGATGAATCAACAGCAAACGATATAATTCGGTCTGATGTCTAGAAAACCTCTTGGTGCTGGCTGTTGAATGCATGAGAACATCTCCCTAAAATTGGAAGAGTCATTTCAACAATATGATGAAAAGACTGACAGAACATTAAGAGGGACAGAGGGAAACATGAATTATGCATCGGTGCAAATCTCAGTACAGTGAACCTTATCAGAATTAAGATGAAGTTTAACGTTTGAGGAGAAGAAGATTAAATTAGAACAGTGGAGTGAGAACTACGTTAGAATGATAGATGAGTTGAGAGAACAAAGATTGGTGTTTGGATATCAGACAAAACGTCACCACTTCTATCTAATAAATGCAAAGGTTTAATTAATGGGATTAATAACATTACTGAGTACATAAAAACATATATGTTCATAACCCTGATTTTTAATTATTATGTGAAAAAGGGGGAGTGCGTAATGATAAGAGAGACATGAAACGTTTATGTTATTAATGTAACCCCGCGTTCCCTGAAGGAGGGAATGGAGATGTTACGTCAGTGGCTGACATATTGGGATCTCGTCTGAGAGCTCAATCACCTTCAAGTGGTAACAGAACAAGCCAATGGACATTGGCGAGTGAGATTTGCATCGCAAACCACTAATGCGCTGTGGGTATATAAGGAAGTGTGCGGGACTCACTTATTAAGTTTTCACTGAAGAGCTGAGCCAGTGCCAGTTCGCTCAGCAGTGGACACAGGGATTGTGGTGACGGGAGGTAACGTCTCCATTCCCTCCTTTAGGGAACAGGGGTCACATTAGTAACCTAGACATTCCCTATTAGTCAGTCATGTTCAACCATACGTCAGTGACTGATGTATTGGGGTCCCTAAGAAAAAAGCCACAATCAAGCCTTTCCAGCGCCCCGCTGTCAATCACTACTGTTCCTACTTAGCAATACAGTGAGACTATTGGATAACAATGGGAAAGCATGCCTATTCCAATGGAAAGGGATGCTACGGAGGCCACTTCCTGGCCGTAAGGGATGGTAGCATGTGGAGTTACATATATGGACTGACCAAAGGGGCAGTGCTACATACGGATGGTCTCTGTGGTAGATCCTGCCTAATAGGGTGGAGTCAATACCAGGCAGAGGGGGCTCTGCCAAGGGAAAGACACGGGCTCACCGAAAGGGAAGCCGTACTGTGAAAGAATACACATATAATCAAAGGCTCTGGAAGGAAGCGCTCTGTAAAGACCAGAGAGAGGTCCCAAGTGGGGATGAGGCGCAGTCGAGGAGGAACCTGATGACCAGGTCATGCTTTCCAACAGACTTACCTTCTACTGCATCGGGATGTCCGGCATACACTTTTAGGGTAGAGGGAGACAGCCTTCACTCCAGTCCTTCTTGCAGGAAGGAAAGGACGACTCTGATCAGGCATTTACAGGGGTCTTCTCGGTGAGAAGGACACCAATTAACGAACAGACTCCACTTAATGCGTAAGCATGCCTTGTAGAGGGAGCTCTAGCTGAAGTGATCATGTCAACTGCCGGTGGGGGTATGCCACTTAAGTGTTCCGCATCCCGTTCAGAGACCACACATGGAGGTTCCAGAGGTCTGGATGCGGGTGCCATCTGGTGCCCCGTCCCTGAAGAAGCAGGTCCTTCCTTAGGGGAATCCGCCATGGAGGGGCTGTCGTGAGGAGCATCAGTTCTGGGAAACAGGTACAGGTGGGCCAGTAAGGCGCAACCGACAAGATCAGCTCCTCATCCTCCCTGACCTTGCAAAGTGTCTGTGTGAGCAGACTCAATGGGGGAAATGAATATTTGCATAGGCCCCGGGACCAGCTGTGTGCCAGTGCATCCATGCAGAGGGTCCCCTTGGTCAGCAACATGTTGTCCATCTGGACTGGCAAGAAATACTGCTAGCAACTCGAGGCAATTGATATGCTAACAACATGCCTGGACACATGTTCTAGGGGAACACCTGCCCGTAGAAAAGCAAGGTCTGACAACGGGCTGAAAGCTAGGTGATAGGCCGGTGTGATTGTCAGCCAGAGTGTGCCATAGTGTCATGCCCATCTCCGGACTCGGTTGTGTAACCAGTGCTGAAGCGGTATCATATGAAGCAATCCGAGAGGAGTTACCGTGGCTGCGGACGCCATATGCCCCAGCTCCATAACAAGAAAAGAGATACTCAACATGGGGAGAGTTTGTTCTTTTCCCAGGTGACCTGAAGCCACAGATGGCTGAGGTGCCCGAGCATGACGGCTAGAGGGACTGGCTCTATTGCATCCTTCACCAGTAGTACCGCGATCTCTGCACGCAGGAAAGGAGCATTCTTGTCCGCCACTGAGGTGAACCGAATGAACCTGGAGAGACATGGAGCGAATTGAATCGCATAGCCGAGTCTGATCGTCCGAATGAGCCAGCGTGATGGCCTGGTAAGTGCTAGCAAGGGTCCTAGACACTGAGCAAGCGGGACCAGTGGGACCACAGGTGTACCCGCGGTGGGGCAGTGAGGTGGAGGACAGGGACCCGACCCGGAAGGCATAGCGTCCTGGAGTGGGGTCTGAGTGTACAATGCAACACTTACCTCGATCCACAGTTGGAGGGAGTGGCAGGAGACGCATGAGAAGGCGTTACGTTTTGGAAGCGCACACTCCTGCCTACTGGCGATGGAAGAGGGGTCTGAGCTCACTGTCAACCGCGCCCTCTTGGAACCCAGAGATTGTGAAATCTGCTCTTTTGTTGAAATTGTGCGGAACAAAAAACAAACTCAACAAAGGATTCTCCACCCTACTCTCCTCTGGGAGAAGGAACGGTGCACCCACCATCTCCTGATGAACAGCTCCCTCCATCTCTGGGTCGCCCGTTTTAGGAACGCCGCTTCGCCTGATGCTTGGAAGATCTAGCGGGGACTGAAACGGGCTGTGTCTCCTTCCTGTGACCAGCTCCATGTTGCGGCCTGGGTGAACACTGCTGCTGGCCCGGCTGGAGAGCCCCCTCTGTAACCCTCAGATCACCCTGTGTATGAACCAAAATAGCCCTCTGCTGGGCAGAGGAACTATTGATGGATAGCAGAGGGGACCCCACCTCTTTCAAGTCACGTTCAACGTGAAAGACTGATAAGGACCTAGCCCTTTCCTTGGCAATTATGGAAAATTATTTTGACGGTAGATCTGTGATTGACCAACCACAATTAAGTATTCCAGAACTCAGTTTAAAGGAGCGTTCATGCCATGTCATAATTACCGTAACAATTCTGAAATGTAAAAATCATTCACGTGCTTGTAGAACTTGTAATTACAACGAGAGCTACAACTTGTACAACATGGCCGCTGTACCACCTGACCACTGCAGGTTTAAGGTGTGTTTGATTTGAAGCGGCGCTGAGCAGACCGATCGTTGTATGACATTAAAATACCGTCAGAGCGATTCAAAAGCATACGGAGCTTAATTTACGGTAATTACGACATGGAATGAACGCACTACGCAGCGTAACCCCATAAGACCATTACAAAATTACTTTTTTACCTGCAACACTTTTAATTTATTAGTATATGTATGTGTTGATGTATACTCAGGATAAAAATAGCGTACTATGACCAGCACTCAATGTTCCTGTTATGTATTTGCTCAAGACAAGAAGGTCAGTTTTGCACAGAGCAGAAGCTTAAGCACATATGTACTTGTTTTACTATGTTTTACTAATGTGAAAAAAAGATTAACTTCTTTGTAATTGGGAAGTACAGACTTTTAGGCATCCATTTCCAAACACGCACTCACACATACCACGTTTCCCCTTTCCACAGATGATTTATGTACAACAAAACATACGCAAACTGTAAGTGTGAAATAGTGTTTGAAATTCCACCGAGAAATTCCTTCCCAACGCCATCCCAGCCATGATTAGCATTCATACTGGACGTGCTGCTGTGAAATACCACACAGGACCTCACCACACAGGTGTTGAACTGTGTAAAACGCTGTTAAGAACATTATGAAAGCATTATGCATGTGTTCTGTAGACGTAAAACAATACTGCAGACAAGGGCAAACTATTACCGCTTAAAAATGCAAAGCACAGCTATAATCACCGAAGGTAAACCACACACAGTCTACATACACAGACACTCACATTCATATTTCCTTCAATGATCAGTGGTTCACCTTCGGGGAAAAAACGGGAGTCATGGCAACAAGAGCAGGCATCTGCAAGCGTTACTGTAGCAATCAGAGAGGAAAGGCAGCCAGGAGGTTGGCGTGAGAGGTGTCATTATAGACTGAGTGATTTGGAGGGGGTGTGGGGGGCGCGAGAAGCAGGAAACGATTAAATATTCAAGCAATAACGCAGCCAGTAGAAATTACCTCGCTTTCTGCTTCAGAACATCAGAAGTTTAAACCTCTAGCACGGATGGAATTCAGAACAGGAAAGGTGAAGGAATCGCTGTGGTTACAACATGTAGGCTGTCTGAAAGTTCTAAATGCTGGAAGTTTTAGAACAAAAAATATGTTTTATATATAAAATATACACACACACACACACACACACACACACACGCTGCACGGCCAAAAGGTCACTGTTTGGATTTAAATGGGCAAATGCTTGAGAGTCTATGATTGGATCATTATTATAGTGATAATTATGTTTCTAGCATGTTATATATTTGGCAACAGTTCTTCTAACCCTAATTGATGGAATGTGTAGCTTTTTATTTCTTAAGACACATCATTGCCATATTCCAGGATGACAATGTAGAGATTCATCAGGCTCAAATTGAAAATGAAGAATCATTTTTACACATGAATTGGCACCTCTGAGTCTATACCTTAAATTAATTGGAAGTCTTTGGGGTGTGCTGGAGTACACTTTACAGAGTGCTTGACTCTTGCATTGTCAATACAAGATCTTGACCAAAAATCGATGCACCTTTTGATGGAAATAACATCACAACATTAATTTCCATCCATTTCCAAGATTTTGTACTGAAAATGCAAGAGTCAAGCACTCTGTAAAGTCTTAACATACATCTGGTATAGTCAGAGCAGTCTAAAGGAATCCTATCAGAAACAAATTGTTTCTGATAGGATTCCTAGACTGCTCTGACTATACTGAATGTAATCCATTTACAGTAAAATGCAGGCTGTTATTGCCATATATGAGTAGGCTGTGGCATCTTCTTTAAATGGTGTAAGAGGCTTTTAGAATTATTTTGTTTTTTTGCTGCTTTCATTGTTATGCAGTGATGGATAATAGCAAGTTATTTTAGTTGTGTTGTAGTAGCTGCATCTATGGTGTTTGTGCAGAAACTATGGTTGCCACAGCAATGTTTCGTAAGGGATGAACAAAGCTCAACATGTGCTCAAGCTGGGAAAATGTCGCTTAAAGGGACACTAATGTATACCTTCCTTTCTAGCTATCTATTTTGCACCTTGACTCTGATGGACACACATTATCAGCACTTATGTGCTTTCTCTACACCCACACAGCCTGCAGTGCCTACAGACGGAGTCACACACACACACACACACACACACACACACACACACACACACACATAAGATAGTATGTTAGAGCCATCTGGTGGAAAATATAATTAACAACTGTTCTGTCCTGCTATTTTTTTTTTTTTTTTTTTTTTACTTATTCAGTCAGTGTGCAGCTTTGCATTATGCAGAATGCATTAATTTGACCCTTGAAAGATGACTAATATTTTAAAAAGCAATATTTCAAATTGAAGTAATGTTCTGTTATATAGTCAATGATTAATACCTGACTCATTACCTCATCATACCACATTCCACAAATAGTGTAGTATTTGTACCTAGTATAGCATAGTGGAACACCATTAAATACAGTAACTAACAAACAATTCACCTAGCACGAATAGTAGATAGCTAAATGTCTGAATCCACTGCCTATAAAATTTTGGCCTGTCCTGCGTCAGAGGTCTTGACCTTCTTGACTATATCCAACAGTTATGCAATTTAACATAATCTATTAAATTGATATTCAGTTGATTGTTAATAAAAAATTATTAGCTGCTTTATTACCAAAACTCTTATGCTGTGTCCCACATTTTGTGCGCAATCCTGTTATACAGATAATATTCCATTACAACATTACAACTCAGAAATATTAAACAACATTATCTGGAACCTTTCCACATTAAATTTAATAATATAATTCAATGTTTCTACACAAATTGTATTGACAGCATTGTTCAAAATAAATAAATACAATTGAAAAGTTATAATTATTATATTATATAAATATTACATTATATTATATGTTTGTTGTCGATTTGATTTTGATGTTTATTTAGTTTTAGGCTACAATGTATGCATATTCCAATTTTGTTAACAGGTTCTGAACAAATTATTGGAGAAAACAAAACTCTTATAATATTAGCTTTGAACTACGGTCATCTCCGTTGAAAGTGCGATGAGAGGGTAAACATTGATGTGAGAGTTAAAAGACTTTAAAGCACGTGCGCCTGTTCATTTATACAATAATTATTGACCAATCTGCTAGTAACAGGTTAAAAAAGTTGCATAATGATGTACTCCCACAATGCACCGCATCGTGTCAACTGACAGTGTTATACTGACACTGACCTAGCTTTTTTCGCGATCTAGTCAGGCTTGATCATTTATATCAAGCGAGTAATTAAAGAGTTTTTGTCGTGCTCGCGGAGGACTCGTGCACACCATGAGCGCCATGAGGACCATGTTGGTCTCGATCGGGCTGGTCGGGGTTGTCGGTGTCGGCTACGGAATGTGGGCCATAATTTCACCAGGAGAGGAGAAGAAAAGGGAAATGTTGAAGGTACTGAAACATTGCAATTTATAAAATGAGAAACACAAACCTATAAAAAATTGCGGGGGTGATGCGACTAGGCAGGCGCCTCATGTCATTGTTTGTCACCAATCAGTTTCATAAGAATGTGGTCGTACAGGGATCACTTATTAACGAATTAATTTAAGCAGGGTCATATTTTTATTACACTCTGATAATGATATTTACTGTCTGGGCCCTTTTTACGCCTCTTAATAACAAAACAATGAGTGAGCTGCATTAGTTGTTGTTATTCCATTGCATTGGATAATAGCTCTTTAATAACACCTTGTTCACGAGAATGTTTTAAAAAATATACTATACTATTATAGTTCAAATTCCTGATAAGATTTGTAACCTTGATCCATCTCTCCCTCTATGTTTCCAGAATCTGCCCGAGGCCAACCCCGTCCGAATGGAGGAGAGCAGGAAGAGAAATGCCCTCATGCTCCAGGTGCTGAAAGAGGCTGCAGAGACCAATGAAAACATTGCACGTGGAATTGGGGGCCAGAAATGATGGAATGAGTTTTCACATATCAGACTTTAACATGCTACCGGGATCCTGTACATATGCATGGGAGGAAAAGTATGAAGGCTGTGGCTTATTTAAATAAATTACCTGCAAATGCTCCATGTCATATGCTATATGATGTTGATTATTATTTGATGGACATGGCCATGAATGCCACTGACAGATTTGCTTTGCTTTTGTTTTCCTTTCTGGAGAAATAATCTTAAAATAGTTGCTGTTTTGGACCATATGTTCCAAAAAAAAACTTGCTATTTGCTATGGCTGGTCCAAAAGCCTGGATTATCCAACAAGTGTTTCACAAGTAAAATTGTTTATATATATTTATTTAAATTGTAAATAAAACAAAGTATTTTAGTGTGTTAAGAATATTTGGCCGTACCCTTTATGTTGTACATCTCAATCGTGAAAAAGTTTAATGAATAGTGTTTTAATTACGCTCTGTAGTCGAATCAGAAGGGCTCTGGTCGAATGGTAATCGTGTCTGCGCAATATCTACACAGCAATGACTTGCACGAGTGCATAACACAGCGCTCACACTAAATGCTTCCGGTTTTTAGGGTCATTGTAATGCTCGATGTTTTTCACAGTGCGTCCAAATTCTTGATAGCGTTGGTGCTGGTGGATAGTTCTCTGTATCAAGATTAATAATGCTACCAAATTATTTGGAAAGTAGATCGGGTCATTGTTTATAAACAGCAGAGACCAGTATAAAAGGAGCTTTGACACTTTCTCCTGAACATGTCAAGTCCAACGCCACTACCGGAGAAGTCGAGTCCGGTCACAAAACCGCTCTCTGAGAAATGCTGGAGCTGTCGAATCCTCTCAGGCGGTGGGCTGCTGGCTTCAGGCGGATATGTGTTCATACAAGCGCAGAAATTCAGACATTTAGGTGGACCCACATCTATGGGCACAGTTGCTCAGATCATATTTGCAGCAGGTGAGATCATTAGTGCACTCTCTGTTATGAGTTATGAAATCAGATCTGACTTGAGACATTTTCTCTCCAGGTTTGGCTTCTTGGGGCATCGTGGTGATCGCTGATCCAGTGGGAAAGAACACAAGAAAACTATAGCATTGCACTTGCTGCTCCTATATTGACATGGACTTTTAGAATGAATCACCATAGCCACATTGCATGATGCTGTAAAGTTAAAATTATATTCCAATGTATATTCAAACCGTGCAAATGAAATAAATCAATCATATTGCATTAAATGTTTTTTTATTTGGAACTTACAAACCATATTTCTTTTACTATACTTATACAAAACATCATTATAGCATATCAAGTGCACAAATTAGTTTTATGAATCAGCTGGTTTTTACATTACAATTTTCCTATAAAAAAATCTATTACTGATAAGGTAAAGTAAACTGCCCAGGAATGCAGTGAACACTGATAGTCGTTTTGAAGAGGAAATTATGAGTTGGCATTTGGTCCTTTCTTTTTGCCAAATGTTGGAACAACATTGACAAAGCGCCGGTTGTACTGAATTCTTCTCTTTGCCCTGCCGGTCTTTTTCTTTTTCTTTTCCTGCTTGTCCACCTGAAAAAGGATCAATATCAGTGCAACAAGTAAATACTCACTATTAGGATTCTCACAATATTATGCGATATGAATATTGTTGAAAATTGCTGCATCTCAATTTGCATACTATTCGTCCTAATAAATTCTCAAAATTAGAAGAAGTGTGTCCAAAATCATAGTATGTTGAAATGAAGCTTGGGGGGTAAGGTTTTAAGTGAATGAAATGATTGGAGAAATCCTTCATCAAATCTGCAACAACATTGTGAACTTTTAAAAAAATATGCTGGGCAATGAACTTTTAAATGTTTCTCCACATGAAAGACCATCGACTCGCATATCAACATGCTACTTCTTTTCCTACTGTACTGAGGAGAAGACTTGTTGAGTAGAGCAAATTAAATTAACTGAAATGTGAAGTGTGTGTATATGAAGACGTTAAAGGGATAGTTCACCCAAAAATGAAAATTCTGTCATCATTTACTCCCCACCAAGTTGTTGATAGATTGTTGTTCCACAGTAGGAAAAATAAATACTATGGAAGTCAATGGGGTCCATCAGCTGTTTGGTTACTGGCAATGACAATTTTTTAAATATCTTTTTTTGTGTGTTCAGCAGTAGAAAGACAGAATTTTCATTTTTGGGTGAACTATCCCTTTAACTGTGACAATATGACTGACAGGACAGTTAACAGTGACAGGATTCACATTCGCGGTCCATTGAAGACATCATTATGACATGGTAGTATGTCCTAAAAGTTGACTACTCATCTGCTACACACAAAATTCAGTACTTTTTCCTTCACAGAAAGAGTACATTCTTATAGGGAATAGTATAAGTAGGGATGCAAATACATGTAGACTTACCTTGGGAGTTTGTCCTCTGACCTTTCCTGCTCTAGCCAGGGAACCGTGGACTTTGCCTTTGGGTGGGGAGAGGTTATATTTATGAAAACATGCAAACCAAGATAATGCTTCATAAAGAGGTAAATACCAATTACTCATCATAAAGGAATATTTATAATTTATTTGATCCATTTTCAGCACAAATGAAGTTTAAAATAATGGAATTCATCCGACCTTCCATCTACAACATTACCAAATGGTAACAGGTAGAGGGTAATAAAGCCATAGGGGTTTGATCCTTACCTCCTAACAGCCTCGAAGAGACCTCAAGAGTGTTGAACTCCTCAATACCAGACTGACAAACCAGTGTCTCATCCTGAAGGGGAATCCCGCAGTGTGAAATGATCTGATCATCACAGGCCAGACCATCCAAAGCTTCAATCTGAGCCTGAGAAAACAAGTACAGTTCGTGAAATGCAATTTCCGATTCTTATTCAAGTTTGTCTAAATAAACTATGTATAAAATGCGTACTGTAAGACAAAGTACCTTGATATGGGCAACAGTCTCTGACCCATTCAGATGAACAGAGTGCAAAGTCTGGGCACGAACAAACAACTGCATGGTGTCAAGTCTTCATACAACAGATAATTAAAATGTCATTAGTTTGACAGAATTGTTACAAAGGGCACAATATAATCACCACTATTACTTAAATATTTAAATTAAAGACAAGTACTAACATTAATCGATATAGATGACTACGAGCGCCAAACACAACAACAACAAAAAGTCAGAAGTGTTAACGCGATTCTAGAAAATGCTATGCGCATGCGCAATTTTTTGAAAGCTACTTAAAAGTCCCATGGACAGCATTTTAAGCACAATTTTATTATAATGTTGCGTTTTAATTTCTTGGTACAGAGAAGTGAAAATAACATGTTATAAATATAGATTTTAGTCTTGAAAATAAATATTTTGCATATTTTTTCTGTTGACAATAAAGCTTTTCATTCAGACTCATGACGTAAGATTTTGCCGTCCTTCCTCTCAGAAAAGAGAAATGTCCGCCTCCGTCAGAAACATGTCTTTGACAATCTGCCGAGTTGCTTACAGAGTCTTGAATCCAGCCGCGCGTTCATTGAATTCTGGATCTTGCTTAAGAGTAAGTATTACAATCAGTTTTACCTTATAATTTATCCTTGTAGTTTAATAATCGGGTTATGTCACAATATGTACATTTGCATCGGGATGATTTGTTCTTGAAATGTTGCGAGTGGTTTTGTGCAATAACAAGCAATAATTTTGGCTTAATATTGAAACCTAGCTGAGTGCTTTAACAAGACGGTTTTGTTTGATTTTAGACACAAAACAGCCCTGCTGAAGGATCAGTGGCCATCATTGAATCCACAGAAGAGTTCAGGTTTGTGGAGAGACTTATTCCTCCTTCACGCATCCCAACTCCTCCTAGACGTGATTGTCCTGCACCGTCAGGATGGATCCCACCACCAGGTAGACGCACTTTTACTGTCACCCTAGATGGGAAAATCCATATGATTGTAAGAGTCTATTAGCTATAATGGGTAGATGTTTTACATCATATTGCATTTTAATGAGTTGTTGGAAAAGTATTTTGTGATATTTTCATTGTTTTTTTTTATTTTTATTTTTTTTATTTACACAGATACTCCACCTTCACTGCCCTACATGATCCGTCGCTCCAGAATGCACAATGTTCCTGTTTACTCTGACATCAAGCATGGGAATCAGCACAGCACTCTGCTCAGAAAGGTTGAGGGAGACATATGGGTGAGTGCAATGAACAGAAGTGTTTAGAAGCACTATGTGTAATAATATAATGGTCCAAGATTATTTTATTAACTTTACATCAATCATTTCCAGGCCCTGAACAATGATGTTAAGGAATTCCTGCTGGGGCTTACGGGCAAAGAGCCTCCAACACAGGTCAATGAAGTAACCGGGACCATTCGAATTAAAGGGCAGTTTGATAAAGAGCTGAAGAACTGGCTTCTGAAGAAGGGATTTTAAATGCTGATGTGGTGAACAGTTACTGGAGTCTCAAAAGCCACAGCTAATGAACTGAACTGCAATACAGAACAGGCTGAGTGATAAGTTTGTTAACATTTTTCATGTTATCCCTGATGTTTAGGATTAAAACAAATAAATGTAAGGTATTCTCTCAAAATCCGATTTGTAATACTTGTGTCTGGAATATATTTCTAATAAAAAATACATATTATTGAATAGCAATGTACAATAACAGTTCCATTTATTTTGGTCCTTATAGACAATGTTTCATGATAATTTATAAAATATACATAAAAAAGGTGTAGGCTTAAGCCTATGCTTATTATGCCTACCCTTTCAACATTATAATCTTGTAAGTGTCACTTTTCTCACTGGAGTTGATTTATACTAAATAAACAAAAACAGTTACATAATACATTTCCCAAAATGTGCATACTTAACTAAGAAGGTACATATTTCAAACATTAATTAAATAATTTAAATTCCACATACACAAATTATTTATTTCAAGTTATTTAATTGTTTACCACCTTATTTAAAAAATCTCCATATGGCTCTGGAGTTGCCAAGTTCCCCTTTAATGCCTGTCACAATTATTTCATGGGTTAACCCCTTTGACAGATATACATTTATTTTTTACATTAGTTCTTGCCCTTATTCTTTTAAACATGTAGATTCCCCTTAGTTTATACTGACTTTCTCTAATTTCAAACAGCCTCTGAATACGATTAGAAAGTAAATTATTATACACTTCATACATCCTACGTGCAGTGAAAAAAATCAACAAATTTTAAAGCATGTAATTTATTAAATAATATATTTGTTGGTTCACAGTAAACCTGATTTACAATCCTTATTGCTCTCTTCTGTAACATATTTCGGATTTATGTTGTTTATACAAACTTTTGTTTAAATATTAAACATACAAGTATGACTACTACAGCAATAAAACAATACAAAAGAGGACGAAAAAGACAAAAATCTATCTGGCCGTCTGTCAATCTGCGCAAATATTGCGCAGCCTTGTCGTTTAGAGCAAAAGGAGCTGTGCGTCATCATTTTGCGACGATCAACGTAGTTCTAACGTGACGAGTCAGTATGAAAGCATATTAAAAACACGCGCTGACGAAAAGATCCACTACTTTTTAAGTTGAATTGTGTGTGAGAAAGCAAAGTGCGCATACACAGATTTTGGTCAGGTAAGATAAATACCAAAGAAACTTTATTAGTAGTGCTGTTTATGTGTAATTTAATTTAAATAAGATTTTACGTTTTAATTGCAGATCATAACTATCATACAAAAAAATTCTAACTCAGGAAATTAGCTTCTCATGGATCCCGTTGTTAGAAGTAAAATCCCTGCGTGTGTTCGTTCATTACTCACTGATATTGCAGCAAAGGAGGAAGAACACTTAAGCGACTGGCCAGAAACAGACTCCGACTCAGTTACCACCAAAGATGGGATCGCACTTCCCAAAAGAGGGACTTCTGAACCTCTCCTGACACCTGCGAATGGCACAAATGACAGAACTACTGAAGGAAATGCATCATTAGTCAAGCCATGTGGGCTTTGCTTATCCAAACCGTCCTGTTACACTTGCCCAAGGTGTAACGTCCTGTATTGCGGACTGGCGTGTTACAGGAGTCAGAATCACTCCTCATGCTCAGAAGAGTTTTACAGAGAGTCTGTGCTTCAGGAGCTCAAATCACAAGGTGCCACAGATGAAGAGGGGAAAAGGAAAATGCATGAAATTCTGTCACGGCTCAGACAGAGTGCAGAAAGTGAGGGAGGGATGGAGAATTTATTAAGGAACTTGGGAGAAGATGAAAATAGTGTGACTGAACAAGACGCACATGCTTTGGAGCTGCTTTCTAGGTTAGCAGAGATTCAATCTGGCGGGGATGAAAAAACTCACGAGGTGCAAGAAATATTGGCGAAACTCGGAAATATTGAAAACAGGAGTGATGAAGAGGAAGCTGATTTAGCTGAAAAGTTAACCGGGCTGGATATCGACTTTCTTTCAGAGGAAGAACTCTGGTCGTTGTTGTCAGCCCAGCAAAAGGAGAAATTTGAGAGTCTGGTGAAAGAAGGTGGCATCGGTGGGCTGGTTGTCCTGTGGAGGCCCTGGTGGGAATGGCATGAGAAGGACACTAAAGCACTTATAGAGGAACTTCAGTCTGAGAATCAGGAAGAAATGCACAATGTGAATGAGAAAAAAGACGAAAAAATCAAGGAAGTCAGTTGCAGTAAAGTACAATCAGACAAAACACTAAAACGCTCAATCCCTCCATTAAGTGCCAAAATTCCCCCTCTTCACACGCTATCATCAAAGCCATCTCCTCTAGTGCAGTACAACCTGATCAATGCTCTTTACGGTTACACCTTCTCCCTGTGTCTCTACAATGGAGACTTCTCAGAGATTCTGCTAGAGTTTTGTCAGGCGGTGCTTGCCATCTCAGAGGGTCTGGGTGGCGGACGGGTCTTCAACTCTGTCCCAGAGGCGCTTGACGCCGGGATAAGGGCAGTAACTGCAGGAGGATACTTTGATTCCGAGGACCCTTTAGCTTCCCTTCGAGCTGTGGAAGCGGTGGCTCATGTTCTGACTGGAGAGAGCAGAGAGGACACTGAGGGATATGCGCTGTCCGCTCTGTCCCAGCTGCGCACCGCTTTGAGCGAGGCAAAGGCTTCTGTTCCGAAGGAAGATGAGCGGACGAGGCGTGTGCTTTTTCAAGCTGGAAAGAAGTGCCAGTTTTTTCAGTCTTGGGTGAAAGAGAATCCAAGAGCTTTGGGGAGTCTGGCAGGATGCGTGTGGACGGACTATGAGAGAAGGGAGGAGGAGAGGACATTAGAGGGAAAGAAGAAATGCTTGGAAGAGGGATGGGAAAAAAGTAGAGGTAAAGGTGCGTTGATAGAAGAAATTAAGTGAGATTGTAATTATTACTATATATTAGTAATAATAAGGCAATTGTTTTTTTAAAAGCATTTGTGTGTAATGTAATTCAAAGAATTAAAAAATTGTGGTTGAGTATCCTTAAATGTAATTTATGCTAGTCCACACTTGGAAGATTCAAAAAGCACTGATGATATTAAAATCCTCTTTAATATTATAATACAACATATTAAAAAAAAAACAAAAAAACATTTGAATGAATGGATAGACATGTTATGATGCAAAAAAAACAATGTATGCAATATATTTTATCTTGGCTCAATGGATATCTGGTTCTCTGCACCGATGATGACGACAACTTTTGCATCTAAATAGTTGCACACAACAATCTTTTGGTCGTTCAGAAAACATCAGTCCGCATTAATAAATGAATGGGATTATTCTGTAGGGCACTCGTCTGCAGTAGGTGTCCCAGGCCAGTCCGTACTTGGCTCTGCATTGCTTCTCATCTCTGGCCTCTCGGTGGATAAGCAGAATGGTGAAATATATGACATAGAAGTAAGGCAGAATATGTGACATTCCTAGGGAAAAAGTGAAATAAACTAATTATTATATTGGAAGTATGATTTGTCTTACATTTCCTTTTATTTATTTTGATGGCAAAACATGGATAGTTTAAAATACAATGGCAAACAGCTAAGAAATGTGTATTTAAAGTGATAATTTTCTTTTTTCTGTCTTTTAGTGAACTATCATTTACTCGCATGTTATTTCAAACCCATAAGACTGGTTAATCTTCGAAACACAAATGAAAATATTTTGGTAAACATTATGTTGTGCTCTATGTGTATGTGTGATGATCATTGTTTATATGTAAATAAATCTATCATCATATAGCGATCTTATTTCTCGCAAGACTTGAATATAAACCGCTTGATTCAAATAGATTTCTTTTATGTTTTGATTCTAAGTTTTGGTTACCTGGACTTTCAATCGAGGGACGGAAACCTCTCAGGTATCATTAGAAAGTCTTATTGGTTAAGAATGACATGATGGTGAGTAAATGATGACAATTTGTAACTGAAATGATCAGCATGTAACTGAAATGAAGGAGATCACTTATTAATAATTTGCCCATCACTTACCGCAAGGCAGGGACCAGGCCAGAGCCATGAGAAGGTCCCCCAGGTAGTTTGGATGCCTGACAAACCCCCACCACCCTGACACCAGTAGCCGCTTTCCTGTTGCTGTGGCAATAGTTTCCAGGTCTGCAAGTGAAAAGGGTGGATGAGAAAATGTATTTATATTCATCTGGAGGCCCTTAAATGTCTCTCCAGTAAGAAATTCATCCTGTTTCATGTGTTAGATACTGATAATGTGTACACTGGATACAAACTCAAAGTATGTAGTGATGCGATTACTAACGTTCTACACTTTTATGTGTGGGATCTCTTCTGAACTGGTTTTTCTGAGAGTTGGACTTCCGGAAAATGAAATAACCCATTCCTGCGAACGATTGAAAAGAGGAAAGTTAGAAACTCTAAAACGCTCAGATTGTTGCAAAACAGGCTGTAGATTACCATTTAGAAGAATAATCCCTGCTGCTCCAAGAGTACTGAGGGACTGTGGGTGCACAACCAGAAACATGGCCTGAAGGCCATATGTGAATGGAACCCAGGCCAGATCGCCAAACGCCAACATGAACCCAAATCCATCATGCACAATGTCCATAGTAGTTAGCACAGCCTCCTGCAGATACAAGGAAAAGTATAATGTTATGTATGTGGAACTTTGTCTACATATTCCAAACAGTTCCTTCCACCATTATAAATGCATTTCATAAGTTTTCAGACTAGACTAGTTTTGTCATACTTCATTCCACAGTGCATCTGTTACATAGAGGAGCTGGAAGCCGTTGACAAGCAGCATGGCAAGAGATGGAGAGTCCCTCAACTCTACTTCTTTCATTAACATCCCCAGGTTTATTACCACCTGAAAAACAATGGCACAGAATAAAAAGAGACATAAGTAAAAATACTTTGGTGCATTTTAAAGTTGCATAACCTGAAACTGCATGTATACTTTCATTCAGCAAGGATGCATTCAGTGGATCAAAAGTGACGTAAAGACAATTGTTATAAAAGATATATATAATTAAAATAAATGCTGTTTTTTTTTATTTTCTATTAATCAAAGAACCCTGATCAAAAATGTATTACAGTTTCCACAAAAATATTAAGCAAGCAATACAATTGTGTTAAACATTGATAATAATAAGAAATATTTCTTGGGCACCAAATCAGCATATTAGAATGATTTCTGAAAGATCATGTGACACTGAAGACTGGGGTAATGGTGCTGAAAATTCAGCTTTGCCATCAGACAAAAATTACATCTTAAAATATATTCAATTAGTAAACAGTTATCTTAAATTGTAATAATATTTCACAATTTTACTGTATTTTTGTTATAATATTTCACCATGTTACTAATGTGCTGCATTTATGGTCAAATAAATCTAGCCTTGTTGAGAATAGAGACTATTTTCAAAAAGATTAAAACTCTTACCCAGCCTATTAATCCAGGTCTTAGTTCACAGAAATATTTCAAGTCAAAGTCTCCAACGCGAGGGTTGAGCTCTCGACCCATGAAGAAGTCATACAGAGGATTTCCTACAAATGAAAAAGAAACTGAATTGACAGTAGCAGGATCTGGAATATCTGAAAGGATTCTGCATCAAAAAGGTCAAGTGACTGCTTGCATAGTGAAACATTATAGATAATATAAAAAATAAGTATCAGAACTGATTATCTCACCTGTGTTTCCTCCAAGTGATAAAGCATGTTGAGGTGCCCAGAAAGAGCGGATATACAGGTACATAGACAGCAGGTAGGACAGCCCAATGGCACATACAGCCAGAGGCAAAATGAGCTCAAACAGATACCCGAGTGGCATTCCCAGAAGAACACATACTATCAACAGGGCAGCAGTAATGCTCAAGGCATGGAAACCTAAAAAAAAAAAAATAAAAAAAATACCACAGGTCACATTCATATCCACACATATACATATACTCTACATGTCAAAAGTTTGGGGTCAGCCAGTTTTTTGGTTTCATGGTTTCCGTAAAAATATTAAGCAACATAGATGATAATAAGAAATATTTTTTCTTCACCAAATCAGCACATTATATTCAAATAAAACTTATTTTAATTTGAAGCACAGTCCAGGCAGATATAGGGGGAAATCTGAGTTTACTGACAAATGGAATTTGAACCTTACTTTGTATATCATAGGTGGTTTAAAAAAAAAAAAAAAAAAAAAAAAAAATACTAGGACACGGGGTCAAAGGCTATCCTGTTTAATTCATGTCAAAGACATGAAACGTTCAAAAACAATTACAAATGTAAAGCAGCCATTATTAGCATTATTTCTATAACATTTCAGACAGCCAGCCTATATTACCATTTATGGGATATTTCAGTCTGGATCCATCTCTGAGGACCAATCCTTCAGAAACCTGTAAACAAATAAATGAGTGTAAAATCTGACATTCTTTCTTCAGAAAATAATCTAATGACTGACTTTAAAAGAAATTAATGATACAGTATCTCACCTTCCCAATGGGCAGCAGGTAGAGAAAACTCTGCAGGGTGATCCAACCTACAATCAGAACCGCAGCCAAAGGGTCCCATAAATGTGCTGCGGGGGTTAAAGGAGGGGGCCACTGCAGGACACTGGCTTCTGGAGACCGACACACACTCAGGAGGTACAGAACAGTCAGAGGCAGGAACACAGGGATGCAGGTGGCACCTGGACAGGTGGCGAGAACAAATAATCTCAAATATTGCATAGAAGCCATATGTAACTTAATCACACAGTAGATCCATTATTATTACACATACACAAACATAAGGATATTATAACAAATAATGGCTCACCAAGAGTACCTCCAAATTCCCTTTCAGCTGAATGTAATGCTTTGTGCTTGTTCGGCTTCATTTTTGCCTGTTTGGGACAAAGATGAGAGAAGAGGAGAGCATTTAACACGGCTGACAACACATTCAGTACAAGAATAGTGCATTATTTAAATTACATAGCGTTTGTTAATACAGGTTGTGTAAAAGACGCATTCTTAATATCATAATTATTCTCAGACTTAAGCGAATCAACCAAACAAAACATTAATATATACATAAAATAAACATAGCGTATTTTTCTCTTACCTCGGTTTTCCACGAACTTACTGTTATATTGTATGGTAGCCGCTCATCATCACAGTTAATGACTGAGAAGGTGACGCCTGCGTAGTTCCGCCCAGAACACGCTGTTTGCATATACTGTCTCTGACCAATCAGCGCGTACCGCTGCTATCAGAAGAGTGGGGAGAGACAACCAGCGGACCAATCCGAATCAGAGTAAAGCGGAAAAACCCGCCCCTAATGCTTTCCTGACGAATGGGGAGAACGTTTGCTCTGGCTTCATCTTATTACAGTGTATATATAACAGCAGTTTCTCCTCCCAAGACACGATTAGACGCAAAGTTATTTTTGTGCATTACGTTTATTAAATACACACTATCCAGTTATGCAGATTGAACAGCCTTCAAAAAGAATACAGTAATAAACAATAAAATAAAAATTCCAAACATACTGATTTGTTTTTATAAACAAATCATCTTACCCTTAATATATAGTGATTTTAGTTAAATAAATGGCTTTATTTACTTTAACTGTCGAGTTGTGTTCATTTTGTGACTCTGAAAAAAGGTCTTCATAATTGACCTTTTAGCACCCAATGTTCACACATCCAAAGCTTGAATCAAATGACGCCCCAAAAAAGTGCAATCTCAATCCAGATGTAATAGGGTATAATTGGAGGTCACAGACTTTATATTCAGTGTTCAAGCGACCAGATACAAGAAAACTTCAAATATAAGTATTAATATTGTCCACCAATTGAGTTCAGTTTCACCTATGTGCAAACTAGACTGCAGATTTAAGGAAAAGCACCCACTCTACCCCCTCTCACAGATGACCTCAATGACACTTTGCTCCATTGGAGACGGGTCTAAGCAACGATGGGCGGCACTACCCACAATCTCATCCAACAGGAAGTGCACCAAGTTCTCATCAGACACAAACCGCCACAGGTACATCTGTAAGTAGTGGCAGTCCACCTGGATTTGCTGCAGTCCGTATCTGCCAAACGTACGGAGACGGACACATTCAAGGAATGTCTTCAGACTTATCTTAATGATGCCAGTTAGCACTGAGACCTAGGAAAGAAAACTGATTATACAGACTGAAAACACTCAAATATGAAAATCTGCACTGGTCAGTTAGATAAATTACAGTAACAATAGTTAGCTAATAGTGTTTTGTTTTCTACCTTGTTGAACTCCACTGGGCTAAATATATCAATCCTCTCAGAAAATAATTTGTGAATGTTACTGAGCAAGTTTGTGTCCATTGGAGCACTGGAACAAAAAACAAAACAAACATAAACAATATCCTGTATCAATGTGTGACTATATATTCCATTAGGGAGGAAGGCCCTAAAGCTTCTATTTGTTTGACAACATATTTATAAAAGCTTTTTATTACAAATTTGGGAAGATGGTTGACGCAGGTTGCATTTTCAAATGCACAAAATAAGTTAGTAAAATGAGTGCAGTAATTGTGCACCTGGGTGTGTAGCTTGGTGCGTAGCGGATCTGCTGTCTTGAGCTGCTGTACACAGAGAATGTGCGTTTGCTGGAGTCACTGCTGTGCGCTTTCCTTACTCCTTCTTCATAAAGCAGTCCTACCTAGACATATGCAGGAAAGAGAATCATTACAATTGGCTTATGCAAATGATTACCATTTTTTTGTATATGACATTTGGAACAAATGTTCGATGCATCACCTGTACATCAATAGAGGTAGTATCTTCCACCACCCTCTTCATTACAGCTCGAACATTTCTAGGTTCAATGGTGTTCACCCAGTCTCTTGTTTCCACGCTCTTCCTCAGCATTTGACTAATGATTAACCCCTGAACCTGTATCGAAACAAAACCAGCTCAACAAATGTTGTCCAGCAACAATCCTAGACCAAAATAAATGACTCAGGACAGCTAAATATTTTCTATTAATTACCTTAACATAGTGGTTCAGTAATTTCTGAGCTGCTTCTCTGGCCTCTGCACAAAGCGCTGTAACAGGAGTGACTGGAGTGTGGTGCTGTTTAGAGAGGAAAGTCAGCATGAGTAGTGTATTTAGAGTTTGTTTTTATCAGAATATAATGAATATGGAATACCTGTACAAGAAACTGTTCATCTGTGAGTGTGAGAATGTAGGAGATGGTGGAGGTCTCGTAGTCCAGACAGAGACGAGAGAGCAACAGAAGAAGGGCAGGAGGAGTGGATCCTCCTCTGTCACCTGCGCTCTCACAGTACTGACGAGACGACTGGCAGATAAACTTAATAAAGCTCACCACCAGACCCTCACGCACACCCTGACTGCAAAACTCACCCTGAGAGAAACATATACGAGACAGGTATTAAACAAATGACATGGGAACAGTAATACTTTTAAAAGGGTTACTTCACACAAAAATGTCATCATTTACTCACCCTCGTGCAAACATAAACAGAAGCTCAACCGAACCTGCTTGACGCGCGAGAACAAACCTCATTGGTTCTTGCTGAAGCTCAAACGTGCAGCGCAACAACAATGAATCTCATTGGTTCTCGCACATAAAGCGAACATGCTTAAGCTTCCGTTTACCACAACTGATGTGCGAGTTGATGAATGTTTATTTGTGAATAAAAACCTAAATTAAATCTGTTCATCATATAAAGCGTGTCTCATCAGAAAATTTGGACTAAACTGCTCAATTCATATGGATTAGTTTTACGATCTCTGTATGTACTTTTTGAAGCGTCAAAGTGGTAGTTGCGTAACTGTCAACAACTGTCAATCCTAATTTGTCTTCCGAAGATGAATGAAAGTCTTGCAGGTTTGGAACGACACGAGGGTGAGTAAATGACAGAATTTTAATTTTTGGGTGAACTAACCCTTTAACCCTCTGGTGGTCTTCAGCTATTTTAGACCGTAAAATGTATGTTTTGAGTTTGGATTGGAATAGTATTGAAAACTTGATGACTTTTGTCACACTTGTTATATGAACATGAAAAATTGTAGGCATGATTAGAAAAGCCTAAATGATCTTTAAAAAAATAGACACATTTGAACACCACTGTGCTCTTTGAAAATGTCTATATAGTTCTATACAGTCATTTAGTGGTAGTAATACCATTGTATTACGTATAATTTTCTTTATTTCTCCTACCAGATGGCACAAATCTACCTTCCATTTATTGAATGTAAAATACCTTTAAATGAAACACTTTATAGTACATTGATTTAATAAAAAATGTTTACTCTTACTGTCTTCAGTCTGTTTTGACCGCAGAGGATCAAAAGTGTGACAAGTGTGTGAAAGGTCGATACTAAAATGTAAGTATTTTATATACAAGTTTTTAAGTTACATATATACAATTCATTCTTTACCTTGAAATAAGGCTTGTTGGAGAATGTGATGTCCTTTGCTGTGAAGAGATGCACTGATGCTAATACAGACTTTAACTGATTCAGAATAAAGTTTGATAAGGACATCAGCAGTTCTGGCAGACTGGCCGGGGCATCCTTGCTTGTAGTCCCTCCAACGAGAGCCCCACCTCCCGATGCACTGGCCCCACCCACTGATAGACGAGGGGCAGCCAATGCCTGTCTTACATCAGTAAGGCTGTCATGGTAGAAGGTCTGTAAGGCAGACAGGTACTGTTTGATTCTCTCTCTTGATGCTCGCACAACTATCTCAGTTCCTTGGCTGGGCACTGCTGACCCCGGAAGTAGTTTGGATATGGCCTGTAATCTGCGATGAAAGCGATCCAGAGCTCTCACTAACAGAGAGTTATCTCCCACTCCCTTCTCTTCCTGTATCCTCCGCTCCACTAGAGAGAAATACTTAGCAGCTAGATTGTCGACAAACACATGTAGCTTGCCATTAGCCATCGCTGGGATGTTCTTTGAAGCTAATTCACCTTCTTGGGGACGGTTGATGAACAATTCTTGATAAGAGGCAATAACCAAACAAAGACTGCTGACAAACTCATTACACCCTCGATCTATGAACTCTAGAATGTCTGTTCCGGCCGTAGGGGAGAGGAATGGATTGAACACAGAGGAACTAGGAGATACGGGATTTGATCCAGGACTTGTTTTTTGGGCCGAGCCTCCACCAGTATCAGTAACCGCAGAGTCTTTAAGCTCTGCAGAGTCTTTAAGCTCCGCCTCCAGTCCCTGGAGATCCGCCTCCAATCGAGATTGGGCGTGGCTGAGGAATTTGTCACAGAGCTCCTCCGCTGGCTCGTCCAGCTGCAGAAGCAGCTCAACACATTCAGAGAGATCTTTAGCACTCGAACCTCCATCCCTGCAAGCAAATATTACCTTTACATTAATAAAGAACAGTGACATAGATTTGAGGGGAAGCATGTACTATAAAAAAAAAAAGAAACTTCATCCCAGTGTTATAAAAGTATTAGTTCTCTTACGAGAGTATCTCTCGTACTGCGTAATATCTTACGCTATGGGGAAAACCTCTTTTCCACGAGATATTGAAGCCAAAAATTATCCTTAATTTTGAATTAATGCAAAACGCTGTGCAGCAGCATGCAGACATAGGCAAGACGGCTTGCGTGCCTATTGGCTGCCCTGCGGCAACAGCAGCAGCCTATCGAGAGTGGCCCTGCGTGACACATACCCAATGGGGGCACTTCGCGCCCATTTCGTCACGTCCCGCCAGAAAGGGCGTGGTCCCGCCCTTATAAATACGGCTCGATTAGGCTGGTATACTGATTTTCATCTCTTCAGCGAAGCATCACGCATCGCTGGATCCGGAGTGAGAAGCCGCGCCGTTGAGATAAGCACACAGCGGGACGAGCCTTTGAGTCTGAAGTCGCTGGCATCGCCGCCTTTAGCCGCCGTACCTGCTACGCTTTCCGGCGTCATATCCTTTATTGCAAGTGTGTGTGTGTGTTCGCCGCTGCGACACATTTTTTCACTGTCTCTCTCTCTCTCCTAAAAGAGCTGCGTCTTTTTCAAGATGCATAGGTCCTGCGGCTCGTGTCGAGCCACACTCAGTGAGGAGGATCGCCATGTCATCTGCGTTTCCTGCCTGGGTGAGGATCATGCGGCTCTCGCTCTCGTCGACGGCGGATGCCATCACTGTGAGCTACTGCCTATGGTGACTCTGAGGACTCGCCTGGCATCCTTCTCAGAGCCTGCACTTCAGCCCGCTGTAGCGCCGCGCCGCAAGAAGCGCCGTGCCCAGCGCGGCCCCGAGCCTTCTCCTGCCCGCGAAAGCTCGCCGGTTCGCCCGCCAGCTTCGCCGGCGTCGCTCGAGTCCCTCCCCGACGGACAGCGGCCGCCGCTCGCCGCCGCTTCCGCCATAGAGGTCGACGAAACAGCCGAGGCCTGTTCTCTCCTGGCATCAGATAGTGAGGATTGGGCGAGCTCTGTGGACCTCCCCTCTGCTATCCGCGAGCCTTCAGGAAAACGAGCCGGCATTGAATCAGAGCTGATGCGTCTGCTCTCTCAAGCCGTCGACAACCTCGGCCTCGACTGGGAGGCGCCCGCGCAGCCCGCGCGCAACCGACTGGACGGATGCTTCCTCAAGAAGGACCACGCGCCGTCACAATCCAGGCCCGCGCCTTTTCTTCCTGAGCTTCACGAAGAAGTCGCGAGGTCCTGGGGCGCCCCCCTCTCGGCCAGGGTGCGTACTTCTGTCTCAGCTGCATTCTCCACTGTGGACGGTGCGAAAGACAAAGGGTACCTTTCTCTTCCCCCAGTGGAAGCAGCGGTAGCTTCTCATCTCTGCCCGCCCTCTGCTGGACGGCGAGCGCAGACAACGCTACCATCTAAAGCCTGCCGAGTGACGTCAGCCATGCACGGTCGCGCATACACCGCCGCCGGGCAAGCCGCGTCAGCCTTACACACTATGGCCATTCTGCAGATCTTCCAGGCCGACCTTCTCCGAAAAATGGACGAGGAAGGCGCGGAATCGATCAGCGTCGCGGATTTAAGGAGCGCTACGGACCTGGCTCTACGCGCTACAAAGTCCGCTGCACAGGCCATTGGGCGGAACATGGCCTCTCTCACCGTGGCTGAGAGACACCTGTGGTTAACGCTGTCTGAAATGACTGAGGCGGAGCGCTCTGTATTCCTGGACGCGCCCATTTCGTCAGCTGGCCTCTTCGGATCTGCCGTCAAGGATTTCGCGGACAGATTTCAAGAGGTTCAAAAGACATCGCAGGCGATGAAGCACTTCCTCCCGAAGCGCTCGAGTTCCGCAGCAGGTCGCTCTAAACAGCCGCCTGCTCGAAGCTCCCAGCCGCAGCCTACACCACCCGCCGCCGCTGCTTCTCAACGCCGCCAGGCCCGAGAACAGAGACCGCGCTCTCGCTCTGCTGGACGCCGCCCCCCTCAGCGCGGGCCCCGGCCGAGGATCGAGATCAAGCCCGAGGTCTCAAAGCCTTCCTAGCCGTGCTAGGAAAGCGACGGTGTTCAAATCCCGCTGCGGCCGGATTTTCACCGAAACGTTTCGCTCGTCCAGTCCCATGCAATGTGACTGTTCCAGTGCACTTGGCAGTCAACAAGCCGGTCCATTTGCCCGCTTGCCTGCACACAAAAGCCGTTTTTACGGCTACCCAGATAAATCCAATAAAGAGTGTATTTTCTGGTGTTCCGGCCACGGCCGATGGTGTTATGAGTGTTGTAAGAATGCCCACGTCTCAGTGCCCATTCCCACACGCAGACACAGCCCACCACAATACAGGGCTAGCACGAATAAAATCGACTCATGTCGATTGTGCAATGAATGTAGTGTACGTGCCCACGACACAGTGCCCACAAACACTACACGAAGCATGTCCCACGGTTTCTGTAAAAACGAAACCAACACATTTTCAGTCGGCGCGAGCCGACAGTGTTCTCAGTGCAGTGAGTGTGCCCGCTATCCCGCGCCCACATTCCCTCACAGACATGCCGAAGCCCACGGGGCTCGTCCCGCTCGCCTTCTCTCCACAATCTGTCAGAGAGAAGCCGAGCGCGGTCGGGCTGCCCGCTGTGATCAGCGCACCCCCCGCCTCGCGCATTGCAAACACAGTGTTTGTTTCTCAGCACACCGGAGCTCTCCGGCCGCCGCTATGCCGCGGCCAGAGCCCAGATTTCATTCTACCTCTAGCTATTCACGCACATGCGTGGGCAAAGCTTCCCGGGGTATCAGAATGGGTGCTGAACACTATAAAAAGAGGCTATTCGCTGCAGTTCGCTCGACGCCCCCGCCGTTGTGCGGCGCGAGTCGAAACGACGGTAAAAAACGAAGTATCTCATCTACTTCGAGCCGAGATAGCGAAACTACTGAGCAAAGGGGCGATAGAACCTTTATCTCAGGCTCAGAGCGAAGGGGGTTTATACAGCAGGTATTTTCTGGTACCCAAAAAAGACGGGGGTCTCAGACCCATTCTAGATCTGCGACAGCTGAACAGAGCGCTCGCGAAGCGCCAGTTCAGAATGATTACAACCAGGAAAATCCTCGCGAAAGTTCGCCGGGAAGACTGGTTTATGTCAATAGATCTGAAAGACGCCTATTTTCAAATACAAATAGCGTCACGTCACAGGCAATTCTTGAGATTCGCCTTCGAGGGCCAGGCATACCAATACAAAGTCCTGCCGTTCGGCCTGTCCCTGGCACCCCGTACATTTACGAAGTGCATGGACGCGGCTCTCGCACCCCTGAGACTCCAGGGCATGCGAATTTTGAACTACTTGGACGATTGGCTGATTCTAGCTCGATCACGATCAGAGCTCATAGAACACAGGGCCACATTACTCGAGCATCTCGAGAATCTGGGTCTCACAGTCAATTGGGCGAAGAGCTCGCTGTTTCCCAGCCAGAAAATTTCTTTTCTGGGAACAGTGCTGGACTCGCTATCCATGACAGCGCGTCTGACGCCAGAGCGCGAACGGGACATTCAGAGCGCCGCGAAATCCTTCCGCCGCGGCTCGGTTGTCCAGCTCAAAAGGTTTCAGAAAATGCTGGGCCTCATGGCCTCAGCAGCTTCAGTGCTCCAGCTGGGTCTGCTTCGCATGCGCCCACTGCAGCTGTGGCTGAAAGCGCGAGTTCCTCCCAGGGCATGGACCGCTGGTCGGTTTCGCCTCCGGGTCGATCTGAAATGCGTTTCAGCTCTGGAACCTTGGAAGATAACCGACTGGTATCAGTCAGGTGTGAGTCTGGGGACTCCCTCGAGTGTGAAGGTGGTGTCCACGGACGCCTCCACCTCGGGATGGGGAGCGCTGCTCGAGGGCAGACCGTTCTTTGGCCAGTGGTCAGAACAGGAAAAGCTCCTACACATAAACTGTCTGGAAATGATGGCAGTCGACAACGCGCTACGGCGCTTCTGTCCCCAGATAATGGGTCACCACGTCTTGGTCCGGTCGGACAACATGTCAGTGGTGGCATACATAAATCGCCAGGGCGGCACCAAGTCCCGAAACCTTTACAGGCTAACGGAACGCCTCCTGGTCTGGGCTCAGCACAACCTGCTTTCACTGAGAGCGGCGCACGTGCCTGGTCACCTGAATCTGGGACCAGACAGACTGTCCAGAAACAATGTCCCAGCAGGGGAATGGTCGCTGCACCCGCAGACGATCCAACTGCTGTGGGAGACATTCGGCAGAGCGCAAGTGGACCTGTTCGCGTCCCACGAGAACGCTCACTGTCCGAAATATTTCTCCAAGAGCAAGGACGCGCTGGCCCACGTCTGGCCCCGCTGTCCCCTCTATGCTTTTCCCCCCGTCTCGCTCCTGCCTCAAGTGCTGGAACGAATCAGGGAAAATGGATGCCCAGTGCTGCTTGTGGCTCCGCTCTGGACAAACCAGACTTGGTTCCCAGTCCTGATGCGGCTGACCAGCACTGCCCCGTGGCCAGTACCGTTGAGGAAAGACCTCCTCTCTCAGGCCGAGGGCTCGATTTGGCATCCTCGCCCGGAACTATGGTCCCTACATGCATGGGCCATCAACGGGTACCCGCTAGCCTCCCGGAGGGAGTGCTAAACACGATCACGCAGGCAAGGGCCCTGTCTACTAGACGGCTCTATTCCTCGAAATGGTCTGTGTTCTCTGCTTGGTGTCAAGCTCAGCGCTTTTCACCTGTAGACTGCGGGGTCACGGAAGTACTCTCCTTCCTTCAAGAGCTGCTGGATAAGGGCAGGTCCCCATCCACGCTCAAAGTGTACGTGGCGGCCATAGCAGCGTTTATAAAACCTGTGTCTGGCCAGTCACTGGGGAAGAACGACCTAGTCGTGCGATTCCTCAAGGGAGCTCGGAGGCTGAACCCTCCCAGACCTCCTTCAGTCCCGGTGTGGGACCTTTCTACGGTTTTGGAAGCCATGAAAGGTGCCCCGTTCGAGCCACTCCATTTGTCAGACATGAAGCATCTGTCTTTCAAAACGGTGTTCCTTTTGGCTCTCGCTTCAGTGAAGCGCATAGGGGACTTACAAGCGCTTTCGGTAAGCGCGTCATGTATGGAGTTTGGGCCTAATGACTCTAAGGTCATACTCAAACCAAGGCACGGGTACGTGCCCAAATCCCTCAACACACCGTTCAGGGCCCAGGTCATTTCCCTGTGCGCTCTCTCGGTTCATGATGAGGAGAAAGATGCTAGTCTCCTTTGCCCTGTCAGGGCACTGAGAGCTTATGTGTCCCGCTCGTCTGTCTTCAGACAGACCGAGCAGCTCTTTGTTTTGTTTGGCGGACGCTCCAAGGGCCTGGCCGCATCAAAACAGAGCCTATCCAGATGGGTAGTCGACGCCATAGCACTGGCTTACACTTCTAAGGGCCTGCAGTGTCCTTTGGGTGTCAGAGCGCACTCCACAAGAGGCGTGGCCTCGTCGTGGGCGTGGTATAGTGGGGTTACCTTGCAAGATATCTGTACGGCCGCGGGCTGGGCCTCGCCGTCTACATTTATAAGGTTTTATAACCTAGAGGTTCCCGCCTTACAAGCCAAGCTTCTGTCGGTTTAGAATTCAGTGCTATCTGCCCCGCAGTGCGGCCCAGATGCTGAGTTTGCCTGTGCATCGCTCACTGAGCGATAGAAACTGCCCCTTGGGTGTTGAATAACCCGTACTATTACCCAGTTCAGGCTGAACACGTTCACCCTGTCTGCGTGAAACACTGTTAACATAACTAGCTCCTGTAGGATGCTATTTTATGGGGAATGATGCTTGCAGCCTCTCTTCTCCGACTCTCTGTGAGTCTATGGTGATTATGCACTATATGAGCCCCGGGCTACTGCCCTTGGGACTTTGGTGTCGGATCCCAGTACGCACGGCGTTTTGCATTGTGTTCCCCATAGCGTAAGATATTACGCAGTACGAGAGATACTCTCGTAAGAGAACGTACTCGGTTACTAACGTAACCTCGGTTCTCTCTAGAGAGGGAACGAGTACTGCGTATCTTGCCGTGCATACACAGCTCTGGTTCGCTTCGGCGATGAAAACCAGTATACCAGCCTAATCGAGCCGTATTTATAAGGGCGGGACCACGCCCTTTCTGGCGGGACGTGACGAAATGGGCGCGAAGTGCCCCCATTGGGTATGTGTCACGCAGGGCCACTCTCGATAGGCTGCTGCTGTTGCCGCAGGGCAGCCAATAGGCACGCAAGCCGTCTTGCCTATGTCTGCATGCTGCTGCACAGCGTTTTGCATTAATTCAAAATTAAGGATAATTTTTGGCTTCAATATCTCGTGGAAAAGAGGTTTTCCCCATAGCGTAAGATATTACGCAGTACTCGTTCCCTCTCTAGAGAGAACCGAGGTTACGTTAGTAACCGAGTACGTTATATACTATTAATATTTAGAATTAGCTTTTAATTTTATATTTTCAGTTTTTATTATTAATAATAATAATAATAATAATAATAATAATAATAATAACAATTTGTTACATTTATATAGCGGTTTTCTGGGTACTCAAAGTGCTCTACATATGGCTTTGTTTTTATTTTTATTTAATTAGTTTTATTTCTATTTACATGTTTTAACTGTATTTTTAAGCTTTATTTCTAATTTTCATTAAACTAATATTATCATTATGAAAATTATGAATATGCTGGTAACACTTTACAATAAGGTCTCATTTGTTAACATTAGTTAACGTGTTAACGTATTAACAAACGTTAACTTACAATGAGCAATATATCTGCTACAGTATTTATTAGTATAATAATTAATATTAATGTGTGATAGTAATGTATATAAATTCTTATTATTAAATTCATTTTTAAGTTAAATTTATTCATCTAATATTTATATTTTATTTCAGCTTTATTTCAATTACTGAAAATTATTTATAACAGTTTTATTTACCAATAACAACACTGGTTCCCCAATTTCATATTGGTCATTTTATAATGAATGGTAGAAGCATCTCAACTTTGATTTGGGACCAAATTACTTCTTGCTAAATTATAATAAATATAGCATCTACATTTTTTTCGAAACGCATACAAATATGCAATCACGTTCGAGAGAGCACACACCTGAATTTCTGCCGCAGCTGTTGAGCGAGCTGCTCCATAATGACATGGCAGTCGTCTTGGATGCCCCTGAAAGAGGGCATATGACTATACTGCTGCAGTACACACCGTGCCCTCCGGTGGGCACTCACTGCCTGGGCATAGGCCTGCAACTCCAGACACTTATTAAGCCTTGCTGGCAGCTCAAACAGAAACTGCAGCTTACGGAGGAGAGTGTGAACACCTATACAGAAGGTGAAAGATTCATGACTTGAGCAGAATTCTTTTAGAACCTTTAGATCAATTGTATATGAGAGTATCTAATGTGGTTTGAAAACATAATGGTTGTTATACCAGCAATACAAGGCTGTAAAATGAACCAGTCATGGATCATACATTCATTATTCATACCTGATAGTTTAGTGATCTGTGCATGCTGGCCCTGCAGCGTCCCACTAATGCGGGCACTAAACTCAGTGATAGCGGCCATGTTGGCTGACAAGCAGTCCATTTCATCTTCCATCTTCTTGAAGTCATTCTTCATTTTTCTGATTGTGTCTGTAGGAAGACAAATACATAATCAGAGAAGGGTTATGAATTATACAATGCTGTGATTAATGTCCAAACAAAACCATCAAAGGAACTAGAAGACCAGTCATGCTGGATAAATGTCATTAAATTCAGCATAATAACAGAAACTAAATTGTCTTTTTTCCCTATTGAGATGTACATCCGAGTGAAATCCAAGTGGCTTCTCGAGCAAGAAAAGATGTAGGGCAGGACTTGATTTTGTCAATCAGGAACTGATTGGGTTGTTAGATACACCTTACAGACCATATACAGGTGAACAGATGTGCTCAGAAAACCCTTATAAAGAAAACGCTTAATGTGCAATTTAGCACACTGCGTTTATATTATGGGCTCATCAGCTTGCCTGTAGGTGTATATTGAATTTGATATTTTAATATTGCCGTTTTAGTACATTAGGGTACTTCCCTATTGGGACATCCAAGTGAAACGGCTTCTCGAACAAGAAAATATATGGGGCCGGACTTTTTGTGACAGGAGATTGTCCCGCCCTCGCGCCACTAAACACGTCATTTCAGAAGATTACGACGGCACATGAATTACAAAATAATAATAATGATTTGCAAAAATAATTAATTTATAAGGCACACTGCAATATTCCATAAAAAACAAGAAATGTAAATTTTTTATTTCATGGTGACTTTAACGGTCTGAACAACATTCCATTCCGATATTTATAATTTCATCCATTTGCTAACCTGTGGCTGAGATGAACTTATTGTAGTTTTCATAAACCAGGGTTTGCATGTCACTGTCCAGAGATCTAATCTGCTTCACCATACAGCTTTCATGATCCATCAGCTCAGCCAGAGAACACTCCTGCCTCAACTGAGACAAACAAGACATTTCAAAGCCAAACCACAGTACATTTTAACCTTCTATAATAAAATACAGAGCATAGGAGAATAATGTATGTGGCATATAAACTACAAAGAGACAGCATACTTCCACGCCACATTGCTGACGGATGTGTACACACATCTACATAACAAACAATAAGCACTCACTATTTATCATTATTCATTACAATACCTTATTTAAATAAATCTCTGGGTCGAAATGCGGTCCGTTGATATCACATGGACCCAGTGACTCGGCTTGTTCTGCGGCTTTTCCTTCCTCATTCAGGCCGTAGTAGAGCTTCAGCATATTGTGAACCCGTCGACGCTGGGCCGGGTCCGAATCCGGTGGGGTTGTAGTTGAACTCATTTCCACCACAGGTCAACTAAAGCCTAATGTCAGAACGAGTAGGACTTTAATTCATGAATGAATGACAGATGTCAACAAAACATCTGTTGCAAGAGCTCTGGTTGCTACCTGCCAAACTCAGTTTGTGTATGGAGCTGCTGTTCTTATCCAAAATGGCACTACTGTAGACTGTATTTCAAAATAGAGGTCCGTGAAGCAAATTTTTATATAATAAAAGCAAAAATTTACTTATTTGGCCCATTTTAATTTGGACCAAATAATAGTGTTCTTAAATTAATTCAATTAAATTTTAATACAAAATGCTTTTTGACAATAGAGAAAATTGAAATCTTGTTACTGCTAATATACATAAAAATATGCAAATTTTTTAGCGGATAAATTTATTTTTCTCCTGAAGATATAATTCTGTTAATCACATCGCTTAAATAAAACACCAATATAAAATCCATTATACACAAAGTTATTTACTGATCAGTATGCCAGAAGTTAGTACAAAGCGGGAATAAAAAGGTTTAATGTTGCATATAAATGGTTTCAGTTAATTTTACAATCACAAATGTTGGTAGAGAAATTTGTGTATAAAAACTTCACAAACAACAAAAGTTAGTGGAGATACAATTTCAAGGGACAGATGACAGCAAAACTACAACAACAGATAAAATGTATATGTAAAAAAAAGGCACTTTAAATTAGTATTGACAGACTCAATATTTTATAACATAGATGTGACTATCTACAGTAGTTATAATGTGCATGACAGATGTTCAGATTGAAATACAAATATTGGATTAGTTTTAGAATGGAAAATATAATATGGTACAGAATATCTGGGATTAAGCATTTTAGGATTAACATCTTGACGACAATGTAAGCATTTAGCTTACTAAAATGCAGTAAGATTTTCTGATTTCAGTGTGTACTGATCATTTTACATCATTCAGCTGGCCGTTTTATTTTCACAATTCAGCTTGTGATGCAAAAAAAAAAGTGATGCACACTTTTAAATGTCATCGAGTCCCATGTGTAAGCAGGTAAAAACAATGATTACAGAAACACGCACACCACAAAATCTACTTAAGACAATAGATGTCATGCATGGATAAATACAGATTTGTGTTTGGTAACTGAAGACCTGTTAATGCAAGGCTTGACATTAAGCTTTTACAGGTACCTTGTAAAACAGCAGTGCATATTAATACCAAAACAGGATGCCTAATGAACATAAAATCAATAATTTTTGCACAATTCAGGCAACTGGTAAAATCTTGAATTGTTTGATGACGATGCCACAAGGAGAATAACTGGACACTGAGGACCAGATGTTACGATCAGATAAACTGATACCTGACAATTAGCATTACATTTTAGTTACCAGATCAAACAACTTCCTTTGACATTTTTAGCAATTCTCCTGAACAAACATTAATGTCAGGCCCTGCATTGCCAATAATTTAGTAAAAAATCGGGTACATTTCATTTAGTTAGGTACATTCAAGCTCTGAAAGCCTGGAAATACAGTACAATGCTTAGAGTTTCATACACTGTTTGAAAAGCATTACCAAATAAAAACACATCACTGATTGATCAAGCACCTACACAATTGGTGATTTGATGTATTAATTAAAGTTCTCTCTGCTTTAAAAAATGCAGACCTGGATTGTTTTCAGCAGAGCATTACATTGCACCCCATCAGAAAGGCATCATTCTTCAGAGCAACAAGGTAGTGAACAACACTCAACATGTTTCATGATTTAACTTTGGTCACCAGTGAACACAAAAAAAAAAAAATTTGACATTGTTGCTCAGTAGAAGTTGGCATATGCATACAAGCCCAATAATAAACAGACAGCCAAAACAACAAACACATTCAGTAGACAAGTAACGCAGAATGTCATAATCTCACTCTATGCCGTCTTTGCAATGCTTTGCCACAGACTGCAGCCTTGGTTTAGTGTATAAGAGTGGTCGTCCTATACTAGACTAGAGGCATTGACTGTTTGCTTTGGTGCAGGTCTAGTTCTAACTGTATTAGTGGCATGGATCAAAGTGCTGAACTGCTGTAGTCTTGATTTACAGCCACTGGGATGTAGTTTGGTTTGATGGTTGCATAGTAGAATCTACATTCAGAACAGTGACCTAAACGGAGCTTTCAGATCGTCACAAAGCCTTACATTTGCACCATAATGTCCATAAATTAGTTTGACAGAGAAGCATAACTGAAGCAAATTTCACATTTGTTTTTTTTAACAGCCAACAAAGTTAACTTAAACCTGTGACATAATGCTCAAATCATCTATAAATAGTGGTTTAGCTCTTCGGTCTGTGATCTTGGTCCGATCTGTCCATTCAGGTGGTTTTGCACTGCGTCTCTAAGGATCTCAATGGACAGATGTAGTTTTGGTCACTGGGCAGAAGAGGGCAGTGATGAAGCCGGGGCTCACCCTTGCTCTAAACTTTCGGTCACCTGAACAGCCGAGTAAGTGGGAGGCTGCGCCTGTCGCGTGAAGAAAGAAGCAGCTCTTTTGGGCTTTAGACGTTTTATCTCCTTGCCTGAAATAAGAGAGGTAAATTAAACAGAGCTTATTTATTGCAGATGATAAAAGTTAATGGGCATAACAAATGAACACTGAGTCCATCTATGCATGGACACAATTTTAGTCCCTCACCGTCATCAACATAGCTGATGGTGTTGAGTGAATGGACTCGACTACAGACCACGCTGCTCTGTCTGCGCAGTTTCCCCTGTCGACGCTCTCGAGTTTTCTCATTGGTTTCCTGACCCGTAGGTTCTTGGGAAGGCGTGACCTCACCGTCAGTACCCGCGGCTGCTGACTCACCAACAGAGCGTAACTCCACACAAAACTCAATGAGTCCACTCATAAGTTCGGCCTAGAGAACAAAAAGTATATTGGTAAATAATGCACAAATATATCATGGAGACATTTTAATTCATATTAATTTATAATAATAATTAATTTTACATTTTTAAAAAGAACTTAATTTTATTGCATTTTAATATTTTATTGATATAATCCAAAACATTTGAAATATATGCTTGCTTACACTGTCAAATATAACATTATTAGTTATTCATTTATTGTGTGCTCACCTGTTTTGAATAAATTTTTAATAACTTATTGACATGCACGCCAGCCTCCTCTCCATCAAACTCCAGCCAGAGTATATGTGAGTCTCCCTCTGTCTCTGGATAGCTGTGATCCCAGGACAGCTCACTGAACTTGAGACCCAGGAGGACATGCTTCTCTTTCACATCCATGACATACACTCCTTCCAGACTGATGCCCACACTCACGGCCTTACGGCCACCTCTGTGAAGGAGGCCCTGGGCTGGCTTGTCTATCTCACCCATGAAGAAAGCACATCTGCCAATGCAAAAATAAACAAATGTAAGCTTCAGTCACTTCATGTGCGAACAACTTTCCACTTGCGTCATTCGTACCCGTAGTAAGGCAGTGTGTGGCAGCTCTTGAGGTACTGGTGCAGCAAAGCAACAGGCTCCTGGCTGGGTCCGGTGGCAGCAGAGGAGCAGGTGGCAGCAGAGGAGCAGACCGTGCGATACTCCTTTATGAGATTATGCTCCATCTCAGCATTCCGCCCTCCTCTCCCCCTCAGTGTGGACAGAAAACCTCCTCCTCCTAATGCAGCGTGGGCTGGAAGGAATGAGGACAGCTTCTTCTCTCTGGAATACCATTAAGGGGAGAAACTGAAATTAATTACAGCAATTCAGGATAAATTTTCAACACAAAATTAGCTGAACACCTTTACATTATCGTAATTTAATCACTGATATGATTTAATCACCTGATTGCCGTTGTTAGAGCCTGGTCATCCAGCCCAGTCCCCAGCTCGACAGCACAGGACAATGCTCCTAACGTCAGCCAGTGTTCAGGGTCACAGGGGTATCGACCCTCCAAGATATTCATCTTTGCCTCGTCATAAAGCAACCTTAACACTCCTCTATCTTCAATCTGACAATACAAAATAAAAATGTCACACAACATGAAATTAACATCATCTTATAACAGTGGTTCTCATCCAAGGGGGACTCAAATGACTAATCTAAAAATGAATATTTTTTATTAATTAATAAAAAAATTATTTACCCCCATCAATATCTATTTTTATTGAAGAACATACAGTTCACAAAACACATCATGGTTAATTTGATATATCAATACTCCCATTTCTGTTAATAAATACAATTTTGAAAACAAGCAGCTGCAAGATTTTGCGTGTCTATGATTGATATGCAACATAAACCTCTTAAGCTCCCTCCATGTTATGATCATTCTGAAGAATAAGCAGTCCATGTCATGACCTCCACTGCCAAAGCCAATGACTCAGACACAAATGCTGTCCAAGAAATCAAGTCCAAAGTCTTAGATAAGATGTATACTGTCTGACATGAGAGACATTTGATGTTGCACATGAGCCTTGGATTTTACGCAAGATCTCTCAGGGGTCATATTGCACAATCTGATAAGCAACAATCATAATAGACAGAGAAAAACGTAAAGTGTGCACTGGGCTTAAAGTGATAGATCACCATAAAAAACACCATATACTCAACCTTATGTCATTCCAAACCTGTATGACGCACTAACTTCTGTTAAACACAAATGAAGATATTTTGATGAATTTCTCAGTACCCATATAATTAAATTTAAAGGGGTGCAATATTGTTTTGGACCTCACTGACTTTCAGTGTGTGGATAAAACAGGTGATTCATTCTTTTTTCAGTTTCTGCATACACTAAATAAAGTCATACAAATTTGGAACAACATAATCTTAATTTTTGGGTGAACTATCTTAAAGGTGCCTTATGTCAAAAAATCAATTCATACTCCACATATTCCATACCAAATGGGGGCAGTATACCTCCAGAAAGTTGGCCTACTCTAGTCTGTTTTTTAGTTTCAGGTTGTTAATCTTCTAAAACCGTCAAATAGTCCGCTTTGTCCCGCCAAAGCCTAATTTGATCGGTGAGGGATGTAGAATAGAATGACTGCTGCCGCTGCGCTTGACAGGGCGCATTACGAGCAGAGAGAGAGAGAGAGAGAGAGAGAGCTCGGCCGCGCGCGCGCACTCTCACGTCTACAAACAACACGAGCGCGGTCCTGCTCTTTCTCCCTCGCGCATATTAATCAAATCAATTGACACTATAGTAAGACCACAGTTTCACGTGGAGCATTTGGAGATTTTTAGAGATTAAAGAGATACAAGCCGTGCGAGTTATTCGTGTGTTGCAGTTTGCCTGGTGGTTATGTATGTTGCCCGCATACCGCCTCCCATGGCCGAAACTGGTATTAGACACCGGCCGGGCCGGGGCTAGTAATTTAGCATGCTAATTCAGGTTTATATCTCGGCAGCACTATAACTTGTCATTTTTTTAATTACATCATTGCACTTATTTCTTCTCATTCTTTTGATACGTGTAGCTCATTTTCTGGATATTTTTACCTCAATTTTTACATATGGCACCTTTAAAGACACAAACATCTGAAAACATGTTCATTACCTGAAGTTCTTTTGACCTGGGACAAAAAACATTTCTTTTGTACATCAGAACTGGCTCATCTGAAAAACACAGAGATGTGTTTTTGTTAGACACTTAAACTTTCAGGTGAAGTGAAGTATGCAAAAGCAAACACACAAAAAAACACACACCTTGAGAAATGTCTTCTGCAGGGGCCTCAGTAAAGCGGTACAGCAGGTCCTGCCACTGACGACACAACTTGTAGGGAAGATGTTTCGGCTTCAACTGCAAGTCTGTTCAAACACAGCAGAATGAGGCAAAAGGCAGGAATCAACAAGAAGAAAAAAATTATTATTATCAAAACATGTCTGATATTTTGAGCCAATTTTTGAACACATAGTTTGTGTTGTTACTTGAAAGTTAAAGGTGCAGTAAGCGGTTTCTGAGAAACACCGTTGATATTTAAAATCACCAAAACATGCCCCTAAACAAATGGATCACATCCCTAGCTTGATGGCTCCGCCCCCAAATTCACAAACACACTATGCAGCACAGCCCCCCATGAGTGTGTACGCCCATCTTGGCTGCTCAGTCCAATCCACTTTCAACAGCGTTTCTCAGAAATCACCTACCGCACCTTTAAGGCTCGTTCACACCAAGAACGATAACTGTAAAGATTACAATAACAATAACAATGCTAGCATCCACGCCAATGCACAATATTGTTCTGTTTATTATGTTACGCTGCAGTTTTGCATGCTCAAGCTCTTTAAAGCCGGGTTGATTCTGATTGGCTGTCAATGATTTTATCATTCATCAGCAGGAAAACATTTTTTGAGAGTGATTCAACTGATATTGTTCCTCTTTGTCATTATCGTTATAGTTGTGGTGTGGTCACTATTCTCATAGAATTAGAACAATAATTTAAAATGTATAGTTGTCGTCCTTGGTGTGAACAGGCCTTTAGTGTATGATGCCCAGTTTTTCCTCTGTAGCCATTACAAGTTAGCAAGTATATGATGCCTAGTATTTTAAAATCTGTTAAGATTTTTAAAGTTGTGTGGTGTATTCCAGCCTTTAATAGATAATAAGTAAAATTATGCCTTTGTTTAAAGAGACATCAAATAATTCATAAATGCCAGTTGGTGGCATTAACACCCAGAGGACTTCCTGATGTCCCCTCCCAACCCTTCACTTGCAAATCAGCCATAGAGGCTGTAAATGCCATCATTGTGTCTCGCTTTTTTTCATAGCCTAAATACGAATAGGTCATACGTTCTTGAATCAGTCTGACATCTGGCCCGGGCACAAAAGAGCATTAATTACCAAGCAAAGGAGAGCAGAACCAGAAAGCAAACACATCTACGGCAGAGTTGGGAATGTTGAGAGCCTCCCGGACATTGCGGCCGAGCTCCTGTGCATTCATGCAGCCGAGACCCTCCAAAGTCAAATGCACTGCACTGTCGCTCGCCAAGTACACCAACAAATCCTGAGCTGGAGAAACACAAGAGTGACACTGATCATTTCAGGTCAACAATGATCAGATCCAGAGAGGAACCAATGAAACATTAAGGAACAGAGAACAAACCTCTGGTGACTGAGGAAGCCACACTTCCTCGCTGGGACTGAGAGTCCTCTGATGGCTCAGGGAGGAAGTCGCCATCATCTCTCTCCATCTCCAGAAACAAATAAAAGTAATGTTACTGAATAGGAAACACAAGACTTTGTTATATAAGAAACTTCTGCTACTTGTTGTTGGCATATACTTAAGAAACCAAGGAAAAACGAAGTCATAATTTCAGATAGTAGTTTTCATAGCAAAATGATTAGTCATAAGCATGAACTAAGTTAGTTTAAGTAATTATTAAAGGCTGGCTAACCCAGCAACTTTTAAATTCCTGAAGTATTCTTTTAATATTTTACAGTTAGTTTTAGCTCAGTTGTACTAAATATCATATGTAATCGATTAAAATACAATAATATTATAAAAAAAAAGTAGAGAAATGAAATAAAAGAAAAGAAAACATAGCTGACGTCCCTATTCTGACCAGCTAACGTTAGCTAGCTAACGTTACACCAGTAATTGCCTGGCAACCAAACTACAAACAGCAACATACCGAGACACTGTCCTTCGTTTCAGAAGCTTCTTTCTCGATCAAAACAGACAGAAATCATCGATATTTGAATGGATTAAGTTACATAAAAGAGCTGAAAGTGTGACGGCAGCAGAAGCGCATCTGGATAATGTTCTCAAAACAGCGCCCACCAGTGAAATCAACAAAAACCTGGAACAAGCTTCATGAGTGAAGAAGCGCCGTACTATTAATAGCCGACAGAGGGCGCACCACCACATTCTATATAGATCAGTGCGCACCACTTTTATTATTACATTTTTTTCATTTAATAAATACAGAAAAATAAAATTAAAAATATCTTGCACATAAAACAACTGGACATAGATGTTTAAAATCCTATGCTAAATTATGGAGCAGAATAAATTTCTGGTCATACATTCATATAACTATGTAAAATAAAATATTTAGTTAGAGCGGGACTTAGCCTATTTCCCATTTTTAAGTAATGACTGCACCGTCTTTGTACATCTGAAGTCTTTGATTGGCTTCATACTAACAGAATCTCATCTCCTCTCTAGGTTTTAATAATTTCTGTGCGGCGCCAAACCGGTCCACGTGATTTCATCATTGGCATGAGTTAGTGTCATCTGCTGCTGCTTTGAATTGCCTAAACTAGATAATAAAGATATTTTTGAGGATAGTTTTAATAGCCATTGCATTAATTTTATATTCCATATACATATACATTCATACGAATCTACTTTCGTAGATTATATAAGTATATATATATATATATTATAATATATAGTAGATTCGTATGAATGTATGGAATATAAAATTATATATATATATATATATATATATATATAAAACCATCAGTTTCACATTGATCTACCCATATTGTAATAAGGAGTGAATTCAGTCGCTAATCTTGGACTGTGATCTGGGGCTTTATTACAGAAACTTTCTATATATATTCTTGATTTAAGATGGTTAAAAGTGATATTTCCTAAATGAAATGACCCGTTTCTAAACAGATATTTAGGATTAGTTAGGATGTTTCTGTACAGCCCCTGTAGAATATGTTCTAGAAAGCATGCAGGTAGTTCACCCAAAATTTTTAATTCTGTCATCATTTATTCACCCTCAAGTTGTTCCAAACCTGTATGAATATCTTTCTTCTGCTGAACACAAAAGAAGATATTTTGAAGAATGGGTAACAACAGTTGATGGGACCACTGACTTTCATAGTATGGGGGAAAAACATGAATATTATCACCTTCTTGGAAGAACAAATGAAATAGCAAAGCATGAATAGATTAGTTAAAGTCAGGATTTTTTATTTAAGAGTGCAATACAGTCCAATGCATAATTAATTGGCACTTAAGACTGGCGCAAAAATAAACAACAAAAAAACATTCCTCTAAAAAATCATGGTATTTCACGTCAATGTTTGAATGAATTCTTTAACCTTCCCAATTTACTTTTTTTGTCAAAAAAATGACCCTCTGAAATGAAATTCTCTCTTTAAACCGGCATTTTGCATTATTTTTGCATTATTTTCTCTGTGGCAACTTTGGGGAATGCTTTTTTATATGATTCAGTAGAGCACTTGATTGGCAGAAGGCCCTCCCACATGAAGGGCAGATGTATGGCTTTACTCCTGTATGAATTCTCTCATGTTTTTTCATAGATCCTGAATGCGAGAAACTCTTTCCACAGTGTGAGCACTTGTGCGGTTTCTCTCCAGTGTGAAGTTTTTGGTGGTTTTTCAAGTGACTGGCTAAATTAAAGGCTCTCCCACATTCAATGCACACATGAGCTCTCATATTGACATGCAATTTCTGGTGCTCTTTAAAATGGTCCATGCGTGAATAACTCTGTCCACAAACGGAGCACAAGTAAGGCTTATCATTTGTATGGATTCTCATGTGTCTTTTCAAGTGTGCTGCAAACATAAATTGTTTCCCGCACTGATCACAGTCGAACGCTCTTACTCCAGAGTGGGAGAGCTGGTGATCTCTGAGATTCCTTGGATCTGTGAAACTCTTGCCACACAGTTGACATTCGAAAGGCTTCTCTCCAGTGTGAATCCTTGTGTGAATCTTAAGGTTTCCTTTTTGTGTGAAGCTCTTTCCACACAGAGGGCAGGGGATCTTTTTTTTTGGCTCCTGCTTTGTTTTCAGTCTGTGAGAAACTGGAAGATTTTTGTCCTGTTATCAAATCATTCTTCTCCACTTTGCTCAGTTTTTCTTGGGTTTCAACCAGGTCTAAAATAAGCACATCATTAAATTATCAATTGTCAGAAAAATCATTAAAATGTTAAATAAGTGCTTTTATGAGATCTCTGCCATTCTCATGTTAATAAATCAACGTCCATACACTCACTGTTTTAACTATTTTATTTAACTTTTTAATGGATTTATTATTTATCACACCAGTCTGCTTATTTTAAGATCTATGACCACCAGATCAGATTAACTGATTTTGATTTCTTAATGTCAATAAAATCAAGAATACCAACCTTGTTCTTCATTATCTTTTGTCCTTTTGCGTAGTCCGGAATCACTCGTGCACACACTTTCCATTCTTGCACGTATACAGTTGTCTCTGCTGATTTGTTTTGAGGTAGAATGGTGGCAATGATCAATGTAGGCCTATTTATTACTGAATTGTTGTGGGAATGTCTTGAATCTGTGAATTGCGACCGCAAGGTGTGAATGGACGATGTTTGTGAGTTTTTGTGTAGGCTAAATCCCTCTTCAGACCATTCTTACGTATCACAATCGATTCAACGCGAGCATTTAAGAGAATGGATGTTTGCAGGCCAATAGGAATGATCCTAAATGTGTTTTTGGGGCGGGGAGTATTTTTATTCAAAACAGCAGTTTCAGTTTAGGCTACTTTTAAATGTAAAATGTCAACTAATTTTAAATGTTTACAAAGTAGTTATATCGAATACAGTTTTGACTAAATAATAATTACAAACATTTTCATTTACTCACGGTCATTTTGTTCACAACCTGTATAAATTATTCTGTAGAACCCAAAACCTAATATTTAGATCCCCTCCCCCCATACAATGAGTGTCGTTTTTGGGACTTGAGATGAAAACAGTTTTTTTTTATTTATTGTTTTGCGTTCGACGAAAGAATGACATAGCATACCAGTTTGGAGCGAAATGAAAGTGACCAATTATGACTTTCATTTTTCGGTAAGATCCCTTAAGATAAGATAATTAAAATAGTCACAGCCACAGGCGGTCTCTCTCACACTCACACACACACCTTTAATAAAAAGAGAAACTAATTAATACACACAAAACAACATAGTTTAGTTTATTATTACAGAACCACAGTAAAACTCCACATGATAATGCTAGAGAGTCACTGCTTTACCATGCTGATGTACAATGACCACTCAACCACTTTATCTTCTTCAAAACATGAACAAGAAAAGGCACCACTTCAGAGTTGCAAATCCCAGTTCATAGGTTATGAATATTCACACAATTGGATCAATTAATTGGATCAACTATTAACACAGTGATCTGGACATTTTCACCTTCATTTGAATCAGAGTGTGTCTGTGTTTTAATCTGATTTTCAAACACAACGAAAAAGTGGGAAGAGGCATGAATGTTTCTTTGTTAAACAACAGTAATGATTTCTGACTTTATTGAGCACCATGTAGGAGAAAGTCTGTCATTAATATCCAAATTGGTCATCTCTACACAATACTCATCAGTGTCCAGTCATGCTCATCACTCTCCCTGAGAAAATATGCTCTAGCAGCATCCGCCGCCAGACTGTTTCACCGGGGTGCTTTCGATTTTAAGATCAGGTTTCTCGGAACCCCCTGAAGTCCCTGGTCTCATGCGCTTCTTTATTTCCTCTGCCATGGTCATGAAGGCCTGCTCCACGTTCGTGGCGTTTTTGGCACTCGTCTCAAGGAAAGGGATCCCAAGAGAGTCAGCGAACTCCTGTGGAGAAAAAGTGTTTTCAGAAAAGTTAATATAAAAAAAGGCAATATAAAAAGGCCTGGTTTCACAGAAAGGGCTTAGATTAAGCCAGGATTAGGCCATAGTGCAATTAGGACATTTAAATAGCTTTTATTAACATGCATTAGAAAAAAACATTACTGGTGTACAAAACAATAGCACTGGCATATTTTAAGATATGTCATTGCAAGTTGCTTTCAGTTGAAACAGCTCAAACATGCATTTTAGTCTGGAACTAGGCTGAAGCCTTGTCTGTGAAACCGGGGAATGTGTTGGGCATAGAAATGACAGATTTCACGTTTAACTAGTTTAAAGAGAAAGTTCATTATACTGCCCTACCAACCAACCTTAGCTGTAGTGTAGTCCACAACTTTTTTAGTAGTGAGGTCACACTTGTTTCCTACAAGTAGTTTGTTGACATTTTCACTCGCATAGCGATCGATTTCTTTCAGCCACTGTTTCACGTTGTTGTAGGATTCCTAAAAAAAAAGGCACCAGCATAATATTTTCAAAAAAGTGTGTCGTTTAGATTACATTTCAGTTCAGCTCTAAATCTTTAAACAAGCAAGAGCCATAAATGTTTCAAGTATGGATGTGTGCATTTTTAGAAAGGGGTCTCACAAACCTGATCCGTAACATCATACACAACAATGATCCCGTGAGCTCCTCTGTAGTAGCTGGATGTAATCGTGCGGAATCTCTCCTGTCCAGCGGTGTCCCACTGTAAACATGGACGGGAATCTATTTATCTGTGGTTTCACATTAAATTACACACTTAATTTGAATTTTAAAGTCTACAAACTCACTATCTGCAATTTAATAGTTTTTCCATCCAACTCAATAGTTCTGATTTTGAAATCCACTCCGATCGTGCTGATGAAACTCTCTGTGTAGGTGTCGTCCTGGAAAAGAAGAGTCAAGAACACAAGATCAGATATCGTTCATATCCAAAAATGCTGTTAAGAAAACACTTACCGCAAAACGCAAGAGAATGCAGGATTTTCCAACTCCAGAATCTCCAATCAGAAGAAGCTTGAATAAGTAGTCACTGGAGAAATATGCAAAGATAACTATAGTTTCATTTCATTAGTTTATATACGTATATATATTGATATATATATAGCCCTGTTTGATGAATACCTATCACACTTTTATTTACAGAGCAACTAACGTTATGTTGCAGTCTGACAATTGTTGTGTCACTCGTATCACAGTTCATTCATTCAATTTATTATTTATTTTTTTATAGAAATTTATCAACAACTGCAAAGGAAATTTGATTGACCCGTCAACGAAAGGTTTAAAATATTATTAGGCCATCATAAATGTTCATATATGACAGGGTAAGACGACTTACTATTCAGGGTTCATGATGTGACAGCAAAGGGATTGTTATTGTTTGTCCAGCTGGTAACGTTAGAAGCGCTGTGGGTCGCTTACTGTTCACCGGCTGACCGCAGACTCTGAGCCAGTATTTAGCCTGGAATAGTAGCAACAAAAAGATTATCTTTGAGTTTTGATAAGCTTTTGTGCGCCGTTTCCAGATTGCCTTGCAAAATTAACCCAGTCTGACTTTCCGCCACCTCTCTTCTCTCAGGTTTTTACAAGCCGCGCAGGTGCGGCAGTGACGGATGAGGATGCGCCGCTTTTCTTATCCGCTTTCGCCGCCTAGTGGTAGGATCCATCCATTCAAATGTAATGTTGTGTATGTACGTAGCCAGAATTCACATAACAGAAACGTAAAGTTTGCTTGTTCTCAGTGGTTATAAAATATGTTGGTTTTGTAGATCAGCTGATATATACAGTACACGGATCAAACGTCTGTCTACGTGTTGTTTTTTCCCCCTAAAAAACAAACCGCCACGATGCTATGTTGTAACTTAGGGGGTTTCCAAATGCGGTTGCTAAGCGGTTTCTGGGCAAGTCAAAAGATCCCCACTCTCAGGATGATTTGTGACCCTAACTAAAGACACTCGAGCTGCAAAGGTAAAACGTTGAGTTTGTTTAATTGGTCGTCAAATGGGATTGTTGTAAAAAACAACAACAAACGACGTGTTTTTAAAAAACAAAAAAACAATTCATTTTATACAACACTAATTCAAACATCATTAAACTTTATTGAATAAAACACTCTGAATCTTACAATAGGAATGAACAACATATTTGAATATCAAAATGAGAACAGTCAGACAAAATATTTTTTGTTTATCTATAAAACCATCCATAAATATTTTTCATTTTGTGTTATCTTTCAAGGTTTAAAACTGAAAAATACAGGCTTCGGTATATATAAAAAGCCCCCTTTCAAAAGGTATTAAATATCTAAAGGCACTGCAATGCATTAAAATTTTATGAATACATTCATTTGGAGACACATTGTCTGATAAACGATCAGAGAATACAACTTGCAGCTAATACAAGACAACAGCCCAACAGAGACATTTTGGCATACAACAACACGCTTAAATAAATAATGTAAAAACAGCAAACTTTGGCGCAATTCTCTTTGCCTGTTCGATACATCTTAAAGACAGTCAAATCATCTTAATAATCTAGAGCAAAGTAAAAAATTTTTACAAGAAACAATACATTTCCAATAAAACTAAAAGGAGAAAAAAATCCTGCTCGCTGCTGTAGCTTGGAAAAATTCTATTGGTTATTGAGCACTGTTTTGTTCTTCAGCAAAAATGAATTTTTTTTTAATTTTTGAAAAGTCACATGACAGAAGTATCAATAAACATTTTTATTTTGCAATCTACAGCAGTATGAAGGATTTTTCTCTTTACTCCCTTTTATTTCTTGTGTATGCGAAGGGTGTCTGTTTATTGTCCAATAAAACAATAAATACCTTTTCAGATATAAAGTAATATTGCTTATAATATCAAGCTCTTTACCAATGCAACCTGTAAGAACCTTCAAATTATTGTGCAAACTTTCAGGGTATAACTAGTATGATCCACACTGGACAGGTTATACATCCCACTGATGTCACTGAGATCTTGAAGATGTTGTGAGGAAGGGCTTAACGTTGAAGCCAAATGTCTTTGAAAGTTTAAACAAGGCACACTAATGTCCTGGTGTAGTCAAAGTCATCTAGATTGTCTCTTGTGCAGTGAGCCTCAGTTTTCATATGAATTCATATGAAGTCTTTATTGAAGAACACACTTTTCCTTATTGCTGTATTTTCTACGTCTTGCCTCCAGACCTTTCTGGAGTCTTTCATCCTCCTCCAAAGCTCTGCACATACAAAATACATACAGTGCATGTGTAAATTAAAATCACATAACCCATTTATAATTTTCACCATGCCAGTGCACCAAAACACAGTCGCTGCATCTGGAAATCGTATACTTCCCTACAATATAGGCTAGTATGAGAAAAACAGTACACCAGCAGAGTAGTATTCGAAAAACAGTAGGCGAAAAGCCCCCGGATGACCTACTACTTCTGGCGAGATTCTGAAGTGTGCATTCGATGGACACTTTACTATCCCATGAGGCCATGGGAGAGGATTTATGAATGGCAGTGAAGCAACGTAACTGACGCTGGAAGGTCACATGATAATGACAACATGGCTGATGTATTACGTCCGGATTACATTCATAGTACACACATAGAACAGAGGTCTTCAATCCTGCTCCTGGAGGGCCACTGTCCTGCAGAGTTTAGTTCCAACCTGCTTCAGCACACCTGCCTTTGTATATTCAAGCGATCCTGAAGAGCTTGATGAGCTGATTCAGGTGTGTTTGATTAGGGTTGGAACTAAACTCTGCAGGACACCGGCCCTCCAGGAGCAGGATTGAAGACCTCTGATATAGAACATACTTTTTTGATGGTCGCGAAGTAAGTTCAAATTCAAAGGTAGTAACTACTCAGAGAGTACGTGATTTCAGAGGCATAGAGTGTGACTAGACTCACCCTCTCTCTTTTGCATCCATGTCTCTGACCAGCTCGTCCCGCTTGTTGACCAGTGACACCAGCTCCTGCAGCAGTAGCTGTTCTCTGTGCTGCTGGGCCTGAGTCTTCTGCCAGTCTGAGTAATGGAATATGAATATGAATGAGTTAAGAAATACTTAAAGCACTTAAAAAAAAATGAAAGTGTAAAAAAAGTTTATATTGTATATGCACACACATTTATACACATATACTCTGTATATATATATATATATATATATATATATATATATATGTGTGTGTGTGTGCATATACAAACACACACGCACATACACATACATAATGATATATATAAATTGAATATATACACATATATTATTTAAACCAAACTTTTACGTTAGATGTGAAATGTGATCGATTTGACAGCACAAATTTAAATGAACTGATTTCATTATTGTAATGCTTTATTTTAATTTAACTCCTTCAGACCTGAATTATGTTTCCAGTTCCTGAAAAATATAAAAGTACATTTTCCCAGCTCATGAGGCTTCTATAAATAATGTAATGCTTATCTATAATAGTATAGAATTATAATGTCAGCCATTTATTGATTATTAGCCATAACTAATACCTTATTATGGTTCCCTTTTGAAAACGTTCACTTCGTATTGCGTAGCTATCCGGCGAGAGAGAAGCCTTTATATCCTTTTCTGCTACTTCTGTGTGTTCGCCATCGCAACATTGTAGAAGCTGAAAGAGCAAATTTTCTACGCTGTTGTTTCAAATGCCGTGTTCCGGATGCACTTCATGCGGAGCCTCTCTGACGGACACAGCGAGTGCGCCCCATGCCTGGGCCTTGCCCACGCAGAGACTGCACTCAACAATGGCGGCTGCCCGCTCTCTCCTCGCGAGACCCCCTCACCAGTGCTTTTCAAACGGATCTATTCCCGTGCATCTCTGCCCGCCGACCTCTGCCCGCCCACCTCTAGCGGATGGAGAACCAAGTTGGTCCACCCATCCAAGCCGTGCAGAACGACATCTGCCCTCGTCGGTTGCGCTTACACCGCCACCGGCCAGGCTGCATCGGCTTTGCACATTATGGCAATCCTTCAAGTTTTTCAGACTGGCCCAGACCCTGAGGCCTTTGAGGACTTGGCCCTGCGCGTCACCAAAACCACCACCCAGACGATCGGCAGAGGCATGGCCAGTCTGGTTGTGCTGGAGCGCCACCTCTGGCTGAACCTTACAGAGATCAAGGACGCGGACAAAACCTTTTTCCTTGATGCCCAAATCGCCAACACTGGCCTCTCTGGCCCAGCGGTGAAGGGATTCTCCGAGCGCTTCACTGAGGCGCAGAAATCGTCGCAGGCCATGAGACATTTTCTGCCCAAACGCTCGAGTTAAGCTTCAGGGCACCCCAAGAAAGCGACGCCCCCCTCAGCCAGCCAAGCGCGCGCCGCCGACTTCTCAGCCCCGCCCAGAGAGGGTTTAAGTCCCGCCGCGGCCGGACCTCCTTCACAGAAAGCTTGTGCACTTCTCTCAGTCCCCTCTTCAGTTCAGGTGACTGGAGATGTTTTAACTGTAGTAAGTGGGCCTGTTACAAAACACGCACCCCTACAAACAAACGCTGTTTAAACAGCAACCCAAATAAAGCACAAAAAGAGCACGTTTCTATTAACCCCCATATAACTGCAGTCAATGGGCCCGCTGTAAGGTCCGCACCACTGCAGAAAAACGCTGTTTTTACAGCAGTTCAAACAGAGCGAGAACTGAGTGTTTTCCTAACAGCCCCCCTCACAGTTCGACCGGCTGGAAATGTTCAAAAATCAGTCACCAGGCCCGTTACAAAGCACGCGCCACTGATAACAAAAGCAACTGATAACTTTATAGCAAACAAAAACACACTAGAAAAGAATATTTTTCTAGCTCCCAAAGTTCGGGCGGTCGGGTCCCCGTCACAAGGCAGCCCAACCCCAGATTTCATTCAACCCCTAGCCACACGAGCCGAGGCCTGGCAGGCCATCCCCGGGGTCTCAGACTGGGCAATGAAAACAATAAAGCAAGGCTACTCGCTCCAGTTCAGTCGAGACATTGGTGGGAAGCAACGCAGCTCGCGTCCTTCACCCCGAAGTGTCAAGCCTACTAATGAAAGGAGCTGTCGAGACAGTTCCCCCATCATTAAGCGAGTCAGGCTTTTACAGTCGCTAAATTCCTCGTTCCAAAGAAGGACGGCAGCCTCAGACCAATTCTAGATCTCAGACACCTGAACAAGGCCCTTATGAAACAGCCATTCAGAATGCTTACAACAAAACAAATCCTCACGCAAATTCGCCTAAGGAATTTGTTCTTCTGCTTACTTTCATATCCAAATAGCCCACCACCACAAGCCATTCTTGAGATTCGCATTCGAGGGCGGGCTTATCAATATACGGTCCTACCGTTTGGTCTGTCTCTGGCACCCCGTACATTCACAAAATGCATGGATGCTGCGCTTATTCCCCTGAGACAACGGGGAATGCGCATCCTGAACTACCTCGACGATTGGCTCGTCCTAGCCCAATCGGAGAGCGAGTTGCTAACCCACAGATCCTGGCTCCTCAGTCATTTAGAATTCCTGGATCTCAGGATCAATCTTGCAAAGAGCACACTGTTTCCCAGCCAGCATGCAGTCTTCCTGGGAACAGTTATAGACTCTAGACAAATGAAAGCGTGACTCTTGCCAGACTATTCAGCAGCTAGTGACGTCGTTCAAAGCGGGCTCTCACAGGCCGCTCAGAACATTTCAAAGGGTTTTGGGCCTTATGGACTCCGCGTCGTAAATACTCCAACTAGGCCTACTGCACATGCGTTCCCTACAGCGATGGCTGAAACGCAGAGTGCCAGCTCATGCGTGGTGCTTCGGTCACTTACGCATCAAGGTGGATCATGGCTGTGTCAAAGCCCCGACCGCATGGAAGCACACCGACTGGTACCAGTCAGGTGTAGGCATGGGGTTGGTATCGAAGAAGGAAAGTGGTTTCAACAGATGCCTCCAACCTGGGTTGGGGGGCACTGTGCGAGGGCAGGTCAATCTCTGGCCTCTGGTCGAGCCCGGAGAAGTGCCTACATATCAACTGCCTCGAAATGAGAGTGGTTCATTTAGCCCTGAAAACCTTCTTCCCAGATCTGGCGGGACACTGCGTCCTGGTCCGCATGGAAAACATGTCAGTAGTGTCCTACATAAAATGCCAGGGCGGCTTCAGATCGGCCAGCCTGGACGCTATGGCCAGACTCCTCCTCCTTTGGGCACATACCAACTTGCGCTCGCTAAGGGCGGTGCATATGCTAGGGCATTCCGAACCAGGGCATGGATATGTTATCCAGAGACAATGTTCCCCCACCCTCAGACGGTTTACATGATCTGGAGCACCTTCGGCAAGGCAGAGGTCGACCTCTTTGCCTCAGAAGACAATGCTCACTGCCCAATATTTTTTTAAAGAAAAGGGACGCGCTGGCCCACAACTGGCCCAGCCGCCCCCTTTATGCGTTCCCTCCGGTCTCGATGCTCCCACAGGTCATCGAGCGGATCAGGGAGAGGAAGTGCTCAGTCGTCCTCATAGCTCCCCTCTGGAAATCCAAAACTTGGTTCCCAGACCTGGCAAAATTGCTGAAGGCAGCTCCCTCGCCCATACCGCTGAGGAAGGACCTCCTTACGCAGGCGAACGGGTCAATCTGGCACCCACGCCCAGATCTGTGGGCCCTACATGTATGGCCCATCAATGGGTACCCAGGGATCTCCCAGAAGTAGTCCAAAATACCATGATTGAAGCTAGAGCACCGTCTACCAGACGCCTCTATGCCCTCAAGTGGTCAGTGTTTGCAAGCTGGTGTGCAGCACGAAACATAGACCCACACATTTGTGAAGTACCTCTAGTACTCTCCTTTCTTCAAGAGCTGCTGGACGAGAGCAGGACCCCCTCCACGCTTAAAGTATATGTGGCGGCCATAGCAGCTTTCCACGCTCCTGTGGCCGACCATTCCATGGGGAAAAGTGACCTGGTCATTCGTTTCCTCAAGGGGACCAGGAGGCTCCCCTTGGGCCCCCTCTGTTCCCTCCTGGGACCTATCCATGGTCCTCAGGGGCCTTAGGGGACCCCCGTTTTAGCCACTTCAGACGGCTGACCTTAAAACTGGCGCTGGCGTAGGTCAAAAGAGTAAGCGACCTGCAAGCGCTTTCCATAAGCGCTGCATGCCTTGAGTTTGGGCCTGGCGACTCCAGAGTTGTGCTCAGACCGAGACACGGCTATGTTCCTAAGGTGCTCTCAACACCGTTCAGAGCCCAGGTGATATCACTATCAGCTCTTCCCCCGTCGAAAGATGATAATAATTTGAATCTGGTCTGCCCTGTCAGGGCTCTCAGAATCTATCTAGAGCGCTCCGCCACATTCAGACAGTCGGAACAGCTCTTTGTGTGTTTTGGTGGCCGCACTAAAGGTCTGCCGGTTACAAAACGGAGACTTTCTAGATGGATAGTAGACGCTATCTCTCTAGCCTACACCTCCATGGGCTTTCAATGCCCCATAGGTGTTAGAGCTCATTCCACTAGAGGCACGGCCTCCTCATGGGCTTGGTCCAGTGGTGTACCAATCGAAGACATCTGTGCGGTGGCAGGTTGGTCCCCACCGTCCACATTTGTGAGATTTTATAACCTAGAGGTCCCTGCTCTGCAGGCACGGGTACTTTCTATCTAAAGGCCTAGGCCCCGAGCCTCTGAAACATTATACCTTAATAAAGGGCCCGACCTTTGTCTAGTCCTAGGGTGAATTGTGACTTTCAAACTTTACTGTTGACCTTGGGCTATTTAGCCTCAGGTAATGGTTCAGGGCGAAGTCGCTAGCTAATAGCACGGCGTTTTAAAATGGGTTCCCACTGCATATAGCTATGCAATACGACGTGTACGTTCTCAAAATTGAGAGTAGGGAACGAGTATTGCGTAGCCTGCCATGCTATTACGCTTGGCTCAGGTGCTGTCGCTTCAGTCGATTTAACCTGATTCTATGGCGAAATGGTCTGCTTATATAGGCATAAGCCACGCCCATTCAAGACGCTCTGCTCTGTACTCGCTGTGCAGCTGCACTGCGTTTTAAAATAATGGCTTCAATATTCTCGAGAAAAGGAGTTTTCCCACTGCGTATAGCTACGCAATACTTGTTCCCTACTCTCAGGGAACCAAGGTTTAGTTAGTAACCGAGTACGATTGTTATTATTAAATCAATCTTATATATTAGAATTATCAACATCAGTATTGTTGAGCTGTGACTGACCAGCGTTTCCATTAAATAACTCATATCAGTTACATGTCTTACCTTCAATAGCCATCATGGCTCTGAGCTCTCGGTTTAGCAGCTCAAACCTTCTTTCTAAATCCTGCTCTTCTTGACTGCAAGGATAACATCATTAATGTTTATCGGTGTGGACTGACATACCACTTGTGAATGCGAGTAAGATTATCAGGACATACAGCAGCTCCAGATGGTCTTGTCTCCTGATCAAAGCATTCTTCTTGTTGACCAGAGTGAACCACTCCTGAATTAGCTTCTCTTCTTCATCTTTATCACTTCCTGTTAAACAGACAATAATGAAGTATCATGTTACATTCCAAGACTTAACTTGTAATCAGTTTAAATCTCTTTCTTTCTATGGGAGTTTTTTTCTTACCCGTCTCCATGAGCTTTCTGAGCCTTTTCTCCACGACATCAGCTCTTCTGTCTATGTGCTTCTGTTCGGTTTCCAGGGCCTGGAGTTCACTCAACACATACTGATTGGTGTCCTGCAGACACTGGCCAGGAAGGACCACAGGGAGACATCCATAAAACCAGACAAAGAGAGTATCGCAGACAGAGAGAGAGAAAAAGAAAGCGAAAATGGTTGGAAATGGGAATAAAGAGAGATGACGCACAAAGATAATGGAGAGGAAAGGACAGGCTTGATTTTACTGGATACAAGGAAATTAAATATGGGATGGTAAAAGCTTGTGAATCAGGGGCCGGATTCACTAAAAGGAAATTTCTTCAGATACATTCTAACATTGTCTACACCAGACGCGAAAAAAAAAGAATATCCCTAAAAAATATTTTTGAGAATGCAAAATATTCTTGACTTTATTTTTAAGATAGAAAATAAGAAGAAACAGCAATTAAGAGGACTTTTATTTTTAAGAATGTTTTGTGAATCCAGCCCCAGAATTTGACTATTATGATGGTTATTGTAAATTTAGATAGTAGGGCTGCACAATATTGATGAAAAATGTGATCTGCGATAACTTGTTAAACAATGCGATATGCTTTATGATTATCCTATATTTAAATATATATACAGTTATATAAAACCAACATACATGTTTCACGATTCTCTAAATCTTCTGCAGCAACTGCAGGTGACTCTTCTCAGACTAGTGTGCTATGAGATCATTGTTGACATGCGAGATGACCACGAGTAACAGTCTATTCTCTGCCATCTGCATCAACCTAAAACTTTTACACTTTTTTAAAGTAATAAAATCACTTAGTTATCTCAAGTCATTGGGATATGCATATCACGATTTGTACATTTGCAATATTTCATTAATTTAATTAATATATTGTGCAGCACTATTAAAATCTCAAGCTTTGAGGTTATCCAAGAATTTGATGAAACACTGTAATTCTCTCAAAGACGGAGGGTATACTGACCATCGTCTCATAATCTGCTGATTTAACATCATGGTTTATTTCGTGAGGTTCTGCAAACACATATCAAATGGCGAAAAGAGGTAAATTAAAGTGTGTAATTTTTTGTGTAATTTTTAAGGAAGATGTTTAGGTAGGTTACCTGTTTCAGCACTTTCTCTTGCAGCTGTTGAGCCATTTGTTCCTTGAACTGTTGGTTCAAGTTTATCTGACTGTCAGAGGTTAGTAGAAAAGATACTATTAGATTAAATATTGAAACATAAATGCGAGGAAAGGGAACATTTAATGTCCTTTACCTCCTTTGGTGGTTCCTTTGAATCAGGCTCATCCATGGATTCACTCTTCTGCCGTGACCGCTGTTTCTTCACCAGATCCGCATCTCGTATGTGCCCGAATCCTGATCTGGAAGCAGCTGCGTTTGGTCGTGGCGGGGCCACAGGTGTCTGCGCACCTTCCAGTGTCTCCTTACTGCCCTTCTCATCCACCTTTCCTGCACGTTTAGTCCGAGGTGGAGGAACAAGACCTCCGTTGGGCTTTGCCACAGTTTCACTTCCCTCCTCTCCCAGTGAGTCCTTGCTGTTATTGTCTCCTGACACAGATCCAGCCCGGAGCCTCTCCGCACAGAATTTTGCAGCTGCGTGTACATCCGCCTGCTGGTTTGGCCCGGCTACTGCGTAGCTTGACTGACTGTTGTTCTGCTCTATCTGTAACACACTCAACTCCTGTCCGGTGAAGTGAGCACGGATTTGGCACAAGTACGTCATGACGATCAAACGATCTGGCACAGAGAGAAGCACCATGTCTGAGGGCTCAAGCAGACGAGAGATTCCCTGTGATGCAAAACCATCAAAAGCCTAAAAGAGAAGAAAAAATAGGTAGCAAGAATGATGAGGTTTATTTTGTGTTTATAGTAAAAAATTGTCCATGTGGAACATCTGCTTAAAACAAACTTACATTTTTGTTGTTTTGCTTTATGTTGTGAGGCTCTAATGCATCAAAGTCACTGGAAAACAACAACTAGGTCAGTACATAATAACACATTCATTCAATCTGATATGTTTTACAGGGTTTAATTAATGTTTTAATTGTAAACAGTTAAATGGCGACAAAGAATAAATAATAATAAATGAAATAAAACTAACTGCTTGGGTTAAAAAAATCTTTCAAAAGCTTTGTTTTAACATCTGTATTTGGGAGATTCATTAAAGTAATTATTTTATAATTAATTTTAATTAATTCTGTAATTGTTGTCATATATGAACAATAAGCTATGAATGATGTCCAATATTAATATTTTAATAACACTGGAAATTTTAATTTTCGGCAAATTCAAAATGAATATCCATTGTTTATATTGTGCAATATAATGTTGTGATGCCTAAATTAACTTGCAGAATTTAAAACAACTGATTTTATTGTTTTATTTTAATACATTTTATTTATATGTACAAAATGGCTGTTAATTGAACCAAGTAATCTATAAAATAGTTTTTTAGGCTGTTGAATAAATTAAATCATACTAAGAAAGAATAAGTTTGTTTTGAGCTGGGTATGAAAGACATGAAACTCACATTATCTCAGGGTGGAAGTGATGTAAGATGGCACAGAACGCCAGGCCATTACGCCAAGAGGTGCTGAAGTTTGTGATTTTTATTCCCTTATAGTTCTTAGTGATCTCTTGACACCACTTCAGCAAGGACTGACTGGAGTTCACCAGACCAGGACTGGGCAGTGGACTGGCAAACTGTATAGTGACAAATGGAAAGAAAAAAAGACCTGATTAGATAAAAAAACAGTCTACATTTAACATGCACTTTAAACAGCAAATGCCACTCACATCCCACGCAGGCACTGCTGAACCCTCTTTATTTGATTCATCTATTGTTTTTACTATTGTGAGGTCCATAGGTGGTGGAATGATTTTCTTTTTACTGCGCATTGGGGGCACAATCACATGACATGCGTCTACAGTGGTCTGGCCATTAACCTGCACATCGCCTGGGCTCCTAGATGGTGTCTCGTTCCCTTCAGCCTCTGGGGTTACATTAGAGGAATCCTTTTCTTGAGGATGACCAGACCTGTCAAAAGTACAGTAAATATAATAGACATACTGACATGACTTTTTTGCCCTGTGCTACAATAAATAGGCCTACACAATTCCTCATCATTGTTTTTGCTTCACCTAAAGTAAAAATGTAATTGTTCTGCTATGCAAAATGGGTAGTTGTCCTCTGCATTGCTTAGAACATTTTGGGTGTTGTTTTAAAGGTTGATGAAAAGACATGCAAATATTAATATACACAGTGTTCAACAATATAATATGGTACTCAACATAATATGGTAAAATAAGGCTGAATTTTAGTGTTTACACGCCACTCAAACTTACAATTCATCAGGCACTGATGGTGGTCTATCCTGTTCTATTTGAGCCTCTTCACTTCTATCAATACTTAAATCTGGTTGTTCCTTGTTCTTAGTTTCAGCTTCTGTTTCTGTGTTTTCTGTCTGGTTTGTGGGCTTAACAGCTGGCGTATCTTGGCACTCTCTTTCTGCTGCCATACATTCCAGCTGGACATTTTGTTCTTGCTTGTTTACCCGGACATTATCATCTAAAACAGCATTTCTAGCATTGGCTTCTCTATCATCTAACTTCAAATTCTCCAGTGGCACAGAGGAAGTCTGAGACTGACTGATGTCAATTTTCTCATCTATCTCATCTTGAGAAATCACTGATGGTTGAGGTCCAATAGTTGTGATCTCAGTCTGATCTAAATTTGTCTGTATCTCATCCATGGGCAGTTTAATGCTAGACTTGAGTTGCAGGGGAGGAGTTGGAGGAAGTTCGAAATCAGACTGGCAGGGAATCAAACGTTTCTTAGTGCGTGGAGCAGGAGCTGGAGGCTGTGTCGTCTCCTCTTCTACCATTTGACAAATCTTTGCTAATAGAACATTCTCCTCTGAGAGGTCGTCATCCTTTAGACTGGAACTTTCTGTGCCTTCTGTTGGCTCAATGCGTCTTTCAAGTTTAGGAGAGGGGAATGGCCACGGGACCACAGAGCTTCTTGGAGAAATGTCCTGCCCGGAAATAACATTCTCATCAACGTTTATATCTGTTGGCTTCACTGTGGCTGCAACAACAATGCTTTCTGATGCCTTAGTGATGACTGGGCTCCTCTCTTTTTCCATCTCAGCTTTGGAAGTGTCGACCTCTAGTGGTGATAAGTTATTCTCACTCATCTCTTTTGCAACATCATCGCATATCTCAGCAGTCTTTACAGTTGTTGTCTCTGTAGTTACATGTGACGGAGTGGTTCCTTTTTCATCGTATTGTGGAACCACATGTTTGTTATCCTCTGCACTGCTACTGTTTTGTTTGATGGCATCAGGGCCGACTTCCTGTAAAGGCACTGGCGGTGGTGACTGCATACACTCATCTTGACAAGGAGGGATAACTTTGTTAACAGGTTGGGAAATAGTTTCCGTTAGTGTAGTATCTTTTAATATAGACCCAGATTCTGATGGAAAGGCAGTCTGAGGTGCTTCTAGTGTTTGTATAGCTGTGAAATCTCTTGGTTGTGGTATTGGCTGTATTGAGGATTCCTCTGGTCTGTGAGAAATGGGACACCAGAACAAAATATCAAAATGTTGCACCTTACCAATTTGGTTATTATAGCGTGCAAATGTTCTTCAGTAAAAATGCTATTAAGTGAAAATGGCACAATCAGTTCCAGCAAGGGGATACAAACAGCAGCGTTAGCCCACAGTCGCTGTGTAACGTTTTCTGCAAACAATTTTTTGCAAGTTTGCAGCAGCAGTTGCAAAATAGACAAACAATCTACGAAATTGCTGTTTAGTCCTTTTTGATAAACCACAGAGAGCCCAAAATCAAAGCCTGCACTTTAAAAAAAAAGTTTTACACAATATGTTTCATGCTCATAATACACTACCACTCAAATGTTTGGTGTCAGTAAGATTTTTTTTAAAGAAATTTCTTATTCTCACCAAGGCTGCCTTTATTTGATAAAAAAATACAGTTAAAAATACATATTTTGAAATAGTATTACAGTTTAAAAACTGAATTTATTCCTCTGCTGGCAAAGCTGAATTTTCAGCAGTGATTACTCCAGTTTTCAGTGTCACATGGTCCTTCAGAAATAAATCTAATATGCTAATTTTGTGCTCAGGAAACATTTCTTATTATTGTCAATGTTAAAAACAGTTGTGCTGCTTAATTTTTGTGAAAAATAGTGATACATTTTTTTTCAGGATAAATAGGAAGTTCAAAAGAACAGCATTTATTTGAAACAGAAACATTTTGTAACTATAAATGTCTTTTGACTTTTGATTGTGTCCTTGCTGAATAAAGTATGAATAAAAAAAAATCTTTGACCCAAAGTTTTTAATGGTAGTGCATCCCAACCCATCTCTTAGACATAAGATACATTAAATGCACTGCTTTATGTCACACACAGACACCACCAGCCCATGTCACAGACAAATATGAATAACGACTAGAACGCTTGACTGTCAGCCTGATAGGACATTGCCAAAATCGTGCCGATCATATAAGGAGGGTCATAAAAATAAGAGGCAGTGCAGGCAGAGGTCATGCACTTACCCTCCATCCATATATAGCTCAGCAGACCACACTGTCCCTAAGTCTTCCTGACCCAGTTCAAATTCCAGCTCCTTCGACATAGGCCTTATATTTGCTGTCTTTTTCTTTCCAGGAGTCATCTTGCCAAGTTCTCCATGTCCATTTCTTTTTGGGCTTTTGTGTATTTTTATTTCCTCATAGTCTACCACCAGACGATCTGTTTCCACAGCACTGACGTTTTGCACCCCTTTCTTAGCAGGTATGTCTTCTTTTGTGGTTTCCATAGGCAAGCATGTCTCTTTGTTTATCTTTTCATTTGATATCACACTCTCAGACTTAAATTCCATCTTCATGCTTTTGTCATTTCTTTTTGATGTACGTTGGGTTTTCTCAATTGCGGTTTTCTGTTTAGAAGGACTTCCTTCATCCTGGGCTTTGAAATGAATGGATCCGCTTTGAGTTTCTCTGGCAGCCAGTTTCAAGCACTCCACTAAGCTCATGGCCACCGGCTCAGCAGTCTGAATATCTATCTGTAATTCGCTAGACAGTAACAAATCCTTGATTAGGTGTTCCTGGGGCTCATCATCAGTTGGATGCTCCATTTTGGTGTCACAGAAGGCCTCGGGAGGGAGAATTTCAACCACAGATCCATCTTGATTGTCCAAGATCGTGTCATCTTGAACATCGGTTTCTGCAGCACTTGGCTGCTGTAGTATAGATGTCATGGTCTCATAACTAAAGGACGAGGACATTTAAATGACACAATTACATTACACCATGACAAAACAAATGGTTTCCGTTCACAAAAAGCCTGTTTTTGATTTAGCCGCGAAAATCACCAGCCAGTATTTAATCAATCAAACAAGCAAGCTATGCTTCTCATCACTACAGGACACCCTAACTGTGGATGCAAAAGCTTCCTTGCAAATGCACAATCACACCTAATAACAAACAGTGTTTCGGGGAAATTAAATTATAGCCATGCAGATGTCGAGGCCAAAGAAGCTCTGTGCAAGTCTCAGAATTGTCCCACACTTACCCTTTGTACAGAACACCGAAAATCCCCCTTATGAAGCCTACAGATACCTCTTCCTGATCAGAAACGGAGTCAAGTTCCTGTTTCCATGTGTCCATGGTCCTATCTGTTCCTACATCAATCTCAAGGCCAAGTTCAGTCCCTGAACAGACACCTACAGTCCTGAGATCTTCTTTAGGTCCAGCTTGAGTTGTCCAAATTCTCTCACTGCCAGTTTGCAACAGCATCTTATCAACGGAATCTTCCACTTCAGGGGTCTTCTCTTTGTTTTTTTCTCTCTGGCTCTCTCTGATAGGATTTTTATTCAGATTGTGGTGGAAAGAGGACAAATCGAAGGAATCCTTTTGCTCCTCTGGCTTGGTTTCTGATGTTTCCTGTCCACGTTGGCTGCCATGGACCAAAAAGTGTAAGTGACAAGAATATTCTTTGAATTTTAATATTCTCTCGCTAACATCTCAACTCCCAGCAAGTAAAACTAAAGCTTACTTTAAGAGATCCATTAGAAACACAGGCAGAATAAATAAATAAATTGTCAATGTTGTTAATATAATGTCAATATATTAACTGTCACTTTTGATTAATTTATTGCATCTTTGCAGAATAAAAGTATTAACGGTTTTAAAACAAAAACATCTCACTGACTCCAAACTATAGTATGGACGTATTTATGCAAGCCCAGTTTGCAGTCCACACAAAACTCCATGCAGTGAGGTTAACAAACCTCACGCACTTACCCCCTATCCAGGACCTCTTTTCCTGGTATCGACTTGGCCATGCTAACAACCTCATCACTTTTTTCTTTTGTTTTCTCCTCTACTGTGGCCCACAAAACACTCTCTGTTTCAAACGTGACCTCTTTCTTTAAACCATTTTCGTCAGACTCGGTATCCAGAGACAGGTTGGGCGTTCGAGGGCAAAGTTCCTCCAGATGCAGTGATGTCCTGTTTTCCTTTGTAGCAACAGCAGGGGAGATCACAGGAAGTGAAGGCTTCATACGGGCCTGTATACTGACTTTGAAAGCTTCTTTACTCTTCTCCTTAATTGTCTCTGTTGGTTGTGGTTTTAGGACATTGGAGGGCTGCTGGGACACTGGTTCAGTTAAAACGAGATTCTCAGAACCCTCAATTTGGTTTACAGCTTTTTCTTCACTGTGAGGTAAGGAATAGGGTTTATGACACATTTTACTTACCTTGTTTTGATCAAACATGCATTAATGAAACTTTATCCACATTCATTTGACTGCTATAACACTCAGTACCAATATCAGCACGTTTATATCCAAATCAGCAAATATGGCTTGCTGAAACTCACTCTCTTATTGACCCATGAGCGTGCACAAAAGCCCCAAAAGACCATTTTAACACACTTAATCATATGAGACATGTGACAACTCAGGCATGCAAGCACTCGGCCATGGCTGAACATTAGAGACTATGTTGGGCACTGTCAAAATGTCTCTTACCCTCCATCTAAAGATTTTTTTGTGGACACTTCAGCTTTATTTTCTTCTTTTGGCATCTTGTGAGGCATTTTGTGCTTATTTATTTCCTCATCTCTTGTTTCCTCGTCCTGATTTTTTACATTCTCTTCCAGAGAACTCCAGATTGGCACTTCTGCTTGGGTGAACGGAAGTGAATGGACCTCCATGCTCTTCTGCATTAATACTGTGTTGTCTGACTTTTTTACAATCGGCTCTGGTTTAGCTGGTTCACTGACTGCTGGAGTTTCTTCTGAGATGCATTTAAGGACTTTGGGCTCCAGGGATTGGGGATGAATAGGAGGAAGCTCTTTGGGCAGAGCTGTTATCTGAGGGGCAGCTGCTTTGAGGCTAATGCTAGGCCTGTCATCTGGAGTGAAGGCCATTTCATTTTGACTGAGAGAATAACAGGGAACAGAAGAATGAGACAGGAAGAAAATAGTTACAGATAGAGAAAAATAAGGAAATTAGCATTTAGTAAAGAGTTTAGGAATTTCTGGAGAATTGATGTGGATGATGTAATTCTACAGAAGTGTCATTTTGTGGTTGGCAAAGAAGATATAACAAACCTATCTGTTCATACTGAGGTCAGTTATTATATTTAAAATGTGTTATCTATAAAACAGAATTTTATGTGCCTAACTATTCAAATTAACATCATTAAAAGACAGATAAGGGTTTATTGAAACAGGAAGTAGCACAAAAGAGGAAAGTTTAAGTTTGCAACAGTTTTGGAGTGTAATAGTACCATGTGAGCAACACACTCACCTTTCCACAATAGTTAAAATCTTGTCCAGCTGATCCTTATGGGACTTTTGCTCCCTCAAACTACTGTGGCCCTTGGATTCTTCCACCCACACTTGACTTTTTTCCCTGGGAATATTTGTAGGTTCTTGCTGTGGAGGTGATGAGCTGGATAAAACGTTGCGGATATTTTGTTCTGTAGGGGTGACCACACTTGAAGCAAATTTCTTGATTATCTTGTCCTCGTCTGACTTGTTGAGGTCGGCACAAAGCAGAACACCCTTCGCATTCTGCTCATTCGGTTCCTCTTTTGGAGGAACTTGCCCTGCTGATTCAATTATTGTGTTTTCTGGTTGCTTTAGAAAGTCATCATCGGTTATTGAAAAGGTTTGAACCAGACTGGACTGCATTGGCTGTTCAGCGTCAATTTTGAGTGGTTCTTTCTCAGGGTGACTGCTAACAGTAACATCTTTAATGGGTTGAGAGGTCATTATCACTTTATCAAAATCGGCCACTTTAAAATCAGGCTCTTCCTCAGCCAAAGGTGGTTTCTCTGCAATAAAAACTTGTTGATTTTTCTTTGTAAGAGTGGAAACCACTGATGAGTGAGGTATTGTTGCTGGAGTAGAGAATGGGTGTGGAGGAGGGACAGTCCCAATGTCCAATTGCTCAGATCTGGGAGCTTCCAAAGGCGGTACTCCAGATGTGTCTAAAGATGACTTGCCAACAGGCCCAAGACTGGGGGACAAAGATACTTGGTGTCAAAGGTGGCAAATATGGGGTGAGAGGCCACAAAGCATGGCAGTGTTTGGTAAGATTAGATGCAGCTTTTCCTTAGACAGCACTTTGTGTGGCAGCAATGTTAGTGGCGAAAGAGAGATGCAGGATTGGAGTGGTGAGGGAAAGCAATGGAGAGTTCAAACATTTACACAGCTGGTGTAGGCAAATGTCATGGTCTGTTTATGATAGGCTCATCACAGGGTCATGCATTTCCCCTGTTGTTATTAAGGAACAGTTTTTCTTATTTAAAGAGTTAAATGCATATTCATGCAGAAACGCTTCATAAATAGAGCAAAATACTAAATTCTGAATACACCTCTGCCAATCAGACTGTCTGCAAAGTTGATATTATGTTAGTTTTTACTGAATTCTAAAGTTAAAATGTATGTTAGTGAATTATACTTGATGCCAGAACAAAAAAATATTTAAGTGCCCACCTTTTTACAGCTGTGGCAGGTCTGAGCTCTTTTCTTTCAGTGCTGCTGGTTTCAGGTTGACGGAGGGAGGAAGGAGATTGTTGATTCGCTATACTAATGCTGCAGACTGTCCGATGTTGCTCTTGTTTGGGCTCGGAGGTCTTCAGTTCTTCATCGAGTAAATCTGTGGAACATAACAGCAAATTGAATCAGAATAATTATTCAAATAAATAAAAGCTAATCAATATTAATCTATTTGGGTTTCAATCATTCAATTCAAGGCCTTTTACATCATTAATGACAAGAGTGAAGAATACTTATTCACCTTGTAAAAATGGATTTGTTTGATCCTCCTCTGTAAGTGTGTTGAGCTCCCTGGGTATTTCTGGAAAGCAATTGATATACAATAAAAGTAAAATTTGTAAATAATTGTATTAATGTATTATGAGTTTTATTAAGTTTTAATTATTGAATTCATTTTCAAAGACAACTGCTGATTTGAGATGACGTGAGTGGAAACGTCATTGCAAAGTTTTATGCAAATAAGCAATCTCTAAAGTGGGATTTTGGACCAATGAGAGTTCCCTGTGGGCGGGACTATCTAGCATGACATGGCAAACATAAATAATATAGTCGCGTGTGGTGTTTGTAGCCAGTTACAACAAAAACGTTATATTAATGATAGATGTGATTTAGCAGGCGTTTACACGACATGACAACTAAAAACACAACTTTTTAAACATTTTGAGCGTTCATTTACATGACAACAGCGTTTTGGGGGCCTGAAATGCAAATTTTTGAAAACTGGTTTCAAAGTGCAAGTTTTTGAAAATGATACTGTTATGGTCTACGTGTAAACTACAAAGGCGCAAATTTGTGGAAACGATGACGTCATGTGCATGCGTATTATGTGTTCAATTTAGCAACACTGTGGTCTGTAAGCGAACTTTTCAAAAGCGCAAAGGAAAAATTTTACCGTTTTTAGTTCATCATTGTTGTGTAAATGTACCCTTAAATCGCAAAATTTTCTAGTACATTATAACCGTTAGACCTATCACCACCAGTCATACTAGTTCCTATCACGTTCTCTTTTAAAGCAAACGATAGGCAGTTTAGTACCTGGCCGTGCAGAAGAAGATTGAGGTGAACAGCAGGGGGCATTTGTGAGAGCTTCACTGGTTGACAGGGCAAGAGCAGAGATAGAGGAGGAGACAGTTGCTGGGGTAAAAGAGACAGATAGAGGTTTGCTAATGGGGTAAGAGAGGGAGACAGAGGGATGTGGAGGTGGCTTGGGGAGTTGACTAGAAGGGCAAGTTGTTTCACAAAGAGCTTCAAGATCTGGTTTGCTCAGCAAAGGAACAGCAGGTTCATTTAGAGGGACACTGAAGAAAGGAGATGTAGAAACCGCCATCGTCCGTTCATTTAGCTCTGCAAAAGCTGTGAGAAAAAGATGGAAAATATATACAAAAATAAGTAAAACAGGCGAAGGAAGTTTTTAGATAGATCAACCAAAATAACAGGCATTACTTGATCAAGTGTTAGAGGCTCAGTTTGAATCAATATATATTTGTCTGAAGAAAATATTGATCTAAACATCAGATTAGGGGCTTTCAAACTTTTTTTGAGGGACAATCACATATGATGATGAGGGAACCTTTCCTAAAGTATAAAGGCAGCTATGTATTTTTATGTATAAAAAAAACATTTATACTGTTTAAGAAAAATAATATATGATACAGTGCGTGCTTAATTATTATGCAAGTCGTTATTCTGATCAAATTTTTACAACATTTCCGCTTGTGATTCTTATTAAGTCGGGGTCATATTTTAGGATTGTTTACCTTAGCAATGTCTCTGAGAACCTGACACTTCACACTTCTGGAGACTCCAAGTAGGTTCTGGAAAATGGTGGCACTGGAGACTAAAGGGTTCCTGATGGTTTCACACCTAATTCTTCACCTTTAGTCTTAAAGTATTTTGCAGTTAACTTGTTTTTTTTGTGACCCTGCTGACCCAATGAGCATTTCGCTGTCCAATGGTCATGACTTGCTTTTGCAATTTCTAGTATTGCATCCTTCTTTTGGGCGTTTAATAATTTTGACTTCTCAGTGTGAGTAAAATTTTTGGCCCATTTGAATATAAGGCGGTTTTCACTTCCAGTCCTTGTAAACAATAATATGTCACTAAATTAATTACTTACTAAATAATTATATAATAAATTAATAGTAGTTACTAATATTGATGTGGTTTGGAATTGGTAAAATGTGCTTGGAAAAAATATGAACAGAATATCGAATTGCATAATAATTATGCACACACTTTGAAGACAAACTTAAATGATTTAAGCTGTAATAATTTTTATATTTTTAATTTAATAATTTTACTTCTATATTGTCATTGCAATAAAGTAAATTAAAATATCTTTAAAAATGTTTTTATTTTTTTTACTTTTTCTTTTGTTATTTTTATTTTTTTTACAATAATAATTGCAATTTTTATAATTTCTGACCAGTCTTTAGAAAGTCTTCAAAGTATTGTAGTAACATTAAATTTAAATGGAAATTTAAATGAAGTGATTGTGAACAAATGTTCAACATAATTCATTAATACCTTAAGTGCACTTGTTAACTGTACTTTAGTATTGCTGCCTCTACTGTTTACATGCAGTCTGGAAAATTTCTCAATACCTGGCACACTGCCAGCAGATGGATGGTTAAGCGTTTCAGAAAGAGAGAGGGAAGAAGTTTTGGGTTCGAGGAGAGGGACAGGAGTGGGGGATACAGGGCGAGCACCAGGGACAATCTTGGGCTTAAAAACATTGGTGCGAGGTGCTCCAAAAGAATCTGAGACAGAAGTGCAATGACACAAAGAGAACGTAGACCACGTGAAAGAAGATTAGTCAGAGATGCAGAAAAAGTGAGAACAAGAGACAGTGGCTAAGAGGAAATGAATCTGACTTCTCCAAAAGCTATCTTAAAGTTTCCTTTAGAGTCAGGCTAAGATTTACTATTCCTATTAGAATTAAAGTAAATGTACTCTGACTTGCATTTAGTCTGTGAATGTTTAGAAATCATTAGAGTCTTTACCTTTCGGGAGCACAGTGGGAAGATAGGGAGAGTGAGAGAGAAAGGGATCGGAAGGGGAAGAAAGAGAAGCCCTAGGGAGTTTGAGCAGAGGATAGTCAGAGGTCACCGGACCCTCCAGAGGGGCCTCGGAGCCAGACAGTCTTCTTGGAAAAGGCACAGGAGCTGGACATAATCATAGAGGGAAAAATAGACAGATAAACAATATGTAATCCAGGCTTTGTCGAGAAATACACAGATGCATAAGCACTATTAGAATTGTTTCTCTGGGTGATGACTGTAAAAGAACATTTGCATGGGTCGGGTCCATTTGCAACACATGCATGTGGATGTCAATGAATTCACGCATGCACACTGCAGTTAAATACGGCTCGCCTCTCATTCTTCTTTTTTCTTTTTAAATGCGGTTGTCACTATACAAAATTTGCTATGCGTATGTGGCCATAGTGAATTTCAGTTCTCAGTTCTCTGAAACAATTTCTTTTGCACCACATACCCAGATTTTGCAGCCCTACACATGCTTCATAGTGGTCAAAAAGATTTTCTAAAACTTTTGGCCAAATCCTCCATGTAAAGTCAAAGATGACAATGCAGAAGGGAATGAAATTATACCGCATGACCTTGGTGTTTATCAAAAACAGTACGCAAATCAGCCAGAAATTTTCTCATGAGTGGAAGAAAATTACCAAAATGTTCAATATTTAGATGGTAATGACATTACCGACTACCTGTAAATGCTGAAATGACTTCACATCCTCAAGTGAAACAATTACCATTTGTGCAGTGCTTTAGACACATTTTTATGAAAAAATATAAGACTAGCAACAAGAAAAGGTCAATAAATATTCACTTCCGTTGAAAAGTTTGGGGTTGGTAAGATTTTTTTGTAAGAAGTCTCTTATGCTCACCAAGGCTACATTTATTTAATCACAATACAGTAAAAACTGAAATATTGTTAATTATGATTACAATTGAAAAATAACTGTTTTCTATTTTAATATATTTTAAAATGGTTTTAACGTCAAAGCTGAATTTTCAGCATCATTACTCCAGTCTTCATTGTCACATGATCCTTCAGAAGTCATTATAATATGCTGATTTGCCACTTAAGAAACATTTCTTATCATTATCAATGTTGTGCAGCTTAATATTTTTGAGGAATTCATGATACATTTTTCTCAGGATTCTTTGACAAAAGAACAGCATTTGAAATAGAAATTTTTGTAACAAATGTCTTTGCTGTCACGTTTGAACAATTTAATGAATATAATTTGGTATTGTAGCTGAGATGGTGATTTTATCAGAAGAGAAGAACTTCAATTCCAATTGAAGTACACGTTGTTACCATATAGAAGCCATATAACAATACATCCAAATAACTGTAATCAAGTAGGAACGTCAACAAGCTGACCTCCAGCGGTTTAATTTAAGTCGATCTATGGTACCTGAGCCAGGGGATGGCTGGAAGACTTTGGGCAATGCTGGGGGGAGCAAACCAGTAGTATTTTGCTCTGTGGGGGAGTCAGGTAGGGCCTGTAGCTGGGCAATGGGTGGTGGACGTGGTGGTCTGGAGCGGGCGGGTGAGGGTATGGTGCGAGGGGTTGGACTGGGTGGGGTGGGTAAAGGTGGACGCGCTGGCAGGTCAGGGTTACGGATAGTGCCAGGCGCTGGCCGTGAGAGGACACCATCAGCGGGCCTCTCCTTAGCACTGACTGAGGTTAGCATGAAAAATGGAGGGAGAAAGACAGCAATAGAGTGAAAGAGAAAGTAAAAGAGCAGTATTGAGGAAAAGCAATGAGGCAAAAGAGAAATATAGAGGTGAGAGAGAGAGAAAGGTCATGAATGTATCATTAAGGATGGTGGTGCATCGTCATAAAAGACATTTAAAGGGTTAATTCCCCTTATAGAGAATATTATTTTCTCACCCTCATGTTATTCCAAACTAGTACGCTGTTATTTTTCTGTGTAACACTAAAGGACAATTTAATGCTCTTTTCCAACAACAGTTCACAGTAGCCATGTCTGTCCCAAAAAAGTAATTTTGTAAAAAGTAAATTGCCAGGCCCTGCTTGATTTAAAGATGGTGATTATTTCATTTATTTTTTAATTACTGGTTAAGTAAATTTTCCGTCACGTGAACTCAGGGCAAATTTATTTCATCGACATAAAAAAATAAATGTATACTACTGTTCAAACTTTGGGGTTGGTAAAAATGTGAAATTTGATGAAGTTGAAATATTTTTACAATTTGTAAAAAATAAAATGTAATTTATTCCTGTGATGGCAAAGATGAATTTTCAGCAGCCATTACTTGTCTTCAGTGTCACATTATCCTTCAGAAATCATTCTGAAATGCTGATTCGTTTATCAACCTTGCTGAATAAAAGTGTTATTATTATTTTTTTATATTAACTAATCCCAAATCTTTGAACGGTAGTGTACATTAATTACTTACCCAAGATTTTACTTTGAGACTGCCTGATGTATCATTTTTTCAGTATTTGACAAATGCGAGTTGTTTTCCAGTTACATTTATGTCATTTGTCATTGTCAATATTTTTGGAAATTATTATGCACCATTCTAAAATAATCTAAACTAATCAAATCGAATGGGACACAATTTCAAATTTCACAATGCATCCCAATAATGACATGAAGAATCATGAACTTTTGTTAAGAAAAAGAGTTGCATGAATATGTTTCAAAATTCCTTTTGTGTTCCAGGAAAAAGTCATGAGGGTCCTGAAAACAACATGAGGATAATGATTTTTTTCATTGAGAGATGAACTACACCCTTTAAAATAGATTTAAATATTTTCATGAAATTCATGATGAAATGCAAATCAAAGCAATGAAGGACAAAGAATGAATGTGATAATCATATGCAACAAAACCACATCAGTGAAAAATCATATTCCTGAAACATTCTAGGAATATTTCAATTAATGGAAATAATTAATTGGATGTGGTTTTATATTAACTTAATTTTTATAAAGAAAGAAAAATATATCAGTATGATCAGACACGTGATATGACTGAAAAGAGTGTGTAAATATAGGTACCTATTGCTGAAGGGCTCTTTAGGGATGCAGGTCTCTTTTCTTGGGTGCGTGTTGGTCGAAGAGGAAGGTGGGGTGCTGACAGAGAGAGAAAGAGAGAAGGAGAAGTTCTAGCATGTGAGGAAGTAAGGGTTACTATGGTAAGAGAAAATATACGTGCATCAGTAGTGATTCATGCAAGAGGGCAGATGAATAAGGATATAAGATAAAGAATACAAGACATGAGTATGCAAGTGTTTTATAAATACAGTGGGGTTCTAAAGTCTGAGACCACAAGTTAAAATGCATCTATTGTGTATTTGTACAACTTAATGCTTTAACTTTTCATTACAAATCATATTATCAGCAAAACATTTTCCAGAATCCAAAAAGTTATTTCCAAGTTTAAAATGTATTTTGAATCCCAGATTTTCAATGTGGTCTCAGACGTTTGGTCCCCATTGTATATGTTCATTGTTTTTTATAATACCTGGAGCTGCAGTACTGATATTAAGCCCAGTACTGGATCTCTTATCCTCCTCTTCATCACTCTCATTAAAGTCGTCCAGGTTCCCAATGTCTGTTGGTTTTACACTCATCAGACTGGCGAGACTCTGCATGTCCTCGTCCCTAAAGAGGAAACCCATAACTGGTCAAGAACTGTGAGGAGATATAAAGGTTATTTGTCAAGACGGTGTAGGTATTTTCATTGAACCAGCTGTGAAAACCTTACTATGTGAATTGTATGTGCATCTTTACTTCCAGAAGCTATGTTAAGTAATTTGATCTAATGGAGATTAGGCACGAAATTCTTTTGCATTACATCCTAATGCAGCATCTCTACAAGGCTGTATTGTTTTGGAAATTTCTGCTCTGCATGCTTCTTGACCTGCAGATGTCAGGAAAGAAACTCATGCCAGTGTTCAACGGCAAACCATTTCTCTTGTTGTATTCAAACACACTCCAAATATTTTTAACTGAAATCAAGGAACGTGTTGCCTTTTGTTTTTGCAACAATTTTCATGCGTTCGGTTTTGGTGCAATCACAAAAAAAGATTTGCTGTGGTCACATGTCCGCATGATCGAATCTAGATAATTAAACACCACATGTAAGTGTTCTAACTTCCTGAGCAAGAACTCCATGTGGATGAGGTCAACAGGGAGAACTCACGTAGCTTTCCCCTCCTTGAGGAACACACAGGATAAGGAGAGCTTTAGCGTGGCCTCCACCACCTTCACAGACAGAGGCTTCATTTTGAGCATCAGGTCCGTCTGTGAGTGTGTTGCACTGGCAAACTTCTTCATGTTCAAGTCCACAGATGCCAGAACTTTCCGACTGCCCTTAGCTGTCTCCTGTAGAACATCAGAGAAGGTAACTTTGAGAATAATTAAAGCAAATTTTTCACATTTTGTTCTTTTTGCATTTTGAATTACCTATATATATAATATATATATATATATATATATATATATATATATATATATATATATATATATATATATATATATATACACATCACTGGCCACTTTATTAGGTACACCTGTTCAACTGCTCGTTAACACAAATATCTAATCAGCCAATTACATGGCAGCAACTCAATGCATTTAGGCATGTAGACATGGTCAAGACGATCTTTACGATCTTCAGAAACATGAAATTTGAAGTAATTAAATGTGATTTAAGTGACTTTGAATGTAGCATGGTTATTGGTGCTAGACGGGCTGGTCTGAGTATTTCAGAAAATGCTGATCTACTAGGACACAACCATCTCTAGGGTTTTACAGAGAATGGTTCAAAAAAGAGAAAATATCCAGTGAGCAGCAGTTCTGTGGGAAAATGCCTTGATGATGCCAGAGATCAGAGGAGAATGGGCACACTGGTTCGAGCTGATAGAAATGTAACTCAAATAACCACTGGTTACAACCGAGGTCTGCAGAAGAGCATCTCTGAACACATAACATGTCAAACCTTGAAGAAGATGGGATACCGCAACAGCAGCAGAAGACCACACTAGGTGGCACTTCTGTCAGCTAAAAACAGGAAACTGAGGCTACAATAAGCACAGGCTCACCAAATTTAGACAATAGAAGATTGGAAGATTTCTGTTGAGACATTCAGATGGTAGGGTCAGGATTTCTTGTAAACAACATGAAAACATGGATCCATCCTGCCGTGTATCAATGGTTCAGGCTGGTGGTTGTTTATTGATGTGAGGTATATTTTCTTGGCACATTTTGGGCACCTTAGTATCAATTGAGCATCGTTTAAATGCCAGAGCCTAACTGAGTATTGTTACTGACCATGTCCATCCCTTTATGACCACAGTAAGTCCATCTTCTGATGGCTACTTCCAGCTGGATATTGTGCCATGTCACAAACCTCAAATTATCTCAAACTGGTTTCTTGAACATGAGTTCACTATACTCAAATAGCCTTTACAGTCAACAGATCTCAGTCCAATCGAGCACATTTGGGATATAGTAGAATGGGGGATTCGTATCATTGATGTGCAGCTTACAAATCTGTGTGATGGTATCATGTCAATAAGGACCAAAATCTCTGAGGAATGTTTCCAGAACCTTGTCGAATCTATGAATCAAACTTCATCTTTATAAAAAAAAAAACTCACATTCTCAATGAAAAATGTCCATTCTTTGTCTTCAAACTCATCTGCATGTGGGTCCTGTGAAACAAAAGCATATTCAAAAAGTTCAACAAATTTACTGACACAAATTATAGTATAGTTCAGCATTTGTCATTATCTTTACCAAGTTGTGTATTGCATGAGTTCATGCAATATATTTATATATATATATATCGTATAGCTAATAAGATGTGATAGGTGTCATACCCTGTACAGTGTGACGGTAATATCCACATTCTCAGGTACGGGCCACACCACCATTCCCCTGTAGGGATTTTTGATGCCTGGCTGCCATGCATGAAGCTGATGAGAAAATAACAACACTGTCAGTCATAATAATCCACATTGTACATCAGTTGTAATCATTGTAAATCACTGTAAATAAAGCATTGTTAAACATAGCTTGGGAAAAAAATCCAGTTGAAATGGTGGATTCCTGGACATGCATAGTCATAAACTAAATTACCTTTGCTTTCATAAATAATTTTGTATCTAGAACAAGACTTATATTTTATAATATTTTGTATATTATTTATAGACCTTATGCGCCAGAGAAACAAGCGCGCAGCCATCTTTAGAATATATTATTTAGATATATAATATTTAGAATATATAATGTGTGTCAAAAACATTGATTAATATTAAATAATATTACTTAAAATATCTTTTTTATCTATATAGGTTTATTTATTTATAATATTTTATTTATAGTTTATTTATATAGCACAATTACCATACCATACATAATGGTAATTAAAGATTAAGATTCATAAAATAATACTCAATTCCTGATCAACTGCCTGATCACTAAGTTTTGGTGTGCTCCTATCTGGAATGGAAGAAATCGAGAGTCAGGTTTGTGATTTTACAGACAATTAAAGACTGTTTATCTTTGTACCTTGGAGCAAATGCGTCTGTTCCTCCTTGTCCACACCACTCTCAGTTTGTCTGGTTGCCTATAAAACAAAAATAAAAGAGTGCTGAGTGGGAGTTTACAAGTTGAATAATGGGTCTTTTACTAATGATAAAGACTATCACTTTTCAGTGTTTGCTTAAAATAGCAGGAAGTACATATAAAGCCTACACAAAATGATCTTGAGAAAGCCACTGAGGCATTGCTTGTTTGTGTATGTGTCTACAAAAAGCTACAGGCAGTGAAACAGATCTTGCAATCCGGTCTCCCAGTGTTACCCAGAGGCAGAAAGGAATCAATAAATGCTGCCAAATGTTTCAAACCCAAAACAAAACAAGAGCACATGATGCAAGGCCTTGCATACAAGACGAATCCAAACTGGTGGAACCTTTTACTCACAAACAAGCACCAAGAACAAATAATTGAGTGAGGCTGAGGCATGAAACATTGTCCTACTAAATAACCAAATATCAATTTGGTGTCAATTGGGACATGTAGTATTTATTACATTTACTCCCCTGCATTGCTACCAATACTGCCAGATGAAAATGTAAACAAGTTAAAGAAAAAAAGCTTTTAAAAAGTTCCTGTGACGTTTGTTTATTGAGTTCACACAGCACCCTGTAGTCCCAGATAAGCCTTATATCTGATATCCAAAACATTATGATTATATATTGCCAGAAAAAATGCAAATCAATAAGTTTGGAGCTTTAAAAACAAATGAATGCAAATCATCTCTACCAAGTGTACAGTGTACATGTACACATCTGCTCTGGCACATGTTTCCTAAATAAACTTGCCCTTTTGTAGTGAATTGTTCAGATGTGAGCCCATTGTACACCTCTGAGCTGTTCATTGCCATGCTGGCTGCATTAAGAATTGGAGGAAACTCGAGCAAGGTCACGTGACAGAGCTGACTTTGGCTCACAGCACAAGGGGTGTTGGCCTCTGATCTCACTGTGTGTTTACAAACAGCTGTTCACATTTAATAATGGCGACTTATATTTTGGGATATGAGGGTTGTCATTAAGCATACAAAAACACTGAAGTGAACAAAAAGATTTGTTGTATAAGTTACTGTCAAAAGGTTTTAGATTTTTTTTTTTGTCTCTTGTGCTCACCATGGCTGCACTTATTTGATCGAAAATACAAAAACAGCAATATTGTGAAATATTATTACAATTTAAAGCAACTGTTTTCTATTTTAATATATTTTAAAATGCAATTTATTCCTGTGATGTCAAAGCTGAATTTTCAGCTTATTACTCCAGCCTTCAGTGTCACATAGAAATCATTCTAATATGCTGATTTGCTGCTCAAGAATTTTATTTCTTATTATTAGTAGTAATACTGAAAAAAGTTGAAAAAATATTTTTGTGGAAACAGATATTTTTTCTGGATTTTCAATAAATAGAAAGTTAAAAAAACATCATTTATTTGAAATATATATTTTTTGTAACTTTATTAATGTCTTTACTGTCACTTTTGATCAATTTAATGCATCCTTGCATAAAAAACTACTATTGACCCCAAACTTTTGAACGGTATAGTATTTGCTCTCATGATGTTCCAACTCAAAATGAGGATTTGCCCTGTTCATCACACAAAGCTATTACACGGCTTCACAACATGTTTCCATCCAAAGTTGCAAATTTAACTTATGCGCAAAATTGGAATATGGGTTAAAAGATTTGTGAATAAAGCAGCGTTTCCATCTCATTTGTTCAAGAGAACAAAATTGTCACTTCCTGGTAAAATGGCGCAAAATATCTGTAATAAAAATGGAAGTTGCTGCATTACTTGACTTGCATAAATGACGAAATGCAATAAACGTTGTCATGTTATCTTGCATTTGGATGCCTGATGTTTGGTAATGCAATATTGTGAGACAGTTCTGGGAAGTCATTATAAAAAATCATTCTGATGACAGAGACTATTTCAGAAAGATCAAACAGATGCTGTGCAATGAAATTGGTCTGCTGGTTAGTCCAGTTATCCAATCACATCCTCTGTTGAGAATCATCCTCATGTGAGATTTTTTGTTACGCATCGAGGGATTTATTCTGTAAATGTGTTTTAATCGTAGTTTATGTGCATGTCATCTTATCGGATATATATTTTTTTATCTGACTCAATTGAGCGCATATGCATAGAATTTCTGCGCATCTTCCCTTTTCCATAGAGTGTTTTTTTTAACGCGATATCCCAAAATGCGCATAAAAATAGGTGGATGGAATCATAGTAGCGTATTAGTCACATGGACCACTTTTAAGATAATTTTATGATACTTTAATGAAGTCCCTATTCATTCTAATTGCATGGAAAACCATGACCAGAATTTGAAGGTCAAATAGGTTTGAAATTGAAATGGAGTTTCAACGAAGGGAAAATTAATAACATCCCTAACCGAGAATATGATTCTTAATGAACGTGGTCAAGATGTAAATGTCACAGTACAGCTGGATCATCTATTGTTGTTCACATTGATGTTCGCAAAGGTAATGTGTGTCAGTAGCAGCACGAACCACTACACAAAGAGAAGCGAGACCCAACTCTTACTCAGGTTACATCTAGTAATAGCAACAGGGCAGAACGGTCTAAAAGGATAAATTAGGAGGAGAAGAGGGGGAACGTGGGTAGAGCGCGGATGGACGTAAAAATAGACTGCCAGCCTGGTTGGAAAAATTAGTTCTCTTTCTGTCATTTTCTTCCTGTAATTCAGTCCTTCTTTTTCATCACTTTGACATGTAAAGTAACTGTCGGATAAACACACACGTGCTCACATACACACACCCCGTTTAAGTTATATTACCCCATCAGAAGCAACCACTGTGTCATTTTCAGCTGTCTGATATCTCCTGCTCACACCCTCCTCAGCTGTGGCGTAACATCAACAGACTTTGGCCCACTGGCAGTATACGAAAATCACCCATTTGAGCTGCACAAGATCAGACGTGCTTACAGAAATACACATTCTGTAGTTTCTTTTCACCTTTAGGAACACTACCTGCTCTACAAAAGAGATTTTAAGAAAGCTGTACCACAATACACGTTTAGGTCAGCAAAAGAAAGCTCTGGAAAAGATATACAGGAATTTCTTTCCTCTGTGTTGCAAGAGAATCTAGGACATTGCACATCAGCTGTAAGCTCATTAGGTGATAACAACAATTACAATTGCTCAAGTTTACTATTTACCCAACCTTTTTTTTCCAATAACAATCTTGAAAGTTTGAATATGAGTCCATATTAAATAAGAAAGAGTAACTAATTTCTAGAATATAGAATTGGTGAAACTGAGATCATTTAGATCACCAATAAGATGATTCTGGCATTCTATGACAGAGATCGTGCTAATCTCAAATAGTGCTTCACTATAATAGGCAGAAATGACAGAGTGATTCAGTTCCTTCTAAAGGCAAATGACAAACCATTGAATAACGGAGGGTTGCTTCATTTGCCAGGCCAAGACTTGTTCATAGAATATTGTCAATAGTTAATATCAGCAGCAAAATGATTAAAACAAATTCTCCAGTCCAACAGAAGCATTCAAGAACATCTTAGCGTATTATGTGTATTGTGCATATGGGTATTCTGCATCTTGTATATTGTCTTATACTGTCATTACATGACTGCAATGTTGGTGGATGATGCACCCAATATTTCCACTCACTGTTGCACTTGTGTATGGTGTAGTGTGATGATAAAGTAATTTGATTTGATTGCTTTGATTTAAAGACACCTTTTTGTCTTTGCTATGTACTTGTGATTGAAAAACAGTATAGTTTTCAAATCCAATCAGACTGAATTCTTCCTGATAAGTGATAATAAAATTGATCATAGATAAGAACAGATAGGCCATATAAGACACGTGTCATTAATGAATGTGAGGACAGAAACACTCCCTGTCTGTCAACAGCTGTCTCCTGATTAAGACACTTATGATAGACAGCAGAAATAGTAGAATTGTTTAATTCTCTCACCTCCACGCTGTTTATATGGAAAACTTTTAAGAAGAAAAAAAGAAAAGAAAAGCCAAATATTGAACAAAACTTAAAATTTGAGTTTTGTGTTGGAAAACAGCAATAAAGTATTTCCCCGACTATTTAAGGGTGAAGTCAAGAGGAATTGAATGCTCTTTTAAGCTCTCATGATATAATATATGAATAACCGAAAAATGACAAGGACAACACCTAAAAAGAAAGGAAAAGCAACACCACTCAATTTGAAACAACGAAACAATTAAAACTCCCGCTTATGTGAGTCAGGTAAATTCAAATTAAAAGAAGCAGCAGCACTTTATTCTGCTTGGATTATCATGATGGATTTTCATAATATGTTCAGTGTTGACAGCACGAGTGATGGAGGCGGAAGTAGGTGTGTGGCTGTCAACGTTCTCCAATGCATTTCAAATACAGTCTTAATATCGAGAGCTGTATTAATTGTTCTATTCACAATCATTTAGATTAGCCTACCAACGCTAAATTAAAATAAGATACAGTGTGTGCGCATTGTAGCCTACTGTTTCAGTCAGAAGAACCGCCCTTCAGCACTGCGTATTTAGGAAGCACACGCGCTATAACGGAAAAAAAAAATCAAAACTTACCATTTCTTTGTACATTCCAGAACAAGTTCTTGATACGAAGCAACGAACTGAAATTTAGTAGCCTTTTTGCCAACTCTTTGTAATCTTTTCCACACTGAAGTCATTCTTCTGTAGAAAATGCAGTAACCGCGAATGAAGTCAGGCACATGGAAATGATGTTTTTAACGTCCCGCCACTGAACAAAAAGTAAAACCTACTGAAATATACGGCTGTCAAGTGGCTCGTAAAGTGAAATGTTGCTGCTGAGAAGCACGAGCTGCACCTCATGCGGCTCAGTACCACCGAACTGTCGCCATCGAGTAAAGACCATTTACGGAAACTACTGCATCACGTTACACACCAGAGCGAGAGATTGTCAGTGTATTGCAATTAGTTGCCTTGGAGCAAAAACATTTGTGCGTATAGAATCTTGAGGGACCTTATCATTTTTTGAGTCGTGGAAACTCATGCGATACGAAATTATTCTAAAAAGCAGCTGTCTGACCATGAACTGATGAAAGTGGATGAAGAGTGCAGGAGTTGGTGGGAAGGGTTATGCAAACACGCACATGATGCAGTCTATGCAAAATCTCCCTCAATGTATTCCGTACAGTAGCCTACTAAAGGTGACATGATGGATCAGGGGTTACATCCAGTCAGCTAGGGGTCAGAAGAGGACACACACTATGAATAAGTTTGAATAATTATAATTAGTTGCAAAATTACAGATAAAGTCCAAAGTGATGATTTTATGAAAATCAGTTAAAAAAACTAGTTGAATTATTACAATACAGTTGCTTAAACTGTGATGCAAATAGGTGGCGCTACAAAATGAACGCTGTTTGTGGGGTTTGCGAAAGGAATTTTAAAAAAAGTATAATTGTGGACTTGCAGTATGGCTAATAAAAGTAAATAAAATTGGTCTGTGATTGTACGGCAAAATAATTCAAAGGAAAACATAGGATATGCATATTTATGATTGTCCATTTATGCTGTCTCCAAACATTTTTGGGTATAGCTTTTACCACATTTTACCAAGTTATGACAATACTTTACACAGATAGATAGATGGATGGATAGATAGATAGATAGATAGATAGATAGATAGATAGATAGACAGACAGACAGACAGACAGACAGACAGACAGACAGACAGACAGACATTCATTCATTCATATGGGAGTTTATGGCAGCCCATAGAATCATTTGGTAAAATAGGCCTATGTTTATCGTTCATTGCATTCATTGTCACTTAATTTGGGTCAAATCATCTTCAGATCATATAAATGTACCATATGGGCTGCCATAGACTCTCTTAAAAAACTGTTGCTAAGAGAAAAATAATGTACATTCAGTGGATTAATCAACATAATGATCTGGAGCAGCAATGTGAGGCTGTCCAGTCCTTGATCATGGTGGGTATTTTTAGTGGACATTGGCAAGGGGATTTTTCAAGTTACACAGGATCTATTTTAGAAGGCTGGGAGCGAGGGATAAATGGACAGAAGCAGCTGGAGGAATGGAACGAGTAGTGCCGCTTGCGTGGGTTATGAGGGAGAGCACAAACATTTGGCTCAGTTGATGACCTAGAATCCAAATCGGTGACCCCCTTAGTCATATTCCTGTGTGACACTAACCTCTTCCTGTCTGGTGTTTCCACTCACTGCTAACCCCATTATTTTTCTGTATTTAAAACAAAAATGAATTTGACATTACAATTTCAAAATACAAAACAAAACAAATTCAAAAACTCTTCAATGTTCAATATATACCTTATGCTACCTTCATTTATATATTCTACCTTATAAGGCATATGTGGATTTCAGTAAAGCTCACTAACAATAACTGATCAGCACAGGTGATTATTGACGCATTAAACTAATTGCCAGTGGTTTGTTTTTGAGAGTTGTTGAATATAGTTTGCAGTCTAATTTCAGGTACGCAAATATGAGCCAGCTCATGTAAAACTTTGCAAACAGACTTAAGTCTACTGGGAAACAGTGATTTGTGGCTATGACTATGAGTTTCCAAAATGGGCCCCTCCCTTAACTGGACATCACAAGCTGAGTTTGCATCTGGGTAAGACATGAGCTCATTCATAATACATGCTTACTCACACTAGGTGGATCAAGAAATGCCTCATCCTTATAATGGCGTGCCACACCACCTTATGGTATAAAAAAACAAGGGCCTCATTTATTTGCGAAGAACGTGAAGATGACATACTGTTCTCCTTCGACCACATATGTTACTTTTGGAAAGTTTAGGGTCAGTAAGATTATTTTTTTTAAGAAAGAAAGAAAGAAATTATTACTTTAATTCAGCAAGAATGCATTAAATTGATCAAAAGTGACAGGAAAGACATTTATAATGTTAAGATTTCTATTTCAAATAAATGCTGTTTCTATTTCAAATAAACTTTCTATTCATCAAAGAATCCTAAAGAAAATGTTTTACAGTTTCCACAAAAATATTAAGCAGTACAACTGTTTCTTGAGCATTAAATCAGCATATTAGAATGATTTCTAAAGGATCATAAGACAATGAAGACTGTAATTATAGTAATTAATACACATAATACACTAGTAATTATGCTGAAAATTCAGCTTTGCCATCACAAGAATAAATTACATTTTAAATTATATTAAAATAGAAAACAGTTATTTAAAATTTGAACAATATCTCACAATATTACTGTTTTTGCTATTTTTGATTAAAAAGTAGCCTTAATGAGCATATGAAATGTCTTTCAAAAAAAACATTTTAAAAAATCTTACCAACCCCAAACTTTTGAATGGCAAAATGCAAATAAATTCACGTTAAAATGATGGGAATGATTTTTAAAAATGCTTAGTTTAACAACAGAAGTATGTAAAAAGTATGTGTAATCATTTCTGCCATAATATTTATGCCTTTAAGATTAATCAAAGGGCAGAAAGTGCATATTTTTCATATTAATGTGATTGAAAAGATAGCAATGTGACCTTTGGTTTGAGTTACGTTTAACAGAAATTCCTTGATGAGATATTGTATACAACAAAATCTTACATTTGTATTTTATCTATAGAGCTTTCTGAGAAATGCCACATCCTTCACCCCTTAATCACTCCATCATACCAAATAATGTGGAGTTTGAGATGGTCTCCCTGAAGAAGTATGCAATGTGGAAACTACAGTGCAGTTTCAGCAAGATTTTGGCACATGAGTGGGGCTTGTGGGACAATGACAAATTCTCAGTGCTGTAAAACTGCCCAGAGCTTTGTTCTTGTTGTCTACCTGCAAAGACTCAAACATACGACCACTTAGCCTAGAGCACCAGACGGAAACCTTTAATAACTGTTTGCTATTCTTCAGAGGACAGACTCTGACAGCCGCTGCAGTGAGCATGGAGAACCATGACCTCCCCGAATAGCAGAGTTTAGACACTGTGGTTCATCCACCTGCTTAACTTCAACCCAAATAAATGTCAGAGATTAAACCAATAGCTATATATAAAATGTAAAATGCTATAGACACATAGACTTCATAAAACCAAAAGCTACAGTTTGCGGTGTAATTTTAGTTATGTAAATATCAGCTAGCTTATGTAAAATTTGTGGTAATGACTGAGTTTCCAAACATACCCTCCATTTACATTAATTTGAATAATAGAAAATGCTACAGTAGCTATATTGTTATATATTACATTAAACTTGCTATAGTATATTGCTATTTCTGTCATGACAACTCTCTGAGTGTTTGGCATGGTAATGAATATGACAATGTTGATATGTTTGGTCTTGACGGAACAGATCTGCTAAGTTGCTGCTGCTGAGAAAGTACGGGACTTGCTACTGCCAATATAATACATATACAACTTGCTGCTGCTGTACAATATAGCATACATGAATTACCCGTAGCAGATCTATACAGGTGGAGCTGGGGAAGGTGGAGGGTTTATAAAAGCATGCAGCAACCGCTACAGCAAATGATGACCAAGTCTTTGAAAGTTGAGCAGCGAGCTCATTGCTACTGATACAGCAGGAACCAATCAACTGTCAACCCTATAGAGTCATGTGATTGCAAGAAGATTGAGTTAGGACCTATCAGCCTGCGCCATCTGGAGTTTTATGACAGAACTTTGTATTTATTAAACTGCTATAAACCTAAAGCCTAATTTTGATGGAAATTACAGGACATGCCACTGTGTTACTTTAATAATATGAATAATAGTGATGAAACAGTTTTTTTTAGTACTGCCTGGCCTGTGTCTGAACTTGTTCCTCCCTGCTCTCCCCAATGCAAAAGAAGCAAGCAGTATTACCTAATAAGCACAAGAGTAGCTGGAACCATTTGTTTATACTTTCTGCGTAATGAGTGAGTGGTTCAGAAAGATCTGAACGAGTCTCAATCCAAACATTCAAATTTTGCATAATTGTTTTAATCGGATGGCATGTACTGTATCTGGTCTGACTCAAAGGAGAAGAATCTAGCAATCTTCTTTTGCACTAAATGGTACCAAGGCAATGAAAAGAAGAGATGTTTCCCAAATGAGTTATTTTGTTTACTCTACTATTCTTGACATCATGACTCAAAACAACATAAATTTACAAACTTTAGGAAGGAAATGTGTGCAACAGAACAGCTGTTTTGAACGTGTTGCACATGTATTTTGAAACATGGATAAAGTATCAGACAACAAAAATTGTAGCAAAAGTATAAAGGAAACAAACCACTTTTACTGTAGTACATTTTTCAGATAATCAGCAAAAGGGAAAAGTTTTGACATATTTTATTACTTTTTCATTTTGTACAAAATGCAAGTTTAACTTACTAATGGAAAACAGAGGTGGTAAATAATGTTGTATAATAAAACAGTATCTCAAATGCTGGTGATAAAGAAAATAGAAAGTGATAATACACATCTGACACATCTATATAATATAATGAAATTGTGACTTGATATATCAAAAGAGAGAATAGTAAGGCATGTCTTTAATTCATTTTTTGATAAAACATCCTAGACTACACTGTTTCTGGCCATAACATCCTCTTCCTGTCAGTCCACATCCGGTCTTTATGACTTCACAGGAAGTAAAAAGGCATTTTTTAACGGTTCCCCTGAAACAATCTTACAATCACCATTGTAATAGTATCCTACAAAAACAAAGGCCTTGATCATTTCGATGCCTATAGAATCCTTCAAACAATGGGGTCATGTTTGTCACGGTTTATATCGATGAGGATCATGGGAGATTAGATCTATAACTAAGAGATTGCATGCTTCATTTAAATGGGGATGTGGAAAGAGTCTTTGATCCACTGATCTCGGGAGTTCTGAGTGGGCTGAGGAAAAGATAACAGCCTCTCCCCACTCTCCCCTTCATTTTCATCTTCATCTTCCTCCTCTTCATCTTCAGAATAGCCATTTTCGGTGTTGAAGGAGCTCTCGCACAAAGAAGAGGAGATGTCCTGGAAAGCTCCTTTGTATTCCTGTATGGACTCATATAGAGACCACAACTGGCACAGCAAGGACATGTCTAACTGTCGAAGACCAACCTGCAAAAGACACGAGAACATATGAGCTATGTGCAGTTCGTATACATATTATAATTACCTTTAATGTACAAACAATATTATGTTCAAACAGTTGTTATGAGTTTGCATAGAAAAAATTAAACATTTTGTAGGGAGAAAACACTCCCTTTAAAAAATACACTGTAAAAAATTATATTATCAATAAGTTATAACAACATATGTTTTACATTGCCGTAACTCATAAAAATAAGCTAAGCAATTTTCAACTTTTTTTAAGTTATTCAAGATTCAACTCATTTTTAAGTCAGTTTAATGCAATTTAAGTTTACATTACATAAACATCCAAGTTAGTTGTACTTAAAAATGTAAGGCAGCTAATTTTTACAGTGTAACATTGCTTTCAATAAAACTGTCAAGGAAATGTTAATGAAAATGTTAAACTTTTATTAAAATGTATTTCAAACTAAAATGACTGTCATACAAGAATAGTATTTAATGATTAAATAAATAAATAAATAAAAAATTCTTGAAAAAAGCTGACAATCTTTTATTTGCCTATTATTTTACATTACTTTATAATTATCCATTATTCTTTTAAGTAGAATATAAGTGTGTGTGTGTGTGTGTGTGTGGGGGGGGGGGTATTAAATATTCTGACATTTTAATGAACAAAAAAAAGTTGTATTCAGGTCAAAAGGAGTAAACCTAAAAAGCTTGATATTCTTAAAAATATTTTTGTAAAAAGTTTTTCAAAAATGTATGAATACGATTACAAATTTAGCCTACATTTAATTTACATTTTCAAAAAACTTAGCACATATTTTAAACTAGACTTTTAAAAGATGTACTTTTTAAATGGGTGGTATAATGCCCTTTTCACAAGATGTAAAATAAGTCTTTAATGTCCCCAGAGTGTGTATGTGAAGTTTTAGCTCAAAATACCCCACAGATATTTTTATAGATGTTTAAAATGGTCACTTTTTGATGGAAAGCAAACATTTTTGTGTCTGACCCTTTAAATGCAAATGAGCTGCTGCTCCCGGCACAGAGGGCGGAGCTTCAACAGCTCGTGTCCTTTTACCTCACACAGACATGCACTGAAAATTTCTAAAACTTAGCCTTTTATGTTCAAACCGAAGTCAGACAAAGATGGAGAGACCCAAGAAGCATGTAGAATGCAACTGGACATTTCTGAATGGTTAGTTGAAGAATTAATGCAGCTGATGTGGAGTTAACTATCATCCAGTCATTGATTGTCATATTCTGTCATGATAATCTATAAATCGTGTTCCGGGGGCGGGGTTTATGTACATTTTAGGGTTAGTGATGCCACTATCCCGGGAGGAATGTCGTGTAGTCCCTACCAGCCGTTTGTTTAGTCCTTAAAAAACGATTTCTTTAGAAGCAAATATCTTCCTTTGCTTCGAACTTTGAGCGTTGGAACTTTACAGATGTTGTTTATGCTCAAAAAGCAACCTTACACACTAACTAAAGTTAGAAAAGTTATCATAATCAACCACCCCTTTAAATTATCTCTGACATTTTTCTTTGACCCAATAAATAGCAGTCAATTTAGCAGATATCCAGTGATGGTCACAATGGCACATTCAGGCGTTGTCTCGTACCATCTCTTTGCGCAGCACGGCCAGCGCTGCGTCAAGGCTCGCTGGTTTACTGCGGCCAAGACAGTCGCTCACTCTGGACTTGCTGATGTCCGCTTGGATGCGTGTCCTCTTGCTGTAGACCTTCTCAATGTCCCTCCATGATCCCCCGCTCGAGTTTAGGATGCCACTCAGTCCTTTGGGTAACGGAGGCAAACCTTCAATGGAACAGACGCTTCCAGCCGGACAATCCGCTGGACTGGACTGAAACCCGTTCATTTCCGATTTCACTGTTTTCGCTTTTAAAATAAAATCCTGGTTTGAAACTTTTCTAGGCCCGGTGTTGTTATTTTTCTCATTTATTTTTTTAACACCATTAAAAATATGCAATTGAGATTAAATGTACTATCTTTCTATAAAAAGACAAGCTATAGATGAGCGCATGACCTTAACTGCAACCATCTGTCACGTCTAAAAACTAACTTCCGGAAAATATAAAGAAAAGTCATATGCGATATTTTTCATATGTAACCGCTGGTCTAAACTAAGTTATAACTATAACTAACAGCTTGTTTACACCGTATCTCTTCAAGAGGCATTTGATTTTCCGCTCTTCCTTACTTGCATTTCGTCGTAAAGCAGCGCATTTATTCTACTGCTCGAGATGAAAACAAATCCCAGCCCTTAGATATAAGCAAAACTGGTCAGGGAACCGTGGTCGGGAGATCAAGGCGCCCTGCTTTGTTTTCGTTTAACGTTTTCTTTTGTCTTGTGCAGCTAAACCTCGCCCACTGAATCTCTCCGCCCAGTGCGCCGTTTGGCCACAGTGAGGCGCTGTTTCTCATTTCCAGCAGTAACCTCAATAAAACGATGGCTGCATCCGAAATCGCATACTTCCCTATATAGTAAGCAAAAACAGTAGGCTATGTGACTAAAGAAATGTCTGAATTCATAGTTGCCTACTCATGAAAGAGTATGCAAAAAGTACCAGGATGACCAACTTCCGCAGAGATTTGCATATTCACGATTCCGCCTGTACTAAATGAAGCAAGGGTACAGTGACATTCAAGCTATTTTAAGGCATGGAAAAATTATTTTCACAGGAAAAAACGTTTATATGTCATTTTGGTGATCAAAGATGAGTTTTAATGGATACAATTATTGACAACAGGGGACTTTAAAGGCTTCACCTGAGCTTTGGTGGCCACAGAGAGGCGCTGTTTCTCATTTTCAGCAGTAATCGTAATAAAACCATTGAAGCAGATCATGTTCTATCTTTCCTTGAGCATTTTCTTGAGTCTAAAATACTTTTTTAAAGGCTTCATCTGAGCTTTGTGTGGGAAAAATTAATATATAACGGGCCATTCGAACAGGCCGTGTTTTTTTTTTAAACGCGAAACAGAATAGAATATTGTGTTTTAGAGTATTGTGTCAAACGCATGATGCAGCAAAAACGCAAGCACAAATCTGTCCAGGAGAGTTTACACAGAAAACAGTCATGAAATAGTCGTGCAGTAGAATCAAGTAGGCAATGCCTAGAAACACCCTTTTTTTTAGAACTTTATTAACGCTAGCACAATGGTCACTTCTGTCTATTGCTTGTTTACAAAGAAAAACGATAGAAAAGCGCCGTAGTGGAAGGAAAAAACAGGTTTTCCCCATTCCATTGCTTGCATCTCAATTTTTTCAATGCAACAATGTGTTCTGTGACTGGCCCCTTAAGGGCCCGTCAGTTTTTTTTTAACAACGGCAGACGCAGGGCAGCGAAACAAACAAAACGTCTGTATACGTCATTGAGGCTGCTTCATTTCAGTGAACTGACCACAACATTCCAAATTCATTAAGACATTAGAATTGATGCTTCACTAGGAATAAGTCAATTTTATAATAGTTACTATTCTGAAATAAGACATCCTTTATGATGTATGCGGCCGACGAAAGCGACCACCGGAGGACGCAGTCTTCGAAATGAGACACAGCTAGTATCAAACCTAAGATGCTGCTATTCCTTACCATGGCAAAGCTCATAGCACCAAATGGGTGCCACTGTAGTAACATTGTCACAACGGTCAATTCAGTGCTTTCAGAAAATATGGATTTCAGAAAGAAATGGGGAAAAAATCATGAAAAACAAAACAAAACAAAAAAACAGCTTTTGCAGCTAAAGCAATGTATTTCAACACACAACAGTCACATGCTGCTTTGGAACAAACACAACTGAAACACTCCATTGAGTATGTTTATATATATATATATATATATATATATATATATATATATATATATATATATAAGTGCTGTTCATATTTCATATTATATGTGTGTGTGCTGTTACAGCCGATTGTAGTTCAGTCTTATGAGAGCTGCAGCTCTTTCAAGCTACGCAGGGATTCGGCACAGCCTCGGATGAGATTGCAGAGCTGGATACTGGCCTCCACTGACGCAGAGTGCTGGAGCTCCTGCGTGGCCCATCTGAGTTTGTGTAGCACTGCCTCCTCTGCGCTCGACAAGGCTGCATGTTGGAGGGTGTTACCCAAGGACCCTGAAGGAGGTGTAGGCTGGACAGGAGGGTTGGCAGGTGGCAGGAAGTTTGCGCTGGCAGGGGGGGCAGAAACAGGAGTGGACTGTGTGGTGGGAAGGGGACCTCTCAGTCCAGACGCGGCCCCCTCGCAGTGCTCCGGCCGGGGCTGCCCCGTGATGGAGAGAGGGGGTTCGCTGGATGAGGCTCCATTAGATTCAGGGAGAGACTGACTCGCAAGTTGACGCTCTCGTACTTGTGACAAGGCTGCCTGCGCATTCAAAGCTGAAAAGGAAAGTGAACAAGTTAACAGAGATACACAAGAGTCAAGACTGTACATTCATAAACAATTTAAGAGGCTGCATTTAAACGTACCTGGGTTGTCCTTATCAACATCGGAGTCCAGCTCTTGACAAGCAACACAGTAATATTTCTTCTGCTTATCTTGCAGCAGAATTGTCTGAAAATATATAGGACAATTCATTGCATTCTTTAATTTATACATATTGTAATCAAAAATAAATAAATATTAATTATTATAATTCCAGTGGTCTAAACACCTGAGAATGCTTGTACAATGCTGGTTTCAACTTCAGTTTTGAGTGCAACATAATCCTTCAGAAATCATTCTGATGTGTTGCTCAAGAAACATTTCTTATTATTATCAATGTTGAAAACAGTTGTATTGCTTAAAATATTTGTGGAAACTGTGAAACTGTTTTTCGAAAAAATTTTTGGGCTGTACTCGATTTTGTCCATCAGGAATTGATTAGCCTTTTTCACATGGAATCGGAAACTGTCACACAGGGTAAAGTTACTTCCGCCACGGGTCTGCGCCTATTATATTACTATGCACTTTTCTCAAATAACGCTTCCTACCTTTTCTGTTTTTCTGTTTTCCAAGTTGTTGTTATATAATCTACAAATTAAATAAGGTTTTACTTGTTTGTAACTTACACGGCCACTCAGACTGCTGACTCATTGAGATGATATTACGCTCAAATGTGCCGTGGTTGGTTTGTATTCACCGGCTGCTGTGTCATTAACTGAAATATTGACTATTCAGTCATTTCCCTCGCATCACCACACCATGAGAAATAATTTAAAACATTTATTCCGACTATAAATATGCATTTTTCCCCCCAAGGATAAATTAAACAAACAATTATGAGTCCAATTTAAGCATGTATTAAACTCAGAACAATGCTAAGTCATTTCTTATTTATAATTTATTTCCTGAGGCATATTATTAGTGCAAAGGTGAATAAATACAATAAATACAACATTACTTAAATAATAAAAATAACTTTGTTATTATTATTATTATGTATGATGTGTTGTAAGTAATACATCAGATATTACAGTGCATATTACGGTGCATATTTACAGACATTGTCCAGGGAGCGTGTGAACGGTCCTGCTTCTCAATCAAGCAGCAGAGCAATTATTTTTAATTTGTAAAAAGACTTCTATTGCCACATTTATTCTTGTTAGGATCAGCCATTGTTGTAACCAGAAAAATAAGTTTACCCTGCTTACACCAATCCGGAAGCCAAAAACCCAGAAGTGTGAAAAAGGCTAGTTGGATCATTGTCAATAGGAGGGCAAATCAATTGTAAAAAAAAATAGTGATGTCCATGAATAAATCTTTTATAAATACTGAATATTCCATAAAAAATAAGATTTCATATTGTCTTTAAAGCGTCCTTGGTGAATACAAGTATTAATTTCTTTAAAATAGTACTGTTTATATATATATATATAATTACTGGCCAGAATTTTAATATTAGGGCATACTTACAGTTTTTAAATATGGTACCTAAATGCGTGAATATACTGTGTATATATATATATATATATATATATATATATTATGATTATATATGTATATTAACAATAATGTTAAGTCACTGATGAGTGAATGTAAGGTGTTTTACTCTCACCCCACACAGCTCACAGCAATCCCCCAGCATCTTATATCCCTTCAGCAGATAGTCTCCCATCAGCTTGCTGATCTTGTCCTGCCGCTCCCGTCGAGCCTGAATCACCTTCATCTCCGCCTCGGAGGGAGGTTCCCATTCAAAGTCTTCATCTAGATTCATCAAAGCACATGGATTCCTCATGTGAGTGTGTCATTCATGTAACGTTAACGTTACAGATGACAAACAGCCAGCCAGCTAACATCAATGCGTTTCAGACAGTTACACGACTTTAGGTTAGGTTGTCCATAGACTATAAAAAAATAAGGTTGTCACTAATAATCATTTATGATAAAGACATTATAAAGACCTAGATATTTTGAATAAATTAAAGCTACACAACGACATGCCGACAGACATTGAAGCGCTAACCTGCTAGCGTGAGATGTTATTTTAGCGCGGCTCCACGTGCACTACTTTAGCACGACGGAAGTTAGTGAAGTGACTGAAGATTATTGAGAGATATAAATAGGGAAGTCAACAACAGAATAAGCTAAATATGACTTTATTCACATTTTACCTGCGTTAAGAGCCATGCTTTCCTCATCAGCCGCCTCTCACAACACAGATAACGTTTCCTGCTGCTCGAAACATCAGCGGTGGAATGTGTGTAAAGTGACGAGAAAACTGACTGACGCCATCTAGCGAGCTGAATGTTGGTCCTGACTCATGCAGTTTTGTTTTCACTTTTATTGAATATGACCACATTGAAAATCTGACATTTTGTTTTCATTAAAACTAGAAATAAAGAAAGTTTTAGGATTTTGATACATGAACCTACATAGACATTCTGACAACAGAGAAAAGTTATGATGGAAAGCAAAAAAGGATTATCCAATTAAATATCCTGGCATTCATGTTAATTTTGTAACTTTAATATAATTTTTTAATTATTAGAGAATTTAATTTATATATATATATACACACACACACACACACACACACACACACACACACACACACACACACACACACACACACACACACACACACACACACACACACACACACACACACACACACACAATTTATTATAATCTTTTCTTTAAATAAATAAATAAAATGTACAACTTGTATTGGCTTTCATTTTGTTGCTAACACTTTACAATAAGGTTCCATTTGTTAACAGTATTGTGTTCATGTTGACAACATGAACAAAAAAGTAGGCTACTTCTAAAGATTTAAGTTGTATCTGTTAATATTATTTCATCAACCCGAGTTGACACGAAATCACAATGAACAGTTGTATTTTTTTAATTAATTTTAACAAAGATTAATAAATACTGTAATAAATGTTACATGCTCATTGTTACGTAATGTTAGTTAATGCATTAATACTTATATGTAGGGTTCTATATAGAACATAAACCTCATTTAACTTTTTTTATAAGAGTGTAATGTTAACTAATTGAACATTATTGTAAAGTTTAAACATTTTTTTTATTATAATCTTTCTTACTATCTTACTATCATTATTGAATCTGGTGTGTCAGCAGCTAATAAAGACATTTTGAATTTCAAACAACATGAACACAGAACTACAATGCGAATAGTTGCATTTACACATCAGACACACAAAATGTTTTATGATGTTATATCAGACCAACACTGAATTGTTCTAATAATAGTCTCAGCTGAGTGCCACTATGGCTGGTTTGGGTTTTGCTCGTGCAATCCCAGCAGGGTCCCCTACAGTCTCCTCTCCAAAGACACTGTCCTCTCGCCAGTTTCCACGCCACAGTGCGCTGAGCCAGCGCAAAGTGCTCTCATCCCAGTTTTCTGGAAGCTGCAGCATGAGATACCCTGCTGAGATGATGCTGGCTGCTGCTGCTCGCACATGGCTAATGTGCAGAGTTACGGATACAAATGTATCTACAGCTTCAGAAAGAGAGAGAGGGCAATAGACTTGACTTTGGAAAAATATGCAAGGTGCAAAAACAGAAATGAAATGCTTTACACGTCCGATCATTTTTATACATCTAGGCTGTCAGGTGCTGACGGGATGATGTATTTTTTTAGGCCAAAACCTGGACAAGAGTTAGCATTTTAGCACTTCGTGTCAAAAGTCAATGGGGTTTTTGAATGGGTTTTTGGTTAAATACCTGAAATAAGGTCAGCGGTTTACACAAGCTCAAGATACTTTAACATTTTATTCTACAACATAAAATATATCATGATGAACAAAATGTATGAGAATCATAAACCCGCAGAGCCTATTTCTGCAATAATCCAAAAGCCAATGGAAAAATCCTATTGGGTCTTTTGTTGAGGGAACCAGGGTGATGCTAACTTCTACAAAAATCACTGCAGCACTCTTCACATGTCTGTGAGGATTCAGAAGGTCTATTTTTATGTTTATTTATGTACAAATACATACCTGCACTCGCTGGGATGGTCAAGAGAATTCCCAGAGAAATTAAACTGGGGTATGTAAACATTCCTCCCAGATTTACCAGCACATTGAAAACTTAGGAGAAAACAGGACAAAAATTAGTTAAAAGTTATGTCAAATAAAAATCTGACCTATTTTGTTTAGAATATTTAAAAATATATTAATAATAATATCAACAATAAATTGTGAAATCAATAAAAACTTTAAATCATTTAAATACAATCATATATAACACATACGTATTTTTAATTTTCTAACTTCAGAATTTATAAACATTAAATGTGTGCAATCATTATTACATAATAGATTGTGGAAAACAAAAGCACAAGTTACCAAGCAGTAGAGAAGCCATGACACAGAGTTTATCCCAGGGGATGTGCTGAGAGGGAGGCCAGTATTCCACATGTGTGAAATAAAGCAATACACACACCCAGGAGTGGAGGACGAAACTACACAGACCCACGCAGGATAGTAACACACTGGCAGGGCCTGGATGGACATTCCCTACACGCTTTCTGAAAAGCACCTGAGACATGAAGCCATCAGTTGTTAAAGTAAAACTGCAGACATTTTTTTTTCAGTTGTTTACACACTTTTAGGTTTAAATGAATTTCTTAACCTCACACAGTCTTCTAGAGTTTTGTAGTGAATTAGTAATTTTAAGAACGGATAATTGTTTTGGCTGTGAATGACTTGAATGATTAATGAATTAATGATTCAATGACTCTTTCATAACACAAAATTTGTCGCAACCTACTGAGGCAACTGCATAGTAACTGAATAACGTGACACGGTCAGACACTAAACGAAAGTGCTTCATAAGTTTCATAAAGAATCTTTCTTATGATTCAAAAGAGTCACATGGGATGAATTAAAATCCCCACCACTAGTGCTGACCTTGAATAAAGCAGAAGTTGAAGCTGAGCCAACTCCCAGTGCCACTCCTGTGATTGAGTCGCTGTGAAAACCATCCCCATAGACCAACATAACAATGCCAGTGATGGACAGGACGGCAGCTACTACCTAAATAGAAATTAAAATAAATAAATATTTGTGATTGCCTCAATGAATTGCCTTTCTCTCTCTCACACACACACACACACACACACACACACACACACACACACACACACACACACACACACACACACACACACACACACACACACACACACACACACACACACACACACACACACACACACACACACACACACACACACACACACACACGCACACACTATCCTGTTTGATTGCTCACCCTGACACCCATGAAGCGGTCCTTGAGTCCGATCCATGAAAGGAGAAAAGTAAAAGCTTGGCTGCAGCAGAGAACGGCACTTACGTCCACTTTGGATATGCGGCAAAGCGCCAATAAGTACAAATAACCAGATAAACTCCATAGCACAGAGAATGGAGCTGCTCCTTTCAGAACAATCCTTACGGTCAGTTCTTCACCCAGGAACTGACTACATTTTCTGTACGTCAAAAGATAATAGAAAGGCCTGTAAGGCTACAGCAGCATGTCACATCAAAATGATCGCACAAAAATCTCTATCACTTATTGTTTCAAGGAGTAAACTGGGGCAAGTAGTCACAAGAGCTTTATCTCAGTCATTAATCCAAAAGTCCAATAATACAACAAAACAATAAGCCCCAAGCCATGGTTTACAGTTAATTTATTACAGTTAAAGGCCGTTGTTAGGCACGAGGTGGCTTCACAGGCCTATTGCTTTTATAAAACAGTTAATCCATAAAAATGCTTATTTTAATATTTATCTTGGTGTATGTTTGTAGAGTAATTTACAACGCAGCTCAGTCAAAATCAAGGATGTGTTTTCTCTAGCAGAGGGTTTGTAAAACTTGATTAAAAAAAATAGGGTTATAGGGTTAGAAGTAAATGATCCAAAATGTAAACAATGTACAAAATGTATTACTTAAAATTTGCATGGGTCAAAACAATGGCTTACTATTGGGGCATTTTGTCACAAAAGGTCAGTAAGTCTGAAAATAACTTTGAGAAATATTAATTCGAGTAAAAACTTGCCCCTGTCCCCCTGTCAATTAATTCAAAGAATGATTTATTTGCATGTGACATTTATTGATTTATTTTCTGCAACAAAAACCAATATCCACAATTCTTTCACTAGTAAAGATGAAAGTATGCAGTTTTATTAATAGAACGGCCTAAACCCCATGTGTAAAAATACAGCTTAGTCAGGACTCTTTGCATGCACAGTACAATTTATAATAAAGCTTTAACCTATCCCCAAATGATAATGCTGAAGGTTTTGCTGTTATACCAACAACGGCCAGCCAGTTTCAGTGATGACTTTGCACTCATTATGGGTTGTTGGGCAGGCATAGATTCATTAATAAAGTGGCAATTTGTTTAGCTGTACTAGAAACTGAGACAGGATTAGGGGCTGAAAGTAGCTTGCACTAAACAGCTTTCAGAACATTAAGTCAAAATAAGAATGATATACAGTACAATAATTACTGATTTAATTGCTTCAGTACTCTAGCAAATTAATACTGGACTGCCAAACACCCTAACATGAGCAATTCATGAAGATTATTTAAAACAATCCAGTGTTCATTTGAAATGTTTTCTTCTGACCTGAACTCGGTGGTTGGCAACTGCTTCTGTTTCTCCGTGAGAAGATGACACAGATAGTAGAAGGGAAAAAAGAGAATGTTCCAGATGCTACAGAACCAAATGATAAAGAAAGGGGTGGGATGTTTTATCAGAGTTTCTTTAGCACTGTGAGTACCCCAGGCCCAGGAGACAGCCACACAAGCCCCTAAAGTGAGGCCACAGGTCACCCTCCGTACAGCTCGGAATGGCCATCGAGTGCAGCAACGTTTAGATGGTCTTTCTGCATCAGATTCATCCTCAACTAAGTTCTGTTCCTGGGGATCCTTCTCACTTGCTAAGAAAAACAAAGACAAGTCATTTAGAGTATTACAATTGTCACCCTTTCCTACTTCTACATTTGATAGATTTCCATACACTCTTAAAAATATAGGTTCCAAAAAAGAGTGATGCCATAAAATAACCATTTTGGGTTCCCCATAGAACCTTTCAGTGAACAGTTCTTAAAATAACCTTTTTTTTTCTTAGTGTGAAAAATATTTCCTTGATATTTAGATAAAATCTCCCACAAAAGATTTTTTTTTTATAAAGATCCTTTTGTGCAATGAAAGTCAGGAGTTATTAAACAAAAAAAAAACACACTAGACAGGACTAGCAAACTTCATCCATCTTGTTTACTCCTTCACTTTCGTTCTCACACACATTACCTCAGAACTCAACACTTCAAAATAGTAGTTACAATATAATTAACTTATGAACACAACAGAAAGGTTCCATGGATGATACAGGTCCCTTATGTTTTAGATTGTCCCAATAACTAACTGATATAAAAACTCCAGTCAACTGCGCCGAACTAAAAAAAACATTACCTGGTGTATGCAGGTGAAGTGTGATGGGTAGGGGTCCGGAGGAAGGAGATATCTTGGCTGAGAGTTTGTTCATTGTTTGTTGTGCTCTCCTAAAAAAAACCCTAACCCTTAGGTCAGGGTTCTGAGCCCCTCTCTATGAGCTCGGGCTCTCATAGCAGTAATATGCTTTCAGTAAACCCACATGCTAAGTGCAGATTACTACAGATCCACCTGTGATTAAAAATCTAAGGTTTAACAGCTTACAGTCCCACTTGCTAAGTGCTGTTAAATTACAGTCAATGATGACGAGTACTAAGGAGACGAGAGTGAGGTTTTGCATTGACAGTTTTAGTATAATAATAAAATAGATTTATAGAAAGATATTGTAAATATTATAGTAAGTCTCTCAACCTCCATTAACATTACATTGACATCTGAGCTATAATCCAGATTTTGGATCATTATTGGACTATAAAAACACTGATGATAAGGTTGTAATTATTAATAGATTAGGGCAAGACAATTTGGTTATATATCTCCAGTCTCTAAACTAGTTCTAGATGCACAAGAATGTTTTTCTGTATGTGAAAGTGTATTTTCTGACTTGTCCTAGTCATGTGTCATGTCATTAAGAAGAGATTTTCAGATAGTTTTCTGTCACTGCATAAATTTGGGCACTATTACTGGCCAGAAAAAATGTAGGCTATAGCTTATTTTGGACACAATATCCTTTTGTGACAGCATGACCCAGTAGCTGTGTGTTGTTCTGACCAACAAATAGTCTGTCTGAAAATCCTCGAACAACAGCAGTTTGCTATATACTTCCCTATTTCATCAGTTGTCAGTTTATCAATTCTCTAAAGTTTTAAGGGTAAAACTTTTCAAGGTCTCATTTTTTGAAGCATTAACTATGAGCTAATTATGAGCAATAAACTGCATTAATTATTTACCTTTGTTAATGTTAGTTAATAAAAAAATGTTCACAGTGCATTAACTAATGTTATACATCTTTTGATCTTCAAAATGTATTAGTAAATGTTGAGATTAACATTAATTGATAAATGAAGCAGAAGTATTGTTCATTAATGTTAACGAATGAAACCCTTTAAACTATATTCACACGTTTACCATTTAGTCTTTTATAATTTATACCAATCCATATAAACACAAATGTCCATGAAGGTTTTGGAGGTATTTTATTTGGTTTAATGACTCGAGTCAAAAATTCCACACATGACAAAACAAACATTACACAAAGTCACATGAGTTGCTGTGATTTAAATGACTAGACTATAGGCAAGACAAGTTAACACAAGCATATAATGAAGTGATCAAACTCCACACATTTTGAAATTCCTCAGTCAGACACACTTTGTAAACTATGGGCTAATGTATAGGTAATATGATGACCATCAGGGAGCACTTTCATCAAGAAGAGGTATGTTATTCCTGGACTGAGTACCTCAAGGCAACCATTCACCCTACACATTTGTCTTCAAGTTGGACTTATTATTCAAACTGTAATTTCATCGCCATCAGTATGACCTAGCGACTTTGCTAAGTGATATTGATGTGTTTTCTTTGTTGTGAGGTACTCCTGTTGTTGTCTGAGAGGCCTTCTTTACTTAATGGGGAGACATGTGACTTTTTCCTGTGCTGTCTCGCTGTGAGGGAATGTACTCCAGAGTAACATCTGTCCTGTGGAATCTTACATGGGCATTCAGTCTGTTATAATCAGAGAGGGAGATAAAGAAATTGGGTGAGATACACTGGTAGACCACGTTGGGCCATGGCAAGAATGAAGAGAAAAGAGGTTGCTTGTTTACCTTTGGGTTTGGGGTGCATCAGGGTCAGAGGCAGCTCTACTGTCACATCACTGTAAGGAGAAAACAACAGGTTAGATAAAGGCCATTTCTGATTGCCCATAATGCATGTAAATTGTTTTCTAATTTTTGACCTACCTTGCTGTCAGTCCTCCCAGCAGACTGCAAAAAAGAGAGCAGAAACAGATAAGTATAAATTATATATAATTTTAGCTAACATATTGTTATAATAATTATTGTGTGTGTGTGCGTCTAAATATGTGTATGCTCATATAATAATAATAATAATAATAATAATTATTATTATTATTATTGAAACAATAATTTATTTATTTATTATTGTGAGGTTAGCATAAACTGGACAGATATCTCAAAGAAAGAAATCCTCACCCTCCACCTGATACCATGAGGTTAACTTTGATCTTGTAGGACACCAGAATTCCCAAAATTTCCTTATCCATTCCTGCCCTTATTCTGAAGAAAGGACGGAAAAGTAAATGAATAATTAGCAGAGTTCACAGTATAGCATCGTAGCGAATGTGCTGTATTAGGAGCAGTTCATTACAGCCCACAAATGTTTTATATTTTATTTTTTTATAACTGGATTATGTGTAAGTTTACTCATTTCTATTGGGCGTTCTGTAAAACTCTGTTTGAAGATTAAAACAAACACTCACATAGTGGTTGAGGCCAAATTGGTGTCTTCATCTTTAAGCCTGCCGTCCAGTGCCAGGCCACGCTTCTCCTTGTTGCTTGACAGCAAAGGAGTGATCGCGAGGGACTTTTCAAAATTTGCACTCCCTTCTATAGTTTCCCTGCAGAACAAAATTGAATCATATAGGTTAGATAACTTACAACTGATTATTGAAGAGACCTTCGCGATGGCTGGCATACATGAATATCACAGTCAAAGAAAACGACACTCACCCAAACTCTTCACTCAGGACATTCTTGGTGTATTTGTCGGCTGAGTAGAGAACAACGTCTGTGGTTTGGTCAACTATGAGAGTAATGGATACAACATCAGTTCATTCAAATATACTGCTATATTTATTATACCCCCCGATGGAATGCTTGACTCTATATATATATATATATATATATAAAATAACTTAAATCAATATTTGATGTCCACTTATTGATTTATTTGGAAGTAGTCATGTAATAGGATAATATACAGTCAACTGGTCATTATAGCAAAAGAAGTGTGGTACAATAACCCTCTCAGCGGTTATACTTTGTAATAATGACAGGATTACTCTACATGACCTGTTACACATACAAATTGTGAATCACTTGAAATTGCTTTTAATCAATCTCACCTGTAACCTTTATTTTTTTCACAACTTTGTTTGTCTCGTTCTTGACCTTAATGTTGATAGGGATGGGATCACCATGGTAGTAGATCTGTCATCAATGGGAAAAAGACACATGAATTTCTTCTTGGTTTGGTAAATATCAAAGCATACAGTGCATCATAGTTTACACACTTCCTTGTCCAGAGAGGCTTCCAGAAGAACAGGCTTATCAGACATCATAAAGCTCTTGCAGATCTCAGCTTTCTGTCCAGATCCTGTGTTATCAGGAGCGAACTGGATTTTACGAATGACAAGGCGGCAAGTGTCCCTGAGAGAGACGACAGAAAAAAATGAATTGTCAAAATTGTTAACAGGGGTTAAATGTGCGAAAGAACCTATAACACACTCACTTCTTGTCGATTTTCTCATCGGGGTCATCAGCTGATTTGGCCACGTAGGCCTTGACCTCAAAGTCAACACCGCAAGCCTACAAAAACAGAGCCATGAGCAAGTCCATTCAGTGCATTTTCATCTGAAGATAATATATTGAATTCGCTCTCGTTTCATCTCACCTTTCCTTGGTCATCTGGGCCAGGCTGAAGCGTAACAGAGCATGGGAGGTTGGTAGGGATCTGAAAGAAAAAGACAGTTCATTTTCATTTGTCACATCAGTTATATATGGACATTTTCTGTGACAAATGGAGTACAAATGATATTTTTTATTATTCTGATTATTACTCCTAATCATTGTCTGTATTATTTTGCTGTGTTATTCACAGTGTAAATGAATTATTCTGTTGTTGGTGCTGGCTGATGACTTACATTAAAAGTGAAGGGATGGCCCTGCTCTCCAGCTTTCTTTAGGAGAGTGTTGTGCATCTCTGTCAGGGTGGGTTTGTGGCCTGCATCGGGATATAGCTGTATGTGCTGAATCCAGATGTCTTTTCTGAAGGAAAGCCCAATCACATCCAGGTCTTCACGACCATAACGGAAAGCGCAGGCCAGCTGAATCCAAACTGCATGAAGCAACATTAAGCATTGTTTTTGTATTTGTTCTATTGTCTTAAATTCATTTTTATCCTTTTTTTAGAAAAAAAATAACATAATCATATAATTTTAAGTATGAATGGTTAAATGAAAATTTTCTTTAGATTTATTATCTATGCTTTTTATATAATATTTTTATTTATTATTTTATATATATATATATATATATATATATATATATATATAAAACTTAATCCTGACAATACCTTTTCTGTCTTCAAGGTCTGCAGGGTCGATTTTCACTACACCCTCTGTTTAGAATAAGAAACAATTCATATTTAGTTGTTGAATATTACCTGTTGTCTGTGTTTCAAAAATAAATGCAAGCAGTTTCTCACCAACATGTTCAACTGAGTCAACATGGTCAACAAAGTCTCTCTTCCCCAGGTAGAGAGTGAGCTGAAACATAAACAGTGTATTACAGTAATTTATTTCCACGTAATGAAATATGACAATTCAAGCATGAATTTGTAACAATAAATTGAGGAATTCAATTAAAAAATCTTCAGTTAAGTTCAGTCGTACCTGGCCATTTCCACTGGTCTTTTTGTAAACTCTGAAAACACAAAAAAGAAAATTGTGAATAAGGAACAGTAAGATGGTTGATGGTGTAGGAAACACTGATAAAACAAGATAAAATTAGTAAGTGTTACAAAAATGTAACTCTGTAATGCCTGACTATATATATACACATTGCAGAGGGTGTCAAAGAGGAGTGAGCAGGGATCACTTGTCCTATTAGGTCTATACCCAGGTATTAACCTCTCTACCTCAGCAATGTATTTGAGTTTGAAGGTTTGACCTTTTTGCCCTGAGCGTTCATCACATTGTTAAAGCTTAGTATTTTTAGACACTTTAAGGCCAAGGCCTGAAATACCCTTTTCTATTAATCCAGGCTTCATGAATGGAGGCAGCTTGTGTTTACTCCAAAGAGGATGCCTGGTAATTGATTGTGACTGTCGGCTTATGACACGTTCATGCTGGACTCAAATCAATGTTCCCAATTGATGAGATCTATTCTAAACTTTCAAGAACATCCTCACTGTGGTATGTAATGTAATTGTTTTTCTTCTACTTCTACTGTAATTTTTGCCATCCTGTCCTTTCCTATCCTAACATGACATATAAAGTGGTTTGTTAATTGATTTATCAAATTATTTAATTTTTTTTGTTGTTGTTGTTGTGATTTGCACTTTGGATTGACCCTTTGTCATTTCTTCGACATAACCCGACGGGCCAATATTTAATAAGCACAGAAAATTGGAAAGTGACAAAAAAAAAAAAAAAACATGCAATATTAATTGAAAATATAAAAAGAATATACAAATGAGTTAATCCAAACTAAGCACTTGGTAATACTATGGTGAAAAGTATGATCCAAAAATGTTCAGCAGGTTGTTATGCATAATTTTCTTTGTGGCTTTCTCCAAATCTTTAATAAATTGTTTTGGTATTGAAAAGCACAACAAGTCTAATGCTACATAAAACAGTAACATGTATTTAGAAAACTTTTTTTTTTGTATGTGAGCAGTGTGAAAATTCTTAAAGGTGAAAGCAAAAAAGAAAGAATACTTACTTGTCTGCCATTGTACAAGGATTTTCCTGAAATAAATGAAATAGGAAAGTGAATTTTTTTTTAAACAAATGGCTCTCACTGCATGAGTGTTTATGTGAGTATGTCTCCCCACTCTTTATTGCAAGACATGATGTGTGTTTGTGAATGTAGTGATAACAGCAGAACAGCTATTACTCTTATTTTTCTCTCAAACAAATCTTGGCACAGAGATAAGCCTAGCTGTACGGCATTGCTCGTCCAGTGAACTCAGATACTTTGATGTAACCCTCTCTAAATATGCCAATGTATGGGCTTTAAGCTTATTTCTAAATGCAAATTGCATGGACAGGATATATATTTGACTAAAACTAACACGAAGAGAAATCATACAGGTTGTGAGCACAATATAGGCCTACATTTCAAATAAAAATGATCAAAATAAAAAAGAGCTAGTAAGAGGCTGTCAAACCCTGCGCATATACTAAAACAGCCTTTATAAATGCAAAAGAACCATGTGGAGACCTTTTAGATGTTTTTGCACAAATCTAATGTGTTTAATGTCTCTCAGCTGTAAAACTCCAATGCACATCATTAATGCTCATCATTGTCCAATATCAATTTAGTTGATTGAGTGACTCTTCACAGGAAGACAGTCTGAATGCAATCAAATATTGGTTGTACACATAGGCTAAATGAATATTCACAAGGCCGTGCTGATAATCTGCGAAAGAGGGCTAAATGAACTCATGGAAATACATTTAATACTGCACTAAAGACAATAGTGTATTTCTTTTGTAAGATGATAAGAAGAATTGTTACCAGAATACCTGTTACTGAACTTTTTGGTGTAAAGTCATTGAGTTCTTACCTGTTGACTGTTAGGATGATCTGCTCCCTCTCTCTGGTAATCCGCAGCCCGTCTGGTGTTGTCAGAGAGTGCAGATGAGACTCCGAGGCGAAGGGTTTTATACTCGGACTGTTGCTCTGATGGCTTGTGCTCCTCTGATTTACATGCTGTTGTCTTTATGTCAATCCAATTAAACACTTAACATGCTATTTAGGGCTACGCAATGTTTATAAATACAAATAAAAATGGGGAATAACACCAAAGAAATATGGGAAGCTTGCAATGGTTTAGTCTAAAATGTATGACGTTTCTGTCCCTGGAAATGAAAACATTAAACAAGAAAACAGGAGAAGAGAATTATGAAAACAAGAGAATTTCGACAGAGTCCTGTAACTGGATTGGGACAAGGTTATGCATCTCAATTTTTGTTTTACTTTTCAGTGTATTTTTGGCTTTATATCAAAATGATTTGTCATAGCCCTTTTAATTGTAGGTTATTAACAAACAATAAGCTATTTTTCCAGATTTTAAAGATAAAAAGGCACAGTGTGGAGCATTGTCTTCCCCAAACCATCAAGTTAAAATAATTTATAAATTATGTAGTCTGCTTTACTCACCTTTCAAACGCTAAACAATAAAAACAAGGCACAAAAAAAAAGTGGACAATTTAGCATGAGGACAGAGCCAATAAAATATGGTCTGACCAGAGGTGCATGTAATAATGTACAGTAGCATCTAAATAAATTATGGTAAAGTATGACTTTTATAATATAATATAATATTAATACATTTAATTTATTTTTAATATACATAATATTATAGTACAAAGACATTGTATATAGTTCAGAATAAAGATCAAAATTGTTTAAAATAAAGTTTAGTCCTATACATGAAATGTCCATCATCACATAATTGAGCTTTTATTTAACAAGGCCTCACGATATAAATGTAAATAAAACATTCCTATAAAAGTCAAAGCAGCTGGACTGCAATTGGAACATGAGCAGGACACTCACACCTGCAAATATTACAAAAGGCGGTATTTTAGATGCCCAGTAATACGATTTGGTAGACAAAACAAAGTGGAAGGCCTAAACATAGACCATTCACCCTGTACCTTAATATATAGAACTGCACATTTTTTTGCACACAATTTCAGATAGAAAACAGTGTGTATATATTGTAGGATTTTTCATTATTAATCATTTATTTGTTCTTTTTCAACTAAAAGGACACAACATTGAATGTTGGCTGCTTCATCATCATCATCATTCTTTGAAAAATCAAGGAAACCCCAAAAGAAAGACAATCGTATAGGGATAAAACAGGAGTCTTGCTGCTCCAGATGGCCAAAAGGCTTGGGAACCCAGTGACCTCATGGGCACATAAGCCTTTCCTTATACGAAAGCTTTTTTGTGTTGAATGATGTTCCTTAAATTGTTTTCTTTATTATTTTAATTATATACTTTTAATCTCCACACATTAAAGGTGCTTCCTTGCACAAAAGGTGTATGTAAGCTTATTATGAAATCCCAATTTGCCCAACACCAGGTAAATCTCTTAACGTCACTGTTCACTGAGATGGCTTTTCCTTCCATCTGTTCCTTCCTATCAGGTACTGGCAGTCCAATGACATCGTGTTTATGAAAAAGCTCTTTACCAATCCCAGGAGTTCAGAAAGAGCAATCAGATGGCGCGTGTTTCGCTGGAGCAAGAATTGGCACCATAAGGACATTTCTTGAGCGTAATCCACTTATTGCTAAGAATTTACTTAAATAGCTACAGTCGAGTCAAAACATTAAGTTAAGAATCTTTATTTTTAGGACATATTAAACAGCATCGAATTATCAAAGCATTCTTTAATAAAAAAGTGTGATAGGTTAATTGATTCACTTAAACCTTTCTTATATTACGGACATTTTGATTGCAATGATGTAACTAAAGAAAATTACATAATGAACCTCCATATTTAAAAATGAATAAAAAACTTGTGAGAAAATAAGACAAGTCAGTAACACCTTAGTCCCTAACTTCTAATATCTAAGGTCCATTTTTAGTTCAAAGTGTGAAGACTTAGGATTTAATCCAAAGGTAATTACAGAAGAGCTCAGGGGCGTCTGTAATTACACTTTAGGGAGGGAGTGGGCAGGCTCGTTGAGAAAGAGGTAAAGCCCAGGTAACAAAGTGTCAAAGATTGTAGTGCACGCATAAATAATTACTTATTTCTAAATGAGGGAATAAGCACAGAAAATATTTTAGAATCCTTCTGAAAATAATTAAGTAATTGTTCACGTCTTGTATCCTTCATAAAAAGGATTGTATAATATTTTTAATTCTAAACTTTTCTGACTTTTCTAGCTACCGACCCTTTTAAAACGTGCTTGAAATAATAGAGCAGATTTGTCTTTGAAATGAATTAACTTTGAGTAATGATCCAAAGTTATGTTAATGAATGACTTAAAGTGGATCTACAAATATACACAATGTTATACACATCCTCCCTAGATGGCACCTGGATGATCACTTGCATGAAAAACTCACTAACAGATCTATAACAGATATAACACTAACACCAAATAACAGTCATTTTTGTCTGTTGATTAATGTACAGTTTGGTTCTGGTGCTGTTTACCCACAGTTGGCACAGATTGTTTCAAAGTTTAATCTCTCTTAATCTGTCTACACTCCCACTTTGTCCATAATGAGATTGTGTCGACTGAGCGCACAGGATGGATTCCCTCTTTATTAGAAAGTGCTCGCAGTTCTCTGTGACAAAACCAATGTCACTCAAATGAAGTAAAGACCTATGAACTCCGGCCTGACCTTTTGTAAATGCCCAAAGATCCCAAAGATCTGGATGGCGCTCAGCACCTTCCTGGCATGTTTTCAGCATGGCTTCCATTGTGATTGAACTTTTTAATCTTTGTTATGGACATTCAGTGAACAAACTGTAACATGTTTGGTCATTTTGAGTTCCTTTGTGTTTCCCCTGGCACCTAGTTTTGCTGTGTTCTGATTATTCAGTTGTTCTTAAATTTCACTTTAGAATGTTGAATTATGATAAAACCTGATTCATTAAATTTTTCTTGGAATAGTAAAAACTCAATCAGTGTCCTTATTAAAAAAAAGGAAATCGGACGTTTTGAAGAAGTGTTAGTGTCCCCTTGTCACGTACTTGACTTGATAATCCAGCTAAAAGAGGCTTGATGCAGATAAATGAGGAAATCAAATTGAATAAACACAAGGAACCATCACAAGAAACACTAATACGAAATATTAACACAAGAAGACGAAGAACAGAAGATAACTGAGGGTTTATGTAAGATGAATCCACAAGATGACAAGGGGCTAAATAAAAGACAGGTGTAGGTGATTAGTTGTTGGTAACAAACAAGGGTAACTATGGAAGCTAACAGGATAATGATGGAGACAAGGGGAACAGGAACTGAACATATGCACAACAATACAATAGAATATCAAAATAAGAGTCCATGAAAACAGAGACAGTAAACGTGAAAGAACCCCCGCCCCCCTTAACTCTTTACCTGCCATCATTTTTGAAAAAAAGCCTTTATGATCATTTTCATGGCCCTCAGAATATTTTGTTGTATGAATATCTGAACATGCAATATGTCAAAAGAAAGAACAGACCAATAGGTTACTTTCGTAACCCCGGATCTCTGAAACATCGAGTGGAGAGATCCACCTATGGGAAGGGCATCCGTACCTGACCTCTGCAGAAGCATCCAATTGCACCAAGTCTGGCTAACAGGCAGAAGAGCGCAGCCACTGCCAGGTAAGGCCACACCCCCTAACCTACGGGCATATAACATCTGGGCGCGCTGCTATTCCTCAGTAAGTATATTCGCTTCTCGTGCGGCAAGCGGGGCAAAGCTGGTGGATCTCTCCACTCGATGTTTCAGAGAACCGGGGTTACGAAAGTAACCTATTGTTCTCTTTCATCATCTCGTTTCGAGATCCACCTATGGGAGAGACATGGACAGCTCCCCGATTGCCCAATACACTCACAGTGAGGTTCTGAAGACCAGAGAAGGACGGTCACCTTAGAGAGGCGGTGCCTGACACGTCTCACACACATGACCCTGCAAGTTTTCCGCCACGCTAAACTGCTGTGGACAAGCAGGGCATGAAACATGCATGAGACACATACATGATAATGGCCCCCGCACCACCAATGCACATAGCTAAACCCAAGAAGGAATGCGAATGCTTGGTGACAGGGATGAACATGGCCAGCCGGCCCATTCACTCCTCGTTGGTTAACCAAACGGGGCTGTGGGAAAGGGCTAAGAGGACCCTACCCCTAGGACCGAGTGTGCCACCGAAGTTCCGGTGACATTTAACCGGTTGTAACGCTCAAAGGTATGAGGAGAGGCCCAGCTGGCCGCGGAGCAGATGTCCTGCAGTGGCACTCCCCTGAACAAAGCTCAAGAGGCGGCTAAGCCCCTTGTGGAATGAGCTCTGATGCCCCTTGGGGGCTGCACTCCCTTTGCTTCATAAGCCATAGTATAGCGTCCACAAGCCAATGTGAGAGGCATTGCTTTGAAATGGAACTCCCCTTATGCAGGGGAGCCCGTGAAACAAAGAGCTGCTCGCTCTTGCTGAAAGCACTGGTCCTGGTCATATATGCTTGCAGAGCACGGACGGGACACAGAGCATTCAGCCCCTGATCCGCCGGGGAGGCAAAGGGTGGAGGGTGAAAAGCGGATAGCTCCAAAAACCTCCGAAGTGAACGTAGGGAACCATTTCGGCATGAAGGCCGGGTTAGGCTTAAGGAAAACCTTACCTCCACTTAGGGTGAATTTGGCGCACGAGGGGTGAACCGAGAGTGCATGTAGCTCACTGACCCGTTTAGCAGATGCCAAGGCCGAGAGCAAAGCTGTCTTGAGGGACAGCAGCTTAAGGGAAATACTCCTCTGAGGCTCAAAAGGATACAGAGACCTCGCTTCCAGCACCATGGGGAGGTCCCACTCTGGAACAGATCTCCTGATGACCGGCAAAGAGCGGCGTGCACCCTTCATAAAACTGCGGGTTAGAGGGTGCTGCCTGACGGTGGAGCCCTCAAAACCCACATGACAGGCTGAAAACGCAGCCAGGTAGACCTTAATAGTGGAAAAAACTGGTTCTTTCCATGAGGTCTTGCAGGAAACACAAAATATCAGGCACCGAGCACTGATGTTAGATGTAAGACCACGCCCATCATACCACCCTTCGAACACTTGCCACTTACAGCCATATAGGGATCGCGTGGAAACGGCCCTGGCATTCTGAGTAGTGGCGATTACACGCGGCGGGAGCCCCAGTGCATTTAGGTTCATCCTCTCACGGGCCAGGCCCAGCGAGCCACCCTGTCCAGGTGGGGGTGGTAAATCTCCCCATTGGCTTGGGACAGTATGTCCGTGCGAACGGGAAGGCGCCATGGCTCGGCGTATAACAGAGGGATTATCTCTGCCAGGCTTTGGGCCACCTGGGTGCTATCAGAATGAGAGACAGGTCGTGCTCTCTCACCCTGGCCAGTGTGAAAATTATCAGGCACAGGGGAGGAAAAGCATGCAGCAGCACTTTGGGCCATGGGTGGGCCAGTGCGTCTGCCCCGAGGGGCGCCTCCAGGTCCTTTAGCGAGAAGAACATAGGACAATGGTGATTTTCGCGCGAGGCGAAAAGATCTACGGCTGCCTGTCCGAATCTCATCCATAACCTCTCCACTATCTGCGGGTGAAGATGCCAATCCCCGTAGATTGGGTTTCCCCTCGATAGCAGATCCGCGCCTCTGTTCGGAATGCCCGGGACATGAGTCACGTGTAATGACAGAAAAACCTGTCTGCTCCACACCAAAAGCCTGTAAGCTAGAGCGTGGAGTTTCGACGAGCGCATGCCGTCTGACGGTTGATATAAGCCACTGCCGTGGTATTATCGCACCGTACTACAACGGGATGTCCCTGCAGGCAAGGCAGAAAATGATTCAGAGCTTTCCAATTGGTAAAAGCTCTAAATAGTTAATGTGCGCTGAACGTAGTCTGCTCAGCCACAGACCGTTCACCGTTCTGCCTTCCTGGGTAGTTCCCCAGCCTGTTAAGGACGCATCTGTCGTCACAACTTTCCGCATCGTAACCGTCCCGAGGGGGGTTCCCCGTGCGTAAAAGTTCTAGCTCTCCCAATGGCGCAGGGCCGCCGAGCAGGCGCGCGTCACCGTTACCGAGCGGCAGAGATCGCGAATCAGGCTGAAATGTAGTGACAAAACCCATTTTGTGAACGCTCTCATTCTGAGGAGACCAACGGCACAACTTGGATAGATGAAGCCATGAGACCCTGCAGCCTGAGGCATGTGCGATATTGTACTCTCGCCCCTTCTCTGAACTGCGACAGACCGTTCATCAGAGAGCGAACGCGCTCTTGAGAGAGACGCGCTCGCATGGAGACTGAGTTCAATTCCAAGCCCAGGAAAATGACATTCTGACTGGGAGTCAGATTGTCTTTGCTCGCATTCACCTAGAACCCGAGGGATGTGATGTGCGCGACACCTTCTCTAGATGGCGCCTTGCATCACAAATGAACCAGCTGGGCCCATACAGCCCCGCTCCGGCCCGAGTGGATTTTTGTGTACCGTAACCCAGGGTTACAAGCTGCAGTTTGCAATAAAACCTCCGCATTTCAACGGCATTCTCTCTTCTCACACAGAAGAAAACGTCTCACACATTCTGGAAGAGGAAATTTCCTCCCTCCTAACAAGGGAGCAATTCAGATGGTGCCACCCAATCTGATAAACCATGGTTTTTATTCCTGGTATTTTCATGTTCCAAAAGGCGTGGCACCCCCCGCCCTATATTGGACCTTCGAGTGTTGAACAAACATTTGAGGCGCCCCTGATAGTCTCAGGGGCGCCACGCCCACCTCCGCACACAGACAGAACATTCATTTGATTCGTAACTTTGTGTGTTTTGTGTTGGGCAAACACTGGGGCCGAAGCCTTTATTGACCGAGTGAGGGGAACATAGTGTGGCGTCCACTGTGCTGAACTTTCCCTCGCAAGGTGCCCCCTGAAAGTGGGGGAAAAACACATATCTCCTGAACACATGAACTGGGCAGTCTTAAGCGCAGGCAGAAAAATAATATCCGCGGAGAGAGATACTCCCTCTGAACGGATTTATTTAATTCGTTTGTTTAAAAGTGTTATTTAGTTATGTGTGTGTTTTGTGTTGAGGAACACAGGGGCCTTCCACACACAACGTCCACTACAAACACATGGGCTGGGCAGCCGCAATTGAGCTGTGTGAGCCCAGCTGGTTGATTTTTGAGGCAATGGCGCCCTCTTGTGGACGGACTCAGGGCGACATGCATGGGATCAGAGAGATTTGCTCTCTATGTTGGCAGATATGTAAATCTGCACGAATTCATTTGATTCGTTTATTAAATGTGTTGTTTAGTAATGTGTGTGTTTTGTGTTGGGAAACACTGGGGCCGAAGCCTTTAATAACTGGGTGAGGGGAACCAAGTGCGTGCGGTGTGGTAACACTGCTATGTACTTTTCCTCACGACAGACCCCCTGTAACTTGTTGGGGACACACACACACACACAACGTCCACTAAACACACGGGCTGGGCAGCCACGAGACGGGATTAACCGACCGTCGGTGGGAGACCCTGTGTAACCTTACTCCCAATGGTCGAACAACAGGCAGGCTGCTTGCGTTCGGGGCCGCCTTCCTAGGAAGGCATAAATTGAAGGCCTCAACACGTAATCGTAACACATCAAGGCCCGCGAGACCGTGTAAACAGTCTAGCGGGACGCTCCAGCCGCCTCAGACTGGGCGGTGGTCCCAGCGCTTACCCGTCGTAAATATTCCTATCCTGGTCGGTGGAGCTCTGTGGAGCTGTCCACACACTGTTGAGGCGAACGGCCGCTCGCTCACAAACTTCCAGGAGGATGGACTGAGGCAAAGCCGCATGAGCGCTAGCCGAGGGAACGCTAAAAGGACCGCGTCATCCCCGTCGCCGGAACCGACCGGTTCGTCAACGAGAGTGGGGTTTTCCCGCTAAGATGTCCTCTTCAGGGAATGCGGATTGGGCTGATGTCAGCTCAAATATTTTAGAGAGGTGGCGCTCCGGGAGTCCCCCGGTAGCGCGTCATCATCACCGTGTCTCCCCTCCGAGTCAGAAAGGCCGAGCACGGCGCGGTGCATGGTCGTGCAACTAAAGGCCGGCTAAGTAAAAATTACATGGGCAGCAATTACAATGACCGCAATTCTCCGGGTTCTCCAAAGCTTCTTGAGCGTGTTAAGCCCAAGCAGACCGCGCAGGACGAGAGGGTCCTCAGCGGCGATGAGAGCACCACACGCGGCCGGGCAGGCTCGTCGTGATAGGTTGTTCCCCGGGGAAAGCGGCTGTTTAGATGGTCACATAGCCATGGGTGGGCCAGCGGTGAAGAGCTCGGAAAAATCCGTGGCGGGCAGCCATGTCAGGAGGAGCAGGTGAAGGACAGCGAGAGCTTGGGCGGCTCCGGATGCAAAAAACACAGCGGATAGGCTGAAGAAACGACTGTCACTCACGTCTGGCGGAGGCTGATCTGGCGATATGTCCTCCTGAAGACTCGAAAGTGAGCAGCGTAACGTTAATCCAACCGAACTGTGTCAATGCAGAGATCGCGAGAAGCGAATGTCAACTGAGGAATAGCAGCGCGCCCAGCTGTTATATGCCCGTAGGTAAGGGGGTGTGGCCTTACCTGGCAGTGGCTGCGCGCTTCTGTCTGTTAGCCAGACTTGGTGCAATTGGATGCTTCTGCAGAGGTCAGGTACGGATGCCCTTCCCATAGGTGGATCTCGAAACGAGATGATGAAAGAGAACCTCTACTTAAAAGAAAAAAAAGTTTTATACTTGCTTCGTTCATTTCTTTTTTATCAACACTTGAATATGGGTAAGTTTAATAAAAAAGCAACATTGAGCAAAAAGCTGAGAAAATCACATTTTTGTCAAAGCCTACATCCAGATCGGATTCAGAACAAGGATCAAAACAGATGAAGTAGATCGAATCCATCAACACCCACAAAGCTTCACAGTCCTGTAGCTCGTCCTGAGTTAGCATTTCATTCAGTAACATTAGGCAGTGATTTTCTGTTTAATGTTGATGATCGTGGATCTGCTTACATATGATATCGCATGTTTCTGCTTCTTTTTCGCCTATGTTTCTGATCAGGAGATTCTGTACTCTTTCAGAATATGCGTAATAGCACCCCCTACCGTATAACAGTGAAAAAGCGGAAATCTGCAAATTTACGTCAATGTCGATCAACCGTTTTCTCAAAAATAACAGATATTTACGTCAATAGAGTTAAAAAAGTTTTGGAACAGATTTAATTCAGATGCTCCTAAAACTGATACAAAAGTCCATGAGGGTGGTGGAGCAGAGGCGCTTCAGGGAAGGGATGGAGGGTCAGGCCTGTGTGGCGGAAGTGGGCCTAGAGACCAGGGCCGGTTGCACCAACTGTGCGTAAGTTACAACTTAGCCTAGTTTTGACGTAAATGGGCACTAAGATACAACTTACGCACTACTAAATATTTATGAATTGCACCATTACACTTAGTTGAAGCTTAACTCTAGGTATAAACTAAATATTTACGGAAGCCTCCGATCAGGAGTAGCGGTTGGACTAAAATATCAGGCAGACTGAACTGCATCAATAAGCTGTTCTTTTACCTGACAGACTTCAATTCTTTAGACATATGATAATGCTGACATTTAAACTCGCTTACCTTTTAAAAGAGTGAACATTATGTGAATAGATTACTTTGTTAGCGGCTCATCAACACGTTGTGTTGTGCATGTCACATAAAATCAGTCATAATCAATAAATGTTATTTCTTATGTTTTTTTTGTATCATTACTAATATATCCTTATTAATTTGTTTCAAATACAGTTTTTGAATGTAAGTCACACATAAAAACACTTCATGATTAAGTGTCGTATTTAATGGAAATGTATTTTTACTGTTAGTTAAGTGAGGGAAAATAAGTGAGAATGAAGGATAAACTGAAATTCAAAGAATTTAAACAACTTTTGATCACGTTTTTGAAGGCTGCTTTTGGATCATCGAGACTAAATGTAATATTATGCGACTACGCATTACTTTACGGAGAGCTTACGTCCTACAAGCTACGTTCTGCCTTACGAACAAATGGTGCAATGGAATAAAGTACAGAGTTAGTTACAAACTAACTAGTAGTTACTAAGCCTCTAGTGTGGACTTTACGTTCCAATTTAAGAAAGAACTTACAAACGGCTGGTGCAACCCTACCCAGGGCAGAGCTGACAGTACAGGGAGCCAGTGTGGAGTTGGCAGTGACCAAGTGGAGCTGGAAGAGCAGGAGACCTCCAAGGCGGAACAGAAGACCACCACGGTGGAGCAGATGGAGTTGAGGACCACCAGGGTGGATCTGAAGGTGCAGAGGACCACCATCGTGGAGCAGAAGACCACCATGGCAGCGCAGGCGGAGCAGAAGTCCCCCAAGGTGGAGCTGAAGACTACCATAGCAGAGCAGACGGGACTGATGGCTGTTCTAAAGACCATGTTGGAGCCTGAAAACATGTCGGTATTGTCGGTGTTGGATACTTCAGCAACACTGAAACATAGCACAGAGAGATTATTGACGGCCTCACTGGCCGTAACAGATAGGATAGATAGTTCATAATCAGTCTCCTTGGTCATGACTAGGCAGCAATAGTTCAAGAACAGCCTTCTTGGCTGACACTGGACAAACAGAGAGTTTATGGATGGCGTCCTTGGCCATATCAGGGCAGACTCAGAGTTCAGTGTGGCCCAAACACACAAGATGGCAGTAGCCATCACAAACAGCGCAGATGACAGTGGAAGTAACTTTGGGACTACCTGACTTGAGTGCGCTGAGACCACTGTGTTCTGTGACCGCATTCACTCTTATTCTGAAAGTCCAGAACAAAGATTAAAAAGCTTAATCACAGTGACAATAAAGCCATGGAACATGCCAGGAACGTGCTGAGCACCATACAGATCTTTGGGATCCTTAACATTTAGTAAGGTCAAACTTCATAGGCCTGTCCTTAATTTGAGTGACTGCCAGCACTTCCTAATGTACAAGTAAGTGTAGGGTATGGCTGTCTGTCTTCTCCATTTTAATGACTATATGATTATCAACTTCATCAGAGACATTCACACTTCTCACTCTAATTGCTATCTAAAACATTAAAAATGGAAGTGGATCCCTGGACCACAGATCTATCAGGTAGTGATCTGCTCCTGGATCTGAGATGGACTGGGCAGCTTGCTTCAGCTCGGGGGAAGAACCAGGCAGCTGGTTATATGTAACTATAACTATATTATATGTAACTGTAGATAATCAGTAACGGCGTAGGCAAAACAGGAACTAACAGAACAGAATAACAGAATAGAAGTCCGGAAACGTGACAGTAACATGTATGTTCTGTTTTGTTCTGTTTTATTATCATGGTGTTTTGGTTTCCCTGTTTGCCTGTCTGCCTGCCTGTGTTCCCTGGTTTGCTCCGCCTTGGTCAGACGTTGCTCTGCCTGCGCCACGGACTTACGGGCCTTCAGCTATGTTTCGTTCCTCTGCCACTTCGGATCCGTTGGGCTCCGCCTTGGTCCTCAGTCCCACCAGTCCTCTGACACCCTGGCTCCATTTCAGATGCTCATTTCTGCGGCTCCACCTTGGCCTTCATTGCCATTGGTGGCTCCTGGTCTTGTCGGCTCTCCGTCTGCATCCTGGTCTCCTCTTTCAACGGCTCCATCTCCGTCAGTCATCCCCCTGGTGTCATCAGCCAAATCTTCACTATGGCTCCTCCCTCCCTCGACTTCACAGTGGGTCATCGTCCTGGCTGCGCTTTGGGTCCCCACCTGACTCCTCCTGCTCCTGGCTCCTCCAACCAACACCACCGCCCTGCCCTGGTCTCTTGCCACCAGCACCACTTGGTTCCAGCCTTTTGCCTGCTCAATGTCCCTATTTAGAACCCCCACCCTCCCTCCTCAGTTGGACAGTTACGGTGCAAGGACGCGCCTTCCTGTGCGGGGGCGTTCTGTAATGTGTATGTTCTGTTTTACTCTGTTCTGTTTTATTATCATGCTGCCTGTCTGACTGCCTATGTTCCCTAGTTTGTTCCCTTGGTTACTGATTACCTTCACCTGTCAATCATTATGTCTCCCCATGTAAGCCCAGATTTTCCCCAGTTCTGTGTCCGGTATCGTCGATGTTTACGTCTGAGTTTTATGTTGTTGCTAATTCTCCTGAGTTTTCTTGTTCTGGATTATTATTTATTTTTTTTGGTCATTGGATTTTTTTTGGTCATATTCTCCTGAGTCGTGCACTTCGCTGCAGCAATGCATGAAAATTACATTTTAAAATATATTCAAATATTCACATTTATTTGTATAGAAAACATTTGTTTTCATTTTTAATAATATTTCACAATATTACTGTTTTTTACTGTGTTTTTGATTAAATAAATGCAGCCTGGGTGAGCACAAGAGGCTAATACATTTTTTTTGTTTCCAAACTTTTGACTGGTAGTGTATATACAGTATATGTATGGACATCTAAACCGTGGATAGGTTATATTACTACTATAATTAGGTTGATTTAGTCATATTAAATGGGATTTTAACCAAATAAGATAAAATCAGTAAATTGATACATTCTGTTAAATGTGTAATTGATTCATTTATTATATTGTATTAATTTATATATTTATATTTATTCTATATTTACAAATTTATTATGAATTTAACATCATATCACACACACACACAGTATTCATAATTTATTTAGATATATTATGTATTTATCATTTTTGTATCACATTTTAAAAACACTCCTATATTTGTATAATTATTTTTTGTGAGTGAGGTGATGATGTGGTGTAAGGTGGGAAGAAGGTATTTGGCCGAGTGCTTATCGACCTCTGTCCATGGTGCTGGATTTTACTCGTGTCCTTCACTATCTGTAACACTTGCAATATAATCCAATCAGGTCTGATTCGAGTAAATCACACAAAAATGTGGTTTCATGGATAGATTTTGTTACGCGTAAGAGTGTCATTTTATAGGTATGACAGTAATGATCAGATAAGTGTGGTCAAGGTGTCGTCGCCACTGCAGCATCCGCTCTGCGACTGCTCGCTGCTTCTGCTGCTGCTCACAGTCCCGCAGACAAAGTCATGGAGGGAGGGAAGTTGTAAGGCTAAGAAGTGGGTCTACATCCCCACGAAACGGGCAAATTAGAAACAATGGCGGAGGCTAATCCACTCAGGGGACTGCCCCGGATCCAGAGGGCTGCGGTAAGATGGATTCTTCTCTGTTTTGGACCGGGTTTTTGCTGCAGAACTGACACAAGCTACTGCGGGCGCTCGCTGGGTGGGAGTCTTATGCTTCATAGAAAAACTATAAACTAGATCACGCGCGCGTTTGTAATGTTAACTGTTAGTTATTAGCCTACTGTGATCATTATTGCAGTCAGCATTTGTCTATTATGTGCAATGATCGCCACATTTTTAAACACCTGACACGCTTTTATCTCCATGTGTGGATTATGACTAACGCAATAATAATAGGCTACATTATAGACTCTTTTGGCTGTGCATATGTTTTATTGCAAGTAAGGGTACATTTTAACCTCTGGTGATTATGGGAGACCAGCACAGCAATTTGAGTGAAAAGTGTGAGTGTCTCTGATGAAGTTTATTGATCATCAGTCTGTCAAAAAGGGAGAAGACAGAAAGCCTACACTTTCTTGTCAGCATTAGTAGGTTAAGAGTCAACAAATTCAGCCTTGGATTTCCACTGACATTGATTGTCTTCATAGGGTCTTGAAAAAAGTGCATAGTAGTTGTAGTCAGACTGAATTTCCTGTTTTAATCAGCAAGAAATGTGTTAAAAAAAGCAATTGTTTCACATTTTTTAGCTTTGTAAATGCTTTAAAAAACACATTTTAATTCTAAATTGAGCTCTGTTCTTGATAATACTGTAACTTTTTCTATGATTACTTAATTACAATTTAAATATGTGCATCCACGGGGACATGTGGGTGTCTGACCTAGATTTCTACATCTATGAACACATTAGAAGTGGGAGGTTGATATACAAGCAGCCACCTCGCTGTTTATGATTAAATTACCATAGTATTACTCTTTAAATCGTCCTGAATTATGTGATAGGAAAGAAGTTGAACATGCTGAAATTGCTGAAATATCACATCTCTTCTTCAGATGTCATTCCCTGGACATTTGCATTTAGTTCTAGTGCTGAGGCCCAAAACCCACCTTCAAACCACTGGAACAGACCTCGGTTTCCGCTTCAGTCAGGACGACTTTGCGCTCAAGATGCCGGTAAGAGCTGACGAGAATCCTCTGTGGTACAAAACAATAGGTTTTTTATGTATAGTGATGAGATGCATACCTGAAGTCTTGAACAGCAAAACAAACATCCAGCAACTATAATATTGAGACCAGTCATTCGTTTTAATCCCCACTGATTATGTGAGACAACATTTGAATCTATTTTTATTCAATCTTTATTTATCCATAACAAGGCCGTTAAAAGGCCATTCCACCCTTACAAGGTTAGTCTGCTTAACAAATGGATTATTAATCATATAATAATACTGTGCTTAATTAAGTCCCTAGTTATTTTCTGCCTTATTCAGATGATAATGCTGAGCTCCTTGTCAGACCTGCTTCGCTTCATTGATGAAAATCAGCTGAGCACTGAGTTTGGTGGTAACCTGGAGCAATGCCATAGTGACTGGATAGTTCTGCGAACGGTAAGCTTTTTGATTTCAAGAAAGGAAAATGACAAGTCATTTATGCTGTAACAAAAAATGCCATTATATGCTCACAAAATGGAATTAAATTGCAAAATCGCATTGTATGTGTCACTATTTAATGCTGATAAGAGAAATAAATCACTTAATAAAGGATATCTGTTTACTTCCTATTAATTAATTTAGATTTGCAACTATAAATATATTTATATCTGATTTTAGATAAGGAGGTTTTTAACTATATTTGCAATAACTGCTGAGTAATGCATATTTCTGTCTGTGCTGCCTCCTCCAGGCCATAGAGAGTTTTGCAGTGACAGTGAAGGACATCGCTCAACTACTGCAGACATTCGGCACAGAGCTGTCTGAGATGGAGCTGCCTGATGAAGCCAGTGACATTGAGTACCTACTCAGATCACACACTGACAAATACAGACAGATGAAGGTATGGAGATGAGTCTCACAATTGAGTGGACCTATTGTGCACATAAACAGTGAGGCCTGACACTTTTTTAAATGGTCTAATTTAATATAATTTTATCTAATGCAAATTATATTATCAGCATAGCAATTTGTTTTAATTGAATAAAATATTTTAAAAAGTTGAATAGAAAAAATAATGTGAAATTGTATTTTTTTTTTTAAATTTTACAAATGTGGTTTCACACTTGGGAAATATATTAAATATAAAACACAATGACTGTGTTTGGGGGGGGGGGGGGTTGCTAACACATAAAAAAGCTTTAATACTGGGAAAAAAAGTAATAATTATTTAAGTTATGTTTGAATAAGACATGATTTGAAAATTACTACAGGATGACATTAGGTCAGTTATGAGGGATGGACGTCAGCTGCTCTCAAACCTCGAGGCCTCAAAAGCAATGGAAGGAGCTGCAGCAGAAGACAGAGATATCAGCCAAGACAAAGAAAGAGTGCAGAGGTAGCCCTTCATACAGTATTACTCACCACCAGCAGAGTAAGTAAATCATTGTCAGCTCTTTCGGGTTGCTGAATAACTCTCCAAGGAGTATTTATGTTTTTCAGGTAATCAAAATCATCCAGTCTTTATTGCCTCTTTTTGTTTTTATCCTCCTAGTATTGGATTGGTTGAGGCCCATTCAACTTCCTCTAGTTCACAATGCATTTTTGTGCCAATCATCAAAATGAACTTCAGCTTAGGTTCTTTGTGTAAAACTCAGGTAGGCTCTTTGTGTAAAAATTAATCATGTTTCATTTGTTTATTGCAGGCTCGTGGCACAGTTACGGGACATGGAAATGGCTTTTGATGGCTTTTTTGAGAAACACCACCTAAAGCTTCAACAATACCTTCAACTCCTCCAATACGAGCTGAGCTTCCATGAGGTACAGACCAGTGTTGGAGTAATGAGCAAAAAGTGTACTAACTTAACTACTTTAACAACACTGCTTTTGTAATAACAAGCTTTTCCAACTATTCATGGTAAAGCACAACCAAATGCTACATCGCTGTTTTGAATGTAATTGTACTTCGCATGCTACTTAGATCAAGTCTTCTACTGTGAGCTGAGGTTAACACGATCTTTCGGCTCTCTCTATCATACTGTATGTAATGCTGGAAAGTCCAATTTATTTAGTGATTATGTTGGTCCTAAAGTCAGTGTAAGATGCGCTGGAACTCATTCTAGTAAATCGGTTCGTCTGAAACGGTCTATTTTCTCATGTGCAGCATTGGAAAGCCTGATTCTATCTCTTAAAACAATTTAAAGGGGACCTATTATGCTAAATGTAATATACAGTAAATGTGTCTCGGCAGTGTGTGTACACAACCACCCCACTTCTTTTTTTTAATCCCCATGTCCTAATGTCTCAGAATTAGCGTATGCAGTTTCTATGCAATATGACATCACATTGCACAGGTCCTGCCCACGACTTTTGACGGACTCTACCCTATTAACATAGACCCCGCCCTGATTGAACTGAACACAGTCTGACATATTTTTTCCGTCGCCATAGCATTTAACAGCATTAATGTAAGAAATTAATTCTTATTAAAGCTACTAAAGTAATTCAATCAAGAGCTGTAAGTGATTTTCTGTTTTACTTGACAGCATATTTAGCATTAGGTACTGACCTATATTACGATGCTTTCTCTTTAGTACACAGATCTAATATACACATGCGATTTCTTTACTTGCTGTTTACGATCACAGACACAACAGACTGTGTTTATGTGAACTTTGTGTGTTTTTGATATAACCTTGTGTGTATTTGACAGTTTAAGCACAAAAAAACGTGAAAGAGAATGTAGTTTAATACTCACCGTCAGACATCCAGCTCTCTGTGCTCGTGCTTTGGATGTGTGTGCTCAGAAAACCATATATCAGAAGTTTAGACTGAGAAACGAATGCAGATAATAAACTTTCATGATAATGAAGAACTGCAATGCCACGTGAGTGTGACTGTGATAGAGATGATAATCAAAATCAAACAGATGTTTTAGTTTTTGGCAGAGTATCAGGCACGAGTTGTACAGGCTCCGCCCTCTTCTTCTGTAGCTCATTTGCATTTAAAGATACATGCACTGAAACAGCACGTTTTTCCTTCCACTCAAAAATGGGCATTTACAACATGGTATAACAAATGATCTGTGGGGTATTTTGAGCTGAAACTACACAGACACATTCTGGGGACAACTGAGACTTATATTACATCTTGTAAAAAGGTCCCCTTTTACAGCTGTGGAAAAAAATCCTTTTGTACTGGTAATTATACCAATGCCAAAATCCTCTATGATACTTTTGTGAAGATCTTGAATGAATGCAATATAAAATATTGATCTTAAATGCATTTTTGAAAATAATTATTTTGTCTTTGTGCAAAGATGGAGGCCATTCTGGAGAAACTCAGTACGCAGGAGAAAGCAATTGTATCTGTGGGGACAACAGTGGCCCAGACGGAGCAGCTGCTCAAAGACCTCGAGATGCTGGAGGCCACAGCAGAGGTTAAACATTTTGTGACCTCCTCTTTTTTTTTTTTTTACTAGTAAACATTCATAGAAAATTAAAAGAAACCTTTTTGAGACTGTGCTTCAGTTTAAATGCATTGCACACCACAAATGTTGACTGATGCTGATGTTGAGAGCTGACAAGGTGAAACATCTTTTGACCTGTATTTCAACTGATATACACAAGTGTTTGATTAATAGCTCTGTTGTTCTTGCAGGATGAAATGGGCCGTGCTCAGATTATTATTCTGCATGGGCACCAGCTTGCAGCAAGTCATCACTACGCTCTTTCTCTAATAGTTCAGCGCTGCAATGAACTGAGGCATCACTGTGACACTCTCACAACTGCTCTGCGTGCCAAGCGGGCATCTCTCACACGTATACACGACCTGCTGTTGCGGTTGGAGGAGGTATTAAATGCAAATGCAAGAACGTCTCGGTTACGTATGTAACCCTAGTTCCCTGATAGGGAACGAGACGCTGCGTCAAGCTGTGGGAACGCCTCTGCGTGTGTGCGTCATGAAGCACGTATGGAATCAGTCCAATGGAGAGACGGAACGTCATAGGCGGGTGACGTCATCGACCAGGAAACTATAAAGCACCCCCAAAACACAAGCGCGACAGCTTCTGATAGGCCTGAAGGAAGCGCTAACGGGCATGCTGGGAGTATGGCAGAACGACGCAGCGTCTCGTTCCCTATCAGGGAACTAGGGTTACATACGTAACCGAGACGTTCCCTTTCAAGGGAACTCGAGCTGCGTCAAGCTGTGGGAACGCCCATACCCACGTCGCCATAGGAGCAAATGACCGTCATGTGGGAACTAGCGCACAGAGGACGAGAGCACCTGTGCCCCAGGAGTGGAACTCAAGTCCAATTCGTAGAACTTAACAAACGTATGCGGTGAGGACCACCCAGCCGCACCACAAACGTCACTCAGCGATACTCCTGACAATAATGCCTTAGAGGCAGCCATACTCCTAGTAGAGTGGGCTCGTACAGCCAAAGGTGAAGGCTGACCAGCCGACTCATAAGCAAGTGAGATGGCCTCAACCACCCACTTGCTCATTCTCTGTTTAGACGCGGGACACCCCTTCCTGGGTGGCCCAAAGCACACAAATAACTGTTCTGATTTCCTCCACAGGGCAGCTCTGTGGACATAAGCGTCTAACGCCCTAACAGGGCAGAGAAGGTTAAGTTTCTCCTGATCTGATGACACGAAAGGAGGAGGATAGAAAGCCTGCAGCACTGTAGGTCTAACAGCATTAGTAGGGACCTTAGGGACATAACCTGGTCTAGGGTATAGAAAAGCCTTAACCATACCAGGCGAAAACTCCAGGCACGAGGGTGCAACCGACAGAGCCTGCAAATCTCCGATCCTTTTAACTGAGGATATTGCAAGCAGAAAGAGAGTCTTATATGTGAGGAATTTCTCAGAAACTTCCTCAATAGGTTCAAAGGGGGCCAAAGAGAGGCCCTCTAATACAATGGACAAATCCCAAGTCGGCACCCTCATGCGAACTGCAGGCCTCAGCCTCAAAGTACCACGAAGGAAGCGAGTTATAAGTGGGTGTCTCCCAAGAGAAACTCCACTGAAAGGGACATGGTAAGCAGCTAGTGCCGCCACATACACCTTTAGTGTGGAGGGGGATAACCCTGCAGAGAAACGCTCCTGCAGGAACTCCAGCACTGCACCCACTGGGGCGTTAACTGGGTCCTGCCGGTGTTCTGCACACCAAGAAGTGAAAAGTTTCCACTTCAGGGCATATAACTTCCTCGTGGACGGAGCTCTGGAGTGAAGGATGGTCTCAACAACCTCAGTTGAGAGACCAGTTTCTATGAGCTGGGCCCCCTCAGAGGCCAAGCCCACAGTTTCCACAACTCTGGGCGGGGGTGAAATATCGTACCGCCCTCCTGAGAGAGTAGATCCCTCCTGATCGGAATCTCCAAGGGAGAGCCGTCCAGAAGAGATATTAGGTCCGTGAACCATACTCGGGCCGGCCAGAACGGGGCTACTAGAAGTAGGCTGACCCCGTCCCGGCGAACCCTCTCCAGAACTCCTGGTAGCAGAGCAATCGGGGGAAAAGCATACAGACGTGACCTCGGCCACGGCTGTACCAGAGCGTCCAACCCCAGAGGGGCTGGCTGACTGATGGAGAACCACAGATGACAGTGCGTTGTCTCCTTGGAAGCGAATAGGTCCACCTCGGCGCGACCGAAACTCAACCAAAGGAGCTCCACCACCTCGGGGTGGAGCCTCCATTCCCCCGGCCTCGGCCCCTGCCTCGACAGGGAGTCTGCTACCACATTCAGATAACCAGGAAGATACATAGCTCTCAGAGACTGTAATCTCCCCTGGGACCACAGGAGGATCTGACGGGCCAACTTGTAAAGTGGACGCGACCGCAGGCCCCCCTGATGATTTATATACGAGACCACCGACATGTTGTCTGACTGAACTAGCACGTGATGACCTCTGAGGTCTGCTAGGAAGTGTTTCAAAGCTTGGAACACTGCCAACATCTCTAGACAATTTATATGCCATAATAGATGATGGTCCTGCCACAGACCTTGGGCTGGACGACCACTCATGACCGCCCCCCACCCTGTGAGGGAAGCATCCGTCGTTAGCGTCACGCGACGACAAAGAGCCCCCAACACAGGCCCCTTGGATAGGAACCAGGTTTCTTTCCACATGACCAGAGCACGAAGGCAGCGCCGCGTGACTTTGATCGTGCGGAGGGGATTTCCCCTCAGGGAGAATCCCCTGGTCCGGAGCCACCACTGCAGTGGTCTCATGTACAGCAGGCCGCAAGGTATAACGTTGGACGCTGCTGCCATCAGACCCAACAGTCTCTGAAACTGTTTTACAGTGAGTAGCTGGCCTAGCTTTACTTGTTTCACGGCTGCGAGAATCGAAGCGATGCGGGTCGGGGAGAGCCGTGCCCGCATCGAGACCGAATCCCAAACGACGCCCAGAAAAGCGGTCTTCTGAGAAGGAGATAGAACACTTTTCTTCGCGTTCAGCCTTAACCCCAACTTTCTTATATGAGCGAGAACGACATCTCGATGCCGAACCGCCATCTGCTCCGTCTGAGCTAAAATCAACCAATCGTCGATGTAATTGAGGATACGAATGCCCTGAAGCCTCAGGGGCACTAGAGCTGCATCCATGCATTTTGTGAAAGTGCGGGGAGATAAAGCTAGGCCAAATGGAAGAACCTTGTACTGGTACGCCTCGCCCCCGAAGGCGAACCTCAGGAACTTCCTGTGCTGTGGAAGGATGGAAATATGGAAGTACGCGTCCTTCAGATCTATCGTGACAAACCAGTCCTCGGATCTGATTTGTGCCACAATCTGCTTGATAGTGAGCATCTTGAATTTTAGCTTCCCTACCGCGCGATTCAACAGGCGCAGATCTAAAATTGGACGCAACCCCCCATCCTTCTTTGGAACGATGAAATATCGGCTGTAAAAACCCGACTCCAAACTGGGAGGAGGAACCCGTTCTATAGCCTCCTTCTGAAGGAGCGCTTTCACCTCTCGTTCCATTACCAGAGCCTGCTCGGGGCCCACCACTGTGGGCAGAACCCCTCTGAATTTTGGTGGACGACACCTGAATTGGATAGCATAACCTTTTTCTACTATGTGCAGAACCCACTGAGATATTTTTGGAAGGTTTTTCCACTCTGCCAGAAATACTACTAAGGGTACCAGTCTCTCGAGACTGGCCTCTGGTGTAACTTGAGCAGCAAACGCAGCGTCCTGTAACGGCGCACCGGCAGGGAACGACTGGCTTAACTGCTCTGAGACCCTCCTCAGAGGGGGCGAGCGTCCCTCGGGAAAGCGCTCGCTGGGACCGTCTGTGCCCCGGCATGAAGGCGGGGTTGGCAGAACGGGCCCCTGAGGGCACCGAAGAAGAGCGGGCACCGTGTAATGCGGTGAACACCTCTCTCCCACGGCAGGGACCACCCTCAGCATCCTGACGCCAGTGGCGTCAGGACTTCCTCTTTGCCGAAGCCTTCTTGGCCATAATAACTGTCCTCAGATCAGTTTTGCCAGAAGACTTCGGCTGAGAGTGCCGCGTCTGGTCCCACTGTTTGGAAGGGGGAGCGCGAGACGCGACACTCTGCTTCTGTTGCGCCCTATGTGAGGAGCTGACTGACGGCCTGGACTGCTCCCGCCCAGCAGTACCGGGGACATGAATTTTAAGAGGCATAAATTTCTGAAACGCTGCTGATTGTTTCTTCTCTTCCTGAAATCTATCTATGACAGTATTCACAGAATCACCGAACAGACCATGAGGAGAGAGAGGAGCGTCTAAAAGAAAAGCTTTATCTTTTTCTTTCATGCCAGAGAGATTTAACCATAGATGTCTCTCTGCGGCCACCAGGGCTGCCATAGTACGGCCCATTAGCTTGGCCGACTCCTTGGTGGCGCGCAGAGATAAATCTGCAGCCTGACGCAGTTCGCGAACTACATCAGTGCTGACCTCTTGAGAATCACTCACGTCCTTTAATAGGTCAGCCTGGTATGCCTGCAAGATGGACATAGTATGCAGGCACGCCGAGGCTTGACCGGCCGCCGAATACGCCTTACCCACTAAAGCAGATGTACTTCTGAGGGGTTTAGAGGGTAAAAGTGGTGCTTTAAAAGAAGATGCAGCTTCAGCAGAAAGGTGACTAGCAAGCGCCTCTTCTGCTTTAGGCATCGCCCCATAACCGTGAGATTTAGCCCCCACGATATTCGAATATGTGGACGTTTGAGGGCTAAAAACACGATAAGAGACCGGCTTTTTCCACGATCTCGAAACCTCTGAGTGTAAATCAGGAAAAAAGGGCAAGCACCGGCGTGGAGGTTGGGAACGGGAAGGCAAAAATCTCTCATCTAGTTTAGATTTTTCTCTAGACTCCTGCCTAACAGCTGGCCACTCGATGCTTAATTTAGACACAGCACGAGTGAGCACCTCCATAAGCTCCTCACTTTCGGGAGAGCGAGATGGCGAATCATCGACATCTCCCGCATCCAGACTAACAACATCCAGATCCTCAGAACTGGATAGTTGCAGTACTGGGGCCTCAGTTCGGGGGGAAGAAACCGCAGAGCGTGCTTCCGAACCCGAGACTGAGGCACTGGATCTAACAGGTAAGGGCTGAGATAGGGCAAAGCCCGTCTCAAGCCCCGCTGTTAGATCCATCTGCGATCCCCACGAATGACGTCGGCGCTCAGCCTCGGCATGAGCGGGACCCGATCCGCGGGGATCGCGAACCGAACCACTCTCCTCAAAGAGTGATCGGCGGGAGCGGAGCGTTCTAAGAGGCAAACGCTCGCAATGCTCACAATCAGCCCCCTCGAGAGCTGACTGGGCATGCTGCACTCCCAAACAAACAACACATAAGCTGTGTGTATCCCCGCCCGTTAAATAGCGCGAGCAGGGAGGAACACACTTCTTAAATTGCTGTTCGCTCGCCATTGTCTCTCAATATAATATATATATATATATAGTTTTTTTTTTTGAAATAGTGAAACTCCTGCTTAGTGACAGACAAAAACACTTGAGACAGATCCACATATAGCGCTTACTGAAGGCATAGAAGCTGTCGCGCTTGTGTTTTGGGGGTGCTTTATAGTTTCCTGGTCGATGACGTCACCCGCCTATGACGTTCCGTCTCTCCATTGGACTGATTCCATACGTGCTTCATGACGCACACACGCAGAGGCGTTCCCACAGCTTGACGCAGCTCGAGTTCCCTTGAAAGGGAACCTTGTAATACTGTATATGCACTTTACGCAAAGCACATACAGACATTGCATATCTCTGTATGGGCAGACTGTGCGTTGGTGTGATGAGGGGGCTTATTTGATGGCTAACCAGCTGCTGGATAAGTTTCAGTCCAAAGAGGGGGCGCAGGTAGCCCTGCTGGATATTGAGAAACTGATGGAGAAAGCCTCAGTCCTGCGGTCTAACCCGGGCTTCCTCAGTCTGGAGTTTGAAGCAATACTCACACCACAGCTGCGGGTACTGACACACATAGAGCACAAATATACCCTTTGAGACCAGTAGTGAAAATGCCCCTCTTTTTCTATAGTATGTTCTTAATAATTTTCTATTGATCAAGGGCCTATGTTAAGTTCACCCCCTTTTGCTTTCTTGCTAGTCTCAGATAGAGGCTGTCACAGAGAAGGTATCAACAGTACAGGGAATGATCCAGAGCAGACAGGCCTGTCTGAGAAAACTGGCTGATATTCAGGTCAGACCCATCCAGCTGGTCGCTCCGAGGCCTGAGAACTCGCTACGTTGCAAATCCCCTCTGTTCTCTCCTAAACACAGTATGTTTATCTATTTCACCTGCATTTGCTCTTGGTGAACAATTGCCATCGGTCTGACTGTTTCCTGTTTTTTCTAAGGTTCTGATGTGAACTCCAGTTTAAGGTTTTCTTTTGATCTTGCACTCCCTGGTAAAAGGGCCTCACGGAAAGGTCCCAGCACAAAGAAGGTTTGGCTGACCGTCCTTGTTCGTCTCAAAATCATACAAAACGCACCGGTTCTACTCGTTGCTGACAGCTTTAGGAACTTTTTCCTGGTTCTTGTACTGTAGATAGAGGTGATGCACGACTACGAGGAGAACCGCAGCTGTCTGTCCTACGGCCCAGATGGACTTGAGAACCCTGACCAGCACAAACGGTGAGCATTTATGCAATATCTTGACAAAAAAAATGTTTGTTCATGAATCACGAATTCCTTCTGAACCTCCTCTTTTTGTCTGTCTCTCACCAGTCTCTTTCCCTTTCTGTCCTCATCTCTTTCTTCCCCTCTCTCTGCCCATGCATCCCTCGCCTCTACAGTCACGTAATGAAGGAGCTGATTGAGACGGAGAGAATCTACGTGGAGGAGCTGCTGTCTGTTTTGCTGGTAATGTCTTGACTGAATGACCTTGAAATAATTGGTCTGTGTTTTGTTCTCCCATATCCCATTTGCCTAACAGCTGTGATATAGTTGATGATCTTTGGATGCAATCATTTTGAATTCACATCTTTCCTTTTACACTGTATAGTGTGAAATAGTGTGTCACGGTGAGTCAGAGCCGGGTCACGTACATGCACGTTTTTCTGATGTTTTCTGTACAACTATTGGTAAAGACTGCCATATAAAAAGAAAGTAAACTGTGATGGCTCTGATCACTTGGCACAATGATTAAGGAACAGAAATGAAAAGTGTACTAGAGTGTGAGGGGATTTACAGTCAAAGACCCAGAACCAAAAATGATTAAGACAAGAGTCAGAATTATAATAAATTAAAAAAAAGTTTTTACTGAAGATAGTTTGCAGTTTCATCAGCGGAAGTCAGCTTCAAGACTCAATGGAGTACGTTGGCCGCCCCGTTTACAGTTACAAAGATCACAGCAGTTATATCCTTCACCAAAGTCTAAGCTACGTCCTTGCTTCAGGTTGAATGATTCTGATTGGCTAAGAAATAGATAAACATAGTAATTTTCCACACATATACAGATAGACTGAGGTATATCTCCATGTGCAGCTGACACTCGGACCCTAAAGTTAGGCCCGTCGTGACCTTCCAGGTCGCAGATTTGGGTTGCTGGACGCCAGCATGTCCAGAACAACAACTCAGTCAATCTCCAATAATGCCAGTGGTTCCTTAACCTGTAACCAAAAAGACTAACACACACACCGACACACATCTTTTCCAAGGTTGGATTTGGCCAGGCTCTAAATATAAACAGGAGAGTCTTCTCAAAACATCAATATAATACGTTCTTTCTCTCAAAGAGAGGACACTTTAATATAACTGGAAAGTAAGGCTTTAACTGAGAAATGGTCCCTTAAACTATAGACTTTAATGACCATAGTTGTGTGATTTTAATGACCAAATACCCTAGAAAAACAGATGTATGTATTTACATGTTAAACACCTTTCTCAAACAAAAAATCTTTCATATTTAATTTCTGGAAGACGGGCTAATTGAGCAAGCACTGCATTCCTGACATTAGCTTCAGTCACCTCTCAGATATCAAATACACACATTCGAGAATACATGAAAAGAACATTTCAGTAATCACACTGGTGACTTTTATAACAAAGTAAAATCTCACAATTCAAGAGAAGTCATTAAACTCATTTGATATTTAGAAGGAAAAATATTGATTAATACCTTGATTATAATCACTCATCAGCTATACATTTAAGCAGCAGTAGATTCTAGATTTTCCCCTTCAAGAGCTAATAAAAAGAAAGATATTTAGAATATTTGAAAATCATAAATTTTTTTCCTGTTCCTGGGTGAAAGGGTTATAGGGCGGAGATGGATAACCCATCTCTCTCTAATATACTGCCATCTGTACTGCGAAACAAGAAAGAAGAGCTGTTCGGAAATCTGCCTGAGATCTATAAATTCCATAGCAGGTGAGAAATATGCCCACACACATGGATAAATAAACACACATTCATGCTGATCCTGTCTTTGTTGTGCAGGATATTCCTTCAGGACCTCGAGAGCTGCTTAGAGTCCCCAGAGAGAGTGGGAGCACGCTTTCTGGAAAGGGTGAGAAATTTTGTGTCATATCTATATATGTAAAGACATTTATAGTGTTACAAAATATTTCTATTTCAACTAAATGCTGTTTCTTTGAAATTTCGATTGATCAAAGAATCCTGAAGAAAAAAGTATCACATTTTTCACAAAAATATTACATTGATAATAATAAGAAAGCAACAAATCAGCATATTCAAATGATTTCTGAAGGATCATGTGACACTGAAGACTGGAGTAGCGATGCTGAACATCACAGGAATAAATTACATTTTGAAATATATTGAAACTTTTATTAAAAACTTTAAATTGTAACAATATTACAATATTATTTCACAATATTACTGATTACTGTTTTTACTGTACTTTGATCAAATACATGCAGTCATTGGACTATACACACACACACGCACACACACACACACACACACACACACACACACACACACACACACACACACACACACACACACACACACACACACACACACTGTATATATAATTCAACAAATCTATGTATTTTTAATGACATATCATACAGTATGAACAATTGGTCAGTAATGATACTGACACAAAAGACATTCATTGATATGGACATGACTGAAAATAATGATAACTTGCTGTTTAGTAAGTGAGTTATACAGTACATTGATTCAGTCAAATCGACTGAAACTGGTATTTTTTTTAACTGTTTACTAAAAGAACCTGCTCAAAAGAGTAATTCACTTAAACTACACCGGTCATGCTGTATGTCTTTGATTCACTAAAAGGACCGACTCGTAAGAATCATTGATTCGTAAATTGTTTGTTCGTGACTAGACCGGTCATGTTGGACGTTGTTTTTGCATGCAGGCTCTGATGACATCTCAACAGAAAGACATTTTTTGCCATACATTTTTGGTACACTGCCTTTTATTGCATCTCATTCAATAGACTGTGAACTCACATTCACAATTCAGGTAAATATGATTTATTCTGCTGCGGTGCTGAAGATTCAGTAGTGACTCATTAGAACAGTAGTATAGGAACCACTGATCTATGCCCTATAACAGTTCTCTTAAAATTATTTTTTTTGCAGAAAGAAAATTTTCAGGTCTACGAGCGCTACTGCCAGAACAAACCTCGCTCAGATGCCCTCTGGAGGCAGTGTTCTGATTCAGTCTTCATCCAGGTATTGATGTGGATATTTTGTTTGGAATTCACACAACCATACAATAACAATTGATTCAAATTTTTACAATAAACAGCACTCGCAGATATCTATAGGCATAGATAGTAATTAGTGGGATGGTTTATATCCTTTTATGAGTTTTAAATCTTATGCTAAATTTATTTTCTGCTTTCTTATATAGGAGTGCAAAAGGAAGCTGGATCATAAACTAGGGCTGGACTCCTATTTGCTGAAACCAGTTCAACGTTTAACCAAGTACCAGCTTCTTCTGAAGGTGCTTAACCAAACCAAAACAAACCAAATCCAAAATTCCACATTTCCCCCAGCATTTTCACTAAGTGCTTCCTGTCTCTTTGATTAGGAACTACTAAAGCACAGCTCAAACTCACAGTATGCATCTGAGCTGCAGGGGGCGCTAAATGCCATGCTGGATCTCCTCAAGTCCGTCAATGACTCCATGCATCAAATTGCCATCACAGGTTATGAGGTGTGGCCAACAAATGAGAATGGAGGGTTATATAACGGACAGGAGGATTATTAAAGTGCACCTATTATGCTATTTTAAAGGTTCCTAATTTTGTTTTGAAGGTCTCCAACAATATGTTTACATGCATCCATGGTCAAAATGCCCTTTTTTCTCAGTGTCTGAAACGGTTTGATCAAGGATTCGGCCTTTGTACTCCCTGCCTTTCTGCGAGCCTACTCTGCTCAGCCTCTGATTGGTCAGATGGCTGCTTAAAGCGCGTGTCAGAAATGAAACGGCCATTATCATATCTGAATTTCAGCTCCGGAGGCTTCCTCAGCACTGCATTCTCAGTGATACAAACAGTAACGATGATGTCGGTTTTACTGTACCAGTCTCATCCTTTGGAAGTGCATGCAAAGTGGATCAGCATTCACAGTGCAGAAAGCAGCGTCTTCACGACGTCAACAACCCGAACCAAACTCTTTCAGGCCTCAGCTACAACTAGTGTTTGAGGGCGGGTCAAGGTAGACGTTGTTCGCAGACGGCCATTGAAGACAACATGCTGGCATTATGCTCAGTTTTTACAAACCTACGTAGGTTCAGGCAGGAAGTTTTAAGACTGGAATTACTGACAACTCATTTCAGGCAGTTCAGAATCAGTTCTTTCGGTTGGGAGACAATAACTCAATTTATCGTGCGCTTTGATCTTTGAAACTTTCAGACCTTTTACATTCACAAACAGCTATATTACACACTACATGAAAGGTAATATCCGAAAAAGCATAATGGGGCATTTTAATGTTTAATGTTATCATGACTGACAGTTGATGCAATATGTTTTTGTTATTAGAATATGGCCTGCAATTAACTTTCATACGTGTTTCTATTTGCATTCCCATTTGCCTTTTTACGTGTTCTTTGTATACAGGGTGAATTGAGTGACCTGGGCCGCGTCCTTATGCAGGGCTCCTTCAACGTCTGGATCAACCATAGGAAAGGCCCAACGCGCATGAAGGACATGGCTCGCTTTAAACCCATGCAAAGGCATCTATTCCTTCATGAAAGAGCTCTCCTTTTCTGCAAGAAGAGAGAGGAGAATGGAGAGGGACATGATCGGACAGCCTCGTACAGCTTCAAACACTGCCTGATGGTGAGAGAGAGTGAGAGACCGACCTATTTGGCATTTAAATATTTAATTGGTCAGAATGCATCACTACTTTTGAATGACCATCAATGTAGAAAGATGATTTTGGCAGCCAGATGGTGCAGTTACCACATCCACCATGTAGCTAACCTGCCAACTTTGACCTACTTTCTCCACTTAAACCAATTTTTGAGCTTGTTGTGTTGCACTGATGTTGGAGTTAAGCACCTATTTGTTTATCCTAGCCCTATTTTAAGTGTGCTAAAATAGATTTTTATGAAAAGGATTTTAGGCTTAACTCAAATTTCATTGGCAGTTTAAAAACCCACAAGGTTATTAAAATACTCCATTACTGAATTTCCAAGTGAGGTCTTTGACTCCTCTGTTTCATTTGCAGATGAGTGCTGTTGGTATCACGGAAAATGTCAAAGGGGATGTAAAGAAGTTTGAAATTTGGTACAACGGAAAAGAGGAGGTGTATGTTGTTCAGGTGAGTCATTTTATCAAGGTTAAAACTCCACAGAATGCAATGGATAAAAAGTTATAAGGGCCTCTGTCATCACTTACTAACGCCTCCTCAATACCTCCTCACAGTGAACGTTAATGTCAAGTCCTGAACGCAAATTTGTTTGTAGAACTTGCAGAACTAAATAATACTGTATGTGGGTTTTTAGATATACCGTACTTCAGAATAACTAATTAGCCATTTTTTATTCAGATTTCATTTACACTGCGGTCCAGAAGTCGTGAAATCACATTTAAAGTATAGGATTCAAAAGATATTTGAAAACTGTAAATAAGTAAAAAGTTTTTGGTTTTAATAAAAGGGAAAAAAGAAAGAAAAGAAATGTATGATGTGTTTAGTTGAACTTATTACTAAAATCGTTGTGATGATTATATAGCTTGTATTAATAAATAAATAATAGTATAAAGTATTTAAAATATTATATTAAACTATATAAAACATCTGAAAAAATATATAAATATTATAACATTTATAAATACATACATACAGTATACAGTATATAAAATAAATATAACAGTTACAATTTTAAAATAAATATTAAATGCTAGTGGGAAAAACATTATCTGTATTTTGTAGCCTAATTGTTTTATTTTGCAGGCTCCAACAGCAGATGTGAAGATTGCATGGCTCACTGAGATTAGAAAAATTCTCAACAATCAGCAAAAGATTGACAAAGGTTCCTACTTTGCATCTTTGTTTCTGTTAATATCGGTCTTGATTAAATCAGTCGTGCTTGGTGGGTCAAACTCTGCCTTTCTCTTTCTCAGGTGATAGTGAGCAGCCATTATTTCCACCCTTGGGTGACAGGTGATCCTCACTGTATTCCCATAACCCTTCACATTGTTTTTGCAATCTCTTCTATAGCATAGATGTAAAATGTGTAAATCAACATTTGCATATGAAAGGATCTGAAACTTAGCACAATAATCAACAGGTTTTATCTTATGTACTGTAAATCACCTTCATAAATACTGTTTGCTTTGAGCCCATCTGCATGATGGATATAGTAATCTGTATCATACTGGCATGAAAAACACTCTTGGTCCCTCATTTTTGAAAACTACTGGATGGAAACATTTGGCTTGGACTTTGGAGAACCAAATGTAAAATGCTATTAGCAAATGACTGTTTAATAAGCATTATGAACTATTTTAAACATTTAGTGCGAAGTTGAAGAAGTTGTTCTAAGAAGCATTGAATCCTATTCATTCATCTTAATCTAGTTAAAATGTATTGTTAGTCTAGTCATGGGCATAATTAATTGGCTAATGTGCGAGTTTTGATTATTTTGATACAATTTAGGATTAATTTTTGATGTGACAGACATATATATATATACTTCACCCTTATATTTGGTTTTTCAAAACAATTTCTTTGAATGTCATTTTGTTCAATGGAACAGGATTGGAGTCAATGTCATGTCAACTCAGTTATTATTGAATATTTACTGACATTTAATTGACTGACTTGAAATTACACTCACATCATTAATACAGAGTTTACATTTTTACATGTAGGCAACTGACCGCAGTCCTGTTCAAGAATATCCTGTTTGTGATGACGTTTGATGGTTGTTGTTGTGTTTTTTTGATGCCCTTGTTTCTGTTCGGTTCATCGGTTGGTGGGGTCAGTGTGAGGCATATGTCCGTGTGCATGCCCTGGAGTTCCACACAGATCACTGGCTGCTCAGGTTGTTTTGATGTCCTTCCTCACAGCAAGCTCCAGGGGGCGTCCGTCAGCTCAGAAGAGGCCGATTCAGGTCGCGTGAGTCCGGTTCTGACAGACCCAGTCCTTGTTTCTCCACGTCCCAGCCACCACAACCGTCGCAGTAAGTCAGAGGCCGTGGGAAGGCCATTTTCATTGGAATTAAATCTGGTTGATAATGTGTGGATAAATTTATTATGCTATCGAACTCAATGGATTTTTGAAATGGGATTTTTAATATGCAATGTGTAAATTGTGGCACATTTATATGCATGAAATTGAATCACGTAATTGCAATGCATGAAAGATTTACAATCCATATGGTGGGAATGTCATTATGGTTTGTCTGGTTGTGGGTTGCAGGCTGGCCTGGGACTTCTCAGTCAGTGGACATCTGTGAGGGTCTAGAGGACTGGACCACTGACATCTCCGACTCTGATGAAGAAGACGATGTGCTGCTGGTGAGCTTTGACCTTAAGATATCACTCAGATTCACAGTTATTTTGTGGGGAACTTTTAATTGTTTAATCAGGTTTCAACAATGAAGGATTTTGGATTTATATTGTCTAAACGATTTGCTTTAACCTTGTTTTATGCTGGTTTGCTTGTTTTTTAGGTTCCTGGAAGGTATAGAGCAATGCTGGATCACTTAAAGTGCGGCAAGGATGACGTTATCATCAAATGTGGTGATGTCATTCACGTGCTGCAGGAGAGTGCTATGGGGCTTTGGTGAGAGTCATTTTCTATTTTTAATTTATGCTTAAGTTGCGATTAGTCTTTTCTTTCCTATTTTGACGTATGTCTGAGTGAAATGGCTTCTCAAACAAGAAAAAATGTAGGTTAACGATTTCCATCCCAAAAGCTCTGCAAAAATATTCACAGCCAAAAGAATGTGATAGAATTAAATTGTCATGACAACCAAAGTTTATGAGGACCATTTACCTCCTTGAAAACTAAATAAATAATGATGACAAAATAAAATTATGAAAATGAATCAATTTCCCTGCCAGGAGAACAATACAACAGGAACACGGATTAAGAAATGAACCAACTTTAACCCCTGCACACACCATAAAACCCGACTACAAAAACTTAAAAAAGAACTACAGAACGTCTCTCTTGAAATACACATTGTAGAACATAAAGCAGAGCTTTGAACAGTCAAAATGTATTAATCGGTGATTTAAACCTCTTTCAAGCTTACGAGTCTAGACCGTTTAAAAGTTGCAGATGTCCTGGTCAGGCCAGTGTGCACATGATGATGGACAAAACTAGTCCCATATTTGATTTCTCTCAGAGTTATGGTTATATTTACAAAGAGCCTTCAAGTCATCTCCCACCACAGGTGTAATCCATCTTTTTAGAGGGTCACTCTCCCACTCTTTGCTGTAGCTACAACTTATGCCACTTTGAAATAGCAATTACTTGAATATACAGCTACAAGTTCAAAACCTGACCCCTTATTGAGCTAAAAACCCGTCACTCATGTATCATCACATCTGCCTGCTATCGCTCTTGATTGGCTAAAAGTGCAGGCTCAGCCGCAACATCAACACCAACACCAACCCAGATTTTGTCCTCCTGCCCAAACCAATTTTTACCCGCATAATCAAATTCAAAACTCCCCAGTTGGGTGGAAATCTGACCTATGTAGCAACGCTGAGAGGGTGGGACTTGATTCTGTCCACCATGAATTGATTGGATGGTTTGCTATTGCTGTGATGTCATTTGAGTGACAGGTTGTCCCACCCTTGTGCATCATCAGAGAAGAAAAGAGATGTTACTGCAAGAGGGAGAGGAAGTTAGTTAAAGATTACAGAGGCACATGAATTAAAAAAAATTAATGATGTGCATGGATAAAAAAAAAAAAAGAATAAATACTGTAATATTCCATAGAAAAAAAACAAGAATTGTCCATTTTGATTTCATGGTGACTTTAAGTGCACCAAAAAATATAAGCCATGGTCTGATGTTACCATTCTAGTCGATGTTGATAAGCTGATAATTTTCATGTTATTGTTTATAACTATTAAATGGCCAATATTAAAATAGTATTTTGTCTAAATAAATAAAAATAAACACTAAACTCAAAAACACTAAACTTAAAATCAATAGTTTTAAATGCTACATGTGAATTTAGGCATCACAACATTATAATGATCAGTATAAAATGGATATTCATTTTGAGATTACACTTTACAGTGTGTAGGCCTATATATATATATTGGACAATATATTCAAATCTTTTAATATCTTCATTAACCGATATGGTACCAAATACTCATATATTGTGCATAAAACGCCACCAACACGTTCTTGCCTACTTAAGACTTAATAATTATTAACCCCCATATATTTGGCTCCAAAATGCTGATATAATTTTGCATTATCTTCTGGAATATAACATTGATTCATTGCCATCAGGACGAGAACATAAAATAATTCTGGATCACCAGTTACGCAACAAGCATCACTCTAATTAACAAGTTTATGATTAATATCATGCTGTAATTCCCACAGGCATGTTAAGAATTTGACTCGTGGAGGCGAAGGAAAACTCCCTGTAGATACACTTCTAAGAATGCTGGAAGATGCGAGCAGAAGTCCCTCCATTAGGTCGGGCAGTGGACTTGTGGTGAGTGAACTGTACAGGCCTAATGATTTTTGTCTCCTTCTGCTCAGTGTAAGTGTAACTGATGTTGGAAACATTAACACTATACTCTAAAATGCAGCTTATACATAAATTAATGTTCATTAAAAATATGTTGAACATTTTATTTTAAAGGGGTCATGACATGCATTGTAATATTTTAATGTTTTTTGAGGTTCACTTTTAATGTTAATAAAGTTTTTTGGCAAAAAAAACTAAACAAAAACCAAACAAACAAATATATATGTGGAAAACCGATTATATTCGACCTTCATTCTGACCCTCTATCTGAAATTACCTGTTTTAAAGGGGCAGCTCCTTTAAGGCTTTTCAGTAAATGGCAACTGTTATGATTGGCTAACATCATTGCATAGGAAACAGAATAAACGCCCACTCGCTATTGTATGTGAGTACATTTTTTGAAAACATAACTGTCATCTACAGACAAAGCATTATAAAATAATTTACTTATGGATGGTTTGTGATGCAAGCTGTTGTCAGATCCAATACAGTTGGCTGCTTCATCTTTCAACACTGGTGCCTCGTTTACAAAACAAAATGCTACAAACAAACATACATGTCTCAAACGTGATCCAGTATGCCATTAAAATAAACCATCCAATTGTGTCCGATGTTGGCATCCATCTGAAATCTGCATAGAGACGCAAATGAGCTGCTTACACTGGACGCATCAAAGCGAACTTTCTTTCACTTTTCAAATTGCTTTTACTTTTCGTCTGTATACTGTATCCAGTGTAGACAGCGTCAGTGATGAAAATAGGTTCTATTTGACATGACACGACACTCACATCCAGTGTAAGCAAATGTCAGCCGGTTGATTATGATTTCACTTTTCTAACTTTAGTTAGTGTGTAATGTTGCTGTTTGAGCATAAACAACATCTGCAAAGTTACGACGCTCAAAGTTCAAAGCAAAGGGAGATATTTTCTTTGAAAAAAATTGCTTTTTAAGGACTACAACAAACGGAGGGTAGGGACTAGACAAGCTTCCTCCCGGGTTAGTGACATCACAAACACAAAAATTTACATAAACCCCACCCCTGGGAACGCGATTTATCATGACAGAATATGCTAATCAATGACTAGAAGATAACTACACATCAGCTACATAAATTCATCAACTAACCATTCAGAAATGTCCAGTTGCATGCTGCATGTTGTCACTTTTTGGTCTGTGTGAGGTAAAAGGACACGAGCTGTTGAAGCTCCGCCCTCTGTGCCGGGAGCAGCAGCTCATTTGCATTTAAAGGGACAGACCCTCACCCTCAAAAAGTAACAATTTTAACATGCTATAAAAAATATCTGTGGGATATTTTGAGCTAAAACTTCACATAAACACTCTGGGGACATCAAAAAATTATTTTACATCTTGTGAAAAGGGCATTATACCACCCCCTTAAGTGACTGAATGCCAGTAGGCATGGTGTGATAATGTATAACTATTTGTCAATGTCTTGCTCTTGACGCAGTCATATGTATTTGCCCATGTGACGTCACAGATCTCCCAATATCAAAACGAGCTGTTTTTTGCTTAATTAAATAAATGCTTTGTTTATAATGAAGACGACGTTTTAAGCTACGAAACTTGCATGATGTATTACTGGTACAAAGACCTCTTATATTTCAAAAGATGGAAGGCGAATTTGATTTTGGATTTTGGATGATTTGACCCCTTTAAAGAGACAAACTGATTCTTTTTATCAGACTTGAGCATACTGTGCTGTACTGTAGTATAATTTTTTATTTCTCTAAAACCCTTTGGTGTTTTCTCATAGATACGGGAAATATAAACAGCAGGAAGCCCAGCAACACCTAAGTACATAAACCAAATGTACACAAAGCTCCCACCATGTGACAACCCTAAAGGCCATTACTGTCATTCAGGACTGAGCCCAGTCACGCCAAAACGCACACAAACAAACACAAAGTCAGGAGAACAGAGTCGCCTAGTCAAGAGAAAGTTTCCATCTGCCATCAGTGGGGATTGTGGATTATGTTGGATTTAAAGACAAAAAGTGACACCACCTACAACAATACAGTGTGGAAATAAAAGGAGCTTTGCGAAGCACAAACTTTACACTGATCCACTTCATCCCTGGAAGGTACCATCACCCTACTGTGCCATAACACATGATATGAAACATGTATTTGTGTAGTTAGCACAGTATTTAACTGTATTTTAAAACAGGAAGGTTTAGCCTATATCATGGTGTGTACACTGACCTGTGAGAATAGCAAACTTTTTTCTCTCTCCTCAGATGGGTACGTTGGTTGGACACTTGTTTTAAAAAAGCCATTTAATGCTGGAATAGATACCAGCGTTACAGTGAATGAAAGATGAAAGCTCACATCAGTAACTAGTCTATGTGCCAAAACCTAACATTCCTTTTTCAAAGAGTATTAGGTTCTTTTTTTATTATTCTGACTTTGCTTTGGCATCAGTATTTCAGAAATATCTCAGAGAAACGTGCAAGAAATAGTTCGGAGAGAATGTGAGGTGAAAACTTTTAAATCACTATTCAGCATTGTGATTGCTTTATTGCTTCACTGTTATGCTTCAAAACATGCTGCTCATCTTCAGATGATCCTGCGTTTATATTCATATTTACTTTAAGTCAGATTAAATATGGCTGTTCTGGGCTATTTAGCACATCTTTATAGTTTTCAAAGTATTTTTACATGGGACTACTGTAGAAATGGCATAACTCATTTGTTAATATTTTGTTTTAAAATTCATTTTTCAGCACATTCACCATATTTGAGTTTTTGTCATTGAAATAAAAAATTTGCTTGGTGGTATACATCATCAAAATGCCCACTGTAAGCTTGTCCATTCCATTATTTTTTGGAAACTTTCTCCCTGTCCCTTCCTGCATTTACAATGTGCACTTGTTAACTGCTTAGAAACAATTGAGGTGAATATGCAAGATGTCATCTATTATTTAGCCTCATTAAAAACTACAATGAATTAATACACGACCGTTCAAAAGTTTGGGGTTTTAAATATTAATTTCATCCAATTCGACTGATCAAAAGTGGCAGTCAGGACATTGATAATGATTTATATTGTAAATAAATGTTGTTCTTTTGAACTTTCTATTCATCAAAGAATGTATCAATATATCAGTGTATCACGGTTTCCACAAAAATATTAAGCAACCAGCACAACTGTTTTTAGTACTGATAATAATAAGTAATGTTTCTTGAACACCAAATCAGCATATTAGAATAATTTCAGAAGGATATCTGAAGACTGGAGTAATGATGCTGAAAATTCAGTTTGGCCATTACAGGAATAAATTACATTTGAAAAATATTTTAAAACAGTTGTTTTAAATTATAGCAATATTTTACAATGTTACTATTTGTACGGTATTGACCAAATAAAAAACAGCCTTAGTGAGCATAAGATGTCTTTCAAAAAAATATTAAGAAATCTATCAAAAAATGTAAAAAAATCTTACCGACCCCACACTTTTGAAAGGTAGTGTACATGTGCATGTCATAAAGTTGAAAGGGGGAAGACGAAAAACAGATGTGGTCTGAATGAGTTTCATGTGTACTTCAGTTTGAAGGACACGTCTTAAAGCCATACAGCCATAGGTGTATAATATGTACAGAGTTAGTAAGAAGAAAGTGGTACTGTATATCATGTATGAAAATAATTTCACTAGATGTACAAGCACAAAGTATAAGATGGTAAACTATATATTTTCTTGATTGTTACAGTATGTTTGTTGAATGATGAATAGTAAATATTATCTGTACAGAAATGACTGTGAGCTCTAAATCATTCCAACGTGTATTTTTCTTTCAAACAAACTCTGTTTACCAATATTGGACATTTGTCCTGTTCTGATCCCAGTAATGTTACTTATCCAGTTCATATATTTTGAGATGCGGGTGTAGATGCCATACTTTCCCTTTTTGGCGCACTCTTCACCCCAGCTGACGATGCCTGTGAGAAACCATGTGTTCTGATAGCGGGTGGCATGGGGTCCTCCGCTGTCTCCCTGGCAGGAATCCTTTTGTGCCGTACTGTAGCCGGCACAGAACATGAAGCGGGAGATGGCGTCAGTGCTGCTGCTTTTGCACTCTGTCCGGTCCACAAAGGGGAGCTCTACTTTCTGAAGTGTTTTGGATTCGATGCCCCCGAACAGTAGCTTTCCCCAGCCGCTCACCAGGGAGCTTTGCGCGTTCTTGAGCAGGTTCTCTGTGAAGTCTTTAGAGCCCAGGCAGATGGGCAGGACGTAGTCTGAGAATTTAACGGGAACCTTGAGCTTTAACAGGGCGATGTCATGATTGTAAAGACTGTGTTGAGAGTTGTAACATGGATGGATATGGTACTCCGCTATGCTGTGGTCACTCTCTTTTCCCTCCTTCTTTGAGATGTCATGTTCCCCTAAAGAAATATACCAAATCATTTACAATATGCATGACATCACATCACATTTGCCCTGAAAGACAATACTGTTGATTGTTAAGAGTCTCTTAAATTAAATAAATATTTATGTATTGTTTTATATATATATACAGTGGATAGCATAAGTGAACACACCCATGCTAAAGTTGACTAAAAAGAGGAATAAAAAAGCAGCTTTTGGAAATTGATCTTAATGCCTTAATTTAAAAAATGAGGATGGCATGGTGTTATTTCAGTTAGGCTAATAGCTGGTATGATTTGCATTGAGAGATGATCTTATGGAAAGTGCCCCATGTCAATCTCCAAGTATGGTGAAGGGTATGTGACGATGTGGGTCTATTTTAATTCCAAAGGCCAAGGGAACTTTATCAGGATGCATATTATCCTGGATCCATGTAATAACTGGCCTTTAAAAATAAAAATCTGCCTGCCTCTATGGGAATTTAACATTGGGGTGTCCTGACTTATGCAACCTGTATTTTAAGGAGGAACATTTATTTATTTACGATACATTATTCATTCACAAAGAAAATTGGTGTCCTTAAAGGTTGGATTTTTCCTCATTTTTTAAATGAAGGCATTAAGATCAATTTCTAAAAGATGATTTTTTATTCCTCTTTTTAGTCAACTTTAGCATGGGTGTGTTCACTTATGCTAGGCACTGTATATATATATATATATATGTGAAATAAAACAATAATAAATTTAATAATAATAAATGGTTTAATAAAACAAATAATATATAAACAGATAACATAGTGGTAGTAGTAGTGGTAGTAAAAACAACAATGATTTTCTTGCTTTATATGTACAACTGCATATTAAAAATGTTTCTTTTTTTCTGTAACCAAATAGCAATAACAACTATGTGACAGTGTAGTTCTCTCACCCACTCTGATGAAGAAAGATCCCACCTTTCCTTCAACACAGTGGGCAGCTGTAATGATCCATTCTTCACTGAGAAGAGAGCCTCCACAAAATACATTCTTATTCACATTTGCCATAAAAACCACCTGCCAGAGAAAAAGACAGATTGATATTACATTTTTTTTTATTATTTCCTCCATGTAAGGTTCTCTTATGTGGATTTTTCGACACAAACCAATGATTATGCCAGCCCTGCTTCATAAGACGAGGAACAAAATCATGAATGTTTTATTTACACACACACACAATTAATCTCTTCACTACCTGCCAGGGAATCTCCCCTGGTGTTGCCTCATTGCCTCCTACAATGCGATGTTCATTGTTTGTTGCATTTTTGATAGTTGGTTGAGTGGGAAAGAAAGCCCTGGAGGAGCTGTTGTCCAGTGTAGGTTGAAGTGTGAAAGTGCTGTTCACTTCAGGGGCATCTGTAGGACTGGACTCTGTCATATTGTGTTCGGTTGTATTGACGTGATTGATGGGTTGATTTTGATTTCCATTCTCAGCACTGATAAGGGATCTTGAGTTAAGAGTTTCAGCAATAATCTTACCGAGACGTCCACATGGGTATTGCCCTATAAAGATGCAAGTAGATGGATCAAGAGGAAGATCTAATCAACAACTCAACCCAAACGTCTGCTAAAACATGCAATCAAATTCCTTGAATGTAAATGGTATTCAAAAATACACTACTGCAGATGAAAGGTCATACTGCACAATATAAGAAAAGCTTTGAGCTAGAAATACAGTATGTGTCCCAGTGACAATACAGTGGCTTAATGCAGATAAATGGCATGTAATAAATGGGAATAGATTCCAGTACCTGTAGGTTCACATGTCCTGCTGTCCAGAGCCAATCTGTAACCCTCGGCACAGTCACACACTGCTCCATAGATTTTATCCACAGTGCAGAAGTGCATGCAGCCTCCATTATTTACATTACACTGTTTTGCCATCTCTGCACCAGACCAACCCATGAAACACAACATAAGGTTTAGCAGAGGAAGACCTTAAGATTAACTAAAGCAGGTTAAAAATTTCTATTAACGAGATAAAAATGTGTATATTTATATACATTTTATGATGCTTTCTTTTATAAATATCTGTGTGTGTGTGTGAGTGTATATATATATATTCACTTTGTTTTTTAATATATAAAATATATATATATACTTTATATGTATATATACAGTATATTGTATGTATTCATATATATATATACAGTATATTGTATGTATTCATATATATATATATATATATATATATATATATATATATATATATATATATTAAAAAACATATCTAATTTTATTCATGTTATGTTTTTTAATATATATTAAAAACATACAGTATATATATATTTATATATATCAAAATAAACACTATAACTAAAACTATAAAATAAGACAACATATTTTGGCATATTTGTTATGTTGTCTGAACTAGAAGATATAATGTCAAATCTTATGGTTTATAAGCTCATAATTCACATATAAGCTTACCTAACTCACAGTTCTTCCCACTAAAGCGTGCTGGACACCAGCAAGTGTATGTACTCATACCATCCTCACATTTCCCACCATTCTGACAGGGATTCGACTGACACTGGTCTCCATCTGAAAGAGGAGAGGCCATGATCATTATATTATCAATACATTCTGTTATGTTAATGTAATATAAAATTAACACACACTATGGACAAAATAAAGGATAGAAAGATTCAAAAAAGTTTTACATAGCACATACATCAACATTCGTACTCACCCATATAATTCCTCCAGAATTTCATCTGAAACAAAGTTTGGAAAGGTTTAAACTCATAAAGAGAGAGTCCTAAAAACGTTTTTAGGAGGTAAATGTGTTAATGCTACTCACGGTTTGCTCCTGGTCTTCAAAGACCTCTCTGACCTCCTCCAGATCGCAGCGCTCTTCAAAACATTCCCTTTCCAAGTTAGCCTTCATAATAACCTCCTCCCATCCTGCGTTAAAGCGTTTTTGTCTCTTCAGAAGAGAACCCGCCAGCTCCCTCGGCAGAAACACTGAAGCTACATACACAACAGAGACACACTGAGAAATCACTAACGCCAAGGTCTGTTTCTAGGGCACAGATGAAGTAGTCTACAAGCACCGAAGATTTGGCAAGAGAATATTGTTTTACTTTGAAAGGCTTGTTATGCTGAATTTGAACAGCTATTGAAGTCTGAGGCAAAGACTTCATTTCAGCTCCACCATGATAGGAATGATTTTGCAATTGATTTTTGGTTTCCTTTATGTTTTCTCATTACACAAAACATCTTCTGTTGTTAACCAGTTTCTCTCTTTACTAGCTCTAAATGGTTATAACACAAGGTTTTTTACATTTCAAAAGACTACAAGTTACATACAAATGCATTGACCATTAAAACATATTTTTTGACACTATATTACAATAACCAGCTCAAACTGAGAATTTTGACAATTTGGCGTTTCATTTAAAAAAAAATCACACACACACACATAATGTATATGTATATATACACACACATATATATATATACGTATACATATATATGATTTCCAGGAACAAACATAAACAAGATTATAATAATGTTAACATACCTTCAGACATTAGCCATGTTTCAAGCAGTAAAGTGCATATCAAAATAATGTGATAAATCTTCACCATTTTCTTTTTGATGATTTCCCTTCTGGCAGAAATCTTTTTTTCAGCAGTCAAAATACTTGATCTGTTCCAAAGTTCAGGACATATCTGTTTGCACTTCATGCAAACAGATATCTCAACCGGTGGGTGTTTTTTTTTCAGTCTGCACCTGCAGTGTTTGTGGGTCATTTCCCCTGCATTTTACCATATAAGCAGTTTGTAGTGTCATGAGAAAGCATCCCAGTGTTTGAATAATGCATCTTGTCACACTTCAGACTTAATAACATAAAGAGTAGGAAACATAATATGTGGATTATATCCATATATATATATACACCCCCCCCCCCCCCCCCCATTCAAAGAACTCGGTTCAGACTTGGGACCCAGCAAATATTGACAAGACTTGGCTGACTAATACTGGCCTCATAACTGATGTCCATAGCTGCTATTAAGAAACAACAAACACCGACACTGCTAAGAGTTGAGATGTGCTATTTTGGCAAACAACTATATCTTCTATGACATAAATTCTTTAGTCGAAAAAAATATACAGTCTATATAGCCTGTTTGTTTTCTTTGCAACGTGTTCTCATTTAGTGATTTATGGTGAATAACAAGCCAAACTAAATTTCCCAACAGAAACTAGGCCTACATGAATTTTTGTAAGACAGTATCTTGTGCTAAACATATAGGCCTAAGAAACCGGACAGACCTAGTTTAAAAGTTTTAAATATTTATAGTGCTCATATCCCACAATCCAACTTAAAAAAAAAAAAAAAGAGACTTGCCTCATCTTTTTTATGTAACAGGATTTGTGACTTCTCTCTAGCAGTCAAACAGGAAGTTTAAACTACATAATTAATGCTGCTCTTGGATGGGTGAATGAAATGGGAATTAAGGCTTTCTGGTGGTCAACTAGTCAACTTTTTCTTTGGCATTTTAATATATAATTATAGTTATTGTTATTCAATAGCCTATGTAAATATTTATCTCACTCAAACAATATTTTCGCACCCTAGTTAGACTACCTTTTCAGGCGAACTCGATTTCTCAGCAGAAAACGATTTAGAAAATTAAACACGATACTGAAAATCCAGTGGGCAACTAAATAATTAGTTATTTATTTAGAAAATTAATGAATGAAATTGATTAGTATAGCCTACTTGGTAATGTATCCACAATAATTCGTATATTTACGCTTAACAACTAGGGCCTACTTTTTGCCAAATTAAGCAAGTATAGCGTAAATGATTGCGAGCTAACGATAGGCCGTAGGCTAGTACGTTACCTGTTGTACTAGGCATTTTCGTTTGTTTGTTTATTAAAACATAGTATAACATATTTTCATTTCATGAACCGACCTGTAGCAGCTCTTTCAGAGTTCAGCTAATGAATGGTCTTGCGTAAATCTACATAATGTTTGTAAACTAGAGAGCATTCTGACTCTTCTGACTGAAGGGCGACGTCACGCGTCACGTGGTGAAGTTTGGGACTGGGCTTTACAACACGACCTCAATAGTTGCGTAGCGAGGGTGATACACCGCCATGTGGTCTGATTGATGTGTCAAAGCACATCATGAGCGCACGAATTGTAATCTTGCAGACTGCAAACTGAACGACTCTAAAACAGTGTGGGAAGTGGCCTTTCACGTCTTAATTTTATCTGAAGACTGTTGTGACAGTTTTTCACGCCTTGCTTTGCTGCCTTGTCTTTTGTCATAAGGAACAAAGCGTAATGCACACCTGCCAGAGAAAATAATAACGACCAGCAAACGGTAAGGATTCAGCAACATTACAATGCACTGACTAAATTATTCATTAAATAGGCTTACATTAAATTAATGTAATTATCTGACGAGTGTGATTGTAAAAACATACAGAATTGATTTATTCTGGATACCGTGTAGTATTCTTGGATTTAAAATAAATGAAAAACATAATTAAAAAGATATACTACAATGGGAAATCGTTATGAACTGAGCTCTGGTTCCTTTAAGGAGGGGTTGGCCATTGTTTAATAGAAGAGCCAGTTTTAAATGATCGGACCGATTTGGTATCATCTGGAATTCTTCATCAAAACTGGGATCTATGAGCGGGAAAGCATTACTAAAGACGAAAGAAGATAAGGATGCAAACAAGGGTAAGACATCGCGTTATTTTACTTAAACCCTTCTCCTCTCCATGTATTGACATAAATTTGGTTGTTTATAACTACGCGGAAAAGGCGCACGTTGGAAGCCATTGATAGTTCTGGTTATGCAGACGGTTACAATTAATGGGCCGCTGTCAAGCACTGAAAATGTATTGCACTGAAAATCATTAAAAATGTATTCCCTACATCTACAAAGAGAGTAACTTAACATTAAATTATAAAAAATATGCGAGCGTTTAAGCTCAAAGATACGCATAACCAACAAGTGTGATATTTATTTTGCGATCATATTTGCGGTGATGCGGTCACTTTAAATCTACTTTAACAGCTGAGTGCGCGCGCTTCACGAGAAGCAAAAATAGCTTTCCAGTCTTCTCACGGTTTGCTTCAAAACAACTAACGCTTTTATTAAAAAGGGTTCTTTTGATAAAACCTGTGGATAGTAAGAAAACAATTATATGTGTATTTATTTATTTTTCTTGAGCGTGATATAGCCTACTATCTGCGCTTCAGTTCACGGATGTAGGCTGGGTACCTATTGCCATGGAGACAAAGAGGCGCAGAGGCTGCTTCATAAAAAATACATAACATGCTGTATAAAGCAGATGTATTCTGTTTTTAGTGTCTACAGTGGTTCTTTCACTGGACATAAATTGCATAACATTTTATATAAGGTCAACAAGCTTTAAAGTGCATGCCTGATTTTTAGCCTAAATATATGTGTTGTGTGGTTGGGTCATGAGTAATAAAGCTTCACAAACCCGAGAGGGAGCTGTAAATGCCAGTGCTGAGGATTATGTTTGAATAAATTGTTACAGGAAAAACTCATTAAAGTTTATTACGTCATGGAAAAGCGTGGAACGATCAAACACATCTACACTGAGGCCATGCTAAACGAGGGGTCATTAAAAAGACACAGCTTTTAATTACATTTAATAGACCTTTGGGGATTCAGCCTAAATGAGAGATTAATCTTGTGTTGAGTTTTAATTGAACACACCGTTCATTTAGAACACCTTCATTAATTCTGGTCACTTTATGTAACCACTTGCGTCCATGTTTTTAGTTTTACTTCAAAGATACATTTTAACATTTTCCAATAACGTTCCATTTATGAGCATTAGTTAGAAAAATACTTACAATACTATACTACACCAGTTTCACAGACAAGGTTTAAGCTAGTCCCAGACTAAAATGCATGTTTGAGCTGTTTTAACTGAAAGCAACTTGCACTGACATATCTTAAAATATGTCAGTGTAATTGTTATTCTCAAGATGCACACCAGTAATGTTTTTTTTCTAAGGCATGTTTATAAAAGCTACTTAAATGTCCTTATTGAACTAAGGACTAATCCTGGCTTAATCTAAGCCCTGTCTGTGAAACCAGGCCCTAAAGCATTTATTAATCTAACTTAATGTTAATTTGATAATTTACTAATATTACGAAAATCAAAAGTTGTATTCATTAATGTTATTATTATTTTATTATTATTATTATTATTAATGGACCTAATCATATATTAACAAACAATAAACAGTTGTACAATTCATTAACTAATGTTAACCAAGCGTTACCGATACATTATGATGTGTTAAAACAAACAACATTGATTTTGTATATTGATGCCTCAGTGATTTACACTTTGTAACCTCATAAAAGTGTCAGTGACAAGAATTCATCAGATGTGATCTATTTATAAATGCTCCACCCCAGATGTGTAAACAAATAATAAAAAAACATAACATATTTTTCTAAAAATACAGGTAGGCTATATAGAAAATACATTATGTTAGACCGTTTGAAAAATATGTATTTTTTTCCCCCTTTGTTTTTGCAGTTGGTATCATTGCAAACTAGGCTACATGTCAAATTTGTAAGTGTATGTGTAATTGCATGAATACATTTGACAAATATTTTAGATATTCTATTATGTGATGTGTTCAGCTTAGTAACTAATTCGTTTATATATTTGTCATTACTGAAAACACAACAGTTTAAGTTAATAGTTTAAGAAATAGTGAAGAAGATACTACGGTGTGTTTATCACTAAATCCAAGGCTTTACCACCAGATGTCAGTATCATCTTTCCAAACTTATTTGGTCTCTTTCGGCCTCCCTCTGTGTGCGTGTACATGCACTGTTGCATGCGTCAGTATAGTGTAAATATGATTTCTATACTTTGTCCTACCAGAATTTTTTCTAATACTTGTTGTTCTGTCACTATGTTGAAGTATACACAGTTCAAGATGGCAAAGAGTACATTCTGTTGCGGGCGGAGTCAACTCAGTCTCTTGCAGTAGATCAGAAAGAAAACTCACCCTTTCATAATAAATGTCAGGAGCTCTTTTGCTGTCCATTCTGGAAACTCTTCGTTCTAAAGAAAAAAGAAAACGATGAAGGTTTGTCGAAATGAGAGGTTATGTTCTGCCTGCCTAGCACCTTCAATGTTAATTTCACGAAAGATAACCACAGACTAGCCTTAACATTGTTTTTATTATCAACCCCCCCCCCCCCCCCCCCCCGCCTCCCCCAAAATGCGTTGTAAACGTTTAACATCCCAACTCATGCTATTATTTCAGTGCATGATGTACCATTGCTGTTATGAATTTGAATGAACTGTTTTATGTTCTTTCGGTTGGACTTTCTGTCTCCGAATAGTAAGGGAATGTTTTCACGTCTAGGCCCACACAAGTTCTTGTTACTCCTGCATGTATACACTAACTGTATTTCAGACCCAGGTCTGATTTATTGTGCACTTCAGGAACGCTTGGATGTGATAATGAGCCCAATGTTCTCTCTCAGCCCATTTCACATGTTTTAGCGCCATCTTGTGGTTCACTTTAAGATCAGCTTCATCGGGGTGGGGTTGTTTTCGCCTTCTCATCTGAAATGTGGCTGAAAACATAAGCACATTCAACTAACCCAAAGAGATTTTTATGACTTTGAGCCATACAAAGACTACAACTTTGTTTTCTCATCATAACAAGATCTGCTTAAGTTCTATAAACTATGAGGTTACTAATAGCCCTAATAAATTAGATTGAGACTTTATGGTTAGATGTTATTGCCAGGCTAATTCAATTCAGTTCCTAGATACAGAAACAACTGCAGTATATATGTTAATAGCAGCACAGAAAATATAGAATGTAGAAAAAAAATGCTCCAGCTCAGGGTCCCTTAACTGTAAAGACATCAAGAATAGATAGAAGTCACTATCACCAGAGATTTGATGTGCATGAGTAAAGACATAATAGGATTACATAAAACACTTGTGTATGACAGTGACTTTGATATGATCTTAAACTCACATTATATTAGTTGCATTAGACGAGCAGGAAAATATGCTTGGTTGTGTCACATGTTGGCCCAACACACAACAGGAAGGAAGGCCAGACTAATTCAATTCCCCTTGTTTAAGAAAAAAATCCTGTTTCCTCATTACCCTGATATCTCATTAGTCTCTCTCTCTCTCTCTCTCTCTCTCTCTCTCTCTCTCTCTCTCTCTCTCTGTTATTTCATGTTTTATGACGCTGCCTTGGAATCAATAATACTGCAATCTATTATTGACTATAAGATGAATATATAGAGCATATACATTTAAGTGAGTCCTCAGTGAGTCCTTTGTGATAAGGATTTATTCACAAAGGTTTGAGAGTGTTTGCTCGCTCTCCCCTCTTCTCTCCTCCTCTTCTTGCTGTGAATGACCCTGAAGAGAATATTAGAGTTGGCATTATCTCCAGTGCATCTGATGAATCATTGATAAGGCGCCCTAAACACATAGTGGTCTGTCAATAATAGGCGATAATGATCTGCTATGATCGCCGGGCTGTGCTCTTTTAATGGACAGAATACTCATGAGAATTAGTTGAAAGTTCGCAACGCCCTTTTTCTTGCTTTGAACACTGTGAAGAAGTGCGAAAGAATAAAAGTCATCTCTGGATGCCTCTGAGAGTAGCATGGCGTTTCCCTTGAGAAGATCCGTATCAGGTACACTTTTAGATATCTGAAGATAGCCAGGGGGCTTTCTTTAAAAGGAGTTTGACAAATGAATGAGATACGCATGGTATGTTTGAGTGGTTGAATGGGTTTATTTGTTTGGCGTGGGTCTTTAGTGCTGTCCGTGGTGCTGAAATTCACCAGTTCAACTGAACTTCAGCTTAAGTGGCTCGGAAGAGTTTTCAAGTTGTTTCATCAAAGGAGGATTGCTGTTTTAAAAAACAAACCGCTTTGAAAACGCTCTGGAAAATAATTTATTTTTCTGCTGTTCTTCAATGTAGTTGGCACCATCCATCCTTATACACTGTAAAGATGTTTTGTTAGGTCATTTAAAAATGTGTTTGATGTGGTAACATCATCTTCAGTGAAAAGTATTATATAACCTATTATTTAACTTTACCATACAGTAAGAGTATTGTATGTAATATTATATATATGTGTAAGATAATTCATGTAAAATTGCTGAAGATTTTTTGATATTTTATAAGTACAAAGTATGAATTTCCTTTAGTTAAATTTATATTTTAAAATAAAAACATGCATTTAGTTATATATTAGTGAAATTGTATTTTATGAATAAAAATAATCACCTTTAATTAATGAGGAAAGATGCGTTCCCAGAATTCCCTGTTCGAACAATCTTTTGTTTATTATTAAAAAAAAATTTTTACTGCATTATTTTAGTGACTGCAGAGGCCAATTTTTATTAATTTGAAGTCGTTATGCGGCCTTGTCAGTGTATTTTGCAGTAACAAACATATCTGAATACCAAAAATGAGTTGGTAAATTAACATTATAAATGAGATACGAAATGTAACTTTTGTAATGCTTCATTGAAATAATTGTATTTTACGGTAAAGTTCTAGCAACCACAGTTTTTTTTTTAAAGTTTCCAAAAGTGGGTTTTCGCAGCAATGCCATAAAAGAACCATTTTTGGTTCCCCAAATTAAACTTTCAGTGAGCAGTTCTTAAAAGAACAATTATTTTTCTGACTGTAAAGAACATTTTAATAATCTAAAGAACTTTTTTTCCCTGTAAAGAACCTTTTTTTTTTTTTGCAATGGAAAGGTACCAACGCTGTTTAAGGTACTTTATGAGACCATCAGTGCCAATAAATAACCTTTATTTTTAAGAGTGTATAATTTTACAGAACAAAACTAAACATGGTATAAATTAAAAAAAAAAAAAAAACTATTAATGAGGATTATATGTGGCACAAAGGCCACTCCTCATTTCAGGAGGCTCTAATGTTGCCTGTTTATACACGGCTGCTTGTTGAAGACCACAGTCACGTCTCTGGGGCCGTGCTGAAGCCGTGCTGCTGCAGGAGAACGAGCTGCTGTTGCTGCTGCAATACAACCCACTGTCGAAAAGAGAGCAGTCTGAAATCTCTGCAATAGTGGATGTGGACATTTTTCTTTCATGGATCATATTGCTGACACCAGAGTTCAGAAGCCGTTTCCTACGCCTTTGAATTTCCATATTTTGGCCGGTCTTTGGGGAACGGGGACGGGGAATCAGTTGAGTACCTATGCAGATCTCCACTGCTGAAAACGAGCGCATCTGCAGGGGAAGACGATTAATCTACTCAACTTCAATTAAAGGCTGCATTATTGAAAGGCGGGGACCTCTTGCTCACAATTTTCCAGCACAATCCCCCACCCACCTCCTCGTTCTCTCATAAAGACACTATTTAATTATTTCCTCAGACGCGGTGTGTTAACAGGTGCCCATTTTTCTGAATCAGCGCATGGCTTAGTAACGCTTTGGATCATGGCACAATGGCACGCGTTTCTCTCTCAAACAAACGCGCAACAAAAAGGCAACATTTTCTAGAAGACAGCTTTTTTCCCCGGAGAGAAAAAGAGGAGCTGTTGTCCGGGATCTGCTGCACCATGGCAGGGCACAACAGCCGACGCTGAATGAAGCGACTGTAAATGCTTCAAACCAAGTGATTTGTCAATGATAATAAAAAATGCTCTTTCTATTGAAATTACCATTACGCAGTCCGTCATGGAGTATTGATTTTTCTTCATCAGTGACAATGTTCTGAGCATACAGGACTTCAATATACACAACATATGGTCATTTTTAATCTGGGACGCGTCGCTACAACAAAACGCCAAACTGGCTACAGCCGCAGCGATCGCCAGCTCCCTCATTCGGCAGAAGAGGCAAGCGAGGGAGCGGGAGAAAGCCAATGCCAACCGATGCGCCAGCAGCCCCAACAAGAGCATCGGGAACTGCGAAAAGCCCAGCAGGCTCAACTTATTCTCACGCGTCAAACTCTTCGGCTCAAAGAAACGCAAGAGAAGACGGCCAGGTCTGATGTTATGTGTGTTCTTTTTATCAGATTTACCCAGATAGCCATGTCCATCAATCATCGTCATCATCCTCATCATAGTTAATACACTGCTCTATCTTTAACTCCTTAACTGTACTAAGATCCGCTGCGAAGAGTAACAAGACAAGGATTTCACAGTCCACTGCTTTTGAGCACTGGCTTCTCTCTGAGCTAGCTGATGTTGCAATATCACCAGGGCACACTGCTCCTCACTTGTTCTACACTATATCATGCAGTCTGAATCAGAGATTGGGCTCAACAGAGATCTGTGGCACTCTTTGGGTTATGCTGACTTTCAATTGATGGATTGCTATTGCTGATGTTAAACATTTGTTGTTAATATGCTGTTGATATGATCACTGGCTGGACTTTTAATATGTTCAGTGTTTTATACTTTTTATTCAGCAATAAATAATAAATGATCTAGTTTATGAATTAATATAGTGGGTTTTTGGTGGTAGGTTGGGGTTTTTGTTGGGTCACAGAAAATGTGCTTCATGAGATAACATGCAAATTAACTAAAAATAAACCTTTTATTTTTATTTGAAAAATGAAATACTCTGTTGAGATATTAATGCTTAAAGCATTGAAAAAACAACCACTTACAGAGAAATCAGTACAAAACTAAATTAGAAATGCAATTTATGGTTAATAATAGTAACATAAATAACAGAAACAAATAAATAACAGAAACAAATACATAGTAGGAAAAAACAGTAATATGACTGAACTTACTTGACTACTATTGGTTTAAGTGTCAGATCAATTAGAAATACCAGGTAACTGATTAGGTGGGGAAATGGGAATTACTATAATTAATTGTCTAGAAAATTGTTTGTGACTAAAATTAATTATTTTAACAGCATCATCAAATATCAATAGCACAGAATCAGTAAACATTAATGTGATTTGTGCTCTCTTTGTTTTTTTTTGTTGCATTTCCTCTTGTATACAATGAGGAAATAAAGTTTTGTAACTCATAGATTTGCTAGAATCAGAATATTACAGAAATGCATGTTATATAAGCCATAGTTATCTATCACCTAAACACTGAGGCATGCTTGGCAAATCCCTGGGTCCTGTTGGCACCAGCACCCACTACGTTTTCACAATTCACATTTTATGGTTTTCCAACAGTCATTTCTTGGCTTTCACAAGCTGTGCCTTTGTGCTGGATGTTCTTCTTCTTCTTCTCATATAATGTGCTGTTGCATGTCCTCCCTTTCCCCCTCCTCCTAATATGTGTTGTGTCAATTTTACAGAGCCTCAGCTCAAGGGGATAGTCACCAAGCTCTACAGTCGACAAGGCTTTCATTTACAACTCCAAGCTGATGGGACTATCAATGGTACAAAGGAGGAAGATAATAGCTATGGTCTGTTCACTACACGAAACATGTTTAAACACGACCATGCCTACACGCTTCTTTCCCATGGGTTCAATTCTGTTTTGTTGTACTGTAACTTCACAGCTATTTTCAACCTCATCCCTGTTGGGCTGCGGGTGGTGGCTATACAGGGCGTTCAGACCAAGCTCTACCTGGCCATGAACAACGAAGGCTACCTGTACACCTCTGTAAGTATGATGATCTCTTCATACTGCATCTTTGTGAGTCCCTCCTACACATTGTGGGCTCTTCTGAGTTCAGGGCAGTTGTAAACATCCCACATTCCTTCTCTGCCACTCTCATTGCAGTTAAATCTATGTCTTCGACAGCATCATGGATGCCTGAGGATCTGAGCTGTTAACTTAAAGGTTGCAGGTTGGATTCCAGACAGCGGGCGATCGATAGACTGAAGAGATAATGAGATCCAACTCCTGCCCAAACACCATCTGCCTCTCTTATTTATCGCAGCACTGTATCGTCGTGATCATATTCAAAGAAGAGATGATGGCATATTTAGACATTCTTGTTAGCACCTCGCATCCACACAATGATAGTTCACACTTCGTATAATTGCTTTGTATTTAGACTATGAATACAACCCTCTTGGGAGATGATGTATCATCATACCCAAGGTTTTCTGCCCGATATCTACTCCGCAGTTTTTAAATATGGAGAAATCACTATAATGCTCTAATGGATATTCTGTTTTGCGAGTGCCTCCCTCGCCTCTTTCCTTTGATTAAATGTGCTGTGGCGACATGAATAATTTAGTGCCGTGCCAATAAGTGCTTCTGTCAATTCAAAATGGACATTTTGAGCAACATTGCTGGCATTAAAATGCTAAAGATTTGCAGTGGTCAGGTCTGTGCTTTCATAATGCAGGAACAGTTTACTCTGTACCTTTGCATTTCAACTGTGTGTGGGTTCACGTCTGACTGCCCACAGGAATAACTCAAACACCTATGGTCGTGCCGGTATACACGTATCTCCTTGTTGATTTTGACTAGTTGTTTTCCTCAGGATGAATGTATTGATCTGCAGGAATGAGTCAAATTGTTTCAGGCCTCAGGAGTTTAATGGTAATCAATGAACCACAAACTGGACGGGGCGACGTGCTACCATGTTTAGACCACTTATTACAGTTCCAATCAGAGGAATTTACCTCCTGGTTTAAAGACAAATCATGATGAGGTGTTGTGTGGATATTGATGGAGGCTGGTCTGGACCATCTTCAGCTCAAATTTGTCTGCTCTCGCTTTCTTTATCTCGCTCGCACACACATTTTCCCCCCTCTCTCTTATGCAAATACTCCTCCACAAACATGTTACAATAATTCTCTCTGTCTCTTATATCTCTGTTGTCTTCTCTGCCTGTTTCACTCTCACAGGAGCACTTCACGCCAGAGTGCAAATTCAAAGAGTCAGTGTTTGAGAACTATTACGTGACCTACTCATCAATGATCTATCGGCAGCAGCAGTCGGGCCGAGGCTGGTACCTGGGTCTCAACAAAGAGGGTCAAGTCATGAAGGGCAACCATGTAAAGAAGACCAAGCCGGCTGCACACTTCATCCCCAAACCTCTCAAAGGTTAGTTTAAGTGTCTCCTGCACCGATTGCCAGGCTGATAGCTTTCTAAAAATATCTTCTTTAGATATATTGGCTGATTGTAGCACAAGCATTCAAGTAGATTGTTGGCTTTCAGGTCGTATCTGCAGTTGTTTGGTGTTATTGCTTTATGAAAAGATGAAAATGCATATCTTTTGGAAGCACATGTTTGTATTGTACAAAGTTATATGGCATAACCTTGGTGTGTAGAAGGGATGTCTGTGCTATTAAACTGGTTAAACCAGTATAAGCGCTGTAAACATGTTGACAGTTTAACAAACTTTATCTAAATTACTCAGCAAATTCTGTTTAGGTTCTATCAGACATTTTATCGGACGCTGACTTAAAGTTAATCTTTAAAAACATTATGGGCTAGTTTCACAGACAGGGCTTAGCCTTAGACTAAGCCAGGATTAGGGCCTTAGTTCAATTAGGACATTTAAGTAGTTTTTATAAATGTGCCTTAGAAAAAAAAAACATTACTGGTGAGCATCTTTAGACAAAACAATGGCACTGACATATTTTAATATATGTGCAAGTTGCTTTCAGTTAAAACAGCTCAAACAGTTTAGTCTGGGACTAAATTTTAGTCTGGGACTAGGCTTAAACTTTGATTTAGATAATCTTAATCTTACAGTACATAATATTGTGTAATCTTTTTGACTGAACATTGCAATGTTGTGATCCCTAAATACTAGGTAGGTTTTAGTTTTTAATGTTTTATTCTCTTAGACAAAATACAATAAATTGTTAATATTAACTATTTATTGGTTATTGGGCAAAATAAGAAAATAATTACTGCATTAACTAAAATCTTAATATCAATCCCCAATTCTTAAAACATTGCTCTCCTATTGAGCTAAAAGAGTAAACAGACCATAAAAGAAGGCATAGTTAAGTATAGGCACACCTTATTTTACCCGTTGATGAAATTGTTTTTCCTCCCTAAATAAAAGTGGTGCCTTTCTTTCTCAGAACTGGCTAAATCTGAGGGGAAATCAAAACCTGCAGCTGCTTGTGCACAGTCATAAGTGAAGCTAAGATGACTAGACATTAGTCTGCTTGAAATGAGCACGGGTGCTCCATGCAATTGGATTTAAAACAAAGTTATGTTATATTGGAACAATGTGCAGAGCAAAATTATTATTTTACTGCAATCAGGTGTTTTTGTGCTGAATAGGGTACTTATCTGGAACTTGTCAAATGATGATTTTCCGTTCCGACTAACAGACCGGAAGTCATTCATTTGTAATTGAGAGTATAATATGGGAGCTGAGTGGGATTCCGATCATATATGGGTCTGTGGAATTTTCAGTTCCGTTTTGATCTTGTTGAAATATTTGAACTTTTGCGGCTAGACCGTATGTGCCCGCCCAATCAGTATTCTAATTCTAATCAAAACTATGAGCACAAATGAGAATTACCAATATTTCTCCACTAAAACATATTTATTTTAAATGAGCGGTTATGAATAATGTGTATGAATAATTATGTCAGAAATAATTATTTCATAATCATTAAATAATTATTTACATTGCTAGAAAATCTACTGTTTTTCTTTCAAACATATTGACGGTCAGTTGTTTTGTGTGGATATATTATTTCATTCAATCATTTTACCATGGTGAATAAGTGGAGGACGACTACTTCACAGTCAGTTTGAAAGTTTCCGTGTGACTGCCAAAAATGTGACAAACTTATGCAAATATCAGAAATGGGGTAGGAAATACTAGCGTGGAACATACAGACTGCAAACAATAGTGAATCAGCTGTTTTTATATTCTTTATTATATAAAGAGGTATACAGGTCCTTCTCAAAAAATTAGCATATTGTGATAAAGTTCATTATTTTCCATAATGTAATGATAAAAATTAAACTTTCATATATTTTAGATTCATTGCACACCAACTGAAATATTTCAGGTCTTTTATTGTTTTAATACTGATGATTTTGGCATACAGCTCATGAAAACTCAAAATTCCTATCTCAAAAAATTAGCATATCATGAACAGGTTCTCTAAACGAGCTATTAACCTAATCATCTGAATCAACTAATTAACTCTAAACACCTGCAAAAGATTCCTGTGGCTTTTAAAAACTCCCAGCCTGTTTCATTATTCAAAACCGCAATCATGGGTAAGACTGCCGACCTGACTGCTGTCCAGAAGGCCATCATTGACACCCTCAAGCAAGAGGGTAAGACACAAAGAAATTGCGGCGTGGCATGGAGGCAATCAGCCTGTGGCACTGCTGAGGTGTTATGGAGGCCCAGGATGCTTCGATAGCGGCCTTAAGCTCATCCAGAGTGTTGGGTCTTGCGTCTCTCAACTTTCTCTTCACAATATCCCAGAGATTCTCTATGGGGTTCAGGTCAGGAGAGTTGGCAGGCCAATTGAGCACAGTAATACCAGTGTCAGTAAACAATTTACCAGTGGTTTTGGCACTGTGAGCAGGTGCCAGGTCGTGCTGAAAAATGAAATATTCATCTCCATAAAGCTTTTCAGCAGATGGAAGCATGAAGTGCTCCAAAATCTCCTGATAGCTAGCTGCATTGACCCTGCCCTTGATAAAACACAGTGGACCAACACCAGCAGCTGACATGTCACCCCAGACCATCACTGACTGTGGATACTCCAGTGCTGCTTCTCTGTAGCCCAGGTCATGCGCTTCTGCCGCTGTTTCTGGTTCAAAAGTGGCTTGGCCTGGGGAATGCGGCACCTGTAGCCCATTTCCTGCACACGCCTGTGCACGGTGGCTCTGGATGTTTCTACTCCAGACTCAGTCCACTGCTTCCGCAGGTCCCCCATGGTCTGGAATCGGTCCTTCTCCACAATCTTCCTCAGGGTCCGGTCACCTCTTCTCGTTGTGCAGCGTTTTTTGCCACACTTTTTCCTTCCCACAGACTTCCCACTGAGGTGCCTTGATACAGCACTCTGGGAACAGCCTATTTGTTCAGAAATTTCTTTCTGTGTCTTACCCTCTTGCTTGAGGGTGTCAATGATGGCCTTCTGGACAGCAGTCAGGTCGGCAGTCTTACCCATGATTGCGGTTTTGAGTAATGAAACAGGCTGGGAGTTTTTAAAAGCCTCAGGAATCTTTTGCAGGTGTTTAGAGTTAATTAGTTGATTCAGATGATTAGGTTAATAGCTCGTTTAGAGAACCTTTTCATGATATGCTAATTTTTTGAGATAGGAATTTTGGGTTTTCATGAGCTGTATGCCAAAATCATCAGTATTAAAACAATAAAAGACCTGACATATTTCAGTTGGTGTGCAATGAATCTAAAATATATGAAAGTTTAATTTTTATCATTACATTATGGAAAATAATGAACTTTATCACAATATGCTAATTTTTTGAGAAGGACCTGTATATATACAGTATATATATGTGTGTGTGTGTGTGTGTGTGTGTGTGTGTGTGTGTGTGTGTGTGTGTGAAGTATGTTCCCACATTTTTTGTTCTTTGTTGTTTTTTATTTTATTATTGAAATATCTAAATATTTCTTCCTCAAATTCAAAAGAATTAGTAAAGGAACCCTTAAGGATTCAGAATCATTAGATTTCTTGTGATTCCCATGGGATCCCATACATCCCTAGTGCTGTGTAGACACTAATAGAAGGTATTGATTTACTAATAAAGAGACAAGCTTGCTAGAACCTGAACAAGAGATTAATGAGGCCTGTTACTTGTGTCTCCCCATTATAGTTGCTATGTACAGAGAGCCGTCGCTCCATGAACTGACTGAGTTCTCCCGCTCCGGAAGTGGTACTCCGACCAAGAGCCGCAGCGCCTCGGCCATGCTCAACGGTGGCAGGACTCTGAGCCAGAACGAGTCGACATAACCTGCTGCTGTACAGCTGCTGGACTCTACCATCAACTAAACAGCACAAACGCGTTTACAAGAGTGCGGTGAAACCCTTAGCGGGTCGCTAGCTAGTGTTTCCTGAAATCACTGTGATGAGAACTGAAGTGCAAACCTACATTGTACAATCTCCTGCAGGTCAACCTCCTGAGACAAACAAACCAAGCCATCTTACTGATGTAGGGGTCTCGTTTCCGTGTGTAGCATAAAGAGCTATGGTTCTCCCCCGTGGCGTTGTCGCAGAATCTTCTTGAACACCTACTTTTGTGTTTTGCTCCATTTCTTCTTAGGGATGCCAACTCCATAGTGCTGAGTCAACTACAATATGACAATAGCAGCTTGTGCGACCCATTTATCGGTATATAGAGGCAGAAATCCCAAAGGTTTTGGACATATGATACAAGTATTTCAGCTCAGCTTTTTTGAGGCAGCGGTTCATTGTTGTGTGCTTTTTAGACTCTCTTCTCTTTTTCTGTCTTATCAGCTCCACCACCCCACACCCCACACCCCTTGTTATTCTGCAAATTAAACAGATTTAGGGTTCGGTCTGTCTGCACACCAAAGATGTCATTAGTCTCTTTGTATTGAGGTAAGTCAGTCTGTGTAATTTCAGCTCCCTCAGACAGCTGGTTGAGAAAATCACTGGAGTGAATGTCATTTAGTTAGAGGAAATGTATTCAGGATAGATAAAGGCTACTCGCTGTGCGTCCCTGCTTTTTTGTCTGTTTATGTCTTCCTTTACTTCCCTTCTAATTTGGGAACACAACATCTTGGAGAAGTGTCAAATCAGAAAATGTTTAAATTATTGATTAACATCAACCCGGTAAGATTTCCGTTACGTAAAAACAGGGCAGGCTTTTTTCCACTCCTCTTTTTGCTAAACAAAAATTTAATGAAAACCAGGAAAGAGGAAGCTTCCATTGCTTCAACAGGGCTAAATCAGCATAAGGAAATATCTTGTGTATGAAACTTCATTCCTATAGTTATTCTTTCTAGTCTTCAGTGGTCAGGCAGCAGCCCCTGGTTATAATTTTGATCAAAATCCTCTTCTGTTATATGTATGTGTGTATGAAGCATATTTAATGCATGGGGGACAATGGACGCTGCATGTTGTGTAGCTATGTATATTAACTACAATATGGAACCATGTGCTCTAATGGATACTGGAGTAAAATACAAATGTATATAAGTGCATTTTATCCTGCTACTGCTACATTTATTATATGTTGTACATTTAAGAAGCTGCACTGAATAAAATGTTTTGTATGTTCAGAGCACTCATGATGTTTGATAATAATAATAATAATAATTTGTTACATTTATATAGCGCTTTACATGGGATGGGGGGGGGGTCTGATGCGAAGGCAGACATATTGTGCCAGAACGCCCAGCTTACACCTGCTTACTGGTGGAGAGGATTATGGTGTTAAGTGACTCTTCTTTAAAACAATATTAACAAAGTAAATATAAGAGTAACTGCATGTTGTATGTGACAACCCTACATAAGATCCTCAGAAATCTTTGAATGAAGCATATTCATACTGTAATGAAATATAAATATGCAAATATGCATTAAATATGTAATATAAAATAATTATAAAAAATACAAATTTAATTATAAAATAAATATATACAAATTATCTTGGAATACTAAACCTGCTATCTGTGTTTATGAATGTATGTATTAGTTAGGAACAAAAGAGGTATCTCTTTTATGGCAGATTGATGATAACCCCAAAAATCGTATAAATAATAAGAATACATATATACATATTTTTTTTTTCTCAATATTTTGCTTATACCTCGAATGTGACCAATATATCCCACTGCAGATTTGAATAATGTTAAAATGATCAAGGGTGACCTTAGTTTTAAACATATGGTACAAAAAGTGCAATTATTAGACACCTCTCTGAAATATTTGATTCTGATTGGCTAATCACTGCAGATCATAAAGACTGGCTGACTGTATATTATTGTTTGCATTTATAATTACAAAATTTAGTTAAAAGTATTTTGACATACTGAGCTGAAGTTAGCAGTAATATTAACTGAACGATATAATGACAACAGTAGCAAATAACAAAAAGTTGCTATAATCACATGATGAAATTGTAGTTATGTACCAGTTTGTCAGTGAAAATCACACCCTTTAAATATGCAGACTGTGACATTCAGAACTCCTCAGGAACGTACTCAATGTTCATTTTGGCACTGCGCAGCATAAATAGTCTGAATTTAAACCATAAGTCGTGAATAAACATCAGGTCAGCAAGCACAGTTTGATTTTTAAGTAGATAGTTCTACCTGTTTTTATATTCATGAATTCATATTGATGAAGTCACCATGAATGAAGAAATTGATTTTGTTGTGCGTTGCTTCACTGAAGTGGTGTAATGAAACCTTGATAATGTCTAATGCATAACCTATGAGGAGGCCATTGGAAAACCATCTACTGTTGTTTAATGTACTGTAAATGGCCATCCAATTCAACTCTATTTAACTCAAATAATATGATCAAACCATTAAATAATGTATATAGGGACATTGTAATGGAAAAGCATTGAAAATAAAGAAGGCAAGTTGGCCTTGCTTGATTGTGTCATCGAGATGTTTAAAACGCAATCGAGCATTTGAGACAGACCAATAGTTTAAAGCAGCAGAGGAAAATGAAATGACAGAAAATAGCTTTAACTTTAATTGTTTTTGGCTGTCAAATACTAAAGGGAAAAAAAACATCAAAAGAAATGTGATTCATTGACTCCAAAATATAGGAAAACTCATACACTCATTCTAGCACACAGGGCGGTCACTTCAAGAATACATAATGTGCCTCAATAAGCTCCTTGGGCGAATCTGGGATGGTTACATCATCACTAAGGCCATCAAGTCCTACGTTAATATTTCATAACCTGAAATGAATTTTGATTGAACTGGGCTTTCGTTCCCAATAAACCCAGTGAGATGGGATTATTTGCCCCTGGGAAAGGTGCTAAAGACTTTGCATTCATTAACAGTCTTATGATTAAAATAGCATTACATGTGGTGAACAGGATGTGACATCACCTGATTGGTAGCCAGATGGTGCCTAAATGAGAAGCACAAACTGACTGATATGGAAGAGTGATGTGGGATGGATAGATGTATAGATACTGAAGAAAGGAAATGAGATGGAGGAATAAAGTTGTGATGGACAGCTCAGTGCTGATCTACCATTTTCAAATCTGATTCTGAGAGCAGCACTCAGGAAATTGTCCTCGGTGCTGCACCAGTAAATGAAAATAATGAACGGAAGAGACCAGACAAAGGTGAGTCTACGCTGAATTGCATGTATGGCCGAGCAGCCCCTGCTTTGTGCAGTCATGCATGGTCACTCTAACTCTACCACAGTCAACCTTGACTCTAGGAAAGGCACGGCTCAGTGAGCACCAACTTCTTAAAATAATTTTATCAGCTATACTGTGGGAAATATCAATTCTACGGACATCTTACATAACACTGGAAAACCTGCAGATACTAGAAAGTATAGTTGCAGGTCTGTGTTTATATTTACAGTATAGCAGTGTGCTGGAGCAGATTTTAGCGTGAAGTTCCCATCTGTTTTGGTGTGTGTGTGTTGCAAGTACTCTGATGTTGATGGAGTGCAGAAGAAAGGTGGGGCTGAAAGCCTGTATCATCACTGGTTGCCATGGAATCAGGGAGGATTGGCTTTTTAAAGGTTATGGGACTCTTTTAAACAATTTTTTGCTGATGAATGAGAGCATCTACGCTTTAGATTCAATATAGTCATATTTTATTCTGTGTCATAAAAGCTTTGAGTCAGGCCATCAGGAGAATCTGAAAGCTTAGGGCTTCTATCTTATAAATGGAGAGAGCAGGTTAAAAATGCATGTAAGCTCTGAAAAAAAAACAACAACCTTGCATTGTTTTTGGGTTTGCTTTATGCATCTTTTAAAAGCTTGGCAATGTACAGCTTCTTGTCTCAAACTCTTCTCTTGGGATTCATACATACGTGTACAATCATACACATATGCTGGAAGACACCTCAATTTAGCCCCGTCCCAAGGGGCGTCGCCAGAATTTTTTTTTTCACAAGGTGAAAACTATCTATGTCCATACAGGGTTTAAAGTAGACATGAAACAAAGGTTGCGATAGTCTTTTCTTCCTCATTGTTATGTATGAAGCAGCTTCATGAATGAGAAAAATGTAGGGCGAGACTTTATTTTTTCCATTGGGAATTGATTGGATGATTGGATGGTGAATGATGTCTTGTTGTCTTGTCCTTGCACCAGTAAACAAGTCATCAGAAATGAAAAGAGTATGTGAGTACTTTTAGCACGCCACAATGAACATAGCGCAAGCCACGCTGTCTGATTCAAACGGCTCCTTTGAACTGGTTTCTTCTTAATGAGCCAGTCAAAATCAGGGGCGTCTTCAGTAGTAGTGATAACATTAAATGGTTTGGCATCTTAAGCACAAAAAACCATTGGAACATGACATTTTGTTTAGTGGCACTTCCGGTTTTCAGTGGCATATGCCAGTACATTTTGTACTGCTTGTAAAGAAATATTATATCCATATATCCAAAACAGTATTAAAAATCAAAATATGGGGACACTTTTTATGGGTTTCCTACTTAAGAAAGGCTAGAAATGCTTATTGTAAAAATGATTCACGTAACGATCTTAAACTTGTTTAAAATAATGAGATTATTGTTTAAAAAAGTGAGAATTAACACAACATTTTGTAGTGATAAAAGCAAACCAAACACCCATGCATGCATAATTCACACATACAACACTTTTTACTGCATAGGCTTGTGAAATATCACCATATCTTCCATATCTTCCAGTCATACTGGGTAACCAAGGACACCTCCATAAGACTGGCAGTGATTTACAGATTTCTCAGACTCTGTGCTTGGCTCAAGGTTTGAGCGCTGATGTGAGCTCGGCTTTGGCACTCATTTCACCTGATCGATCAGAAAACAGTCTGATTTCAAGGATAAGACTGATCTCTAGAGCAAAAATGACAGCTTGATGATGCCATTTGATTTGATGATGTCATTCTATCGAAATTGGAACAGAGTGAACATGAGACCAAATGGAAAGCAGTTGAACATGAATACAACTGGGAGAATGCAAAAGCCAACTCCTTTTAAATAAATATAGGAAGGAATCTCCTATTCATTAAACCACAGGGTTGCGGTTTGTAATTATAAGAGGTCCATGCATCATTTTTCTGCCAAAGCCGTGTTTACCACTGTGCTGAGATTGAAATACTGCCATAGATTATCTGACATGACAGGCCAAATTAATGTCTATCGGTAATCATGCATGTGAACCTTTGCCTTGCCCTGTATAATTAATGACAATGAGGTTCATGAGATTTGTGTCGGGATAATGATGTCCAGAGATAAATATAGAGGATATGATTTGAAATAATACACAAATCACTCACATTATGGATTTAATTATGGCAAATACACCATTTTCTTTGTGATGTAAAGGGAAAAACCTTGGACCGCCTAATTTTGCCATTAATTTGGTGCCCTGATTACACTCGCTATGTGCAAATACAATGCAGGCTCACTCTAGCTCGTATCCAAAGTAAATAATCAACAATATCCTCCCATACGTGTGTTTTATTTAACTCAGTGTTTCTCAACCTCTCCTGCAGGGACCCCCTGACAGGACATGTTTTTGTTTTAACCCTGAAATGGCACACCTGATTCAATTAATTAAAGGCTTAATGTGCAGCTGACTAATTGAATCAGGTGTGCCATTTCAGGGTTAAAACAAAAACATGTCCTGTCAGGGGGTCCCTGTGCAGGAGAGGTTGAGAAACACTGATTTAACTGAATACATCGAAATCAGCTAAAACGCAGGTTACTTTGCTTCCTGAAAAAGAGCGCACCGTGTTGCTTTCACATTCACACGAATCGCGCCACAGTTCATATGCAACTGAACTCAGACCATCTCCTTCAGGAGGTCTCGGGGTTCAGTACCCGGGTCCGCATGACAGCTTTCACATAAGCAATTTTTCATGTGAACTGTACCCGGTTCCGAACTAAACTACTAGTGTAAGAACGCCCTTATAGTTCTCGTGTTAGTTTCCCTGGTTGTTATCCCTCTTCCCCTCACAAATGGACCCACCACTTTTGTGGAGTGGGTGCTGGTGAATAATGGATCGGCTTTCACCATCTCCCCAGAGGAGGACATCCCTAGCCCCACTCTGGACCCAGAGCCCAGCCAACCATCACCCCACTGCATGGCTAGAGACTGCAGCGGTGCACGAGTCAGCACCAGTAATGAGGACTGAGCCAACCATCGCCCCGGAGCCCGATCCTCATAAAATGTCTGACCAGGTGCGTGAGTCGGCAACATCATGTGCTGCTGTGGGAGTATTAGTGGAGTACGAGGTAATGGGGAGGGTGAGCTGAAGCTGGCCTCTGTAATATATTATTTTGAAGAGGATGTTTACATGAATCTCCTGTCCCCGCTGGTCCTGTCCAGCTTAAAGTCTCCTATGCCCCCGCTGGTTCCGCCCAGCTCAAAGTCTCCTGTGTCTCCAGAGTTCCCTCCCAGCCTCCATCTCCCACCTCCTCTTCCAATAACAGCCAGTTCCTCAGCCCCGCCTCTGCTTGTTTCCTTCAGCCTCTCGGCTTCTCCTCTGATACCACTCTACGGTGTGGAATTGTCTCTGGTCTTCCGGTTTCCAGCTCCACCTAGTGAAGAGGATCCCCTGGCTCCGTCCACTGATGCCATCACTTCACCTTGGGCCGTTGACCAGTCGGCTCTGCCTTGGCTCCTCCCTGCCTCGGCTCCACTTGGGACCATCGTCCTTACGGTTCCACAGGTTCTCCCTCGTCCCTCCGGCTCTACCTTGGTCAGATATCACCCTGTCTGCGCCACGGACTTAAAGACCTTAAGCTATGCTTTGTTCCTCCACCCCTTTGGCAACATCTGGCTCTGCCTTTCCTCCAGCTCCGCCTCAATTCTTTTGGCACACTCTGGCTCCACCTCGGACTCTTGTCATTGTCGCTCATGGTCTCGCTGGCTCTTCGTCTGTGTCCAGGGCTCTACTTCCATCGGCCTTGTCTCAGTCAGTTGTTCCCCTGGACTCCGCCGTGGGCCATCATCCAAGCTGCACTTTGGGTCCCCGCCTGCCTGCTCCTTTTACTGATTCCTCCCTGGCTCCTCCCACCATCATCACCAACCTGGCCTCTCCTTCTGCCATTTTCCCTGGTTTTCTGCTCTCTGCCTACTCCGCATCCTCCTACAGAGTCCCCTCATTCCCTTCTCAGTTGGACTTTAATGGCGCAAGGACACATTTTCCTCCTACGATCTCCTGAATGTTCCTTGTGGATTTATTAAAGACTATTTTTGTCCTTTTTCGTGTGCTTCATTACAGCTACTGATGACAATGTTATTCTCACAGTGGCAGTAAATGATTCATAATTCATTGATTCTACCTACTAATTCTTTTTTTTTATCTTTTAAATTTTCCTTTCTAAAAAAAGCCTCCTGCTTATATACATTCAGAAGGTCACCCAGGTTTGTGGAATTGCACAAACAGATCAGCCACTAGGCATGTAGCAGTCACTGAAAACTGAGACTCACACAGAATTTGATCATTTGTCAGCATTTTTTTGTCAGCTGAACCTCTTTGGTCTAATCTGTATTTACTTAAGTAGCCCCTGAGATTTTAAGTTAATAAGTTTGAGCAATCATAAAATTAAGTCAATAATAATAAAAATAATAATAATAACAACAACAACAATACAATTAAGTTCACCAAACCTTATCAGCACAGATGGGTTTTTCAGATCAACTTGCCATTCTCAGAGCTGAAGATCTTTTCTCATCAACTGGATTGCTGGCTAATTAGAGAGTGTGATATGCAGTTCTATCTCTGTCAGGTACAAGCCAATTTCAGAGCCAGTCATTCTGTGATGAGAACCAGGAGCACTATTAATGAAAGCCTTCCTCACATATATCCTGTGAAGTTAATCAGCCAAGGCTAATCATAGAACCTGCACCATCTATCCTAACGAGCAGTTAAAAAAAGTTTGAACCTTTTAAAATAGTCTCGATTTCTCTCAGCAGGCTCTCAGCATGTAATCTGATAGCTTCCATCTTGTCTAAGTCAATATTAATTAAATTCTGTCATTTGACAATATTTTACAGTGCCACAAAAGTTTTATGTGAACATTACTTATAGCCTATAGTACATTTTGGGACCCCAATTGCTGTCAAATTCGTCCTATTGCTGACCTGCACAGGAGGTATTTTGGTCCCTTCCTCTGCACAAGCTGTATCATAAATATTTTTGGGATGCCTCAAATGGCCTTGAATAGAAATCATGCCACAGAATATCAATGAGATTGAGGTCAGGCCTCTGACCTGACCATTCTAATATATGGAATTTCCTCTGTTTGGACCAACTATGATGGTGATTTATTCCTTTGTTTAGGAACAGACACGTTGCATGGCCCACTTTCTTTAAAGTTTCAGATCACAAACATCCTGGCAATGTGCTATACAATTGGAAAAATTATATTCAAATGCCTGCACATTCATGCATTTCTCTCTCGGGGAGTCGCGGTACATTGTCATTTAAAGAATCCTTTGACATGTCTTTACACTGACCTTTGAAAGGACAGCCAAGGCACAAGTGGTGCTAAAATTGTTCTATTTGTGATCAATCTGCTTCAGTTGGGACTGATGAAGCCCCAAGTCTTCAGACATCCTCTTGTAACCTTTTCCAGACTAATGAGCCTGTACAATTCTTCCTATGTGGTTTTCTGAAATCTCTTTAGGTCATGCCAGATTTCACTTTAACAAAATTCAGTGGTAACCAACTCTTTCATAGGGCAGGATGAGCATGTCTCAAACACCTGACTCAATTATCATTGTTCATGAGGCTGAGAAATTCACATTTTCAATTAATTAGCTTGACTGATTTGACCTTTTGTTCAATAATAATATGGAAATATTTTTGAATAGTTTGGTATAAAAAAAATCCAAAACATTTTAAAATATTTCATCAACATTTTCTCAAAATTGTTAATATTCATTGGGCAGATAAATCTATATAATAGGGCAGGGATCCTAGTATGCCCTTTAAAAAAGTATTGATTTTATGTTTGGGGTGTACTAGAATATGTTTACATGCTTGATTGTTCAAAAACACATTCTTTTTCACACATTTTACATTATTACAGCACCTCTCTCCCCAGTCTGTCTTGAAAGTGCTGTATAGTTCTGGTTTCGATGAAGCCCCTCCTTCCGAAATACGGAGATAATATTGATTAGCTGGCCCAGTGTGTTGTGATTGACACAGATTGTTCGGGAAATGCCCCACCCCTCCATAATTGTGAGTTCTGCTCAAGTGTAAATATTAAGGATATGGCGTCAATTTCAAACCAATTCAAGCCTGATTCAGACCCTGACAATGTTAACAGACAAGAGGATCATGCAGAACGGATTTCATACACTGTTTTGAAAGCACGGATTTCACAGGATGTTTCAGAGTGGTATGTATTTTGTACTTTTCTTATACATTATAGATACGATGTTATCCACCATTTAATCGTGATTTTTGTCGGAAAAAACTAAGGGAATACAAAGAGTAATCGGTTATAAAACCATAGTTAATTTTCCTAAGGAGCGGTGAACCATCTTACAAATGCAAAAGCTAACAAAAGCAACAGAAAACAAGTTCTCCATAAAATGTGCAACTCAGAGATAAATGTTGGGGTTATAAAGTTTAGGACCAGTGTTAAAAATAAATTTTAACCACTTTAAGTTCGTCCACCTTAAGAAGTCCAAACCAAGGGGTTTTTGAACCGGGGTGGGGTAAAAAAAGGTGTCTCTTTGACATAGCGGCAGCAACACTCTTCATCTTTTCGAATGCAGCTCAACCAGACCTCAGCCCTTTTTTTTTGTATTCCGTGGGCGTGGATTATTTAAAGGAGTAAAAAAAAATGCGTTGTAGTCCAAACGAGCCTTTCGTTGTAGTTCTTGAAAAGTGGATTCTGTTAAATAAAATATCTTCCTTTGGAGTGGAGCTTTGTAACCTTGCAGATCTTTTTTTATGCTCTTACAGCAACATTACACAATAGCTAAATTGAAAAAGTGGAAAAGCATAATAGGTCCCCTATAAAAACAATGAGTAGTTGATGATAAGTGGTCACTGAAATCATCTTTATCTTTAGGTCATGTTCCAAGAACGTTCAAGCTGGCAGTTATAAAACCTCTTATTAAGAAACCACAATTAGATCCAAATAACCTAGCAAATTACAGACCCATTTCGAATCTTCCATTTATGTCAAAAATATTAGAAAAAGTTGTGTCCGCTCAACTCGGCTCTTTCTTGCAAGAAAACGACATCTATGAAAAGTTTCAGTCTGGATTCAGGCCACATCATAGCACTGAAACTGCGCTTGTTAGAATCACAAATGATTTACTTTTAGCTTCGGACCAAGGCTGTATCTCAGTACTAGTTTTACTTGATCTTAGTGCTGCGTTCGATACTATAGATCACACAATACTCTTAGATCGACTACAAAATTACACTGGTGTTCAAGGACAAGCATTAAGCTGGTTCAGGTCATACTTATCTGACCGCTACCATTTCGTCTACTTAAATGGAGAAAAATCGATTATAACTTCGGCAAACTATGGAGTGCCGCAGGGATCTGTGTTAGGCCCTTTATTATTCTCAATATATATGCTGCCACTTGGTAATATTCTAAGGAAACATGGAATTAGTTTCCATTGTTATGCTGATGACACTCAAATATATATTTCCTCACGGCCAGATGAATACGCTAAATTATCCAAATTGACAGATTGTGTTAAAGATATAAAAGATTGGATGACGCATAATTTTCTTTTATTAAATCCAGACAAGACAGAGGTAATACTTATCGGTTCTAAAAACCATCCACAAAACCTTTCACAGCACGACTTTAACACAGTAGGATGCCCTTTTACTCTATCCGCTACAGTAAAAGACCTGGGTGTTACATTAGACTGCAACCTGTCTTTTGAAAAGCATATTTCATATGTTACAAAAACAGCCTTTTTCCACCTTAGAAACATTGCTAAGCTACGTAATATGCTATCAGTCTCTGATGCAGAAAAGTTAGTTCATGCATTCATGACCTCGAGACTAGATTACTGTAATGCTTTATTAGCTGGTTGTCCTGCATCTTCAATAAACAAGCTACAGTTAGTCCAAAATGCAGCCGCTAGAGTTCTTACTAGATCAAGAAAATATGATCATATAACACCGATTTTATCATCACTTCATTGGTTACCTATAAAGTTCCGTATTAATTACAAGGTATTGCTTTTGACCTATAAAGCTCTAAATGGTTTAGCTCCAGTCTATTTAACGGATCTTCTATCGCCTTACAATCCATCGCGCTCTTTAAGATCACTAGATTCGAGGTTTCTGGTCATTCCTAGGATATCCAGATCCACCAAAGGAGGCAGAGCATTTTCACATTTAGCTCCGAAGCTCTGGAATAGCCTTCCTGATATTGTTCGTTGCTCAGACTCGCTCTCCCAGTTTAAAACTAGACTGAAGACGCATCTATTTAGCCAGGCATTCATATAAATTTTTTATCTTACAGTTACTGTAAATTCGGCCTCTAGTTCATAAACGCCAGAGGAGAACTGGCCCCCGACTGAGCCTGGGTTCTCCCAAGGTTTTTTTTCTCCATTGGGTCATCTGATGGGGTGTTAGGACACCATTAGGTCACTGGATGGAGTTTTTCGGTTCCTTGCCACTGTTGCCTTAGGCTTGCTCAGTTGGGGATATTCAAATTAATTAACCAATCATACCATTGATCAGCTCTACCAAACTTGGATGTCTTTTTTCCAGTAATAAACAAACATTAAGTTGTTTTGATTGATACTGTGAAGCAGCTTTGATACAATCTGTATTGTGAAAAGCGCTATATAAATATATTTGACTTGACTTGACTTGACTGAAAGCAATGGAACATAAAATGAAAGATTCAGACCTTTGGATTAGTTAAAGTCATTTGCCAACTTAAAATACTCTGTTGAATTCTGTAAGAAGAACCTCTTTGGTGTAACATTATGGGTACTGCTTGGATTATAGTCACAATCCCTGTATTAAAAAGGTAAGTGGGTTTAGTTGACCGACTCTTGAAAAAAAAACAATATACTCAAAGAAGATTCAGATATAGTATGAACGAAAGATCCCAATACTTCTATTTTTTGCATACCTTTGCACACCATAGGCATGACCTTTAGATGCTGCCAAGCCCAAGTTACATTGTTTCACGTTTGAACAAATACTGACATCTGGTGGCAATACTTTCATGCAACATTTACAACAAATTTAAACAAATTAAATAATATCAACATTGCACAAAAACAAAACTTTGATATAATATATTTCTTATAAAACACACATTGAGTTGAGTAAAAATGCACACAATGTTATTTCCTGTCTCTTAATATGGTTTTGCAAGGATAGTGCTTTCATATCCAGCACTTTTAGGGAGTAAAGTGCACCACAGGATCCAAAGTCTTATTACCTCTCTGTAGTGAAGCGCTTTGGGTCATTATGGGGGTCCCAAACTTGTCTGGGCTATCAGGTGGAGAAGTAACACCATATGACCCCATAGGGATGCAGTCCTGTTGAGCACCACCTTCTTCTGTGTGAAGGGTGAGATGGGCTGGAGGCTCTGGACCACATCTTACTAAAGCTATAAAGCACCTGTAGAACTGGCAATGAATTCAGAATTCATAGTAATACAAGTCTATAAGGATAATGAGGAAACAAATACACCTATAAGAAGCACGTACCTGATTATTGAACAGAACGTAGACGATGGGATTCAAAACAGTGCTGCTCTTTGCTAGTATGGACGACACGACACTTGCTGTGGGGCTGACAATGCCAACACTGAATGTGCCAAGCAATGCCATGACCCCATACGGCATCCAACAGAGCAGATAACAGGACACCATGGAAACCACCATCACTAGCACGTGTGTTTCCCTCCTCTGCGCAGCTGTCTGATTGATCTTAGCAACCTGTGGGGTGAGGAGACATGCTTTGAGGTTTGCTTTTCAAGAAAAACAGCATCAAGCTGTACATTCAAATCTGATCCAGCTGTGCATAGCCATTTAAAGGGATAGTTTACCCACAAATGAGAATTCTGACATAATTTACTAACCCTCATGTCATTCCAAACCCATAAGGATCCTGTTTACAATATGTGATGCACTCCATGTAAGTGTGTTTATATTTGAATAAAAGCCTATATTAAATCTGTTCATCATATAAAGCAATCATATCTCCTCATAATACTTTGATTAAACCTTTCAATTTAAATTGATTTATTTTACGACGCCTTTATGGCCTTTTTGGATCTTTTAGGTTTTGGTTATGTAGACTTTCATTGGAGGGACAGACACTTCTCAGGTCTCGTTTAAAAAGTCTTGTGGGTTTGGAATGACATGAGAGTAAGTCAATGATGACACAATTATTATATTTTTGGATGAACTAACCCTGTGAAAAGGACTTTGGTTCTGGACAGTAGCATGAAAAATGCTTAATTTATGGCAAACAAACATTTGGCTACAAAGATCGATAACTCTCGAAGAGAGCTCTTTATCAAAATCACTGCTTCCACTCCCACTCTCTCTCTTTCAACCTTTTCCTCTTTCACTCTTCCCTCACCCCATGAATGGCAATGAGGATCTTCCCGTAGCAGTAGACCATGAGAAGAAGAGGCAGGAGCAGGCAAAAGACAAAGAGGCAGATGACGTAAGAAGTCGTTTCTGGTGAGTGATGGTTCCACTGGACTGAACAGATGGTGCCGGGACCCTCAGGACCGTAATTGCTCCAGCCGAAGAGTGGTGGTGATGTCCACGCGAGAGAGTACAGCCAGCAGCCTGTGATGAAGAGCCAGGCCTTCCTATAGTCAGACACGTCCACTTTTGTGCAGCAGAGGATGGTACTGTAACGCTCGTATGACAGTACAGCGAGGGATACCAGTGAAACAATACCTGTTGATGTTGGATAAAGAGACAAATCAATTAGGCCTATATGATTATCAACTAAATGTTTCTTTTACCTTAATTTACCTTGATAACTATAGTTGCTGCCAAATTCAATAAAAATACTTTTATTCAACCATGTACAAATCAATACATCTCACAACAGAACATAAAACCTTTACATAAATATACAGCACGATCAGTGTAATCTGATTCCCGAACGAATGACTCTTATGAAGTGGTTCTTTTTAGTGAATTAAAAACACAGACTACCCTTACGAAAAATAAGTTTATTCAAGTGTGCTATTAGTATACTTCTTTTAAACTAAAAAATAAGAAAGTATACTTTTAGTCTACTTTTTATGTACTGCTCATAAATATACTTTATGTACTTCTCAGAAATATACTTAAAATTACACTTAAGAATACTTGACTTACACTGAGAGAAAAGTCCAAGTATATTCGGCCTGTACTTGTACTCAATATTTTGATCGAGATATACTTAAAAGTAATTAAATATTCAAAGTATACTTGGCTTGTAGTTGTGTTAACTCTTTTGATCGAGTAGCCTATTAAATATACTACTTTGTTTACATCGTTTTTCATATACAGTCTTATGAAACTTACATTGTTTGAAAATATTCATTAAAATATTGATATAAAACAGACATGTTTCTAATTCTGCATATCTGAATTTTTGTGTAGGCTAGTCCACTGGTAGTGTACATAGGAATTTACTTTAATTCTACTTTACTCTTTCCCCACCATTGACTGAATTTTCCAGCTATCCATGTTTTCACTGTTATTACGGTAGGGGGCGCTATGACACATCTTCTTGCCAACTTAGCGACTTTGTCGCTATTTTTAGCGACTTTTCAGACCCCTTTAGCTACATTTTTTTTAAAAAAAGCGACTAGCGACAAATCTAGCGACATTTTAGACAAACCTCAGCAATCTCCAGATGTTGCCAGTACTGTCCTGCGAGCGCGAGGTCTTGCCTTCTACCGGCCGTCTCTCTCTCTCTCTAACGGCGTCTACCTTGTTCAGTGAATGGCTGAGACGAGCAGGAGCACATTCATGTGTTGAGCGCGCGCCAGTTTTTTTGTTTTTCCACGGACTTGTCACTTATCTGCTTCTCTTTTGTTTTATTTTTAAAGAGTTTTGTTTGACCATTTTAATTTCCGTTCTTTTCTTGTGCTTATTACTTGTAATACTCACTATCACAAAGCTTTCACCCAGTTCCCGAACTCTCTCAATTCAGATAATTTTACACATATAAAAAAATGTAGTCATTCACTAGCCTATATCATAGCTAGCCTACTTGTTCTACTGTCTGACAAAAATAATATAGGTAATGAGAACAGCTTTATTGGACATTCATATTATATTATATTAAAATACAGAATGTGAGCATGAATTTAGAGAGAAAACACATTAGGCACGGCAGAACGCAAGTACGACGCGATGACGTCATGAATATGCTAATTAGCGCATGACGTCATCTAGCGACATTTAGCGACTTTTAGGGAAGGCGTTAACTACTTTCCTTTGAAAATAGTTGGCAACAGTGGTACAGAAGCTCCAGATCAAAACAGGAGAAGAAGAAGCTGAAACAAGTGATAGAAGATTGCTCACTCAAATGTAAAATAACGTGATCATCAATCATTAAACAGCGTGTAAATCAAAACTACTTAATGTTTCCAAATGAAATGAAGCGTAACCCATGAAGAGAAAAGGACTGTGAAGCTTTGGGGGTGTTGGACACGATCTACTCCATCTGTGTTTTGATCATCGTTCTGAATCTGAAAAATTAGATTTTCTCAACTTTTTTGTTTAAAATGTTGCCTTTCTTTATGAAACTTACCAACATTCAAGTGTTGATAAAAAAGGATGCATGAAGCTAATAAAATGTTTTTAAAATTAAAGTAGGCTACAGTTAAAGGGTAACTAAACACTAAAACTACTTTTTTTAGTTAATGATCTGTAAGAATGGAGCTTCATAAATGCTGTTCATTGATTCGAGTACATTTTTTGACATTTGGGTTTAAAGTGTTTTAATTCTACAGTATATGGTGTAAAAACGTCTGAGTGCTGCCCTCTTCAGATTGAACGGTGGCTACTGCAGTTGAATTTTCCTGAAGTTGTTGTTGGAAGTTGTGGCACCCTCTGACGTCAGAGGGTACCAGCTAACCACACCCTTGCCTACAGAGAGATGTGTCTCAGGTGCACGCCCCCCCTCCGCTGGGCTCTGCCCACTTTTCCAGCATTTTTCAAATATAGCATCTGAACATAGTAGGCTAGTATAGGCCTACTGCAAGTGCAAAAATAATATATAAATAGTAAACTATACGTATGATGTTAAGTTCACTTAAAGAAAACTTGTAGTATAAAACTACTAAACTAGTAGTTTACTGAGAGTATACTTCAAAGTGTACTTTCATAAACTAAAAATTTGCTACAAGTATTAAAATAGACAGTAAACTACTAGTATACCCATAAGTTCACTTGCAGTACACATGAGAAACGTAATTATGAACTAGTTGTGCACTTAAAATTTACTACTGTACTTATAGTACACTTAAAGGACAAGTTCGGTATTTTACACTTAAAGCCCTGTTTTAAGATCGTTTCTGATGAAATAGAACGGTTAAGATTGAAATTTGGACAAATGCTGCTGTCCCGAGAATTTTCGGTTTCTGTATTAGCACCCCCCCACCTCGACAATGGTTTCATAGGGGTACTGCAAGAATCATTCATAAAACGCATTAAACTTTAGTTTACAAAGACGTGAAAGTCACCGAGTGGTCGGGTTGTTCACTGATATGCTCACACAAAAATCGCTGCAAAAGATGCTTTCCAATAGGTTTTATCGTAGTTTTTGTCCAACTAACATCTTTGACAGTATTACTCCGCCCCCGGAAACGGAAATGGGGTTGTTTGTATTCGTTCTGTTGTCTTCCAGTCGCGGTATCACATATCTATGGCGATATCGTAGGCTACGCTATCCAAACATTGGCAAAGGTGCATTATCGCCACCAACTGGGCTGGAGTGTCTATTATTCAAGCTCTCAACGGAAGAATGTACGGGTTGTGAGGCGTTTGGAAAAATAGGTCCACAGTTTTACAACGAATGGTAAAACACCTGTTGGAAAGCATGTTTTGCAGCAATTTTTGTGTGAGCATATCAGTGAACATCCCAGACCACTCAGTGAGTTTCACATCTTTGTAAACAAAAATTTAATGCGTTTTATGAATGATTCTTGCAGTGCCCCTATGAAACCATTGTCGAGGTGGGGGGAGGTGTGTGTGTGTGTGGGGGGGGGGGGGGGTGTGTGCTAATACAGAAACCGAAAATTCTCGGGACAGCAGCATGTCCAAATTTCAATCTTAACCGTTCTATTTCATCAGAAACGATCTTAAAACAGGGCTTTAAGTGTAAAATACCAAACTTGTCCTTTAAACATACTTTTATATAGCTACTAAAAGTGGGCCAATTTAGTCCCAAGCGGTATTAAAATAGCACACTTACAAGTTTACTACCAGTACATATTGACATTAGTATACTTACTACATAATTATACTTAAATTCTGTCATAATTTACTCGCCCTCATGTTGTTTCAAACCTGTATGAATTTCTTTCTTCTGCTGAACACAAAATAAAATATTTTGTAGAATATGAGTAACCAAACAGTTGTGGGGCACCATAGACTTCAATAATGTTGTTTTTTTTTATATATTTTTTTATTCCATGGAAGTCAATTGTGCCCCACAACTGTTTGGTTACAAACATTTGTCAAAATATCTTCTTTTGTGTTCAGCAGAAGAGAGACATTTATAGAGGTTTGGAACAACTTTAGGGCTAGTAAATGATGACAGAATTTTACATTTTTGGGTTAAGGCCCATTCCTTTCATATTTTTATATAGGCTATAAAATACGGTTTTAAAACAACTCCACAGTATAATAAACAGGATAATAACAACAATCAATGATGCAAACTCCAATTAACCAATTATTTGTAATAATTAACCAATCTGACTACTGAACTGCATGCTTCATTAAATGAACCGACACCAATAATGTTGCATATTTTCAATGTGAGAACGTGCAGTTACAGATGGGGTAATCTTTTTTATTATCAGTAGAATATATTAGTAAATTAGATCTAAGTCTTACCGAACATGGCATTAGCAAAACCATACCACCTGCAGCCGTGAACTCCCGTCAGCCACCGGCCGTATACAGACGCGGCGAAACTTAAAGGTGTGCCAAAAATACAAACAAGCAGGTCGCTCACACAGATGTTCAGCAGTATCAAATTGATAGGTGTCCTCAGGACATGAAAACGGGCGAAGACCAAAAGCACAAGAAAGTTATTTAGGAAACCAAAAACGAAGATTATTCCCAAACACACTGCCACTACAGTGTTTCCCGTGCGGCTGAACCCGGGCTGATCTGGAGTCGGTGTGTCCAGCTGGCTGCCGTTCTCTGAGGACTCTCTGAGGAACATACAATAGCGGACAGTAACCATAATAGACTAGAGAACACCTGTATGCTGGAATGGAGAAGCTTAAGAATGGGAAATTTAGTTGCACTCTCAGACTGTTTAAATACCCCGTAGACCCACAGATCCCGTTCATTATCGCCCCTCTAGTGCCCCCTCCTCAGGAGAAGAACGCGACCCTCCCGTCTTTAATCTATCAGCTATCAGCATAAACGCCACTCAAGCGCGCGTATCCTATAGGCTATGGCAAGCCATTTATTCCTTAAAACGAATTTTTTTTTTTTTGTAACTAGTATATATTTTTAATTATTGTTAAGAAATCCAGTAGTGACCAGGCCTTTTATTGTTGAATTTCACTATTAAATTATACACTAAAAAAATAGAAACTGAAAATGTAGCCTACTTTATAGGCCTAATTTTCTGCCAGGACATCATCCCGTAATTTTACAGAAATGTCTGTTTACCCTAAAATACAACACAATGAAATGCGTAATTCAAAATACAGGTAAAACACCTGTTTAAAAAAAATACTTCATATAAATACACCTACATGCCCTATTTTTACAGACTTTTTTCTTTTTAACAGTGTAGTAAGATTTGCAGTTGAACTATAGGCAGCCATTCAATCATTACACATAACAAGTAAAAAGGCAAATGTAATTAGTGAAATAAGAAATGTGACTAGTAACAAATGGGATATATATTAGTGTCATAAATACCCGCAGTGTTCAATAGGCTATTCATTTGGAGTAGATACTGGTAATATAGTAACTTTTGGAATATTTTGTTTTATTTGTTGAAACTGAAAAATACACAATTTACTACTGCATTTTATAAATCATTTAAAAAATAAATACTAGTAGTATAAAAATACTCTAGTTAGTTTAAAGAAATAAAAGTAAAAGCGGCTTGCCACAATACCTGTGCATGGCACCTGTCTAAAAAGGGAACTATTAATAAGGACTGACATATATGAGAATGTCTCACATCTCTAAAGGTTTCAGACTTCGTCTAGTCATTGGGATATTTAGTTTCATAGTCCACAGAGAAAAAACTATTTTAACTGCACTGGTCATTTCCTGATTTAAACAGTTTAACAGCCAGTCCGTAATTCAGTAAACTGCAACAAAATTAGTCTGCAGTTTTTCTCGGTTGTTTCTCAAATGTGTTGAATGTTACATGACTGATTTAGATTTAATGTGCCCCTGTTGTCCTCTTGGTTATAGGCATCAGCCTGATTTATTTACTTCATAAGAGAGCAGGAAAATTAGGGCAGATGGGAGAGAACTTAAAATGTGCCAAGGCATCAATAATCGAATAAAGAGCATGTCGAAATAAAAAGTTCCACCATCTGGTCCACTATAATGTACCCATTTTTGATGTGAGATGAGCATTGCTTTCCACATTGTTCAGTCAAAATGAAACTAATCTACTTTCTAAATCTAATTTCCATTGCTTAAATTTACATTCTGGTCTGCAGATTGAATCCTGTTTCGTTTGCACTTACGTCACATTATGCTAGTAAAATGGGTTACAAATGTTGCATGCTTACTAAAAAAAACTGAGCTTCCTATAGCATAGTTGAGATTACTGCTAACAGTTAAATCAAAAGATAAGAACATTAATTTAGTGTTCATTTAAATCTTTATTGAACTTGGGTAAATGCTTTGAGAACATCTCAAATTGTATTTTCTCATTCATTAACACACTCTGGGGATGTGAGCGGATGATGGGAAAGATAAAAGCACACGAAGCAAGAACATAGTGCACTCACTGTAAAAAAAATCACATGTTGGGGTTATTAACCACTGATTGAACCGAGTTAAAAAGCTTTTAGTTCTTATAACGATTCTCATTCTCAAACCATGGAGTTAAATGTTACAGTAGTGAATATTTCTTGATGATTTTATATTTATGGATAGTCACATATCTTAAAGTCTTGGTTACAAAATAAGCTATTGAACATTTCCACCATTGTTGCTCAGAAAAAAATTAAGCACATAGTACTCATTGAACACACATTGATTTTTTTTTTTTTTTTACAATATCACACTGTCACACTATGAGAATTGTAACTTTAAAAAATTGCCTCTATAGAGTATCTAGTATTTTTGCTGTTTAAAGCTATTAATATGCTGACCGGGATAAATTATTTATCATTTTGCTCCAATTTTTGAAAAATTAGTAAAAGTTGCATTTAGTGGCTCTCTATGTGTTAGTTATGCCCCTTTAAGGCTTGTGGACAGGCAGATGAATGACTGTTCTCCTAGAGAGTCTCCCAAGGTGTTTTTAGCAGTAATTGCAGTTTTGCGGAGATTTAGGAGTAAGTCAGCGTAAAAAGCTGTCCTCATGTGCATGTTTATACCCCACATCCCCTGAATACATGCAGGGCAGTGAGCACTGCAGCCCTCTCCTGCTGAAGCTGGTATATTTATGAATGAGTAGAAGACGAATTCCCCATTGGCACCTTTGCTCAGCAGACATTGTCTCCTACTTCTGGACCAACTGAAACAGCAGCACGTGAGCTCACAAAGATGTGTGGGTGGCCTTGAGTCTTTATCCTCAAAGAAATGTCTCCTTAAACTGCAAATCAATGCTTTAAACAGGAGAGATAGAATGCAGTTGACTTTGAAAATCAGTAAATCAGTAAACAGACTGTCAAAAAATTAAAATCATTCATAATTCTGACAGGTCATTCTGACCTGCAAAAAATCAAACTTCTTGTTTAAAAAGTATGTAAATGTGTAAAGTAGGTACAAAAGGACTATATTTATGTGGGATTTATTAAACAAAGGGTCACATGTCTAATCATTCTGAAAGTACACTACTGTATACTATTCTTGGAAATAATTGAGGAAATTCTTCAAAAAAGCCTTTAGCTGTTTTGTTATACATCAAAAGTGAGGGACTGTGGCAGGGAAACACATCATTGCCTGAGGGAAAAAAAGTGTGAAACGGGTTTTAAGAAAACAGGTTTGTGAGGATGAAATTAAACAACATTTGAACAATTTGAGGAGATTTATTTTTGGTTTGGTCATGTCACTTTCAGCATTGCATGAACTATGCTTTGCCTTCTGTGTAACCTGCTCTAAAGAGTCTAAACAATTGTACATGAAGTTTTGAAGGATCCCCCAAAGTATGAGGAACTTTTCAGAGAGAAAATTAACTATTAAATATATATTTTTTGTCAAATGACAACAGTTTTTTTTACAGCTTACAGTAAAAATATGAACTTTCAAAACAGCATATAGTACAAAAGGAAAGTTTAGTACAACTATGATTGTATTACAAATCATATAAATAGACTTTACTTCCTCATTCATCCAGCTAAGAGAAGTGACCTATTTCCAATCAGGTTTTCTCACTTATGTCCTATTATGAGATAGCGTATTTACATGCTCACGGCTAAAAGAAGTAATTAACTGCCATTCATCTCTGAGGAATGTTTGACAACATGAATATAATGGTTTGAGTCACTTTACAGAATGTCCAAAATTATTTTTAAGCTACATAATAATGTAAACACAGGCAGTCTTATGCTGAAAATGTATTTTCATCATACTGTAAAGCAAGAAATCTCTTCTTCAAAACCAGTACAAATCCTTATTGATTTCTGAGACAGGCACACCTGAAAAACACAAAATAATACAAATAATCTATCCACATAAACAGACAGAGTAAACAAATGCACTGCATGTTAGGCTGCATCCGAATATGCATGAATCCCTACTTTATTATAGCTGGCAGTAGGCTAGTGTTTCTTTACAAAGTGACAACGCCAACTACTGGCCTGACATACATAATACAGTAAAACAGTATGTGTAATATATAGAACATACTTTTTTAGCAGTCATGAAATTATTAATTACTTAGGCCTATTATTAATTACTTATTCAAAGAAGCTACTCAGAGATTCAGGCCCTGTCCACACGGAGACGCGTTTAGCTGTATACGTTCAAATTTTTCATCGGATCGGCGTTTCGTCCAGACGGATCCGGCGTTTTGGGAGACTGAAACCGCTATTTTTTTAAACCGGGTCCCAGGGTGGATAAATCTGAAAACGACACCCTTGCGTCTTCGTGTGTACGGCCAATCTGTATATTTTGTGAAACGATGATGTCATCACCCCACGTGTCGACTCAGTGTTGCCAGATTGGAAATGTCCAATTATCGTACCAGTAGTTCAAAATTATCGTATTTGGAAGAAAATGATCGTACACGACGTAACCATGCAGAATACAGCTATTTATCCCCACATGTAGGGTGGATTGTTTGGTTTTGTTGACGGGGGGGGGGGGGTTGTAGTGTTGACGTGCGGGCCGGGCGACGCCGTGTGGTGCCTGTGTGTGTGTATGCGTGCTTGCGTGCAGGCAGGCGAGCCTGCAAAATGATTCTGGGTCAGAGAGAGAACCGGTAGGATGTGTGTTTGGACGAACGACTGAAAACTCTGAAATTATCGTACATTATGGGATTTTTTTCATTATTGATCGTACATCGTACAGAGGTCAAAAATATCGTACAAATACGATAATTATCGTACATCTGGCAACACTGTGTCGACTAGTCAGACGCGCTATCAGTAGCCTTCAGCAACAACAACTGCGACTACTTGCTTGAGTTCATGCTTCAGAAGCTACTGAGCCTCTTTTATTTCTTTATTTATTATTTATGCCTACTTTAATGTATTTTTATTTTATTTCTTTATTTTACTTCTTTATTTATTTATATATTTTTCTTATGCTATGATGCTTGCATTTTGTCTGATTAAGACATTTTGTATTTTGTAGGGATGGGCATTTCAAGCAAAAATAATATTCGACGATCGCTGGGAATTATTTGATTAGCCTATTATTCAAAAAACGCACCTCTGCCCCCTCATGCTCACCGGTAACACGGCGTTCGCTCCGACATAAAATGTCTCTGTAGGCCTACATGTTGTAGCCATTAAAGAAAAGTTAGTTTCATATTTATGTTTAAATAATATGTTATTTTTTTCCATTTCATATATGTTGATTATATGAAAAGTGAACAGCGTGAGTAGCCTAATCATAAGATGCGCAATATCGAGACACATCATTTTGACCACTTCATTAAGTTTTGTTTTATATAAAGCCTTTCTTTAAAGTGAATTTCGTTTTGTATAAATTGTATCTTAATTTTAATCAATGTTTCATCAACCATTTGCCTGGATTTAATAAATAAGAAGCAAATATAGCAGACAATAGCCATCAGGACACGGAGGCGCCGACGCGATATAACTTGCATCCCACGTGAACTGGAGCTTGTCTCATAAATGAACAGAAACTCAGAAATATATCTAAGCTTGAAATGTCTACTTTTAAACAAAACAATTCAAAACGAAAAGAAACAGACAACTCTCTTATAATGCGTACGAAGTGTGCATTTATCTCTATAAGCACCTTCACCTACTGCAAAGGTGGCGAGTCAGCATCCTCACAGGAAACACTAGTTTAGGTGAACGTGATTTCACCAAGTAGCCTATACCACATGTTCCTGGATCAACATGGTTGTTGATCCTGGATCAACATTCCAATTAACCAATCAGATTTGAGGGACAAGTTTACAGTTTATGTCAAGTTTAGGCTTAGAACCAAGGTAAAGTACTTAAACATCAGTGTCATTCACCTATCATTACCCTCTGATTTGAGAGAAAAGTTATGGGTAGGGTTAGGTTTAGGGGTAGGGATTGGGTATGGACTACATTTTGGGACAGGAATGTTGATCCAGGATCAACAAAATATGTTGATCCAGGACCATGTCTTACTTGGCAAAATCACGGTGACCAGTTTATTAATAAATAATTAAAATGTCTCCTTGCTATATTTGACACATTCATAATGATTAGGCTATTTGCCGGTTCTTTGTGGCAAGCTTTATGCGTCTGCTAACTAATCGAATATCGTGACTCATTCCTATTTTGTACCAGGGCATTTATGATTTTTCATATTGTTCAATAAAGTTCTTGGTTAAAAAGAAAGAAAAAAAAGAAGCTACTGTTCCTAATATTATTGTATACAGCGCGCAAGGTTTATGCGCAAGTCTTCTCTGTTTTTAGTGTATCTGTGTCAGAATGACAGAGCCTCGTACTGTTCTGGCATGTATACTACATCGTTTTGAGTCGGTTTCAGTGGTTTCGTGTGTACGCAGATATTTCTTGAGACGCCGCAGTGTTTACGGATTGTTTTTTTAGAAGGAGGAAAAAAAAAACATCGGATAGGGAAAGCTCTGGCTTCGTGTGGATGTGGCCTCAGAAGTGACAATCACATTTAAAGCAACTGTACATTTTTGTTTCAAAATCACAATGTTTCAAAATCATTCTTATGGTACACTGACTTCTTTTCCACGCTACCCCACAAAAGTCTGTTCTCGGAGTAAGTCTGGTGAGAGGGTACAAAATTCTGCGAAAAGGGGGGATTGATTTACGGCAGTACCTTGCACAATATGTCACACCAACATATCAATACGGACATCATGGCAGAGGCTAAGGGCACGTTTACACGACAACTATGTATGAAAACGTAAAGGTTTTTCCTTTGCATCCTTCGCATACAGACGACAACATTGTCAAAATTATCCTCTTTCACACGGATCCGCGAAAACGACGAAAAATGCTGTTTTAATTATGCCAGGCCAGTAGTTGGCGATGTCACTCTGCAAAGAAACACTATGCACCTGTTGACTGAAAACGCAATACAAATGTGCATGATGTCACCGTTTTTGCAAATTCACATTTTTGTAGTTTATACAGAGACGATAACTGAATAGTTTTTAAAAACTTGCACTTTGAAACCCATTTTGAAACTCTAAGGAGCCATTTACACTTCAGTTTTCAACTAAAAACTGAAACATTTTTGTGCGTTTTGGCCATTCATTTACACATTTTTTTGGGTCCTGAATTGTTTTGTTTTTTTAAACGGGTTTCAAAGTGCAAGCGATACAACTATCGTTTACCTGTAAACTACAAAAACATGAATTTGTGAAAATGGTGACATCATACGCATGCCTATTAGGTGTTCAGTATATAGACGCGTAGTGATTCTTTATAAAGTGACATCGCCAACTACTGGCCTGGCATACATATACAGCATTTTTAGTCGTTTTCATAGATCCGTGTGAACAGGGATCTTTACTTTACTTTATTGTTTATTTTTACAGGGACAGTGCACAGTTAAGAGTAATTGCACCATGAGAGCACATGGATTTAAAAAAATAATAATGAAGTGCACAGATTAATCATTTATAATACTGCAAAAATCCATTAAAAAAACAAATCAATATTTTATCAATATCCACCCCATGCATATACATGCCTATTTATTATTTTTTGGTGAGTAGCCATTTAATACTGATAATGTAAATTTTTTAGCATTGCATTATCACAAAACAAACCCCTTCAGGGTTATAAGGCTGATCTAATCACCTGTCTTAGTTTATTTTGCAAGAACGGCAGACTGTTCATTATCCCTAACTTAACGATGTATACCCTTGCATTAGATGCATCTGTGAACAAACAGTTAGCAATGGCATAAGTTGCAGTACCTGAATCTAGGCCGATCCTGCTTCCAGACACATCTTTAAAGGCTGTCCCAGAATTCCACTCTGGTCTGGTCTCTGATTTTGAGTAGGGCGAGATCATGATGCCCCCTGTTGGGCGATCCATTTGTAACAGATTCAGGTAAGAGCTGGCGCTGCCCTCAACAGCCACGGCCGGTTGGTAGAGTATTTGAGGCAGTTCAAAGGCTGTACTCTGTCTGGGTGGACAGGGCCAGTGGGAGGATGATAGTCCTGAGGGATTCACGATAACTCCCTGGGATGGAGGTGTGGCTTCCATGGATGTCAATTGGGTCAACTTTGATAAGCCAGAAGAGTGTGGGGACTTAGACCATGTTAGACCAGGAAAAGCCCATGGTGATGATGATGATAGGGGGGCATCTGAGATGAAAAAAGCATATATTTAGATGATTGATTGATTGATTGCTATAGATAGATAGATTGATTTACTGGCATTAACACACCAGATTTGGAAGTCCTATTGCTTTCCTTGGCTTTAGTGCTGAGGTCTTTTGGTATGGTGGCTTTGTTCAGGGCACGGAAGAAGTGCTCATCCACGGCAGTGTTGATATCACCTTTATAGTATGTAAACAGCTGAGGAGAATCTTTACACTCCTCTGAGTGCTCTAACCGTCTGTCCTCCATCATCTTGACTTAGGGATACAATATTTATTATTTTACAAAATGGGTTTAATTTGTGTCCCCCATGTACATATGTGTAAAGAGTACTTAACATTGAAATCTAGCATTTTGTCTTTATTCTCTCTAATTTATTCATCATAAAAAGAATGAAGTTGTGCATCAACCCTATTATATTTCCCCCTTTTAAAGCAACTTACTGCCCCATACATTAAAATAAATTAATAAAATGGTAAACACTGTAATAACACTTAAAAAAAAAAAAAACTCTCCAGTTAAAATCTTACGTCAACCCTGTTACAATGATTTTGTATAGGAAAATTAAGTGGATATTAATGGATGTGAATATCAGCATTTAACTTTTCTTCTCTATTTTGAGCACATAACTTGTACTGTTAAATTAAACTGTAAATCTGTCACCCTGATACCTTTCTAAATGACTTTGATCCTGTTCTTTTGAACTTTCTATTCATATAATAATCCTGAAAAACAATGCATCACGGTTTTGCACAAAAATAAAACCATGATCGCACAACGGATTTCAACATTGATAAGAAATGTTTCGTGAGCAGCAAATCAGAATATTATAATGAATTCTGATGGATCAAGTGACACTGAAGACTGGAGTAATGATGCTGAAATGCAGCTTTACCAGAATACATTTAATTGAAATTATATTAAAATCAAAAAGATATGACAATTTTTACTATGAATTTAATTAAATAAATGCAGCCTTGAAGAGCATAAGAGCCTTCTTTCAACATATTTTTTTTACCAACCCCAAACTTTTGAAAAGTAGTGTATATTAAAATGTATGAATGTAGCTTGAGATGGCAAAGTAGTTTATTAATAGTTGAGGAAAAACCAACGAAATTACTTATTTCATATAAATAATCTCTTATTTAGACTAGTTATAAACAGAGAACAGCAAAAGATTTAAAAAAGACTAAGATGAAACCCACATTTCTAAATGGGTAGTTTCTATTTATCCTCTAAAGCACTCCTTCCTCAAACTGAAACAGGACTTTAACTGCATTCACAAAAAAAATCAAATCCTCAAAACATTCAACACGCTGCTTACCGATCTGAATCCAGCGCACATCCAGCCAGCGATCGCACTAAAACAAAACGAATGTGATACTTTGTGCGGGAGGTTGTGCACTGAGAAATGTGCCCGAGCGAGTTGAACAAGGTCATCTCTAACAGATAACATCACAGCTGTCATTATGCTTACACAGAATTACACTGGGCTTGTTTTTTTTGTTCCCATATAAACCAAAAATCTTTTCTGTGGCAAAGTTTATAAGAAACATCTTTTCATGAAAGCAAGAAACAATGAAGAGGTCACAAAATGTGTTTTTACTATAAAACTATTAACAGAAGTTCAAAATGATTCGGACAGTGATACACATTAGCATAAAGGAAAGTGATAATCACACAAATGATTATTTGCAGTTAAATTTCCATCATTGTCCCCCAAATTTTGAAATGGTGAAATGCACTGGCATGTCATGCGAACAATAAAAAGGAAACCACTGTATATTGGTGTTGAGATGTTTGAGCAAGAGACATTAAACAAGTTCTGTTTTCTCTCCACATCTACGCATCTTCCTCATCACTTCCAGCTAAACTGCTATCGGTCGACAGCATTCCACCTTCCTCCTTGTCGTCCTCCTCCTCATCTTTCCCCTCCTGTGGTTTTGCGGTGCTTTCGTTCGTACCCTCCTCTGGTCGAGTCGGTTCTGCTGCTTCTTGTGTGCTGGAATTCTGTTGTTCTGCTGCTTTTGAAGGGTCCGCTTTAGATCCGTCACCCAGGAAAGAGGACCAGCTTTTCAGTCTCTCTTCTCGCTCTCGTGAGGTTTCCTCAACCTGTGTGACCAGAGCCAAAAAGTCAGGCAAAAAAGCAGAAGAAAATAGAACCAATTTGAACATTTAAGTTGACATGTTTTAAATAATTAGGCCTATATTTTATTTCACTTAACATTTATTTTATCACAAGTAACAATTTATGGTTTAAATTTTCATAAGTATTTATTCATATTTTGAAGTATTTTATTTTAAATGTAAAGTTTTAGTATTTTTGTTGTGTGTTTGTTATTTTTATAAGAGTTTTTTTTTTAATCAATTTTAGTTTTTGGTAATTTTAGTATATACATTCAAATAAACTGACTCTTTTAACTTTCTTAATATACATCTCTGGTCTAATTGTGCATGTGATTACAAAATAAAAAATGATTGTGTTGGTTTAGTCTATGTAAGAACTTCCCTTTTCTGATGTCATCATGTAGGCCGTGCAGACTGTTGGGTAATGCTAAACAACAGCCGAATAGCTATTTAGAGACCGTTTTAGTAAACCCACGCTCGGTTTGCATGCAACGCCCACTTCTCGTGATTCAGCAAATTCCTGATGGATAAACTCATGTCCCTCCCCTCCCTTTTTCTCTTTAAATATCCTGATTCATTCTGAAAAAAATCAGATCGAGGAAGTAAACTCTGTAGCAAATTACAATTCTTCATAACTTAAAACAGGCTGAGTATTTTACCTGGTAGTCGGTTACACCGTCCCACGGCTGTGCTGATAGTTTCCTCCCTCCAAACCAGCGTCCATTCAGAGCTGCCTGACACATGTCCGCCTCATCAGGTTCCTTAAAAGCCACAGATGCAACTCCATCAGGGTGCCTCTGTTTCCAATGGAAGAAAGCAACGAGTTGAGCAAAAGAAATGGCAAAAAAAAGAAGATAATTTGAATGCTGACATGTGTAAACACAATTACGTTATCATAATAAACGTGGACAGAAGTAAAAAAGGACTTACATCAAAGATAATGACCTTCTTCACTATCCCGAATTTCTCACATTCTGTCCGCAGATCATCTCTGTACTCATTCAGAACTAAAGGATCCTCCTGCATGACACATATGGTGCAGCTCTTCAACACATTTTCAGTTAAATGTTTGGACACATTTGATTACATTTATATTCTTCCTTATCTTAAAAAAAAAAAAAAGTTTGATCTGAAGGCTTAAAAGATTGAAATGGGCTTCGTAGACAAATGGTCCCTAACTGGTACTAACATTTTTATTAAAAAAAATCTAATAAAAAAATCTTTTATTTAAAAAAATGGATGAGGCTGGACTGAATAATGAAGGAAAAGCAGCCAAACAAGTGTCTAACATGTGAACCCTTTTCAAATGTTTAAAAAGCATCCCAGGATGCACTTCATGATGTTTGTTGAAGTTGTAAATGTCCGGAGTGTGCAGAGCTGGAATCTAGTACACTCTTGAAGAAGCTACAATATAACATGACTTTGATTTGTTTAACATTTGCAGTCAATTCCTATTACGCCTATTAGTGTTACTTCATACATTTTGATAATTTGCTATTATTTAAAAAATTTGAAAATAGTAATAATAAAGAGTGATTAGGAGTGTCTAAATGATTAATGGGTAGTATACACTACTGTTCAAAAGATTGGGGTTGGTAAGATTTTAATGTTTTTAAAGGAAGTCTCTTGCAAAGCTGCATTTATTTGATAAAATACAGCTAAAAAGTAGTGGCGAAATATTACAATTTAAAATAACTTAATTAAAAAATGTTAATTTAAAATGTAATTTATTCCCGTGATGGCAAAGCTGAATTTCCAGCATCATTACAGAAATTAAATTGATTTGAAATACAAATCTTTTGTAACAATGTAAAAGTATTCACTGAGACTTTACAAAAAAAAAAACAGACTACAAAAAAATCTTACTGATCCCAAACTTTTGAATGGTACCTAGTTAAATTAGCCATAATTGAGGCCTATATTATTTATAGTTGAATCACAAACATAGTTTTAGTTCAATCTTAGTATCAGTCTCATTTATTAAACACAACTGAAAGATGTAGAAAGCATGAGGATCCTAGATTTGTGGATCCACACCTTCATTCCTGCTCTTCTCTGAGTCTTTAAGCTGCACCTACTTCAGGAATGCAGACGGACCTGCCATGAGCTCTGACGCAGAGACGTTTATCACGGGTACAGAGAAACTAAACTGTTACTAACCAAAAGCATTTCTGTAATTAACTTTGCACATCCTGAATACCAGTGCAAGGCTAAACATATTCTGAGCTGTAAAAAGAAAATTCTGTAGATCTGGTTTCAGCTGCAGCAAAAGACATTTTACAAATGCTCTTTTTCAGGCAGATGTCACTCAATGTAAAGTGTTGCCAACAAAATGTTCTATTCAATAACATCTACAACATGTTCAAGTGTTTCTTCTGGGTGTGTCGGTATGTTCTGAGATTGAGTCTTACCTCAAAGTCACTGGGATGAAACATGTTTTGAATGATGAGAACTTTTTCATGCCTTTTGCGAGCGTCCATGGCCTTCTCCGGCCTCCAGTCCAGCTGCCTGATAATCATGAATGACAGAAGTGTTAGTCATGTCTACAGCAACACAAAAAATATTATGCTGATTAAGCAGAGCATTGTTGCACTGTGTCAGAATTGACTATTTAGAGCCACAGGATTCAGCTAGAAAAGGTTTGTACTTTTGTTGCATCTGGAGCTTTTTGCGATACTCTTTGTTCTTTTTCTTCTTCTTGTTGGCGTCATATTGTCCTTTGAGCTCGAATCGCGCTGCCTCCACGTGCAGTCGGTAGCCCCGAATCTCAGTCTCATCCAACAGCCGCTCGGCGAGAGCTACAGACTCTTTCTGCAGGGAATAATCCAATTAAAATGTTTGTCTACAAATGATATAAATAGACATGTAAAGCATGTTAAACAGTTTTAAAACTAAGACTATTCAAAATAGTATTTGTTCATTGAAATCAAGCTAAATAAATATATTAGATGAAAAACTTAATCTAAAAACTAACTAAAGTAACATAGGTTGAAGATTAAGTGCTAAAAATGATTAGAACTACAAATAAAAAAAATATATATAATTAAAGCTAAATTGAAATTGTAAAAAAAAAAAACAATAATAAAAATGACAGAAGCACATAACAGATTTCCCCAATCTAAAATGTAATAAATAAAAACTATTAATAAATACTATAAATAATACTAAAATAACACTGCACGTCAAACATGTATGTCTTTTTATTTGAAATATATATAGAATAATTACATGTACATGACCGTAATGTTATAATGACCAACCTTCAAGTAGCAGCAAAGTCCATCTCCTTTTTGGTTCCCATCCTTGTCCCTGTAGAGCTTGATTTTATATTCTTCTGTGACAGGATCACGCATGATAATTCCACATTTGGACATAATCTCCACAAACTCATCAGGAGTTATGTCTAGAGGAAGACCTAGCAGAAAGACACATACACTTCATGAACTGAATACTTGATTATCAGTTCTTATTTAAACCAACCAACCAACTGATTCAAAAAGTAGATATGGCCACTAGAGGGAGTCATGCCAGTATTTACAACATGATATTAATGTTAAAGACATTTAGTAATCTAATCTAATCTAATAATGAGGAAATTATTTACCTGTCACATAAACATTTGTGTTTTTGTCCTTTTCAACTTCAAACCAGCCTGTAAAATACAATTATATTTGTTAATATAGTTAGAATATAAAACAAGTCACCTTGTTTTATATAGAACTTTAAACAATACAGATTGTGTGCAGCTTAAAAGCAGTGATAACAGGAAAATTATGCATTTTGGCTGATCTGCTGAAGTAAATTCAGTGTTGACTCAGTTCCATTGTAAAGATCATCAATTATTAAAAGAGTTAATCTATAAAGCTGTTATTAGGTAAATAATTATGAATATCTTCTAACCTGGGTCTGCCTTCCTTTTCTCTCCTTTCTGAGCGCCCTCCTTAGTTTTGTCCTGGTCCGAGCTCTCCTCCGTCTTCTTGGGCTCCTCTGGTTCGGCGGCAGGGGCCGCAGCAGATGGATCAGGGGCCCCTTCCTCATTGAATCCATAGTTTGCTTGATATGCTGCGATGAAATCATCATTTATCTATAAATAAAACAAATAACATGAACTTTATTGCAGAACTTACAGCGAATCAGCTCTGATTGGGTTATTAAAACAGACATTGTGTAAATGTAGCATTTGACCTTTGGAAACCATGCTCTCTTTTCATGGTCCCAGTCGTACGCTGTGCCGTCTTCTGGGTCGACGTACGTGAATGGATCATCTCCACCCTCTTTCTTCTGTTCATACAGCTGCTGCAAACGGAGCTGCTCGTGGAACTCTTTATTACCATCTGACTCCCCGCTCATCTACAGAAACAAAGACAAGACAGAGATACTTCACTGAAGTGTGCCTTTTGGGACAGGGCCATGCTGATGGGTTCATTTGAGGATTGTTTTGAACTTAAAAAAGACAAAATGCACAATAGTCCACCATGTTTTCCCTTCTAAAGAGATGCATTTTGTAGCTTTAGTTTCATCAGGTCATCCTAAAGTTTTTAATTTGCTGTAACTCCAAATAGGAAATCAGTCAATTTTTAGAAATAGGTCCGTTTTTAGTTGATGCGCGGAAAAAAAAACTTCACTAAACAACATTTTGTAGTTCCTGACATCCAATAATCATAATAAGCTTTGCACTTTGCTACTTTTACTGTAGAATTTATAGTACAAATTATTAATGTAATCGTTCAAGTGGTGTTTCAAACACTGGAGAAAACAACTGATAAACAATGTTAATGTTACATTTACAACAGGAAATCTATTCAATGACCATAACTCGATGGTCGAGATGGTCTCGAAAGAAAGAAAAAAACTCTAGAGAGCAGCATTTTAATAAATATAAGCATTAGATTACATACGGATTATTTTTTACTTAACCTGTTCATTATATTTTTACATATTTATCATTAATCCTTTCATTATTCAATGTAGGTTATTTTTAAATAGGCCTAAATCTGTCATGAAAATAAGTTAGGATATTACTGCTGTCGTTTAAATCACCAACAAATTGAAGAAACATAATTCGGTTATTAAAAAGTTGATATAAAAATGCCTTACGTGTAATTTTAATGTTTATACAACTCTGTATTATTTGAGTGTTGATTATTAAATGATTATTATTAAAACTTTATTTTCATTTTGAGTGTCGGTTTCGGGACGTGCATCCTGAATTTTCATTGCGGTGCATCACTTGTATATTTAAACAGGAATTTATAAATGTATTTTACAGTTCATTGCTAAACAATTTAATGTATGTCCATACTACCTAGTTTTATGAATGTAATTCAAATGTAATTTAATCTGCATATCAACCTGACAAATTACATAAAATAAATTTAAGTAGTATAGAAAAAGAAATAGATATTGAAATTAATCCAGGTTACCACCTTTCCCCCGTTGTTTTAGTGTGCCACCCTAGGATTTTTACTGTCCCCCTTTGACCACCCCATTAAAAATGTCCTGGAGGCGCTACTGTCCACTACTCCATCTGGCCGCTTCTTCTCCATCCTCGAGCCCTCGCATTGATTACTCTGATCGAACCCGTTTGACGGAGGCACAAAGCGGACGTGAGCCGAACCGTAGCGTTACCCGGATTCGCTGTGGTACAATAAGCAGGCAATAATATAAAATAATAATAATTCTAAAAATAATATTAAATAAATACAGGGCAGCGGGCCAAATCAGTCGCCAGGCCACCGGGAATTCTCCCGGTACTCGCGGTGGCCAGTCCGGGCCTGGGTGATACAGAACTAACCCACATAAATCCGCTTATGCCGATCTGATGGGTGTACAACACAACTGTTCGTAGGCTTATTTAGAAAAACAGCACGGTCTACATTTAATATAAGAGTCGAACAGCAAAAATGCACAGTGCTTTAATGTTTAAATTAAGAGAATAAAAGACAACCCACCCTTTCTAATGCCGAGCCTCCAAAACATAAATGTTGCACTTCCGAGGGGAACGCGCATGTCCAACACTGTGCGTCTTCCGGAATGCAACTGTCGCGCTTGTGTGTAGTTCCGCCGTAAGGTTTCTCTCTTAGTACTAGCCTTTACAGTCTATGGTACTAGCAAGCTTACGATTTTCATTCAAATCCACTTTTAGACTTTATTGCAGATTTATTATGGAAACTTACAGGTCATTTCACATTTTTACAAACAAATCATACATTTACATCATTTCAGTTTAAGCTATAACATATAGGATATAATTTGAGGAATCTGTTTTCAAAATGTTTATTTTTTTATTTATTTTTCTGAAGAGCCAAATGTCATTTTAAAACTGAAAGTTTCTAGAAAAACACATGCTTTAGTGCAGAGCAACAACAACAAAAAAAGTCAAATTTATTTGGAATAGATATCTGTGTTGAATCCATTCTTCCATGGCCTTGAAGGAAACTCAAGCCCACTTCCTGTGGCAGGAGATGCATCACGGGGAAGAACCGACAGTCCTGCCCTGGCTCTTGGTATTACCAAACTGTTTTCATATACACATCCTACCACAGGAAAGGTTAAGACAAGCAAATGTAAAAGATTTGAACATTATAGCATCAAAAATATATCTTATTGGTAACATCTTACCCAGGTCAGGTCTTGTGATAGTCACCTGACGTTGGCTGGATTCTGAGGAAACCGTTGAGCTCTGAGTTGAATTAGACTTGATGGATCTCACAGATGCCATGAAGGGAAACGTTTTTGGTGGATTGGGGTTGTGTTTGGGAACCACAGTTGCAGTTTGGCTCCATTCTGAAACAATCACAAAGTTAGTGCTTGTGCTTTCCATGATGATTAATATTGCGAGGAAGAAATTTGTGCTTTACCAGAGTATTCCTGCAGCTTTAAAGATCCACAACATAAATGTATTCTCCATTGCTTCCGTACGTTTTCCTTCATGAGACAGTGGAACACAAAAATGAAGAATCCTGGAACAAATTACAACATAGAATATTTATAGATTGGATCGTAAAGCTGAATCTAAATGAATTGTATGTGCTCTTTCTCACCTTGAAGGCTGTTCAGTATGGAGAACAGGTAGAGGAGGAACACTTTGACAGGACCCCAAGCGAGAAAAGCCACAGACCAGGTGAGACCCAATAAAAAGGTAAAGCTCACCACAGCCCGCAGGTCTTTCCAGATCCCACTTCGGGTGCCAGCAGGTTGATTGACTTGCATGTTTCGGATCTGGATCAAAACCACTAAGAAGATGGAGCAATTGCACAGTAGTATGAAGGCTATGTAGCTCACTACTGACATGTAAAAAAACACGTCATTTTGTACCCAGCAGCTGAAAAGGAAAGGCATGACAATTCTTAACTTACATTTGACACTATAGTAAATTTGTAATGCTGTTCTGTTACGATTTTCATGCTAAAAACCATCCAAATTCACTTACAACATTTCAGAATCATCCAGTGTCATTTGGGAATCACTCATGGTGTTCATGCCATATGCATCTCTCTTTATAGCCAGCACCATGCCACATATAATAAGTGGAATCCCTGTGCAAAGACATACTGGTTGTTAAAGAAACAAATTAAAAACATAAATCTGTCTCTGAATGCTTTAATAATGTTTAAATCTCTCACCCCAGCCAAGCAGGCAGAATTTCAAGATGTATGAGGGCACATACACATTGAAAACTTGGACCAAAGCAAAGTACATATTCACAGCCCCCAAACCCATCCAGGTAAAGGAAGTCAGTAAAAAATAGTGTAAGGTCACCGCCACAGCAATGCATAGGCCATAGATGCCAAAAGAAGAAATCCAGGAATTCAGTAGGAACACCAGGTTCAGTCCCAGTAATGCAATGGACAGGTTCAACAGAATTTTGGATGGGTAGTCTCTTCTCAACTTCCTGTATTAAGATGCAATGCATGCATCCAAAGTCAATGGCAAAGAAATGTAACATGAAAAATGGCTTTTAAAATATACATTTTATTGTAAAACTGTTCGAATAGACATGACATTATGGCATATCCATTGTGGCAAATATTATATCAATGCATATATGCTGCAATGCCATTTATTAACATCAAATATTAAAGCATCTTACTCTAAGAGGGTGTATGTTAGCACTGTAATCCCAAGAAAGCATGAAGACACTCCACAGCCCATGTATGTTATAATAGTGAGGATTCTTTCATTATTTTCATCAATAGGAGTTCTGGACACGTCCTTAAATAAATAATAAAAAAAAATCTTGGCTTAACACATAAAATATTCAAATGCTATTTGAATCATTATTATTATTATTTATAAAGCCAACATATTTTATATATTTATTGTATTATTATTATTATTATTGTTGTATTTATATACTATTTTTCAAACTAATAAAGTAATTGTAATTGTGTCGTACCAGCAGCACTCCAAAGTGGGTCATGTGGTCACAAAGACATGTTGTGTAATCTTTGCTGATATTATACGTCCAGCACCCCTTTGGACTCCATCCTCCATATCCATCTAAAATAGTACATGCATAAATCCACCGACACAAATACACTTATGAGACATATAGCACCTAATGTGTGAAGAATTATAATGTATTCATTAATTTAGTACAAGTGACTTGCCATCCTTATTGAAATCCCAGTAGACACACTGGACATTCTGGTCCTTCTGTTAAAGGTAAAGACAGTTTAATTATTTCTGCCAGTGTTTTTTAATTCCTGGACATTTCTAAGAACTCCACGTACTTTCTTAGTTGTTAGATGGCGCAGAGTGACTGCAACATATTCTTTTAGGTTTTCAATGGGTCCTGTGGCATTAGTCACACTTGCAGACACAACATAAGTGTTCAGTTCTTTCCTATTTGAGTCATTCTGAGGCAAATTCACAAAAAGTAGCGTGTCAAAATAGTGTCACAAACAAACTTTAAAATGAACATCTGCCTCAGTAACTGAACTCACCTTTGATTGAAAGAGAGTTGGAACACCATAAAATTGAAACTGAATACGGGGGCTGGAATCGTTTACGATTGGGAATCTGTCTTGTATTTCAGAGGGAAGAGAAATGAAGGCCACTGTACCATCAAAAGGCTCCTGGTTGATGTAAATCTAGAAAAGCATACGATTTGGTCATTGTGTGACTTTTAAGATGCCTGACATATTATTCATTATATTTTCAGGTAGGAAAAAGTATAAAATAGAAATGTAGAAGCATTAAAAGCTCAATGCTTGTGATGATGATTCATATATTATTTTATATAACGTATTATATTATGTATTATATAATAAGTAAAGTTGTTTTCTATTTTAATATATTTTAAAATGTAATGTATTCTTCTGATGGCAAAGATGATTTTTCAGCATCATTGCTCCAGTTTTTAGTGTCTCATGATGATCCTTCAGAAATAATTCTAATATGCTATTTCTTATTAGTATTAATGTTAAGAACAGTTGTGCTGCTTAATATTTTTGGGGAAAGTTCAAAAGATTTATTTAAAATTTAAATCTTTTGTAACATTATAAATGGGATTACAGTCACTTTTGATCAATTTAATGCACCCCTGCTAAAAAAAAAAAAAAGTGTACTGACCACCAACTATTGAACGTAATTGTGCTTACCTCAGGGTTAAAGCCTTTGTTAGTGGATGAGACTCCAAAGGTGAGGTTATGAAAATTTTCTTGGTCAATATTGACCACTGATATTGCCAGGGCAGAAGCTGTTAAACTGACTGAGTTTCCATTGAGCCCTACCATCTGGTCTCCAACAGCCTCTGTGATGGTCAGAATACTACACAAAGAGAGGAAAGGATTTTCTGTTTACATGGAAAGTATAAAATCTCCCTGTAAAATCCTCACATAAAACATCAGACCTAATTTAATATGTAGTTGCAACGCATTTCATGTTTGTTTTATTACTTTTACTGTGTAATAAAAATCAAGCAAATATATTAAATAAACATTTAATGTCACACACACCCACTGATTTTATAATGTACAAACTGTATATTCTATCTTACACTAACCCTACCCCTAAACCCAACCTTTTGCTTTTCAAAAAACATCACTTAGTATGATTTATAAGCTGTTATCTTCATGGGGACCAAACAATGTCCAAAGATTGCAATCTTTGTGGGGACATTTTTTTCACTATAATGTAGAGTTTACCAGGACACACAAACATGCACACGCGCACGTGCACGCGCACGCGCACGCACACGCACACACACACACCTGTTGGTAAAAGGTTGCAGGTCGCTTTTAGACTCCAGGATGTCAGATGTGATGTTGAGGATGACCCCTCCCAGGGGAGGTGTGATCACGCTAACGTTAATCACATCGGCTAGTTTATTCAGTATCGTTGAGAGCTCGTACTCATCCAGATCTTTGTTCTCATGTATCAAGTCCTTAATAATCATCAGAATATCTTCTGCATTGTCTAATAGGGAAAAGCATAAGGGGGTGTTTTAAAGAAATGCCTATATAACATAATATATGATATAGAGGCTAATGTGTTAAAATAGATTTCTACACTCTTAAAATTTACTTATTGACATTATTGGTTCCATGAAGAACCTTTAACAGCAACAGAACCTTTCCATTGCACAGAAAGTTCTTTATAGTGGAAAAAAAATTCTTAGATGATTAAAATGTTCACAAATTTTGGTTCTGGAAATTTTGGAAATGGTTCTTTTAAAAACTGGGGAACCCAAAATGGTTCTTCTTCTTCCTTCTGTTTACTTTAAATGGAAGCTTGTGTATCTAATATGAATTCTAAGAAGGGTTTACCATTTGTGACTGTAATGTCCTCCAGATCTGACACACTGTTGACCACAACCTGGCACTGGCCCAGGTCTGGAGACTTCCAATGAGCATTATTAGAGTTTGCATCCAGAAAACTAGGGAGACGGGTGAGACAGTCACAATCAATAAACATATCAAACCATGAATTATTTGGATCAAATTCCTCTAATAACTAGTTCAGAGCTGCCTGACTCTAAGATATACAACATTATATAATGCTCTTTAGGTTCAGGGTACCTGTCCATCCGTTTATGGCTGTAAATAAACCTGAAATGACTGGAACATTGTTGAAATGCAAGAGATTGTTTAACCTCTGCAAAGAAATCGATCATACAAACAGTTCTGACATTAACGATACCACCATATGGAACATGTGATTAATTGTTTTACAGCAGCCCCTGTAAATATTAAATCAAATAATATTTCCTCTTTTTAGAGTTGATGATTAGGAGCAACAACCATGACAGTGGATTTTAAGGCAGATAATATTCTGTTATCAGGTCTCATTAAGCAGAACAGAAAGGCAAATGATCTGGCAATGTGAATGTGAACGGCAAAAATGATTTAATGCAATTATTGCATTATGATCAAAGATTAATTATACAATTTATGTGCCTCTAGTGGCACCAAATGAAACCGCATTCGGTTGTTAGAGACAATGGGCCCTATTTTAACGAACTAAGCACATGATCTAAACCGCACGGCGCAAGTGCACTTAGGGCGTGTCCGAATCCACTTTTGCTAGACGGGAAAAATGTTTGGCGCGTCCAGCGCATGATCTAAAAGGGTTGTCTCTATTCTCTTAATGAGTAATGGGTGTGTTTTGGGCGTAACGTGCAAAAAAACAATCAGAGTATAATTTCCCATTCCCTTCAAAAAAAGCCAGCAGCGCTCGCGCCATGGTGGATTCGCTATTTAGGCTACATGGTGCATTTGAACGCGTCTCCAGAGCGCAAACGGATCTGCTCGATCACGAAGTTAAAGCGCGCAAGCAAGCCATCTACGGGACAAGCAAGATTCCACCGTACCTTTATTTATACACAGTGTTTTACAATAGAAACCTTTTATTTTTATTTGGCATGTTTGTGTGCTGCTGCTCATCACTGTGTGTGTAATTAGCATTGCGTAAGCACGTTGTGGACCCGCTAGGCTCACATTAGCCTACTATCGAGCACTTTAAATAACAAAAACAAATATTGAAATATTTATATTAACAAATATAAAAACCTAAAGTCAATGGCGCAGTCTATTTCGGTTGGTAAATAGACCAGCAAGCCCATGGGCGCACAAATGGGCACACAAATAGTGCAAATGCATTTACTATTTAAACAATGTGGCGCAGGACGTGAAAATAATAACTGCGTCAGGCGGAAACTAGCAAAAAAACACTTGCGTCACGCTTGCCGTTGTATTGCGCCGGGTGTATGAGTCCATTGGCTCAACGGTTCCTCAAAGAACAAATTTAATGTTCTGCTTAAAGTTTCCATAATTCATGTTCGTATATAAGCAAGGAAAATAATTCTTAAAACTTCCCAGAACCTTAAAAAAATAATGTTTCATAACTAAATGGGAATGTTGGGAAAATAATACTTAGCTGGGAATGGCGTGAATTATTCTAAATTATGTTTGGTGCTGTAGTGCTGCAGAAATGATAGCCCTTACCATTGAGCTTCATGTTCTTTTGGGTTGGAAGCAATTTATAACATCAATTTTGTTTTAGTAAAATGGAATATTTTCAAGAGATTTACAAGAGACGCTCTTACCATTCCCTATATGCTGTCTCTTCAGGGTTTCCTTTACAGGATAGTGAGGTGTTGCGCTGAACCCCAACTTGGGGCCATTTAAAAAGCCCCTGTCTGGTGTGATGGTTGTGTTCAGGACATGGCCCTGTTTTTGGAGATGAAGAGAGTTGTACTGAGAATGAATCATGATCTGATCCCCTCATCCTCAGATTTTTTTCTTCTTCAGATGTAGCACATACCAATGTAAGAAATTAAAATTTCCTGAGGTTGGGCATCCAACCATACTGATCCACTGGTGTATGGTTGCTCCAGAAGCCGGTGAATCTGTTTTTGTGTGTCTACGATGTTTGAGGAAGTTGTTACCTGAGCATGAAAGACACAGCTATGGCTGGGAACAAGCCATATCAGATCATCACATTAAATCATGTTGTACGTTCATAACAATTATTATTCATTATTGTTTATTTTTCTTCAAATGCTGTTGATATCTTGTAATAAATATCTCACCTTGTTCCTGATAGCTGGGGATGCAGCGAAACAAATGAACAAGATAATAGGAAATATAGTTATATAATATATATAATACATATATATATATGTATAGAGAGAGATAGATAGATAGATATAGCATGTACCTTTCCAACCACTTTGGATGATTTTGTTTCCACACTGCAAACACAAATCAGACATGCATGTTTAAAATAAAATCAATAGTGTGTCTTGGGTTTGGGTCTGTTCTCTGCAATATAACAACATGACTGACTAACCTTCGTTTTCGTGCTTGTGTTGAGGAGGTCACGAGATTGAAGTGCAGCACAGATATTCCTTCATTGGAAAGAGTTTCATTAAGCTGTAAGGATGATAAAAACACAATTGAGATATAATACCTGTTTCCAGTTTGACATGCAACATGTCTGGATAAATTCAGGTTTACTTTGTTGAGATCTTACCCAGGTTTCAATTATATTCTTAGGGTCACCAGAGCCTTTTATAGTCACATTGACGTTGACATTGAAATAACTATCTATTTACAGGACAGAGACATTATTAAATATGCCACACTTCACAAGAGCAGTAATAGTAAAAAAACAAAAAAAATTATTGTAATTCTTTACCTGATATTATTCCTTCAGGTGAAACTGTAGAAGAGCATGTAGTTGTATTTAATGTAAGGCTTGTGGAGGATAAAACTGTTGTGTCTTTAATTGTCGAGGAACTTTCTGCCAGTGTTGTTTCCATGAATGGTGTGGAGATAGTGACTGTTGAAGACATGTAGTGAAAAACAGTCAGAAAATCCTGTGTTTCTAGAATTGCATATGCATATTACTGGTCTGTTTCTGTACAGACTTGTTTCAGTGGAGGATGAAACAACTGCTGTTGTTTCCATTTGTATGGGTGTTGTGCGTATTGTTTTTGCAGTAGTCAAGGTTTGAGTAGTCACTGGCATCGGCTGAGGAGTTGTGGTTGTACGAGGCAAAGACGCCGTCGCTGTTATTGGTGGAGTTGTGTCTGGTAAGAGTTCCTCTAAAGAGAGATCAGATCATTGATAACATGCATACCTGCACTGGTACTTGTTAGCTACATCAGAAACATGCTTGACTATGGAAAATTGTTGATTTGGATGGAGATTATGTTTTATTTTCTTGGAGTACTATCTGATTTACCAAGAGGGTATATGAGGATGGCGTCAGGACTTGTAATTATTTCGTAGTGGTCTATTTTGTGACGCTTGGCAAGGATCTCAGAGAGTTCATCCTGAATTGTTCCAACATCAGCACTAGGGATCACATTCAGGTGAGCCAAACAGTCAAACCTATGAAGAAACACAAGAATGACATTATCAGTAGTCAGTCCGCTTGTGCTGTAGGGCGACATTTTGGAGGTGTTTACTTTCAAAATTTCTTATTAATAAAAATGCATGGTTTTTAAAGATCATTTGTAAATACGTTATCATTTCAATATACCAAAATCAATGTACGAAAAGCACAAATTGTATTTAAAAAACTCTTTCAGATTGTGAAAATCATTTAGAGGTGAAACAATATGAAATAGAAAAAATCCTCACTGGCTGATTCCGGGACTTGTCGCCAACAATTTCATGGTTCCCTCCTGAAGTGAGAAATCTTGTTAGTTTGATGAGCATGTAGATTTTTATTTTGTACAGATAGTTTTAATGCTACTGACGCACCTCTGCATTTCTCCTGGAGTGTGTGTGTAAGCTGTAGAAAGACAACAAGAGTATATTTAGGTTCAGGCCTGAAAACTTTTGTACTGTGTTTAGAGAGATATTAAAAGATCTTACCCTCCTAAAGCGTGCACTATGACTTTGGGCAAATATATCTCCCACAATTTTACCTCTTCCATTACTTGTGTCAGCTTGGAGAGAGGATAGTATACAAATATTATTGACATTTTGTCTTGTATTAATAGCAGTAAAAATTCAAAATGCGTTTTGTTGTAGCTCACCCACTGATGTGCAACTTCTCTAGCATCCTGAGTGCTTGTTTTGTTACCATCTTTACGAAAGATGATAAACACTAATTTTACTTCATAATAACGCCAGTCTGAAACATAGGAAATTGTGTGAGGCATAAAAAAGACCAATAAAGATGGCATGGCATAAATACTGTACATATCGAATAGGACACAATTTAGCAAACATAATAAAATTTTGTTTAAATGGACATAATTTAATTACTTCTCCATTTTTTGTGGCCCTATTATATTTGATAGTCTATTGCTTAACATAAAACTAACCTACTATCATAAAAAGTAGTAAAGAGAAAAGCAAGTAATATTATTCCATTTTCTCATTTTACACAAACTGGACTGTTGATTCGTAATACACAAGCGTTCAACCTTGTCCCCAGAAAAACACAGAACATTCCCCAAACATTCCCATTTGGTTATTTTTTTGGGAACCAAAAAACTATTTTATAACCTAAGGAGAACGTTCCCAGAACACTCCTTGCAGGTAATTATTTTATAACCTAAAGAGAACCTTTGCAGAACGTTTTCTGCAGGTTAATTCTATAATTTAAGTAATTACTGTAAAAAAAAAAAGAGAACAATTACCAAACACTCCACAACACTCCTCAAGGTCACGTCATCAGCCTGTCATTATCCCGCTTATTCAAGCAAATAATTAAATATACATGGACATTTAAAATGTAACTTCTGGCCTATACATAGTTTGGAAGATTTCTTTTTTGGACATTCCCATGAATTATTATTTTAATTCATATATATTTCAATACTTTTATTGTGGAAAGTGCCATATATGTCCTATCAACAACAAATTTGGTGTGTGCATTTTTGTCCCTTACCACACTGTTGCGTAATGTCCCGTACAGGCTTGCACTGCATGACATTGTCCCAGATTTGTTCCTCCCAATGCAGAACATCCCCATCAGTGCAGGTCAACCCTGAAATGTCCTCAGCGCTGCGTTCCCGTTTCCACACCCTGAACAAACTTAAACTTCCCTTCAGTTCTTTACCCGTTTCAATGTTCATCTCGCCCTTCGAAAAATTGTGGGCCACAGCTAAAGTCAAAGTGCCACCTGCGGCCACACTATGGTAGTCAGGGTACGGAGGCGTTTCTTTGAACTGTGCCTTTAAGTCCACGTTGGATCCATTAACATAGACTTTTGGCTCAGTCATAGACTTGGACCAGGTCATGCAAACTGAATGCCAGTTTTCCAAGGACACCACGGAAGATTTGATCCAGACTCTTCCAAACATTATGATATATAGGTCTGATCCAGAGCCCTTCATCCCTAGCTCTATGCGTGTCTTATTAGGGTGCAGGTACGTGAATGCGGTCCAGTGCGAGTTGCTGATCTTCCTCTTTATGTTCACACACACACTGAGCTCTTTCAGGGCAGGGATTTTGCGTTCATTTTTCAGTAGCCAGTAATTACAGTCCTTCTGCATGAAATCCACTTTCTTCCCCCACAGACTGTCATATTTTACTGAACCTCAGGTGTAAAATGAAATTATGTAAATCATAACAAAACAACAAAACATAACAAATTTTGAATGTTAAAACATTTTATACCATGGTCTGGGTGAATACTCGATTCTGATTGGCTGCAGGGTGTCCGTTAAAAAGTGATAGAGGACACCTAGTAAAGTAGTTCTGGTGAAACTGCCTGTTTACCATTCGAAATTAATAAATAAATGCGCTGCCTACAACAGCTGTGAGTAACCATAGCAACATGCAGTCAAAGTATCCGTTAACAATTTGCTCTATCAAAACAAACATCTAACGTTAGTTAGATATTACATAGCCTACTAATACAACAATGAGCGACTTCGTTATTTCTTTTAACATTTATGGAGAATATGACAACTTTGACGACTGGGATGCTGCTGAAGAACGAAAAAATGTAAATAAAACGGAGAAACGACACAAAGAGATAACACCGGGAGAATTGAATCAAATAGAAGACGAAAAAAATTAGATCAACACGAAAAAAATACGAAATGGGCAGTAAATACACTCAGAGACTTTATTGTTCAAAAAGAAATGGACTCCAGCTTTGAAAATTACACCGCTGCTGCTCTGAATGAGACCCTGCGGGAGTTTTACGCAGCTGTCCAGACAACAGCATAACTAATTGTTTTTTTTTTTTGTTTGATTGTTGTTTGATTAATTGTTTTATGTGTAATACAAAAATAACTATGCCTACCTTTGTGTTTCATGAAAAAAAAATGAATTTTTGAACCTGAAGGGTTCTACAAGCTGAGCGGACTATAAATATCTCCGGTTACTAAATAAACCATCAGGCAAGTTATTATTTGTAAAAACTAGATTTAGCCTAATTAAAATATAAACTAATGCTTTAAAAATGTTTTATTTGGCAAGTGACCATGGTATAAGCGAGTTAATGCCCTCCGAGGTGTCCATTGTCAGGTTTTAATGGACTTCGGCGGAGGCAACCGTCCTCCGCTGCGCGTCGGCCGGTTCACACCTCGCCGTCGTCCATTAAAACCTGACAATGGACACCTCGTCGGGCATTAACCCTTACTTGCACAACAATAATACCTCCATTCTTCATTGTTATTATACATAGAAGGAGGACGATGAATAAAGCCTCAACCTGTTTGTGTTTTTCCATTCTCCACCTGACAAAAGGCGAGAAATAAAATTACACATAAAGATAAAACAAGGAAGCAAAAAATTGTTTATTTCTAAGACCGTATCAAACTCCACTGCAACCGGTCTTAAAGAGTTTTGTCGGCATTTTCCATACAAATCATTTATTGAACATATTGCAATTAGATAGATAGATAGATAGATAGATAGATAGATAGATAGATACAAACATAGATAGATATTTCAGTTACAAATTTCAATTATTCAATCATTCTTGTATCTTTATGAAGGCAAAACAAAATTTAGGTGTAACAGAATGCAAGCAAAATGAAACAATAGTTAGGCCTACTCACCACATTCAATATGTGCTAGTGTCAAATTTCCATGTAGATAATTTCTTCATTCAAGAGAGTAACTGTACATCAACAAGTATGTTGATTGATGTGAAAGGTATGACCATGAGAGAGATCTTGTGTTCATCTATACAAGTTTCCCTGTCATTCTATTGAGTTATTCATTAAGCTCATCGATCATCCTCTTATTCAGATTAGCCATGACATGTGTCAACCAATGATTGTGAACATATGCACTGAACAACATCTTCATAAAAATGCAGCTATATGATCAGTCCATATAGTTGTTATATGATTAGCAAACAACAGCTGCAACTTTGAGGTTAAGTCTATTTGTACAATTTCTCTCTCATATTTGCAAAATTTCATAGCATCAATGTAAACATATGCAATAAACCTAGAAGCACTTGTTTTTGCTGGCCAGTAAATCACTTACGATAACGCCAAAATTCAGAGAACTTTATCCATGACGGTACTAATTATAATACCAATGCTCTTGAACTCACCACTGTATTCTGTGAGTTTGCAAATTTACATTACAACAGTGGTGTAAAGTATTGGAGTAGGCTAAATGTCATTAGTTACTTAAATATCTTTTTGAGTATCAAAAATAGTAGCAACTTTTACTCTCTTGACTACATTTTTGAATAAGTATATGTACTCTTTATTCCAATACATTTGTGATGAGTAATGCAATTACACGTTACATTTTGCATGGCTTTTTGGAGTAGCATCTACCTGGACCCCAGTCTTAGGACTGCATTTCTAGGACCCTAGATTATTAGTGACAACGCCACCTACCAAATTAGAGGACCAGCGACCTTATGTTTTTCTAGAAGATGCTGGACATGTATGAGTATCAAATGTGAATACATTTTTATTTGTTTGAAGGATATCGGTTTACGTAAGGATAGTTCACCCCAAAATGAAAATTCTGTCATCATTTATTCACCCTCAAGTTGTTCCAAACCTGTATGAATTTCTCTCTTCTGCTGAACACAAAAGAAGTTGTTTTGAAGAATATCAGTAACCAAGCAGTTGATGGACCCCATTGAATTCCATAGTATATATATTTTTTCATACTATGGACCTCAATGGGAAGTCATACAGGGTTAGAACAACTTGAAGGCGAGTAAATGATGACAGAATTTTCATTTTTGGGCGAACGATCCATTTAACTGAGACTTGAGTGCTTGCAGACGTTAAGAGGCTGTTGTGTCGACCTTGATTCATTGCGATTTTAAGGTGTTAATATAACTTAATATTAATATAATTTATTTTCCTAAACTGGTAACATTGGTGTTCTTTTGTAATACAAAACAATATAAAGTAAAATGAACATTTTATTCTATAGCATGTTTAAAAAGTACAGTTAAATCAGAGCCGGCGCCAGCCGAGCGCTGATGAGGGGGCGTCTGAAATACCGAGAGGGGGCGTTCACATTAACGCACGTCACCACTTTTTGCCAAGGTCAATCTTCTCCCCACCACTTTTTAAAACATCTTCGCGGCACGGATATACCAATACAAATTAATAAAACATCCCCAGTTAACTAGCAGAGGATTCATTTAGTTCGTTTGTCAAATTAGAGTCGTTCTAGCGCTGAAATGTGTTGCTTTTTAAATCAAGTGATCAAAGTGCTCGTTGCCGCTGCGATCAGTGAAGCGGAGTGTTGTCTTGTGGCTCGCGCAGTTTTCACACTAACGCGGGCTTCAATCTATCGCTGTTGCGGGGAGACTCTATTCGTTACGGTGAAATCACAAAATAAAAAAAATGTCCCTGCTTGATATAGACTGTTATAGACGATTGATAAGACGTTTTGATGAGAGAGAGAAAAAAACCTTTTGCTAAAAAGGCTTCCCCTGGCCACGGACTTGATATGCAATTCGAGAGAAATTTTCTCCCTCAAAAGCAGCCTGACTGCTTCTACTAGTTGCTTTTATAAAGAAATGCTGCACATAATTGCTGGTCTAGGATCAGTTTCCTCCACTCCATAACCAAATGAGAAGCGCGACTGGGCTGGCTTACAAGGGCGTAACTTTGGGTCTACCATTGGGGGGGTTAAACTCGCGGCATATTTATTAATTTATTGAATAATTTTCTTGTGTAAAAGGTAATATGCTAATTTGCCGTTCCTGTATTAGAAATACATTGTGATACTTTTACTGATTTAGGCCACTTAACGTAAATGCAGCTGTTCACTTGACACATAATGACACAGTAGTTAAATTAAGTGTTTAAACACTAGCCAGCAGTGGCAGCTTCCACTTAATTGATTTTTTGTGTGTGTTCAATATCTTATAAAAAATAAATAAAAAAAACTTAAAGATTAATCAATTGCATCACTGTATTGGCACCTATATGCAGCAAATGTATTATGCACAATTCAACTCTCAATACATTACACAATACAGGGTGGCACACTGGAGTGCAGCTTGCACCTTTATTTTAATGTGTGGAATACCACCTATGATTTATCCTTTTTTTTGGCCATTCAAACATGTAGATTTTTATTCACATAATTACTAGGCTGTTGCCTTTTATATCCAGTAGGTGGCAGTCCAGGACAAGAAATATTTCAAGGAAATAAACTAAATAGTAGGAACAAAGAAATTAAAGCAGCATAGCCTACAAGTGCAAACGGAAATGTAATGTGTGAAGTTACTGGAATGGAAATAAATGTATCCACCTTCTACATACTTTTGAAGACATTTTGTTTGTAACATCACATTTTAAAAACTTATCAAATAACAGCATTAAAAACTTTCAAATAGAGAAAATTAAAGTGCAATTATATTATCACTTTGCATGAAATAAGACTCAAAAGTAGATAAAAAAAATTGTTTGCATTTAGCCTCTAATAATATCAAATTCAGAAACTGAGAAAATACAAGTGTGGACTAACCTTAGTTGTGCTTTGATTCATTTTGTCACTTTGCAAACTCCATGCAAAAAGAATAAAAAATTAAAATAATAATAATCTCAAATTGAGCCGGAGGTGGTAAATTTAGTTATTTTAATAAGATACCTAAAATGATGTAAACTGCGTGCCGTGCGCACGCGCAGAGATAATTCATGCGCGTGATAATTCATTTTATGCAGGAGTTATGCACGTTTTTTTCGATAAACAATTTTTAAATAAATGAAAGCAATATAATTTATAAATTGCCGGATTTATGATTTTTTTTTCGATAAACAATTTTTAAATAAATGAAAGCAATATAATTTATAAATGGCAATGTTTTTATTAATTTGTGATCACTTTAAAAACAAATTCATTCATTTGCACGTTGTGTCCGAGCTCCGCCCAACACATTAACTGTAATTATGAGCCCGATTTAAACCCGACGATTTTTTAATACGTGGGTCGTTATAACTGACGTTCTCAACTACTTTCTATGTTACTTTCCCCCGCCCGCAACATTAATGTTTTGTCCCGCTCCTACCCACAAATAGACTTTTTTCTGTACCTCCAAAATAAATAGGCCTACTGTAACTGCCTTTGTCGCCAGTTTATTTCTGTATTAGCACTTTTACTGTTTCTTCTGAATTTAATGTTAACAGCAAGACGGAACTAATTATTGGTTCCGCTCTGAGGTTCCGGCCGGGCGCTTTTGAGCGACGCGCTGAGAAAAAACTTGACGGCGAAAGAGACTGATTTATCCGCTGTTGTCGTGTTTAAGTGCATAAGTTTACAAGAAAATAGGCAGAAGAAGATACCGAAGATTTGAAAGAATGTTTAGCACCTCTATGTGATAAGCAGCAATGAGGTTTGTTGACCGTTTATTTTGCTGTGAGGGTGTTTGTGTTTACATATGTTTTCATGTGTAATTGTTTTGATGTGTATAACATATAAAGTGTCTAACGTTAGCTGTATATGGCCTTGATTATTACCCAATATGTGTGAGACATGCATATAGCATTATTTTTGTTAATTTATATTTTCTTTCTTCAACCAGTTCTCACGGGTTGACCAGCATTAAAGCCCTGTATTCTAACCAAGACCTCTTGCCTCATGTCTGTCACTGGAGGAGCTACACCTACTGCGTGTCGCCATCATACACATCAGCATAAATGCTCCTGATAAATTTGTTACTAAAGCATTAACTTTAAAGATTGTTATTGTTATTGCTTGTTATTAAAGCACATAGCCTAGTTGTTCTTGTTGCTTTTCTGCAACAGATGAATAAAAATGTATTAGTTTTTATATGTTTCATTCATAAATATTTCTAGTTTGCGGGAGTCCCGCGATTCACAAATCGTTTTATTCTCCCGCAACCCGCACACAGTGATGTGAATTACCGCCCGCGCCCGCGCTCGGCCATCAAATCTAGTCCCGCGCCGCACTCTATTGCGTTGGGAGTGCACGTCTTTAGATCAAGGGCCCGGCCCGGCGTCGAGGATAGTGACGGGAAATATCGTCGGTTCGGGTCAAGTTCGGGCTCGGGCAGAGAATCTAAGCTCTAACTGAGAGTGACATAACAACGAGGGAATCATCAACGCATGATGCCATGTCTAAACGCAGGATTTTGCTGCATTAGGTAAGGCAATGTTTATTTATATTGGCTGCCAGGCATACAGTACTGCTTGCTTTTTTTGCTCAAATTAACAGTTTGTAAACGTATAGTTGTGCTAATAACAAACGAGTTAACGGGAGCGTTTATACTGGGACGTTTAAGTTGTTGATAGGCGACGTTGGTTAAAACTAAGTTACATGGTTAGGAAATCTATTTAAATGCAGGGGAAGCGCACATCTTAGCCTACCCTGGAGTTGGTTCGCCCTCCGCCTATGCCGACTCTCCCGATTGCCCCCGATATGCAATATTCAACCTTGAAATTATGGAATATCTGTTCTACAGTCCGTAGCCGTCGTGTGATCTTTCCCGTATGAGAAATTTAACGTAATGCTAAGGTGAGCGAGCACGCAAAATCAAACGACCAATCAAAATTCGACTTTGTCTAGCAGACTGTCCTTCATTAAAATATTAATAATTTAGCTTAATAGTCACAAAAACAAGAACATGTGAAAATGTAATTGGCAAATGTAATTTTTAAATAGCATATTTTATCAGTAAAATCCCGTTTACATTCATGGTGATCTGAGGGGGCGGGAGAGTCCGTCCCCCCCCCCCCCCCCCCCCCCCCCCCGTGGCGCCGGCCCTGAGTTAAATTAACAAGAGACTGTTATTTAAAAATAAAGCATATTTCTGAGGTTTTTAAAGTCTGGATACTGATTTGAAATGATCAAACATTTACTGATTCTGAGCTACATAGTGCCACTAGATGTCGCTGTTTTATGAAAAAAAGACATGGCAAATACAAATGACATAAGCAGTTTCGTCAGAATCTCAACTTTATTTATTTTTTCTCAGATCATACAAAGGTAAAATACGTATTTTTTGAATGTTAATCTATTAGTAAGGAGAATGTGTAAGTAAAGAGAGCGACAAAAGCTACGCATTTTCATTTTTCCAGTATTGGTTTTTATGACAATTACAAAAAAATGTAAAATTAGTATTTCAAATCACAAGGAAGCAATCTAAAAGATAAACAAAACACATAGTACTGACAAGTTCAGCAGCCACGATTACAAGCTGTTACAGATTTAAAAGTTATCAACACAAAGCTTAATTTGATACAATGAAACAAGTCGTTCTGAAACACAGATGTACGTCATATGTCTCAAACAACACACACACACCTCTCTTCATTATCCATCTGTCATCCTGTCTCACTGTATTTCCTGAGACAAATGGGCCTTTGGAAAGAGAGAGGATAAGTTTTCCCATCAAAGCCTCTAGGTAAACGTAACATTTCTCACAGGAAATATCAAACTCCCCTCACAAAGAAGCCAGAACCAACATAACAGAAGCCTTTGTCAATACTTCCACATATTTATGTGGGATTTCTGTATAAATTCAAATGAATGCTGCCATTTTTTTCTGAATTAATCTCACTCTTTTTGTCTCCGCAGTGAGCAGGCGCTTACAGTTTCTTGGAGCAGTCAGAGCAGTAAATGTCTCCATTGCGAGCTACAAAGCGCTTGTCTGCCAGATTGAGAGAGCACTTCTTACAGTTAAAGCAGTAATCGTGCCAAGAGCCGCCCTCATAGTTCACTACGTTCGTAGCCTTGCCAAATCCTGTGGGATGAAAAAAAAGTAGATTTATTTGTCACTTTAGTTCAAGTCAAATACACAACCTTCAAGAAGAATGCATAACGTCGAGAATTGTGTGTGTGTGTGGATTCAAACCTGTAATGGGATTCTGGCAGCTGCTGCATTTTTTAGCCACAGTGCTTTTGTAGCAGTCCACACAGTAGACCTTTTCCTCGTGGGAGGTGAAGCTGGAGCCAGCCAGAGGCTTTCGGCAGGAGGAGCACACAAAACACTCTGAATGCCATGGCTGGTCCTGGTAATTCACACCTCCTGTGGTAATGGGCTGGAGGACAAAACGTGGAAGCAATACGATTATTATCATAAAACATCTTTATTTTATAAAAGAACATGGTTCGTGTTTACAGAATATTAAGAAATCAACCACTTTAAAAGTAATCCTTAAATATCCATTCATTCTACTAAATCGTTCACCTTCTTGCAGCAAGCGCATTGTTTGGCAAATTTCTTCTCATGGCAAGGGCTGCAGTAGATGTTGTTGTTCTTTGTTATGAAGCTTTTGGAGCCGATTGGCTTTTGACACTGATAGCAGGTGAAACACTCATCATGCCAGGAGTTGCCTTTGTATTCCACATTCTCAGTGCCTGTATCAAACACATTAGAGAGAAAAATGGAAAGTACAGTCGGTTACACATGAAGATATTATACATACAAAGGAAATGAATTAAACAAGAAATATAATGTCAGTTTATGTGTTTATTATATGTTTTAGTTTATTTAATGGTTGTTTTATCTTATTTTAAAGCATTTAAGCTGTCTTAAAACCTCTCTCTCTCTCACACACACACACACACACACACACATATGATTTCATATTAGATTTTTAAGCTAAATAAAACTACTGAATAAAAAATACATTTATATTTATACCTGCCGGTATGGGCTTGTAGCAGCCATGGCAGCGAGGGGCATCCTCACGTGAGCTACACGTCCCACACAGAATCCTGTCATCCTTGGAGGTGAAAGACTCCTTGGCCAGGTTCTTATAGCACTTGGCACATCGGAAACAATCTGAGTGCCAGTACCGCCCTTTATGGTGAAGCACCTACACAGAAAGGAACCATGAGTGAGAGATGTACACAAATATAATATAACATAATATAATATAATAATATTTTGTGAAAGTAATATATTTATATATAAATATACATTATCGTTCAAAAGTTTGGGGTCAATATATTTTTTTTCCAGCAAGGATGCATTACATTAATCACAAAGTCACAGTAAATACATTTATTATTTTTCAAAATATGTATATTTCAAATAAATGCTCATCTTATTCATCAAAGAATCCGGAAAAAGTTTCCCAAAAAAATATTAAGCAGCACAACTGTTTCCAACATTGAGAATAAAAAGAAATGTTTCTCGAGCAGCAAATCATCATATTAGAATGATTTCTGAATGATCATGTGACACTGAAGACTGGAGTAATGATGCTGAAAATTCAGCTTTGCAATCACAGAAATAAATTACATTTTAAGGTATACTAATAGAAACAGTTTAATTTTTTTTTATTAATATTTCACAATGTTACTGATTTTACTGTATTTTCTTAAATCAAATAAATTCAGGAAAAAAATTCAAACATCTTACCGACCCCAACATTTTATAATGGTAGCCTAGAGCATATACTTATTTTCAGTTAATTAAAAATATTATTAAAAAATATTTTTTAAAAACTTATGAAATTTATGAATACAGTAGCCTATCTTTACTTTTATCTTGACTTCAAAGCCTAATTTATATACGGTAGATGGAAAGTTTTAATTACATTAGTAATCGTAAATGAATTAGTAATTCATTACCTTTCGTTACATTAGTAGCCTATGATAAGTTCTCTTATCCGACATTGACAGATATGGGTCAGAGCTATAAAGCATATGTCAAGTTTAATGTCAAGGGCACAAAACACATCAGACCAAGATTTCAGCCAGGGTTTTTGTGGCATTTTAACAACAGAACCACCCATGGAAAACACACACACACACACACACACACACACACACACACACACACACACACACACACACACACACACACACACACACACACACACACACACACACACACACACACACACACACACAGAGAGAGATCCAGATACCACGTGTTACCTTAGTCTCGGTGCTGATTGGCCGTCGACACTCTGTGCAAGTGTTGGCGCAGAACTTGTCAAAGCATCGCACGCAAACTGGTTTCTCGTCTTTCCTCACGAACTTCTTTCCACTGAGGTCCTCGCGACAGTAAAAACAGCTGGAACGATCTGCCATGGTCCCCAATAAACCCACGAATATCTGTGAGAAATAATAACAGCGAATTACCTGGTCGTGATAATAAAATTTGGTCATAAAAATACAAAATGATGTATAACTAGAAAAAAAAAAGTTTTAACACGTCCCACACCCCCTCATGTAGGCTAACTAACAGTGTGCTGAGTTTCCTCAGGAAACTGAGGTAATTTATTGATAAGATAGTGTTTGTTCCGTTTTCCCTTAGGCGGAGGGGCCAAATTGCTTTGAGCTGTTATGTAACCATAGGCAACAGCACACAGCACATGTTTTTTATTGTCCTCAGTTGTTATCTTGATCTGATAGCGGGTTCAGTTCAGCTGTAAAGCAGGTTAGCAGACAGGCTGAAAGTAAGACAGATCCTTCTTTCAGTATAATAGGCCTAATCTCTTCTGTAATGATGAAGCAGTGCACGCATTACACACATTCATGCCTAAATCAAATGATGTCGTGAGCCAGCCAAGGAAATACAATAAATATTGAATTTGTTAAAAGATATGCATGGTTTGAATTACATATTGTTTCACTTGCCAAAACAAACGTCATTGGGAACTTTCCCATAGTCATTAAAATTAGGGCAGAACACTTCCTGGGAATGAAATATTAACTTTTGTGCAAATGCTTCTAGCGAATATGTGCATGTTTTAGTATGCGGGCACACATTTGATTGCTTTGGTTTATACGTGCTGAAGTATGTCTGGTATGCATGTGGTGAGATGAGGAATGTTAACAGTTCTTTGACAAAGTTTAAAGAGGGAACCTCTCATTCACTTTGCAGTGATCTCCCATGTCTGTTTAATTATTTAGCATGCATCAGATATTAATTACTTCTAGGTGGGTTGTCTGTCAACTAACTAAAGTCTGTGGTATGACATATTTTACTGATCTCGTCTGAGTCCCAAAAGCTGAGGAAAAAATAACACGTCTACTTTCCTGTCTCCTTTGCAAATGTAAACTCTAACTAACATCCTTAATCGGTATGGAGTCGGAAAATCCCAAAGTTTCAAATGAAACTGGGCAAATTGTACTGCACACTCCATAAATATGTTTTGCTCAAGTTCTAACATCACTGCCAAAACCAGAATAAACTCTACCTCCAATTTCTATATCACTGACTTATTTTTCTAGTGTATCGTCCTCTGTCCTGACCAAAGTGGTCCTGCTAACACATCTAAAACCAAATCTCCGGTCCATGTCTGTATTAGACTAGCAGAAGTATCTGAACTGTAATGAGGCTTAAATATGTGGGATACTGTTACAGGACTTGGCAAAAGTGCTCTTGTTTTTCCAGAAAGTTCGAAGACTTCCGAAACCTGCTGTTCTTCATGGTACCTTTTCCAGTTCTGTGTTTCCTGGTCAGTTAACTTTAATGACAAACCAGATAGACATTTGGAGATCACATTTTAGCTCATACGTTTTTAAAATGGGATTTATGGGAGAGTCAAGTAAGGACAGAAATGAGGAGGAGAACAATGTGAACCAGGGGCTGGATACACAAAACATTTTTAAGGATAACATTTCTCAACTATTATTTTCTTTGTATTTTCTAGCTCAAGATTGAGAACATTTGTTTTTCTATAAAGACTTAAAAATATTCTTATCTTTTTTAAAGATTGTTATTTTTAGATTATCATAGATTATATTTTTCATTATTATTTTATTACAAAAATATGTATTTGTATTAATTTATTTTTCAAATGTTCCTTAAAAGACCGAAAGTGAGACATTATTATTATGCGTCATCATTTTTAGTAACATTTTTATTATTTTTAAGAATTGTTTATTATTAAAAATAACAACTTTAATTATTTTTCCTTCAGATTTTCATGAAACCCACCCCAGAACGCCCACACATAACCATTAGGCCACAGCTACATTTACTAGCTGTTAGAATTAGTAGAAAACAGCTCAATTCAAACAAATAATGAGCAAATAAGGGAACCCGCTAAATGGGTCACAGATAAGTGTGAAAGGGGGCATTTTTACAGACGCTGATGTAATGGCGAAAGAACAGTCTTGTTTTAGTCAAATATTTAATGTGATCTCCAGGGAGATGGCAGACTGTTGAGACTGGAATCTGGTTTCAGGATGACCTCATGCACCAGCATCTGGAACACAGTCGGGCGAGCGTAGCAGCCAAAGCAAACGAGGGGAAAAATTGGAACAGTCACGCTGCTCACGACCCATTGGTTGATGCGATATGAGGGAACTTGAGAGCCTGTGAGACTTCAGCTGAAGAGAAAAATAATATGGTGATACGGACCATGTTTTTTCCTCCTTTATGCTGCTTTTGCATGCATTTAACAAGCTATTTTTCTTTGCAGGCCCACAACGGGATGCGGTGCACATGATGAAGGCGACCAAATTAGAAGTTGGGGAATGACATCACCTGCTGGTTAGCTCAAAAATATCATTTTTACAGTAATTACTGCATTCGCAAACCACACGCATGAGCACACTTGTGCATATGCTCTAACCCAAACTGAGAAACATATGTTGGATGAATTGTTTTTTAAAATGCATTTTAAGCCACAAATGGTCCTGATTAGCAAATGTTGGTCATCTGAAATATGGTAATGGAATCAGCCCTGTTTTACAGCTGGTAAAATTGAGGGGGTCTTGGTAGAGTGTTATTGTGTTGGCATGATCTACTTGCTGAAGAATGTGGCAAACACTTGGAAACAGGAAGCCAGTGAAGTGGCGGTAAGAAGAACAGGCCAGACGGCTGGCCAACTGTGTAACCCTAGTCCTCTTGATCTGCAGTCCTAAATACACAAAGAGGAAACTCAAACAAGACTACCGTCCCTCTATAGGGTTAATCTGGGGCCACATGTAAAACACCATATAATTACACTGATGCCTTCATAAATTCATTATAATTTATAATGTTTCTCTTAAAGGGACCTGGCTGTAACAATAGGCTATTTATTACATGGCGTTCTGGAATACTTCATTCTGATTCTTCAGTCACTGGATTTTGCAGTCAAAAGTACAATATAGTGCAACAGTCGGGTTCCGGAAGTAAAAATCCCATGAATTTTCTCCATAGGGGAATTGATTTTTTAACAATAACTTATAAACCGTTAAAGATGGACCTACTGTGAGCTAAGAGGTTGTTAATCAATATGGTATATGCTTTTGTTGAAGGAAGCCATCAGTGCAAATTATATCAACTTATTTTTGAAATATTCATGTTTAACAGTGGAACTCTGGGTAAAAACTACATTACCCATGATTCTGCAAAGAAATCTCCACCAATCAGAGAATCAAAACAAGCTAATTTCTCCGAAAGAGCTCTTTAGTGCTCGTCCTCAATCTCACTATTCTCTCAAAATACTTGAATATTTGTATATATACAGGACACAATCAACATCTTTAAATCAGTTGTTTTATATTTCTCCATTGTTTTTAATTCAATTGTCATTTGCAATGCTTCATGGGATTGTAGTTCTTTCTCCCACTCAAGCCGTTAAATGGATAGTTCACCCAAAAAGTGGAATCCGTACGTTCGTTTGGCCGGAAGCTAGTTATTTTACTTTATAAAGTTTTAAATATGAATATTTTTCTTACACAAATGCATCACTTCGCTTCAGAAGGCCTTTATTAACCACCGGAGCCGTGTGGTGTACCTTTATGATGGACTTCAAAACAGAAACACCCATTCACTGCCATTATAAAGCTTGGAAGAGCCAGGACATTTTTAAATATAACTCCGATTGTATTCGCCTGAAAGAAGAAAGTCATATACACCGAGGATGACTTGAGGGTGAGTAAATCATGGGCTAATTTTCATTTTTGGGTGACCTATCCCTTTAAGTACAAAATCTTGTACCTTTCTCTTTTTGTCTGATTTTCAAATACTTTTTTTTTGCTTCAAAACAAAGTTTTTAATGTTGGGATTCACTTCATAACTGGTTGGGTTGGTTCTTTGCTTGTAACTCTTTAATGAAGACATTTTAAAATGTATTAAAATACTACAGAAAAGGCTGCTGAAAAAGTGGAATCAGAATCAGAATCAGAAAGAGCTTTATTGCCAAGTGTGCTTGCACACACAAGGAATTTGTTTTGGTACTGAGGCTTCCAGTGGACATATACAAATACAAATACAGCAAGAAACATAATACTACAAATTATAAGAATAAAAAATATAAATATAAATATATGAGAATAAAAGTATCACAGTTGGGTTTAGTCAGAATAGACATTTTCAGATTTACAGATTATGAACATATTTACAGTGTTTTTAATATTATAAATAAATAAATCTATATATAAGTATCACCTGAGTTGTAGGGTATTGCACTAAACAGTGGGAGTATTGCACTTAGAAGGAAGGGTGGGCACTTAGGGCACTTAGAAAATATGAATGTTAAGATTGGTCAATCAGAACATTCAAGAGAATAATAATAAAAGCTGTTTCTTATCAACTTTAAAATCAGCCCTAAGGTGTAAATATCACCCTTTACACTCTGCGCAAACAGTTTGTAATATTTGTTGTAGGCAGCGCTCACTGATATTCATCTGCCTTTATATGCATAGTCAAATACCTACACAGAACAGAGGGATATGAAAAACAGAGTATCAATCCACTGAGTTCTTACCTAAATGTTTCCACATATGCTTTTACCAACAAGCAAAAATGGGGAGGAAATGAATCACTTTTCATCTGACAATAAACGGATAGTTCACCAAAAAAATAAAAATAATAATAATAATTTACAGTACTACTCACCGTAAAGTTGTTTCAAACTTTTATTCATTTATTTCTTCTGCTGAACACAGAAGAAGATATTTTGAAGAATGTCGGTAATCAAACAGTTTTGACGGTAGCCATTGACTTCCATAGTATCTTTTTTCCATTCTATGGAAGTCAATGGGGTCCATCAACTGTTTGGTTACCGACATTCTTCAAAATATCTTCTTTTGTGTTCAGCAGAAGAAAGAAATTCATACAGGTTCGGAACAACATGAGGGTGAAAGAATGTTTATTTTTGGGCGAACTATCCCTTTAAGGGAATGTCAAATGCTTTACAGGTCCCCACTCTGTTCTTAGCAGGAGAACACAAGATCATTTCACGGACGTTAAACTGGATCTACATGGATCAGACGTAAATGAGGAACAGACAGATCTGTTGATAGTCCATGTCAAATGTTTTTGATTATCATTTTGTACTCTTTAAGAAAACCCTTTGTTATACAGTCAGTAATTGCAAGGTTTTGTTACATTTTTTAGGAAGTTTGTTGCAACTGGCTCCTGATTTATAATCAGTCATGAGGCAGTGACTAAAACACATGAGATCATCCATGCACCCTTGATACAATACAATACTTGTCTTGTACAACAGGGAGTTTGGCTCCAATTTTAAATGTATGTTATGTCAATACTTATTGTTATTAATTTATGGACTATTCATAAGGTATGCGACAACACTTTTGTATATTAATTACCTTAGTAATAACACGCTTAATTCAGTGTCTGTAAAGACATAATTTCAGCCAGCAAAAAGTGTCAGAATGGGAAAATAGACAGAAAGCTAAATAACGTACGCCAGACATGATATGATAGCCTAATTATTGTCCTGTGCATTTTACTTCTTCGGAATGTGCAAAAGATAATGATAGATTTATGGACATCAAAGACAGATATCAGATATTTAAATCACTCTCATGGGGTGAATTCCTTTCTGCAGACAATTTAGACAAACTGTCTAGCAGAGTCTCTCAGCCCATCAGTCCATACCTTAGACATGTGGCTAGATCTCTGGAGTGAAAATCTTTAATAAGAAACAGATTTCAGAGGCTGAAAGAACATGCAGTAAATCCCTGCAGCCAACGCCCCATTACTGTACTTACATTAGTGCACTTCATATTCAGAGTCACTCGTAGATCATTGAGGTTAATTAAAACAGCATACTGCACATGTAAGGGTAGGTTTTGTCTTGGACAGGTTAAATATTAAACTGCGAAACCATTTTGAAAATGTGAACTTTTTTCAAGAGTAGGCCTATAATGATGGATGTTTGTTATAAGTCTTGGTGGCAGGTGAAATAAATTTCTGTAGATCAACAACACTTAACTGATTAGAATATTATTTTTTGAAATCACGAAAAATATTTTTACATTAGGCCTCTAATAAATGAGGATTGATGTACTTTTTAAGCCAGTGTTGAAAATTATTTTTATAGAGAGAGAGATAGAGAGAACAAAATTTATTATTTATTTATTTATTTAAATACAAAAACATTATTTTGCTAAAATTTCTGCCTCTATTATTTGATGTTTTTCTTAGCATAGGTCTTTTCATGTTAGGCAGAATAGCACGTTCTTGTGACTCCATGACTATTAAGAAAACGTACATTTTGTTGCTTGTTATCCTCAGTTTTTAACCGTTGAGAAAGTTAAACTTACCTCTTTCTGCGGGACACGGTGCTCTAAGTGTCCTGTCAACTGCAGCCACAGCAAAGTTTCAATGTGTTTGGTTCGGTTTTGCGTTGGTGGGTTGTCGAGAAGTCTTAGCTCATAAATATTAACTAGGCCATGCTAACATTTATTGGTAGACGTCCAATGGCGAAAGCTTTCTTCTTAATATTAATTAGGTAGTACTTGCGCTGCGCAATTACCATCTAATGACGAAGATTTGGCTCATGAATATTAAGATATTTTACCATCGTAGGATTCGTAAATCACACGGTGCGCGGGTTTATTTATTCGCTGCAAAAACAATCAAATTAAGATCCAACAGTTTCATTCTATGAAAAAGGAGCCTTTTCCAATATAAAAAATGAATTTTAAAGCCAATTTCTGAAATATCTTTTAAATTCCATCAGGCAGTATGTCTAGCAATTTATAGAAAGCTACGTTTAGCAATATTTACCTGTAAAAATACGAAATCGATGGCAGTAGGCTATATATTTTTAGTAAATTAATCAATAAAGATGACTGCACTCAAATAATGTTCAACACTGGCTTAAAAAGTACATCAATCCTCATTTATTAGAGGGTCAAAGGGTATGGAAACACTTTGAAATAAATCACTTTTTCACAAATATGAACCTCTTTTTTGTAAACGTTAATGAGGTAATGATGAGTCACAGTACAAATACCAGGAAACAGGACGGAGGCACTTATTAAAATAGATTTAATAACAATTGACCCACAAGTTATGTATGACTTTGAAATGATCAATCAAGACACATTAATGCATTCACAATAGAAGCAGACGTTCAGTCTGAGCTACACACTACTAAACACAAAATTTATTTAAATCTTTGATGGCACATTTTTGTTTTTCTTGAGAAATTAGGAAGAAAACAGAAGGATTAGCCAACACAACCATGGTAGAACAGTGTCTAGACAAATAAATAAATAAATATTAATGGCACAAAATGATAAACCAATAAAAGCATAAATAAACATTTAACTTAATATCTCTGAAAAAAAAAGCATCACTTAGAGAGCAAGAGGTCAGCAGCTGTCCGGCAGGCTCAGACTCTGTGGCGCAGAGGGTCAGACAGAGGCGGGGATGGTGGAGGAGGAGGAAATGATGTCAGCGGGTCTGGATGCTCTTCTGTGGGGAGGACCAGACGGGTGCCTCCGAACGCAAGCTCCCTGTCGAGAGGATCATCTGACGTTCCTGCTAGTGAGTAAAGACCAGCCTGGCCCGTGGAGGTGGTGGGCATGCCATGGGCATCCGTGCTGATCGTCATGTCACTGTACATAAAACCATCTCCGTCATTTAGAATCAGCTCTGTGTCCTCATCATGCAATTGACCGGCGTTCTAGAGGGGGGGTGGGGGGAAGAAAATCCATGATTTGCACAATTTAGATTACACTCATGTGCTCATATTATTTTACACATTTCTACTCTGTAGTATGAGCCAAAAGCAGTGTGGTACAATGGTTTACCTCATAGGCTTGTGAGCTTGTAAGACAGCGTGCTATTGGACCACAGCAGGCTGGCAGAGTGGTAGTGAGAGGAGGCCCGCTGTGTGTGAGGAAGGGTTTTAAATAACTGCACCACTTCATTAAGGATTAAACATTATTTAAAATGACCTAAATAATTATACTACTACTAGTTTTTATTAGTTATACTGTTACATATACAGGCTGCAATCATTTGATCAAAAAATACAGTAAAAACAGTAATATTGTGAAATATTATTTCAACTTAATGTAAATGTTTTCTATTTTAATATACGTTAAAAATGTAATTTATTCCTGTAATGGCAAAGCTGAATTTTCAGCATAATTACTCCAGTCTTTTGTGTTAATGATAATTAATGAAATCATAATAATATGCTAGTCAAGAAACATTTATTATTATCATCTATCAACTATTAATGTTTAAAACAGCTGTGCTGCTTAATATTTTTGTGAAAACTTTGCACTTTTTTCAGAATTTTTTTATGAACAAAAGAATAGCATTTAGTAGATTTTTTTCTAACATTATAAATGTCTTTACTGTCACTTTTGATCAATTTATACACTTTTTTGTATAATTTATATACTTTTTATTTCTTTACCATTTCATGCACACTGACATTTATTTCTTATTCTACTTTTTAAGTTATTTATATATTGTATGCCAATTTGAACTTCTGGTAGGATGTCTCGAATTATAATAATTATACAATAATCATTATAATAGTAATCATAATAATCATTAGTCCGGTTTGTGAAAACTGAAAATTCTAGGGCAGGGTTTCCACCAGTGTGTTCATGAGAGAATTACCATGAGTTGATGAAAAGCTAGTAATTGATCACAAAAATGTAACATTGGGAATCAAAACACTTCCTAAAAAGAAAACATTACCTGCATGTCATGTGACAACAACTGTGGCGAATGTGTCATTAGTGAATCCCACATGGAAAAATGAAACCTTGATTTACATTTTACAGCTGATCATGAGCGTCCTCTACTGTTTAACATGTTGTACTGAAGACATCCCCCCTTTCACACAGAGCGTTGATCCCAGAAATTGCCATAGAATTGTTAGTGTGTTTTCTGTGTGAACGCAAACACGTCCCGGGATGGGAACCTAGTAACATTGCTGGGATCAGCCCCAGAACGCGCCCTGTGTGAACAAAAGGCAGGACCAATGCCATAAGGGGTGTAGTAGTGTTGTCGCAATGACGCAGTTATCGTGCGGGTTTTAACACTAGCATTTTCACATTATCAGCGTATTTTCTGGACTTTCTGTGTGAAAGTGGCTATACTATTGGAGATGTACAGTGCATTATGGTTGCCTAAGATTGTCAAATCCAATATGTAGGGTGCAAGCAAGGGTGTAACAATTAAACGTTGATAGAACTCGGCAGAACAACTGAAGGATACTTGTGGTCAAAAGTGTACCACAGTCTGAACGGCCAGGCGCTTTCATGCTTGGTACTTCTTTGTGTCATCCCATCTGGTGCTGTGACCTATATGAGCAAAGAGAAAAAGACAAGAAAGTTAATATAGCCTGTTATATTACCCTTATGGTACAGATTTGTATAGTAAATATTTGAATTTTAAACAGCGTTTTTTTCTGATATCAGCAGTTGCATTTCCAGCAGATATGAGTAGAACTTACAGTATTATCTTGATCTGTGTCCACTCCCACTCTGTGGAATGATAATGTCATTTAAGCAAAAAAAATTAAAAAATTAAAAATTTAAGAAAGTAAGACAGTTTGCTTCCAGATTGCAAGGCTCACCGAATATGCATGAGTGACAGCATGGGGGTCGTCCCGCCCCCACAGACCCACACGGTGAAGAAAACGATCAGCAGGGTGGTAGAAAACATCATCTGCCGGGCGTATGTTGCAGTGTCTCTAATGGAGAGGGCAAAGGTCATAGCCCCTCGGAGACCTGTGAGGTCAGCATGACATCATAAACAACAGAAAAGAGGAACGTATGCATATTAAACGGTAAGGTATTACCTGAAAACATCATGACGTGTTGGAAATTGGAGGCGATTTTGTTCTTGCGGCCCAAGTTTACCAGGAAAGACAAGGGGTAGATGTTAGCCGCCCTGCCAAGAAATATAGCCAGCTAGAAATGAAAGCCACGGTCAAGGATAATGTGTGAACGTTTATCCGTACACAATTCATGAGTACAGCATAAATACACTGCTTTAAAAGGATACAAATGCACCTATGATGAACAAGGGATTGAACACATGGTGCTGGAAGGAGAAAAGTGTCAAGCCCATGTAAGAAAAGATGAAGTTTTCAGCCAGGAAATTCAGCAGCTCAAACAACTATTGGGGGAAAAGGAGGACAATACTATCAGTATACCGATCTTCATTTGTACAGTTGTTTGAGGGCTTTTAAACACGTTACCTGTTTGGTTCTAGTTTTGGATTCAGCAGAAAGGTTGTTGTATGTATAGTGAGCCTGAGTCATTCCACAGAAGAGCACTGCAACCACACCTAAACAGAAACAGAAGATTATTTTAGTATCATTAATATTATCTACTATTATAGTATATTTATATGCTGAATTTTTATTTGTCATTTTTAGTTCTTATTTAGCTTTAATTAATTTTTATTTCAGTTTTAGTAATTTTAGTACTCTAGTTTAAGTTTTCATCAAGTATTTATATATATATATATATATATATATATATATATATATATATGGAACTATTTTTAATATTTTTAATATTTAGTTAACAATAAACACCATTGATTAAAAATATAGGTAACACTTTAGTTTAGGGTCCAATTCTCACTATTAACTATGCATTATTAACGCTTATTAACATGGATATTACTAGGATATTGGCTGTTTATTACTACTTATAAAGCTCATATTAATGCCTTATTCTGCATCCCTTAATCCTACCCAATACCTAAAATTAATAACTACCTTACTAACTATTAATAAGTAGTAATTTGGAGTTTATTGAGGCAAAAGTCGTAGTTTATAGTTAGTTAATAGTGCGAATTGGACCCTAATCTAAAGTGTGACCAAAATATAGTTTATGATGTTTATAAATGATAATGTATAGTCAGCCAATCATTATATTGTAAAACAGAAATATTAGAGCACTGAGGCCACGATTGATTAGAATCAAATATTCCTGTAATAAAGCAATTTTAGAAAAGTCACCTGTCTTTTCCATTATGTCATATGCAGCATGTGGCTAAATAAAGATTTCTATCATAGGGTAGCCATAGTTACCTGTGAAGCCGCAGGCTTCGGCCAATAGGAACGTACTCCAGGACATGAGGAAGAAAAGTGCCGTTTCCAGCAAGGGGAAATCTCTCAGCCTGGTGAACTTTGTGACCTAAATAACAGCACATATTTATACATTAACTACCTTAGATGGGTTTAGACTGATTCTTTTGGGTAGTTATCTAAATGTAAATGTAAAAAAAGAAAAGAAAAAAAGGAGCACATATAAAGATACCAGAGCAGTCATGACTCCAGTTGCAGCCCCCATTGCAAAAGACCCACTGAAAAACCCCAGAAAGACACCCAGAGACTTGAGCAGGGCACTGCCATCAAATGTGTGGAGATTGTCTCCCTCAGGCTGGTATGCCACTATTGATCTGTTAGAAGGCGAGAAAGATACATTTTCATATTAAAACAAGACATAGCCTATCATGATTGACTGAACATGTTTACAATACATAGAAAAGCGTGTGTGCTTGACATAACTCAAAACATGGAAATTAATACTTTTATTTAGCAAGGAAGCATTAAACTGATATAAAGTGACAGTAAAACATTTATAATGTTACAAAAAAATTCTGTTCGTTTGAAAATAGTGTTCATCAAATAATCCTGAAAAAATGTATCATGATTTCCATGAAAATATTAAGCAGCAACTCTTTTTAACATTGAAAATAATGATAAACATTTTTTAGGCAGCAACTCAGCATATTAGAATGATTTCTGAAGGATCATGTGACACTGAAGACTGGAGTAATGATGCTGAAAATTCAGATTTGCCGTCCCATGTCTGAATATTTTAAAATAGGACACACTTATTTTAAATTTCACAATATTACTGTTTTTACCATACAGGACATCTTTCAAAAACATAAAAAACCGTACCAACCCCAAACCTCTGAACGGTGGTGCAAACAATCTGTTTATTCTTGATCTATTAAAAGTTAATAATTTACCTTAAAGAAACAGAAGTAGGCTACGTTCAGACTGCAGCCAAAAGTGGCCAATTTTTTGCTCATATTCAACATAAATCCTTTTTTTTTTATGACAGTGTGAAGAGCACAAACCACATGAAATCTGATATTTTCGATTCTGATTTGGGTCACTTCCATATGTGGTCCTAAATCAGATACAGGTCTAATGTTTTGCAATGCAACATCAGTCATATCGGACTTCATGCGACTTTTATGTCAATCTAGATTCGTCACAATTCTACACTGATGAGAGTCACTCCAAAGATTTTACATACCAGAAGAAGTTCTTTGCTCACTCAAATAATATGGAAGACGGCAGTGAAGTTAGTCAGTGGAGGGATGATGAGCTGTTACACTCAAAAGTATTACGGTGACAACTCTATACAAGCAAAACTTGAGGAAAAACTGTACGAAAAAAAAAATGTTGCTCTCTTTCTCCTCATCCTCGTCTGCATCCTCCTTATTACCACACATTTTCTGGCTTCCGCGGCACATCACCTTATAAATGAACATGTAAACGCTGACTGTAGAAGCCTCAGTGCTTACTTCCATTTGACAGCGTACCATCTTTGTTATTGTTCTTTTGCGCAAGCGGGTCAGTTCAGGATCGAGATCTGTTCACATTCGAATCTAATATTGGCCATATTTAAGATTTAATGTGAACAGCCAAACAAAAATCGGATCTGAGCAATAAATCAGAATTGAGCAGTGTGAACGTAGCCGTAGTTGTAGCTTGACATTAACTTTTTTGCTCATCAGCCACTGTGGCTAGTGGTTTTCCAAAGCTACTAGCCACTCAGCATTTTCACTGGCCACAATTTTGACATCAATACCATGGGGAAAAACCACCATATACATATTTTTAATATTATCTCATAATTTGGCAGCAGGTACTGTATATTAGGGTGCTGTCACTTTAAGACCTGACACACAGATCCATTATACTGTTACACATGCGTTTTCTTTCTCAACTGTTTACATTCAATTAAAACATAACTGACTGTTTTTACGTGACTCGCCAAGACTGGCATTTTGACATTATTTTTTGTTTATTTGACTGTTTAAGTGCAATAAGCAGTGAAAAAAAACTCAATTTAGTACTGAGCGGTGGCTCAGAGAATAAAATCTGCGGGAATGAGTAAAATTATGCACAATACGCACAATCCCACAGCAAAATTCAAGCCCTGTAACAGCAATAATTTTCATCCGGTAGAACAAATGAAACGTGAGTGAGTGGAGGCGGGTTTCTGTGTCAACTCGCTGTCGGAGAGATGAGAGAGTGACAAAGCGCAGCTGGTATCGTTTTTCTATTCTGTGGAAAATAAGTACTGGAATCGTTTCAGATATTTCAGTATCGATATGTATTAAAAAATTTACATTTTTGACAACACTACATTGCACTTTTTAAAAGACCACAATTGAAAAACATATATTATGGGCAAAGTGGCCAGTAGGAGTGACTGCGTTTCACGGCACTGCTGAAATACACCCGCATTTGTGGAGTGTTAATGTCAAGCCCTGGCTGTAGTAACTAACTTATATCTGATTATCTGAATGCGAGAATATATACAGTGCCTAGCATAAGTGAACACACCCATGCCAAAGTTGACTAAAAAGAGGAATAAAAAATCATCTTTTGGAAATTGATCTTAATGCCTTAATTTAAAAAATGAGGAAAAATCCAACCTTTAAGGACACCAATTTTCTTTGTGAATGAATAATGTATTGTAAATAAATAAATGTTCTTCCTTAAAATACAGGTTGCATAAGTCAGGACACCCCAATGTTAAATTCCCATAGAGGCAGGCAGATTTTTATTTTTAAAGGCTAGAGATGCTCCAATCAGCATTTTTGGGGCCGATCACCGATTACCGATCACCAAAATCATGATCTGCCGATTGCCGATCACTGCCGATCACAGAATGGCAGGGGAATGGGAATCTTTTATCTATAATCTAGCAGAGTTTGCACCATTTGTAGAAATGTGTTTATTTAATTGTATTTAGAAAATGAGATGTCTTAAGGCTACTGTAGGCCAGCTTTCCCAAATAAGGCAGAGTAACATTAAATTATTCCAAACAAAGAGGGGTCAGGCAGACCAACACACATCAGATCAGCCTAATGGGAGGGGATCAAGTTACACTTAGGCATATTTGGAAATTGTAGCCTCTTAATACACCCACTACATTTACTAATTGGCAACAAAATGTACAACTTGTTACACCAAAACTGGCTACTGATAAAAGGACAAAACTATGGCAAGTTTTTTTCTGTTATTAGGCTATTATGAACGTCTGATGTAGTTGAGCAGAATGCTCTTTTATGAAGTTACTTCATTAAAGGACATATTTAATGAGATTATGCCTGAAAAGGTTTTGGATTTTTTTATCATATGTTCATTTTAAAATATATATTGTATAAAATGACTTCTTGTTTATATTTGTTTTGTTTTATTGTATTTATATGATATTTGTATTTTTATAATTGAATTTTTGCAATGAAAATAGCTTTGAATGCTGACATGGCATTAAATAAAATAATCTGAATCTGAATCTGATGTAGTTAAGGAACCAACTACGTCAGAACAAAAAAAAAAAAATACCACCACCACTTTTGAAACATCTCGCGGCACGAATGTACCAATACAAATAAATAAAAACATCTCCAGTTAACTCAGAGCATTCATTTTGTTCATTTGTTAAATAAGACGCGATCTAGCGCTGAAATGGTTTTTTTTTTTTAATCAAGTGATCAAAGTGCTCGTTGCCGCAGCGATCAGTGGCGCAGATACCGCGTTCTGTTGTGGCTCGCGCGGTGCACGGTCTTCACTCGGACGCGCGCTTCAATCCGTTGGGAGACTCCCTATTCGTTCCGGTGAAGGAGAACTCATGTTGCCAATGCCAAGCTCCACTCTGCTGTTGTGTGCCCGTGCGCCACGCATGCAGGTGGGAAAAAGTCGCGCGAGTAATTTACGTCACGAGATCGGCTTTTTTGATCGGCGCTTTTGGGGTTCGCCGATCAATCTATTTTTAGCCAATATCAGCCGATCATGATCGGCGTCCGATCAATCGGAGCATCCCTATTAAAGGCCAGTTGTTCATAGGGGTGTCCTAACTTATGCAACCTGTATTTTAAGGAAGAACATTTATTTATTTACGATACATTATTCATTCACAAAGAAAATTGGTGTCCTTAAAGGTTGTATTTTTCCCCATTTTTTAAATTAAGGCATTAAGATCAATTTCCAACAGATGATTTTTATTCCTCTTTTTAGTCAACTTTAGCATGGGTGTGTTCACTTATGCTAGGCACTGTAGCCCTGAGGACTTCACATGAACCTGCTGTGTGTGTTGTGTGTATTTTTGCACAAAAGGCTGTGCACTCACGACGACAGGACGATGGCCACAGCATCATTGAGGACGCTCTCGCCGAACATCAGTGCATAGAGATCCACGTCTACTTTCAGCTCATTGAAAATGGCCAGAACAGTCACTGTAAGAAATTAAAAACTTGGTTATGAAATCATTCAAAGTGAATTTTAATATAGCTAAATATATTAAATATAAGAGCTCAGTGTATTAATTTTAAAGCAAAAAACAATACCTGGATCTGTAGCAGATACAATAGCACCGAAAAAAAGGCAATCAGTGAAAAAGAAATCCCCTCCAAGCTGACCGATGAATTTCATAAACACCACACAGCCGTACATCACCAACCTGCACAGAGGACATTTGACAAAACCAAAATTAATTATATAATATTATCTTTTTTCGGTCACACTTTAGTTTAGGGTCCAATTCTCACTATTAACTACGAGTTTTGCCTCAATTAACTCCTGATTACTGCTTATTAATAGTTAGTAAGGCAGTTGTTAAGTTTAGGTATTGGGTAGGATTAAGGGATTCAGAATATGGTTAGTGCAGAATAAATATGTGTTTTATAAGTACTAATAAACAGTCAATATCCTAGTAATATGCATGTTAATAAGCATCTGGTTAATAGTGAGTATTGGGCCCTAAACTAGTGTTACCCTTTTTTCATAACAAAGCTCTTTTCTTTAAAATATCATCACTCACCCTGTTACAAAGCATGATGTCAGTGTGCCCACAAAGGCGTAGGAGAGGATAGACCCCAGATTTCTGAAAAAATGCCTCTGATTGTTAAAATGAATAAAAAAAAAAAGATTACTAAAAATGAAACAAGCTAATCCACATCAGTCATTTATAAAAGAGACAGAATTACTGATTAAACAAGCTTCTATTTTTCCTGATTATTTATGTATTTTGTGAATTTTTTCATTAGGATAATCATATTCTTACTCGTTTGAGACTGTATCCCGCATGAAAGATGATGGGTGGAAGCAAAATGTTGAAGAAAACCTCAGGATCAAAAGTAACCTAGAAGAGTGAAAACAAAATCCCGTATACAATATTATACATTCACATCCAGTCGAAGGAACAAACAATATTAAAAATTGCAGGTAACATATTATTGTTATTTTAGAGGATTTAAGAGCAGTACCTTCCTGAGCATCTCTGCATTTGGCACATCATGGCCTTTGCTGTCCCGCACCTCTCCTTTCAGGCTGTACTCGTATAATCGGCCACTCACGTTCACCAGGATGGTGGTGGGACTGCTGTTCACGGCACAACTCAAAGTGACGTCATTGAAGTCCTGTGGCGAATGGACCGCAAAGCGCAGAATCACACCCACAAACAAACCTGGAGATGCAAAACATATACATCAAATATTGTTTTAATACTCATTATTTAAGCAAAGCACATACAGAGAAATAACAAAAGCAATTATTTATCATGGTAATCATATTTCCTACAAGAATACCAATTATTGCTATTGAAGTGAAACCGTGACAATCAGAAAAATTCTGAAAGCTTTACATGTATTACATTTATTAAAATATAGAAATTAAGTATTATATTTAAGATTACATTTAGATTTAAATATGAATTACACAATAATTGTATCAAAATAGACTTAAGATGATTCATTTTTATAAATTAATTAAGACTTACATTTAAGATTAAAGTAAACAATAATTGAAGTAAACAATAATTGAATTAAAAATGGATTTAAATGTATTAAAATATAAACATTAATTAATACTTATATTTAAGATTTCAATTTATATAAAAGTATTTGTTACACAATAAATGCATTAAAAAGACTTAAAAGTATTACATTTATTAAAATATAATACATGAAGACTAAAATAAATAAATCTTAATTTGAATCCTAAATATATTACGCAATAACTGCTTTAAAATAGATTTACAATATTACATTTGTTAAAAATAGAATTATTAACAATTACAATTAATTAAGATTTATATTTAATATTTCAATTTAGATTTTTAAGTATTTACTACACAATAATTATTAAAAACAGACAAAATCTTTATAAAAAAACAGCTTATATAAATATAAAAATCTGGCTAAATTGCGAAGTTTTGTAAATCTGTCAAAACTGGGACATTCTTTGTTTTACATTTGCCCCATATTAGTGAATTATACAGCATTAAGATTATACTATGGTTGTCATTGAAAGTATTTTTTGTCATTGTATTTTATTTATTTTTTTAGCTGCATCGCAAAATAATTTTTTTGAACAGATAAGTACTTTGACAAGTACTTTGAGAACATTAATGAGCTCATGCACAAGATTCCTGGTGCCCTCCTACACAAGGTTCCTGAACGTGAACTTGAATATGAATACATGAACTAAATCTCACCATAAATCATAGCCAAGCCCGTCTCATGCAGGAACCTGAAGCGGCGGTGTTTGAAGAGCCATATCGTGAGGATAGTGAGTGTGAGTAACATGATGAATATGAGCAGGTTGGCGCTGTCCTGCCTGTGGCTCTCCTCCGCTTTCCTCTCCGTCACCACATTTACCATGTCCGTGTTCTCAGCCAAACTAATGACTGCAAAGCACATCAGGCAGAGTAAACGGGGAAGCATAAAAGCCCCTAAGAGGGATGTGCGTCTTCTTTGACATCCCATCATGGCTGTTTATTATGAGAGACTGGTCTGCCGTTCAGTTCAGCGCTGTGTTGATGCGATGCACAGTGATCAATTTACCTCCACATAGCGGTGTGAAGACAGCAGCAATAACAACCTTGACAGAACCTACCCCGTTTGACCGGAAGTATTATGTTACAAAATAAAGGACTCTTAAACTGTTTAGTATGCGCAGAGCCCGTCTAATATGCGTCATGCAGAACAACTGTATAAAAATGTAATACCAGATCGGGGTAAACAAAATACTAATATTACATGTAAACCTTAAAAAAAGGATAATATATATATATATATATATATATATATATATATATATATATATATATATATATATATATATATATATATATATATATATATATATATATATATATATATACACACAACTAACTAAAATAAGTTAAAATCGAAGTGCTAACATACTGATAACAAACGTACTAAAACAAATTAAAAATATAAAAATAAAAGCTAATTCAAATATAAAGATTAAAAACTAATACTATAATAGCATTTCAAAAATATAGATTAAATAACTGGCCTATAACACCTAAACAGGACGTTTTTCCTTTTAACAAACGGTCAGTGAAAGGCAATTAACCCTCAGAAAAATATTAAAGTCAACTTCGGGAGGTCAAACTAAATAATGAGCTTGATTTTTTTTTAAAAATTATAATTTTCGAATTGTTGCAACTGTTATTAAAAGTTTATGTACAGGTTACAACCTTGATTTGTGTGATTTTGCACTTTTCTAACAACCAACATTAAATAAACACTCAATATATATATATATATATATATATATATATATATAACTGTACCCTGGGAAGAAAGGATGGAGGAGGCACATGAGCGTAAGCTCAAAAAATATCAAGGCCTTATCCTTGAGAGTCAGCAAAAAGGATGGAAGGCCTGGAATCTACCAGTAGAGGTCGGCTGCAGACAGGGCCGGCCCGTGGCATAGGCAGTATAGGCAAATGCTAAGGGCGCCGGCGCCTTATACCCTAGGGGGGGGGGGCGCCAGAGCCGCGTAAGGAACTTTCCGCTTTTTATTGTACTTCATTAACACTGCAACGAGTGGAGCAATTACATAAGCCTGCCAGTGGCGCAAAAAGTGGGTATACCGGTATGTGTAGCGGAGTAGGCGCCCTCAAAAGATTTCATCATAGAATTTTGACAGGGGACCCCCCTCCAATAATATCGCGAGCGGGCGCGGGCGCCGTGAGCGAACAGGCACGAGTTAGTGAGTTGTCGTCGAAAAAGATGGATAAAGCAAAAAAGCGGCCGGGGGCTGAAATAGAAATAGCCCATTCGTTTTGTTTTGTTTTGCTTAATCGGCGGCGCTGGGTTAGTGCTGGTGTAATGCATTGGTAAAAAAAAAGTCAGTGTTAGCTTTTTTTCTGACACCGCATGAAACGCGTAGATCAGCGGCCCATTGGTTGTTTTCTTGATTGACACTGGGCTGGCCCAATCACATCTTTAATGTGAAGTATAGAAAAATACTCTTTTTATAAGTATAGAAATTATTACAAAACTTATGAAAGTTTTCTTTATTTTTCAGTGCATTGTTTTACAATATATGAGTATTATCATGGGATTAATATTATAACTATTATTATGTAATGTAGACAGACACTAACTAAAAGAGGTTTGAATTTTTCTTTGTTTAATTTGAACACTGAATATGGGTTGGAGCTTTTAATTTTGAGCTCTCAAAGTGCACCAGATTGATGAATTTAACATTAAAATGCAAAAAATCAATCTCGCCTAGGGCAACCAAAGGGCTAGAGCCGGCCCTGGCTGCAGAGGTTTTGCGTGACAGTCACTCTGGAGAACACTCGGATTGTTGGGGATTGAAGGGATGGCCAGGAAACGGCTGATAGGCAATGTCACTGAACAGGCGGAAACAGCATCAAATTGGATCTGGATACAGCGGGAGGTGCGGTGGCAGAGCAAACCTGTTGAAGGACTAAAAACGGCATAGAGTTGGGTGGTGGTCAGCTATGGCGGCCGGAAGGTCCAAAAATAGGACTAATGATTTGTCGTAGGAAGTCACTATACTATAGCCACTAGCTACTGACTTTCCCACTGATAGGCCAGCGGTGGATCTGTATACGTACTCTCTTCACACAGCGGGCGACCCATTCTCCTCAGCGAGCGACTCACTCTTCTCACACAACGGGCGACCCATTCTCCTCAGCGAGCGACTCACTCTCCTCACACAGCGAGCGACTCACTCTCCTCACACAACGGGCGACCCATTCTCCTCAGCGAGCGACTCACTCTCCTCAGCGAGCGACTCACTCTCCTTACGCAGCGACTCACTTTCCTCACACAGCGGGCAACTCACTCTCCTCAGCTGGCGACTCACTCTTCTCAGCTGGCGACTCACTCATGTAGACTGCGTTAGCGCAGCTGGCAGTAAAATAATTCCAAAAGTTTTTGAAACAAAAAAGTCTGTTGAATTGCACTACTTGAAAAAAAAAAAATGCATTGCAACCATGCTTGCATTGTATTTTTAGGGCTTGCATTTTTATGGGCTGAAATTCAATATGGTTGAATATTTAAACTGAATATTTCAATTCAAAACATTTCAAACACATTTTCATTAATCAAAATTCAATAACCCATATTCACCTTTCATATTTCACTTCCAAAATATTCAAACTGATTAAAAATACAACCTATAATATTGAACAGGCAATTTTTGGTCCATTTTATTTCGCTTAGCAAATTTGCTTCCACAAATTCAGTGGTTCAAATTCAACAGTAAATTCAACGTTGACATCCAGGAACTGCAGGAAAAGCAGTAGATTACGGAGCATAATCTCCATCTGCTGTTAGTCTACCTCACCAGCAGGGGGTGCAAGCGTGTGTTGTTGACAAAGACCAGAGCAACAGTTAGAGCAAGCCATTCATTCATAAAAACTAATTTACAGCAATGTAAGTGTATTTGTGATTATTATGACAGCTGTGTTTTGTTAAATTCAGTGTCTTCACGGTTACCTTTCCTGTGTAGCCTACATGCATCTTTCTCTACCGTGAATGAGATAATGTTTTTTCCCCTGATGCGGATGTACAGATAGGCTACAATGTTACATTTGAGGTAGACATATATTTATCTTGGTTGTTTAGTGTTTAATGTGATATTTACAAAAAACATAATGGTGTAACTATGAAATGTGTTTTACCTATTTTGATACCAATGTGAATCAGCAAAAATGGAAATGTAACTTTTTCAGAATATTCTATTTTAAAGATAATTGTTAAAATCCACAGAAGCTTTACGGAGTTTATTTTAAAGTGGTTAAACAATGTTTTTTATATGCTTGTTTTGGATTTTTTTTTTTTTTTTTTATAAACGCCACCTCTAATGCAGATTGTTTTCTCTGCAGTGGGATATTATTATTTTTTTTTTGATACTAGTCAATTTGATTGGTAAAAGCCATATATAGTGACTTAAAATGTATAGAATTTGACATGAAAGATGACAGTTAGGGGGAAATTGCCTTTATAAATGTAAAAAAAAAAATTCCAATGAGAATCAACTTAAGATTATTGGTTCAGCTTAAATTACTTTTACAACACAAAAATTGAACACTTTACTGTTAGTTATTGCACCACCACAGTATTTTAAATTGGTAGAGATTTTATTATAATATTAGGTCAACGCAGCCCACATGAGTCGCCAGCTGAGGAGAGTGAGTCGCCCACTGTGTGCGGAGAGTGAGTCGCTCACTGAGGAAAGTGAGTCGCCAGCTGTGTGAGGAAAGTGAGTCGCTCGCTGAGGAAAGTGAGTCGCTCGCTGAGGAGATGGGTCGCCCGTTGTGTGAGGAGAGTGAGTCGCTCGCTGAGGAAAGTGAGTCGCTCGCTGTGTGAGGAGAGTGAGTCGGGCGACGCCGTGTGGTGCCTGTGTGTGTGTGTGTGTGTGTGTGTGTGTGTATACGTGCTTGCGTGCAGGCAGGCGAGCCTGCAAAATGATTCTGGGTCAGAGAGAGAAGCGGTAGGATGTGTGTTTGGACGAACGACTGAAAACTCTGAAATTATCGTACATTATGGGATTTTTTTCATTATTGATCGTACATCGTACAGAGGTAAAAAATATCGTACAAATACGATAATTATCGTACATCTGATCTGGCAACACTGAGAGAAGGAGAGGAGAGAGCGATGCCACTGGCTCACAGATGGGGCAGGGCAGAGTACCTGTAAAGGTGGGCCAGTTGCGATGATCACATCGTTTTTGCATATATATATATATATATTTCCAAAATATTTCACAAGAAAACAGATACTCATAAAAGCTTTGCAGTAATATTGCATATATATATATATATATATATATATATATATATATATATATATATATATATATATATATATATTATTTTGAAATATTTTGTCATGTAATAAGATCTGATGCATCCAATAATAAATACCAGTACGATTCATGTTGAATTACATTTATTATTGCATACATACAACATCAATTGCTCCATACATAAATGTGCACTTTTGATATGCACTTGAATTACAGATCGAGTACTCGTTACTGAATTGCAGTTTTGTGGTTTGTGTATACATACATATAAGGTTAATACCACAGACTTTTGTTCACTACTGGGCTAAAAGCTACAATGGAACGTTAACTTCACAAAAGGTGTTCATTAATTCCTATAAAATCTTGCTTCTTTTTAATAACTAGCGCTGGCAATGTCAGGATCAACGCTTCCATTACATACAGAACACCTGAACAAATCACTTATAATGCCTTTGAATGTTAAGTGGTTACATTTTGTTTATTAGGCATAAAAAGAAAAATAGATATAGTTTATTATCCATAACCTGATACTTCTCTGTATTCTGGAGATGTTCACAGTTAGTGCTTTGAAATGCATTTTGGAATGTATTTCTCATGCATTAGTACACATAATCCTGCTGGCTGGCTTTCTTCTGACCCCTTCCTCAACCAAACCACAAATGGAGACAAACTTTTCAGTGCTTTCCAGGTTCAAAAATATATCTCGAAGCTCAAAGCCAAAATATGTTGCTCAACACATCCCAGGAGAACATTTGAACAACTGTGCAGATGTTAAATTTGTACCTAAAATGTAAACAAGGAACAAAAGTACAAGTAAAATACTGCTTTCCTGAAATACCTACACTTTAACCAAGACTGAATCATTTCACTATGCCCTTGAAGGACATTTAAAAACCTGCATAATATGAGTTAACCAACTGCACACATAAAATGCCAGTGCCTGAAGGCTGACCATTCACCCATAATGCATCATTACACAGTCCAGCATGCTATACGATCAACAAAAACAACTGAGGCTGAACCATTAATCCAATAAGAATCCAAAAAACACTCTCGGGCACTCAAACACATTTGAACTTCTTCAAAATGTCTAAGGCATTGTTAAACAACATAGGATGGTAGCTTTAAATATGATGGCATTCATAATCAGTCTGTGTGTTCATTTAACAGTCTGTCTTTCCCCTCAAGATTATACCATACTTCATACCATAACAAATATATTTCTCTAAAACAGTTTGAAGACATAATGCTATAATGACTTATAACAAAGATATCAGAATCCCTCAACAGGACGACGCAAAAACTCAAGCGCACTCACACGAACAGCTAAAGTACACAGAAACAGACGTCACGCTCCAAAATACAGCACAGTATTTCTCCACACAACAATAAATAGATTTATCCACAACCTGTTCACCGAAATTAAAAAATAATATATCATTGAGCGAATAAGTACACATCGCACAAAAGAAAGCATGACTGACATCCTGAAGGAGGAACCCACCAAATCAAACACACACACACTACACATTTGTTTATACAGCATTTCTGTCAAGAGCTTTGTATCAGATGAAACTGAAAGCATATACATGTATATACATTGTCGATGAATGAGAGGGCCACGGTGACCCTCATTCGCCCTCTCCGCCCAAACGTAACATCTCAAACTTTTGAGTTTGAAAGCCTAGAGGACCGAGCTCTTCAGTGCACTTTAGATATGGCATGTATATGCTGCAAATATAAACACAATTCAGACCTACTTTACAATTTTTCCCCCACTAGGAAGACATATAATCACTATGAATATGTATAGAAGATATATTTTAACAAGCTAAGCACATTGGTTGTGCTACACGATGCACGGGGTGGGAGGGGGTCTTTTGTGTGAACACTCATAAAAATTAGACCCTCGATTTGAGTATGCATAAAAGCACAGCAACTGCACTGCGCACACCACACTCTGAATCTTAACGTAGGCAATAGAAACCGGTGAGAGATACATTCATATTGAGATAAACAACAAAAAATATCTTGGCTCACAAATAAGCCCATTTAACGGATATGATGGCGTAGAACAGGTCGGACACTGCCAGGCATTTTAAATATGTGCGTTTGAAGATAAGTTTTTCTTATTTGAATTGGGTTACAGAATAAAGGGGTATTTCACCAAAAAGTGAAAGATCTATCATCATTTACTCACCTTATGTCTTTACAATGCTGTTTGACTTGCTTTCGACTGTAGAACATATTTTGAAAAAATGGTTTTGTGCGTATAATGCAAGTCATTGGGGTCCAAAACAACCCCCTTGAGATCCATTGAATGGACACATTTTTTTTTTTTCCAAAACATCTTCTTTTGTGTTTTGACATGAAGGTGAGTAAACAATGAAATTGAAAATGCAACAAGATATATAATTTAATATTTGTACATTTTTTTACATCTGATTAATATGTAGCTTGATGCTGAATGATTTGCGGGCTAAATGTTTAACATCTGGCCATTGAATTGTAAAGTTTTACACACGCCTATGTGTGTACATGTCTATGCAGGTTAATATGCAAATGACAGGTTCTCAGCCCATTATTTTAAAATCATACTGTGATACATCTGCTTGAATTCTTCTTGGTTTCCTATCTGCATTGGGCTAAAAGAAACAGCCAGATTTCTTTCTTTCGTACAAACAGGTCAACATTTCCACCACCCCACTTTTATAAAAACCATACACGTATAGATGCACAATAATATTTTCTCCATATTTTACATACATGTTCTCCGCTGTATCATCTCTCTGTAAATTCGTTTCTGGAAGGGATGTGGGTGTTTTTGATGCTGGTATTAGTCCTGGTTGGGATTGGAGGGGGGATTGTGGGGAACGTAGAGGTGGGAGGCGGCACCCAGTTGCTGTCCATGTCAAAGCCTGAGCTGGGGAAGCTGCTCTGGGGTTGTGTGAAGGGAAGGGATGAGGCTGCGGATATAAGTGGCGGGCCGGTCCCAACCGCAGATGGAGCCTTTCTTAAAAGGAAGTCAAAGCCTGAGCTGGGGAAGCTGCTCGGGGGTTGTGGGAAGGGAAGGGATGAGGTTGCAGGTAAAACTGGCGGGCCGGTCCCAACTGCGGATGGAGCGTTTCTTAAAAAGTCTGAATCGTCATCAAAGGTGACCCACTTTTGGGGCTGTTTGGTTGGGGCTGCTGATGTAGCAGGAACTAAGGATTGTTGTCTGGAGAAAGATGTTGGAAGAGTGGAACTGTGAACCACAGCCGACATGGCCCTGTTCAGGCCAGGATTGGCCACTTGGGCCTGGTGCTGGGTGTAGAAATCGGGTGTGAGTGATCGACGAGGAGAGGACAGCAGGTTGCCGGTGAATGGGTTTGTGCTGTTGGGTCTGGGTTGGGCGTCTGCGAGGAACGGATTGGGGGATGAACGGAGGGACTCCTGGGATTTGCTGCGTGAGGTGACGGGTGGAGACAGGAGACATGGAGCGTTGCTGGTGTCCGGAGACGAGAATAGGGAGAGGGAGCTGGGTAACGTAGAGGAAGAAGAAGAAGGGGAGGGGGTGGATGAGGATGAGGAGCGAGCGAGGGAAGTGGAGAATGATGCGTTCTGGAAGAGGGACTGGTTGTTAAACATGTCGAAGGGGTCTAGTTTCCATTGTGCTTCTCTTTGGACTCCATTCATGTCCTTGGCCTGAGGAAAGAAAAACACATAAATCAAACTTATGACATGATGAAAAGCTAGAACATACTGGAGTTTTAAAGTCAACATGAAATCAGATTTGAATGTATTAAATATGTTGGGAAAAATGTATTGTTTTTGTAACCCTCTTAAGTTTTTTTTTTTTTTTTTAATGGTCACACCGTGGCTGTTTGAACAGTAAGAGTGCATCTTTGTGTGTTTTATGAAATGTCATAACTTCACTGAAATAGTAACAATGGGGGCTTTTGCACTGGAGGAACCTTTTCATAGTTCCTAGAACCAATGACAGAAGTGTCCACTTTTTGGCGTGTTCGCACTGCTGGAACTGGGAACGATTTTAGTTCCAGGAACGCCTTTTGGAGGAACTCAATTAGCTCCTACTTCAGAGTAGGGTCTAACCTAGCACAATAGGAACTATCAGTGACGTAAGTGTACACTGATTGGCCGAACGCACATGAAACAACAGCACCCGCCATTTAAAAAAAAAAAGCCATGTACACTCAGATTATAGCCTATATATTTATTCCACAGCAGAACAACAGTGATAGATGGACCTCTTAACCTTTACGCTAAGGAGAAAATCCAACGCAACTTTGAGGGGACCAAGAGAAACAGGATTATGTATTTCTGCTCAGCTAGCGACATTGGGCATCAACCTACTTTCTTTGTATAACAGTTCTATTTAATAACGTATTAGACGACAAACTGTTATACAAATCGTAAACAAATGAAGACGGAGAATGGGAGTGCTGTGTGCTCAGGCTCTGGCGTTCTCAGCGCTGTCAAAATAAAAGTCACAACAACAAGCGTGGTATACATCACTTCAGAGTTCCTTTTGGCGGTGCGAATGCAACCAGGAAGAAACCATGACCCTAGGGGAGCACTTAGTTCTCGGGGAACCACCCTGGTGGCTAGTTACTAGAAATAGCCAATGCAAAATGGGCTAATAACTTTGGGGGACTTTAGATTATTTAGATCTCATTTACCCCTCTTAAGCTGCTAAATAATAGCCCCCCTTTGGCTGTTGGGGGTCATTTATGACCCAGAACAGTAAAAATGTAACTTCTTTTTATTTAAATGATATAACTCTAATTTCCCTCAAGTAGTAAAAATAAAATTATGCACTTATTTTAGGTTAATCAGATAGTAATTCATTAAATTAGTACCAAATTACTGAATGCACCTTTAAATATCCTGCTTCATTTTTACAGATGTAAAAAGAGTTGAAAACCCATGTTGTTTCATGTTGACTTTTCATTTTAAACAATGTGTTTGTTACAAGTTTTGATAAAAATCATGATGACTTGTTGGTTAAAACATAAATGCAATGACAGACATAAGTGCAATGACAGACATCAACATAAATCAAAAACTGAAAGATCTGATTACTGTTTAATTAAACCCTATTGTTTTATACTCTATTATAAAACAAAAACCAGCATTAAAACATCAAAAAACAAATATGATTGGTGTGCAAGTCTACTAGAGCTATTCGAATTGCTTATCCTTGTCCAAAAAAAACCCATTGAAAACAATTATAACAGATTAAAAACAAACAACACCCACAACAAATACTGGATGACACTTTCCTTGAACCCCCCTGTTGGAAAAACTTGATAAACCTCATAACCAGGTCATTTTTTATATACATTATCAAGGGGTTCAAGTTAAGTTTTGCATTGTAATTTTCTGATATTCAAAATAAAAAAAGGTCAAATTAAAGATGGAAAGGGGAAAAAACAACTATAACATGGAGGATCCTATATGTATGAGTACCCCATACATCGTGACTACAGGCTATGGTGCCATGAAGACAATGAAAATACTAGAAATTACTTAATCCAGTACCTGTCAACCAGAGGATTGCTCCTGCTAGTGAAAGAGAAAGACACATGCATCAAGAAGAGCGAAACATGACTATGAGAACCACCTGAACAAAGTCGTTATAACTAGAAAAGTAAAAAAGAAAGAGGAAGAGGCCTTGGGTTATCAGGAAGAGGCCTTATTAACCCCAGGATGGGATCTTGTGGTTCCTTAGAAAGGAAAAAATGATGTCCGCAGTCCGCACACTGCGGATATTATATATATAAACAGCGCAATGTTCCGAATGGAGCTGTAACTTCAGTGTGCAGACATTGGGTTTAGCATGTGAACATGTTTTTGTAATTTTTGAATCTTGTGGGTCCTTGCATCTTTGAAAGAGTGTTGATCTTTATCACAATTAAATATAGGGCTCATGATCTTGACATCCATGCAAAAGTGAGCAGAGAAAGAGGACTGACCTGGGTTGTAGGAGGAGGAGGAGGAGCAGACTCAGGTGGCAGTGCATGAGCGGACCGGCTCCGGGGTGGAGGCTTGGGAGATGCCAGGCCGGGCTGAGGGGCGGCAGCGGCTCCAGCAGGTGCTTGGGGGGCCGGCTGAGGCATCAGAGGGGCAGGAAATGTGGGCTGCATTGGTAGAGGGAGCTGGGCTTGGACAGGAGGCTGCACTGGTGACATAGACTGAGGCTGCATGGGTGTTATCATCTGAGGTCTCATGGGACCTGGAAGTGTGGGAGGTGGACCTGAAAGACAGACACACAGTAGATGGTTAAAGATTGGTTAAACTTTTAAAACATACACGCATACAAACATTACATACATCTCAATTTTGTATAAAATCTCATATAAAATGATATATACAGTTTTAAATACTAAATTAAAATGCCCCTATTGGGCAATTTTAAAAATGTCTTGCATCCAAGGTCAAAAAACACTTTAATTTTCTCATAATATTCATTGGACATCACCTCATTTCTCAAAGACTCTGGAAACGGTTAGAGGATTCAGACTCTCTAAACCCCTACTTGCCGCGAGCCTACTCCGCTCTTATTGGTCAGATGGCTCAGTCTGTTGTGATTGTTCTACAGCTTACAGTGCGTGTCAGAAACGAAATGCTTATTATTATGTCTGAATTTCAGCTCCGGAGGCTTCCTCAGCACTTGATACACAGTGATAGGAACAGTAAAGTTTTTTCCGTATCACTTCCAGTGCGAGTCCTCATCCTTTTGAATTGCATCCAATCTGGATTCCCACCACAGAAATGAAGCCAATGAAAACTATAGGCTGGCATTATGCCAATTTGTTGCATCGTTACGTAGGCGTGTAACAGGAAGTGAGACTTGAATTGCTGACGACTCGTTACGCAATTCAGAATCGGTTCTTTCTTTTAGAAGATAATAACTTTATTTGTCGTGCACTTTAATCTTTAATTCTTTGCAGACCTTTTACAAACACAAACAGCTGTATTACACACTGCATGAAAGGTATTATTCAAGAAAGCATAATAGGGGCTCCACTTCTATAAGAAATGTTGTATATACAAAAATTATAATATAAAAGTCAAATTAATAGGTAATTAGAAGGGTTTAACGAACCCAGAGGCAGCTCGGATGGCTTGCTTTGGGGTTCAGCAGTGGGTCTTGGTGCTCCGGGGTGAATATCAGGTGAAGGTCGAGGGGCCCCAGGATGCACCTCTGCTATGGGTCTGGGGGCCCCGGGATGAGCAGGAGGAAGAGGTCTAGCCTGAGGAGGGACACTGATAACTCCTGCTCGAGGTGGAATCTAAAGCAAAATCATAAAATGTAACATGATATACATCTTATTTTTTTCTTTTTTAATAATATTAATGTCAATTAGCCCACCCACCGGCCTTGGGGCGCCTCCAGCGGCTGATCCAGTTGCTTGACCTCGACCTGAAAAACAGCCGATGCCATAATCAAACATTCAAGTAGTAGTTATAGAAAATGTGTTTGTGAAAATATCAGAAAACCTATATTTTGAACTTCAGGTCCAATTCAAATGCCAGTCAATTAGGCTGCGTTTACACTTGGCATTAACACACTTGGCATTGATCCGATCAAGCCAATCAGGACACGGTGAGTTTACACCTGTCCACATCAAGTGGCTTCTCTATCTGGATAACAGATCAGATCTCGCATTCCCGCGGGAAAAAAAAGACAAGAAAGAAAAAAGGATGGCTCCGGTGCAAAGTCGACCTGAAGTGGTGGGTTTTCTTTTAAAAACAGTTTTCAGTCGGGGAAAAATCTCGCAAAATGAGGAAGATGAAGAGGCTGCAAGTACTAATAATGTGGATATATGCCATAATGGAAACGGTACAGAGAAACGTATGGGTCCCAGAACGTTGCCAGCTGTGCTGAGAAAAATGAGCGTTCTTTACAGAAAATGAATGGTTCTGCAACTTTCGGGTACGAAGGCAAATATTTCAGTAAATTTGCGATCATGCGATGTACTTCACACTCGACTGTATCGCAAAACCACACAGCTACGTGCAATTCCTGGAGAGAGGAGGGGGAATAATGACAGTGGGCGGGGTTTTGTGTGACATCCACCTGTGAATGCAGACACGATGGCTGGATTGCGTTTACATTACACTGAGATCCGATCACAATGCATCCTCGACTACCTCCGAAACCTGGACACGCTGATCGGATAACATTCCGATCAGAGGCGCGTTGACACTTGTCTTTTCAATGTGTATGTGGACAACATCTGGATACAGGTCACATGTTAATGCCAAGTGTAAACGCAGCCTTAGTCTAAACTACAAAACTGATGATGGAAGATTAAACTTAAACAGATGCCTTAAAAGAAAGTCGCACCTGTCAAGAACGTCAACTAACCTTTTTAGCTTGCAAAATCATGGCATGATAAAGGCCCAAATATGTCTGTCAATTAAATTTTCTGTCACAGATGAGCGAGACAAGAACTCACCAGCTGCATCTGCACGTGCTAATGCTGGGCTTTTTTGTCCTTTTGTCAGCATGAGGGGAAAAGTTATTAAAAAGTTTGGAATTATTCAAAATTAGTTTTGTAGCACATTACAGCCTTCAGCTAGGGAGAAAATATATTTGACCAAACAGACCCCTTACCTGATGGAGAGATCATTTCTTTCTTTCTCTATTCAATTACAAAAGCTAATTCAACCCAGCACTTCACACTCGAAAACTAAATCAAAATCATTGGAACAACTGAGACTTCATACACTGCAAGATGGTTGACTTGAACACCCCTGACCCACATAAATTTGTCTATTTCTGTTAGCAAGTGCAGGAGGTCTCAATTAACCAGGAGGTCACCATACACAAGGACGAACACTGCAAGAATCTTCTAAAATCAAAAGTTCTTTCAGAAATTACCTTCATATTCAGTCAGATCAAACTCTAGATTGAGAGGCTCAGCAAAGCCTTTGAAAGAAAATTCAAATTGTTTCCAAAAAAAATTACATCATGAACAAAAATACAGTTGCAAAAACATTTACAGTGCAAACTTGATTTTTACAAACAACAAAAAGCCAAAATTACAATGAGGCTCAAGAAAAGCATATGAAACACTACCAAACAGAACTGCATCATAGTGCATTACATTCGAAAAAGTTAGCCAGACACACAATATCTAGGCCAACTAACTAACCAAATCACAACATTGTGTACAGCATTACCTGCTGAATCTTTCCTAACAGGTGTAGTAGAACCTCCTTTAGAAACATTGTAAAATGCCAATGAAAAACAAAATAAAACAAAAAACAAGTCAAAACATAGTATTTATAATGTAGTGAAGACATTTGTTTTTGCGTTTCAATTCCAGGACAAACTTGTGTCATTTGGGTTTTAACCTCTGGTGAGAACAGATCAGAAAATTGTCATGCCTGTGTAAAAATGAACAAAGACTTCATAGCTGTACCTGAGGGTGGTGGTGGGCGCTGTGGAGGTGCAGGTCGGGCTGGTGGGGCATTGGGGCGTGGAGGAGGGGCGCGTTTTGGCTCTAGCCCCTGTGATGAAGGAGCTCCAGCTGGCTGACCATCAACCGGAGAACCTAAGCAAAAAAAAAAAAAAAACTCTCATCATCAAAAGCATCAAAACAACAGCCTGAGAGATTAGCTCAGCCCACAGCACTGCAAACACATCGAAGCCTTGAGACACAGACACACTCTAAGAGCTCAAGAACCATTGAAGCACATCAGCAACACATCTGAAACAGCACTCTTTACCTGCCAGTTCCCTTCTAATGGTTGCTGGGCTTAATCCTCCTTCTCGCAGTGTAAAAACAAAGGAAAATTAATGTACTGGACTTTTTGGTCTTCTGGAAGGGAATTTAATTAAGATATTTTTTTTGCTCTTTTACTTTCCTAATGCTTAAAGGGATAGTTCACCCAAAAATGAAAATTCTGTCAGTATTTACTCAACCTCATGTTGTTCCAAACCCGCAAGACCTTCGTTCATCTTCGGAACACGAATTAAGATATTTTTGATGAAATCTAAGAGCTGGATCACTCCTCCATAGGCTTCTTCAGGGATTGAAACTTGCCAGCCCCAAAAAGTGATTAAAGACATCGTTAAAATAGTCTAAGTGACTACAGTGGCTCAATCTTAAGTTTATCAAACGACGAGAATACTTTTTGTGCGCAAAAACAAACAAAAATAACGACTTTATTTCAACTATTCATTTCCTTCTCTGTGGGCCTCTAGTCAGTTAACTTGTGATTGCGTAGAGCTACGTCACACGCAGGCTCACTATTGGCCGATGCTAGTCATGTGGGTGGTGCGTGTGACGTACAACAACAGAAGCGTACGCTGTTAAACTAGTGAACTGACTCGAGGCCCACAGAGAAGGAAATGAATAGTTGAAATAAAGTCGTTATTTTTGTTTGTTTTTGCGCACAAAAAGTATTCTCGTCGCTTGATAAACTTAAGATTGAGCCACTGTAGTCACTTGGACTATTTTAACGATGTCTTGAATAACTTTTTGGGGCTGGCAAGTTCAATCCCTGAAGAAGCTTATGGACTAGTATGGAGGAGTGATCCAGCTCTCAGATTTCATCAAAAATATCTTAATTCGTGTTCCGAAGATGAACGAAGGTCTTACGGGGTTGGAACAAAATGAGGGTGAGTAAATACTGACAGAATTTCCATTTTTGGGTGAACTATACCTTTAATATATATATGGTTTGGGGTCATGAGATTTTTTTTAAAAATGTTTTTGAAAAAGGTCTCTTATCTCACCAATTTATTTGGCTGCATTTATTTTATCTCAAATACATTGTGGATCAGGGATGGAAATTAACTTTTTTGTCCACCGGCCACTGTGGCTGGTGGATTTCAAAATCTACCAGCCACTCAATGTTTTTACTAGCCACTTTCTTGTTTTTAACCGACAATGTGTAACTGCATGTGAAAAATAATACTACAAGATCTACAATAATTAAGCAGTTAAATTAATCTCAAGTCTCAATGAAATACTGACATTTTCTCTTTCTCTCTTATACCATGAACTGATATACATTTCATTAAATGAGTAGAGCAGATTAAACAAAAAACTGAACCGATGCTGAAACGCACTCTATGCTGGAGGTTGCTCTCTCTGCGAGAGTATGCCTGTTCTGTCATATTTACATCATGCACTCGCGGCTAGCTCTCCTTTGGGACGGCAATAACCGCCTCTCGCGCTCAAGCCTCAACGGAAGAAGCGCGCGGGTAGATGTTCACACGGCTAGCTCTTTATGACGCATCCCTTTGGATGGCACACTGCCTCTCGCACTCCCACGTTTTCTTCCCTCGTCGAGTCTCGACGGAAGAAGCGCGCGTGTGTTGAAGGTGTGCCTCCTCTAAAAGTGTCTGCCGTCCGGGTGAAACAGTATGCTATTTTTATTTACCCGCCACGGTGGCCCGTAGGTGAAGCGAGTTTACCCGCCACAACACAAAATCACCCGCATTTGGCTGGTGGCGGGTGCTAATTTCCATCCCTGTTGTGGATGGATATAATAATATTGTTACATATTAATACAATTTAAAATAAAAGTTTTCTTTTTTTTATATATTTTAAAATGTATTTTAATCCTGTGATGCCAAATCTGAATTTTAAGCATCATTACTCCAGTTTTCAGTGTCACATGATCCTTTTGATCAATTTAATGCATCCTTAGTGAATAAAAGTACTAATTTATTTGAAAATAAAAATCTTACTGACCCCAAAATTCTGAACTGTTGTGTATAAATGAAATGTAGGAAAATATAGGAAAGGACAAAGCAAAAAAACCCTGATATGAATACATATGGGTTGGTCAATGTTGAGTAGAGTCAAATATTAGCACTACCTTGTGGTGGTCCAGCTGTGCGTGGGGGGGCTCTGCTAGGCCGGATGGGGGGCGCAGGCTCTCCATGGGTCGGAGAGGGGCAGGGGCTGCTGCGTGGGGATGGGTTTGGGGATGAGCCTAGATCCATGCCCGCTCCAAGCTGCAGGTGCTGGGGTAATATATCCTCAACCTCCTCGTCCACCTCACCTGTCAACACAGCAGTAAAAAAAGGAACTCCACATGGTCCCGTAGGTTCATGTTGCATTTTGGAACCATTTAACCCAAAGAGATGCCATACCTTCCATTTCATACTCTTCTCCAATGTCAGAGTTTTCTCCCAGCAGAGTGGAGCTGGTGGACGTTGGGATACTGCCGCAGATTCTCTCCACACTCATTTCTTCCTCTAGACTCTTTATCCAACCAGGACTCCTCAGACGGATGTCTATGGTCTTTCCATTCACCTGCATATGGACATAATGAGGGACGATTAGATTACCTGTCATTATTATGATACAGTATAATGCATTTCTGCATGTAAATGTTCTTTTTTTAATAATAAAAACTTATTGTACAGTAGAGTCACTTACAGTAGAGGCACTCAAAGACAGAGCTGCCAGTGCCGAGTATCCCTCCAAAAATGTCACCCACATTTTCTCTTCAACAAACCTGTTCAGAAAAAAAAAAAGAAGTGTTCTAAAGTTTGGGGTCGGTAAGAATTTTTTATGTTTCTTATGCTCACCAAGGTGGCATTTATTTAATCAAAAATAGTAAAAACAGAAAAATACTGAAATATTATTAGAATTTAAAATAACTGTTTCTATATATTTTATTTCTATACATGTTAAAAATGTTATTTATTCCTGTGATGGCAAAGCTGAATTTTCAGCATCATTACAGTCTTCAGTGTCACATGAAGATATCAGAATAATCTGCTGATTTGGTGCTCAAGAAACATTTTATTATCAATTTTGAAAAAGGTTTGTTTTTTCAGCTAGTTCGCCCCCTAGTTCACCCAAAAATAAAACTTCTGTCATCATTTACTCACCCTCAAGTTTGTCCAAACCTGTATGAGTATCTTTTCTTCTGTTGAACACAAAATAAGATATTTTAAAGAATGGTGGTAATCAGACAGTTGATGGACCCCATTGAATTCCATCTTAGGAAAACTATGATAAATACTATGGAAGTCAATGGCTACCGTCAACTGTCTGGGCTGTGTTCCAGTCCAAAATTGTCATGCCCTTCACTCGCCAACTTCTCTCCGTCTCGTTCACTCGGATGTGCGTCATTGCACGAGTGCTCACTAATGGCGGAACCGGAACTCGTGCATAAGGTTTAAATGGAACGCCCTAAGCCCTTGATCACTTGTTATGGAGGTCGCCGTGGAGACCAGGTGTGGATAAATAAAGCACAAGCGCTGCGAGTGCGAGCTGCTGATATGACATCAAAATCGGAGAACGAGGGTCGGTCTAAACTTCCCCCGTCCACTTCACGAAGGCACTTTGAACGTACTTCAAAATGGCAGCAGTGATTCCCCCGAGGGGAAGTGCTTAGGGAAGTTCGCAAGTGCGTGTCTAAAAGTGGACTGGAACGCAGCCCTAGTTGACGGTAGCCAACAGAAGTAAGAAAATCATACCAGTTTGGAACAACTTGAGGGCGAGTAAATGACAGAATTTTCATTTTTGGGTGAACTATCCCTTTAATATTTATGTGGATAAACAGAATTTTTAAAAGAACAGAATCTATTTGAAATAAAAATCTTTTGTGACATTATAAATGTCTTAACTGTCACTTTTCATCAAATCAATGAGGTCCTTGTCCTTAAAAAAAAAAAAGAAGAAAAATGGTAGTGTATAAATAAAGTTATATAATAATTAAATATAATTAGTGTATAAATAAAGTTATATAACAATCAAATATAATAATAATTAAATTATATATGCAAACAATTCTTACCTGATAAGAATAACCTCGCCAAAATTAGCAAACTTGTCCAACAGGTCGTCGATCAAAGCATCATCAAAGTAGTCATCAGGACCAGAAGAGCAGAGAGAGACAAGGATGGTTCCATCAGGTGGACCCTGCAGGGCGATCACATCCTTATACACCTGATGTCTGGCCTCTGGGTCCACCTCAAGTACGTCCATGTCTATGATGGCCACCACAGGCCTTTTGAGAGATTAATGTTAATGGCAATTGAACTGCGGTCCGTAACACAAAAGCTTATGCGGTCCACAATGCGATATAACTGTCCAATCCTGATCATTGTGGTAATAAGAACAAAGATAGACTTGAATTTTAATGTTTTAACAATTACTTACAATAAAAAAACATTAATGGACAGCCTCCTGCTGTACCTCTGAGGCCCACTGGATGGCACTAAGAATGTTGTCAGTGTAAATCCTGAAAGTTGGCTTTCTGGCTTTAGTCTCTCTCACCTGTGATCAGAGGTTTTGAGCTCTGCTCTACCATAGTACTTGAGCTCTCCAGGGCTCCATGGGTACTGATCTTCCTCACTCACTGGGGCTCCTACTACATTCAACTCCAATTCTTCCGCTGTAACACACACACAGGCAGATCTAATGAAAATTTCAACTTCGACTTTCGAGGGAAGCGTAAGTTGTTTTATACTGCATTTAAAATTTGGTTGTTGGTTAAGGATATATTTTTAATTAAATTATCACCAGTTTTATCAAAGTTCCACTTTCTTCTCTTCCACAGCACACGGTCAGTCCAGGCCGGTGTACGGCACTTCTCACTGGTGTCGTAGTCCTCCGAAAACAGGTCATATTTGTAAGTGGGGGCAAAATCCAGCTTCCCTTCAATAAAGCCTTTGAAAACCTGGAATATGAATAAAGTAATAAAAAAAAATGTTGAGAAGAAAAAAAAAAAATTGTTTTGCGGATATAGACGTTTCCCCCCCTAAAATACCTGTCCAGCATTCTTCTGCTCTACCAGTTGATCTCCACCAATCAGTGAATCCCAATTCTGCTGTCTGATCAGCTCCTTCACCTCTTCATTAGGAATATTTATTCGGTAGTTGAAATCTCCACACCAGAATACATAATCATGGGAGTAAAGGAGACGACCCTAAAACATAATATAAATAAAGAATATTCAGAATTAAATAATAATACTATATTATTATCATTTATTAATGATAAATATTAAAAAAAAATGTATTTATATTATATAAAAAATACATATAAATAATAAATGTATATTTATATTAATATTTATTATTATGCATCTAATATTACTAATAACAGCAACATTACTGTATAATAAACAATATTATAATTGTTTTTTATTATTTATATTATACAAAAATAAATATAAATAATATAATAGTTAATTATTATGTACTTAAATATTAATACTAATACAACTAATTAGTGCTGTCAATCGATTAAAAAATTAACTAATTATTTGTAAAATTTTCTGTAATTATTTGCGATTAATCGCACCTATCATTTAAAGATTTTAATATATTTTTATATTGTAATAATTTCACATTTAATCTCCAAATTAATGTAGAAACAACATAAAGACATAGTATATTTTAAATATTTGATCTAACAGGTAGGAAATATCCAGAAATTATATCAAGTTATCAAACACTTCACAATCTTCACTGCATAATTTGTAAATTAAATATAGTCAAGTCAAGTCAAGTCAAATATATTTATATAGCGCTTTTCACAATACAGATTGTATCAAAGCTGCTTCACAGTATCAATCAAAACAACTTAACAATGTTTGTTTATTACTGGAAAAAAAGACATCCAAGTTTGGTAGAGCTGATCAATGGTATGATTGGTTAATTCATTTGAATATCCCCAACTGAGCAAGCCAAAGGCAACAGTGGCAAGGAACCGAAAAACTCCATCCAGTGACCTAATGGTGTCCTAAAACTCCATCAGATGACCCAATGGAGAAAAGAAAACCTTGGGAGAACCCAGGCTCAGTCGGGGGCCAGTTCTCCTCTGGCGTTTATGAACTAGAGGCCGAATTTACAGTAACTGTAAGATAAAAAATGTATATGAATGCCTGGCTAAATAGATGCATCTTCAGTCTAGTTTTAAACTGGGAGAGCGAGTCTGAGCTATGAACAATATCAGGAAGGCTATTCCAGAGCTTCGGAGCTAAATGTGAAAATGCTCTGCCTCCTTTGGTGGATCTGGATATCCTAGGAATGACCAGAAGCCTCGAATCTAGTGATCTTAAAGAGCGCGATGGATTGTAAGGCGATAGAAGATCCGTTAAATAGACTGGAGCTAAACCATTTAGAGCTTTATAAGTCAAAAGCAATACCTTGTATTTAATACGGAACTTTATAGGTAACCAATGAAGTGATGATAAAATCGGTGTTATATGATCATATTTTCTTGATCTAGTAAGAACTCTAGCGGCTGCATTTTGGACTAACTGTAGCTTGTTTATTGAAGATTCAGGACAACCAGCTAATAAAGCATTACAGTAATCTAGTCTCGAGGTCATGAATGCATGAACTAACTTTTCTGCATCAGAGACTGATAGCATATTACGTAGTTTAGCAATGTTTCTAAGGTGGAAAAAGGCTGTTTTTGTAACATATGAAATATGCTTTTCAAAAGACAGGTTGCAGTCTAATGTAACACCCAGGTCTTTTACTGTAGCGGATAAAGTAACAGGGCATCCTACTATGTAAAAGTCGTGCTGTGAAAGGTTTTGTGGACGGTTTTTAGAACCGATAAGTATTACCTCTGTCTTGTCTGGATTTAATAAAAGAAAATTACGCGTCATCCAATCTTTTATATCTTTAACACAATCTGTCAATTTGGATAATTTAGCGTATTCATCTGGCCGTGATGAAATATATATTTGAGTGTCATCAGCATAGCAATGGAAACTAATTCCATGTTTCCTTAGAATATTACCAAGTGGCAGCATATATATTGAGAATAATAAAGGGCCTAACACAGATCCCTGTGGCACTCCATAGTTTGCCGAAGTTATGATCGATTTTTCTCCATTTAAGTAGACGAAATGGTAGTGGTCAGATAAGTATGACCTGAACCAGCTTAATGCTTGTCCTTGAACACCAGTGTAATTTTGTAGTCGATCTAAGAGTATTGTGTGATCTATAGTATCAAACGCCGCACTAAGATCAAGTAAAACTAGTACTGAGATACAGCCTTGGTCCGAAGCTAAAAGTAAATAATTTGTGATTCTAACAAGCGCAGTTTCAGTGCTATGATGTGGCCTGAATCCAGACTGAAACTTTTCATAGATGTCGTTTTCTTGCAAGAAAGAGCCGAGTTGAGCGGACACAACTTTATCTAATATTTTTGACATAAATGGAAGATTCGAAATGGGTCTGTAATTTGCTAGGTTATTTGGATCTAATTGTGGTTTCTTAATAAGAGGTTTTATAACTGCCAGCTTGGACGTTCTTGGAACATGACCTAAATATAAAAGATGAGTTAATAATATTGAGAAGAGGCTCTACCACTATAGGTAACACTTCTTTCAGTAGTTCAGTTGGTATAGGATCTAATAAACATGTTGTTGTAAAGTTTATTTAACTCTTTTTGTTCTATGGTTGTAAAGCATTGTAATTGTTCTTGCGGGGTGATACTTGCGGCTGAATTATAAGGCGCGAGCAAAGATTGAACGTTTACGATTTTGATTCTGATGCTTTCAATTTTCTCGGTGAAGAAGTTCATGAAATCATTACTACTACTAACGTCTGTTTATTTGTTAGTCTAGCCATGGTATTAAATAAAAACCTTGGATTATTTCGGTTGTTTTCTATTAATTTGCTGAGGTGCTCAGCCCTGGCCGTTTTAAGGGCCTTTTTATAATGTGACATACTGTCTTTCCACGTGATTCTAAAGACCTCTAAATTATTTTTTTTCCATTTACGCTCTAAATTACGGGTTTCTCTTTAAAACATACGTAGTATTATTGTACCATGGTGCTATACTTTTTTCTCTGACCTTTTTTAATCTAATGGGTGCAACAATATCCAATGTTCTAGAGAGAATGGTGCTCATAGTGCTAGTTAGTTCGTCTAGTTCATCTGTTTGTTTGGGTTCAGGCAGCAGCTGAGACAGATCAGATAAGCTATTTGAGAAATGATCTATGGTGGATGGACGAATTGTTCTACCTGGTCGATAACGTGGCGCAGCATGACATATTACAGCAGTCCGTAATATGCAAGTTACCATGTAATGGTCAGTGACATCATCACTTTGTGGAATGATATCTATATCGGTTGGATCGGTTCCATATGATATAATTAAATCGAGTGTATGATTAAGACGATGAGTTGGTCCGGTGACGTTTTGCTTGACCCCGAAGGAGTTTAATAAATCTGTAAACGCAGCCCCTAACGCAGTGGTCTCAAACTCAATTCCTGGAGGGCCAGAGCTCTGCACAGTTTTGCTCCAACCCTAATCAAACACACCTGATTCAGCTAATCAAGGTCTTCAGGATTGCTAGAAACTTCCTTGCAGGTGTGAGTTTGAGCTGGTTGGAGCTAAACTGTGTAGAGCTGTGGCCCTCCAGGAATTGAGTTTGAGACCACTGCCCTAACGCATCATTTAAATTATCTACGTGTATGTTAAAATCTCCAACAATTAATGCTTTATCGACGTTGACCAAAAGATCTGATAGAAAGTCAGCAAACTCCTTTAGGAAATTGGCGTAAGGCCCTGGAGGTCTATATACGGTAGCCAATGCTAGAGATAATAGGGGTTTTTTTCTTACATCTAAGAGCGTAACATTTAGCACAAGTACTTCAAATGAATTAAACCTATGACGAGTTTTCTGAGCAACATTGAGGATATCTCTGTAGATTGTTGCAACACCGCTGCCACGACCGATCAGACGGGGCTCATGCTTATAACAGTATCCTGGCGGAGTAGACTCATTTAGACCGAAATAATCATTTGGTTTAAGCCAGGTTTCAGTAAGGCACAGAACATCGAAATTATTATCTGTGACCATTTCATTTACAATAACCGCCTTAGGTGTGAGCGATCTAATGTTTAGAAGACCTAGCTTTAGAAATTGTTTATGTTCACTAATAGCGAGATTTTTTGTTTTAATAACAATTAGTTTTTTCTAGATCCCGCAGTAGATTTATTATTTGATCTTAGTAAACGAGGAATAGACACAGTTTCTATGCAATGTTCTACACTAGTATTAATATCAATTAAATTGGTGCAGTAGAGACTGTGATTTGGATTTTTGGTTACTATAGATATAGATGATTTTTTATTAAAGCTACAAAAGTTATTCAGTTGAAAGTAGTGAGGTATTTTCTATTATTCTTTTGTTCTTTGATTAACATGATAGACAGCAGTAGGTTTATGAGGCTACTGTTACTTTAAAACCTGAAGCATCACGCACATGAGATGAATCTGGCACATCCATTGTCTGACAACCCTTTATGTTCATTTAATACTTCATTCAACTAATTTAAGCCTATGCTTATGAGGATACTCGACAAAACGGGAATTTTGGCATAAGTTTGTGTTGTTGTTTTTTCAAACGTGAAAGAGACCGGCGCACTGTCTGAAGCAGCTTTCTGTGCGCGTGAGTTGAGTGTGAATCTCCCCACAAAGGAGATTCACAGACAGGACGCCTGTACCGCACTTAGTTCTCTTTTTTGTTTTGCCGTGCTGGAATGGTTTAAAAGCATTTGCATGAATAAGAGCGTGATCACATAATGTAATGCAAGCCAAAGGATGATGAAAAAACGGATGCTGATTTGATTGCATTAAATATTTTTAACGTGTTAAACTGGAAAAATTAATCTCATGTGTTAATTTGTTAATTTTGAAAGCCCAACTACTAATATTATAAAAAAAAAAGAAGGTGATCATAACCTGAACAGAAGTAACACATTTTTACATCATAAATGATTACCATAGGGAAGGTCAGTTTGCGTGCAATTTCATTGTAGTCGTCGTTCCTCTCTTTGACCTGTGACTGGCCAGCGGCAAAATGTGAGCACACGAAGCAGATGCTAGTTGTGTGGAAGAGCATGCGAATAGCCACACCTCCTTTATTACCAGTGGCCCCGCCCATGCCAGTCTTCACTGTATCAACAGCAACGTCCCTATTACAGAACAGCAACACATAATATGAGAACAGATAAGTCATTTAAATCCTCTTAAATACTTGAAATGGTCATACAATTTTGCACGCCATTAAATATACCTGATGAACGGTGCATGCTGAGGGCGTATGAAGACGAACAGACACACACCCACCAGCTGCTCTGAGGCCAGCAGCACGTATCTTTGATCTCGTGAGATGTTCTTCTGCAGTTCTGTAGCCCACAGCTTCTGATTAGTGGTGCTGCCAGGGAAGAAAGAAAAGTTCAACAGTTCTCACAGGAACGAGAGCATGACGATATCACAAAGAAATAATTAACTTTAAATGCCGATTGAAACAAATGATTACTGTGTAGCGCATTCCAACCACTGACCACAGGAAATGTTGTTTCCGCTTATTATGAAAGTACAATCAGTGAACTTTGAAATGTCTAACGTCAGGTTAGTTCTTACCTTGCGCTGACAATATTGCCAGCATTCAGCTCCACCATTTCCTCAAAGCCGATAGCAAAGATGTCCACGGGGTTGGATTTGCTATCTGCATGACAAAACAGTCTGAGACCATGATATAAGAAGCCACTAAATTATTTTCACTAGTTTCATTAGTCATCTAACTGACAGATAAAGAAGGACCTATTATGCTTTTTTACATTTTCAACTTTTTGTAGTGTGTTATGTTGCTGTTTGAGCATGAAAAAGGTCTGCAAAGTTACAGAGCACTAATAAAATCGATCTCTGGGGGCCCCAAAATAGCGTGGGCCCTTAGAATCGTTCTAACTTTTCCCTCCTTAGCGGCGCCCCTGACTACAATAGTTACTCTCTATATCAGTGAGCAATGTTTCTGAACTCCCTGAAATGCCTCGATTGTAGTCAAGGCATATGCAAAAAATGGGGTGAGGCCTGGTTGAGTTGTCTTTGTAGTGTGTTGTCGCCATATCCAAGAGATACTATTTTTTCCACACTAGATCTAATGCGTTTATGGTAAGGGCCGTGAAATTTCCAAAAGCTGAGCACAAACAGTTGATCAATCACAACACACTGATTCAGCCAACCAATCAGAGCACATTGCGCTTTTCCGAAGGAGGGGCTTCATAGAGACAGGAACTAAACAGAGCATTATTGACAGACTGGGAAGAGAGGTGCTGCAACAATGCAAAATATGTGAAAAATAAGGTGTTTTTGAACATTCAAGCAAAAACAATTCTAGTAGACCCCAAATCAAGACTTTGTAAAAGGGCATAATAGGTCCTCTCTAAATACACAGCAACCTTATTTCCATTTGAAGTATCATTTGCATTAACTTTGCATCAACGCATACCCTGGAATTCTGGATGTCCGGCCTTCTTAGGAGCATCCAACAACCAATCATTAATTGTGTGGTTACGATACGCAATGCTGCGGAATTGCTTGCCCCCGTTCACGTTCCATGTACCCACACACACTCTGATCTTCTTGGGTCGTGTGTACTTGTAGTAGTTCTGACACATGCCCAGAAGCACTCTGGGAGATGCTAAAAACAGTAAGGGAGACAAATTCTAATCAAAACCTTCATTAAAATGATTAATGAGTACTACAGTTGGATATTAAATAATATCTTAGACATGGAACTAATGGCCAGAGCGCACAAAAGAAAATATAATGCATATGACATTGACCAAACCACTATGAGACAGATTAAATTCTGTCCTTTAAAGTTGGACAAAATGATATGTTGTATTTAAAACAAGACTACACAGAAAATTAAAAGGATGATAAAAAGATAAAAGCACGCAGTACAATGACAGAGGCGCCAAAATAAACACAGAGTTTATGACACATGGAAACATAAACAGTTATGGATTTATGGCTGGTCTGTGTATACTGTACCTGACTGTAAAATGGGCTCAGAGACTTAAATCGTAAGCATTAAGAAGGAGAAAAAGAAAAAGAAAGGGAGAGGGGGAAAAGAAAGGTTAACAGTTAGCCGTTAGACAGATAACAGCATTAGTCCTCTTGTTCAGAGCTAATCTCACACCCAAAGCAGACGGGAGCCGCAGATTAGCACGCTAGCATGAGGAAACTCATTCAGATCCAAATTCACACGATGAAATCAGTCCACTACAGCAGACGGATCCCATAAACCATGACCACAAACACAAAAAAACGGTGCAGAGCATGTTTGAATGTAACCAACTGTACCTAAAACAGTAAAGTCTAATAAGCATTTACCAGGTATTTTAAATATTGAATATATTTATATAATTAATTATATACTATTAGTATATTCATAATATATAATTTATAATGTATATATATATATATATAAATAATAATTAAAAAAATCTATTTGTCAATCCTAAAAAAAAATTAAAATAAGTAAAATTGTCATAAAATACTAAATAACAACATATTATACAACAATAAACACTTGATAAATTTAATAAATGTCCATAATTATTAACTAATAATGGTACTTATGTTCACTACATGGGGATTTTTTATCCCCATATTCCAAAAATCTCTTTAATACATTTTTTGTTATTTTCACAGGCATTTTTCCCCCAGAGCCCTGGTTTATTTCTGACTCTAGAGTGTTTATTTCTGACTCTAAATCGTACCATACAGGCTGCTGGTTGTGAGAAGGGCTCGTGCTTTATCTGCCAAGTCACTGTTGAGGGTGCTGCCCAGTCTCAGGATGTCAATGGCTTCCTGTTTAGAGCTGTCAAAGAAGTTATTCTGAATGGTTCTGGTGACTGAGCGAGCGCCATCTTTTAGCTTTCCACCCTACAGGGAAAAAAACAAATAAACTAAATAGTTAATATAAAACAGTTAAGGGCTGGAACAACAAAACAAAAAAAAACAAAACAAAAAACAGAACAGAACAGAAAAAAGAAGAAAAAAAAAAAACGAACAGAGCAATACTTATACAGGGATCTAGGTTGCGGCTAAATGGTCGCATTTTGCAACCTTTTTTTCCTGCTGGTGTGATAAAATTTTGTTAGAGTTGCACCACCTTTCACCAACTGATAAGAGCTGCCATTTCTGTTGCATATGAAAAACAAATGGCAAATGAAAGCGTAAAGATTTTCTATTTGAGCTGCGCAGCGTGTAAAGTTTATCAGCTCGGACCAATATTAGACAGCGCAGCACAAGCTCAGAACATGTTTACTTGCGGGCCGAATTGAATTCGCCGCAGCATTAATAGCATCGCAGCGAGATCTAGTGGGAAGCATTCAAATTCGGTGCATAATTCTCTTGTTATAAACCATATCAGATCAAACAACACTGACACCAGGAGAAGCATTGTGCCATGAACGAACAAGTTAAAGAAGGCTTTTCAGTCCACAGATCACCAACATTCACCATGGATTTAATGTACTGACGCTAACTGTAACCATGGTATTGTGGCAGAAACAGTCAAATGTTTTTAAACTATTCATTTCAGTGTTCGTACAACCATTTGAGAGTGAAATTCAAGCACTTTTTTCAAGGACTTTCAAGTGCTTCACACTTAGTCCAGCAAAGCTCAACAAATTATCCAATTAAATGTTATTTTTAATGTGATGACCAAAAATAAAAAAAATATTTAAATTTTAGCATTATCTCAACTCAAGCTTAACGCTTTACTGTCAAATGTGCATTTCCAAGAAATAAGCATGCAATATTATTAGTTACTGCACTTATTAATACAAAATAATAATAATTTTATGATTAAATTATCGGTAACGCTTCATTTTACAGTGCTGTTTCCCATGTACATACTATGTACTTATTATAGTAATTACAATAACTGGGTAATAACTAGGTACTAACCCTGAACCTACCCCTAAACCTAACCTAAACCCATGTACTTACCTTATATTACCCAGTACTTTCTAGGTAAGTACACTGTAAGTACTGTACTGTAAAATGAAGCGTTTCCAAATTATCTTCATACATCATCTGTAGAACTTGGTGGCACAAGTGCTACTGCTCTCAAATGTTAGACTGGACTGGAGCCATGCTATATAAAAAACATTCTGTGATTAGCTAGATAAAGCCTGAGGTTTGAGGCCTAGCTGGGAGAGGTTTACAGGCTTTTATGGTTTACGGTCTATAAAGAGACCTAATTAAAGTTGACAGCACTGCCAGCTTCAGTAATCTCTCTCTATTAACACAACAGAACCAACACAAAACAAAACAGAGCAGACAAGATAAATACAGCATCACAACTTAAATCGACATAACTGGCTACAGTTAACTTACCGAACAGGAAGAGGAACAGCCATAGGAAAGCAAGAAAAAACAGCAGACACATGAGTTAAGACAACCTTAACTTAGACAAATCGAGAGTTCTCCGGCCCCTTATTTTGCCTCAGTTTCATGAACTGGCCCCAATTCCAAATTAATTGAATAGCCCTGGTGTAGAGTTACATTCAAGGTATTTTAAGGCATGACTAAAAAAAATTCAAGGTAAAAATGTTTAAATATATCATGTTGGTAATCAAAGATGAGTTTTAAGGGATACAATTATTGACGACATGGGACTTTAAGGGGCGAAGATCACACAGAAATGACCATTTTCAGCTCTCCGTTGCCTTTTGTGCTGCATTCTTTGCATGCGTGTTACAAGCTGACATGCACCTTAGCCTTGCCATCCAGAGCGCCAGTGCCTGCGTAGATTTTGCTGACCGAGTCTCCATTGGTGGACCACATAGAGCGGAAGACCTCCTGAAATCGAGCCACCAGCTGAGGCTTCTCCGTCAGACCCATGTCTTCCAACTGTTTTGGAAGCATCTGAAAGAGACATATTATATTATATAATATAATATAATAAATGAAAGAAAAAAAAGAAAAATGTAAAAACAACTGTAACTGAGTTACAAATATACCTCAAGTGCAATGAAGGCCTGGACACTGTTTGTTCGGTCCAAGCAGTCCAGACAATTGGAACGAATGGTTCCAGTTTGACATCTGTGGTGAACACAATTGTGGTAGACAATTAATTTTTGGTTATCACCTTAGCCAATTACTTTGTAGACCCTGAATCTTGAGAGCGTTTTTTTAGTTACTTGAATAATGTGTAAATAAATGTTTAAATCAAAAATATAAGTAATTTCGTCATTTAAATTTAATTAATATTAATTGTATTATATTCCCATTTTTTTTGGTCAGCCAAACCATGTTGACAAAACATTTACTTGAAGTTCTCCCTGAGATTTTAAGTTAATATTTCAGTAATTTAACAACACATTGGCAGCACATTTTTTACAGTTCTTTGATGTCAGTTAATGGTCACACAACAAGCAGGTAATTAAATAAAATATTTCATATTTTTTTGTTTTACTTTGATTTTGTTGTTTTAAATTATTTTTTATTTTATTTTAATCTTTTAATTAATTATTAGCATTACATCAACTCAAAAAACCCCTGTCGTTTCCTCAAGAAGCTGTTTGTGCATATATGGATAGATAAAAATGTCACTTTATTTCTGCTTTAAAGACCCCAGTGGCTGAAAGAACATAAATATATCCTGCACTAGTTATTTCAAGTAGTAAACACAACAACAAATTAAATAAACAAGCAGTGTTGGGACGGTATATAACCCCACCTCTGAATGCCGGCCTCCCCTGAGTAGTAGAAGAAACCACATTCCTCCAGAAACTTGCTGATCTGAGGTTTCAGGTTAGTGTTGAGCTTGTCAGTTTTCCCACCTTTAACCATCTGATGATAGTCAAAGTTCAACATTCTCACAGCATTTGCATGCTCCGAAGCACTCAGGTGACTCTGTGGCCGAAGACAAAGAAAGCAGAAACAACCACTATGGTTTAGTCTTACTTTAGAGTATTGAAATACATCGGAAAGATAGTACTGTAGCCTGCCAAACCGGATTATTTCCAACAACAAAAAAAAAACAATCACCTGGAATGCTTTACTGAGCATGTGTTCCCCCTCCTTCATACCCAGCAGGTTGATGATCACCTGTTTGCCATACAGCCTCCTCAGAGCGCTAAAGTGTCTGGAGAGGAAACATCACAAAGGGTTAATACACATTCATACACATTAATCATATTGAAGCGGAATAAATAACAAATGTTTATCTACTACAGCAATCCAACGCTTCAAGAAAAATCAAAGGTGATTTGTAAAACAAAAGAAGCTACGGAAACAAGTGATTAATAGTTCATTAATGACGGAGGGTGAGAAATAAAAGCCTCACGACAGTGTTTTCTGCATCTACTTCCTCTCATCACGACCTGACTCAGCACTCCAGGGAACAGAGCAGTGACTCATGATGAATAAAGAATGTCCATCATGCTCAGCGTGAGGAGCCAGGGCTGGATAAGAATAAATCCTCCCACATGTTCAGGATAAGATTTTATCATTTTAATCAATCTATTCCTTCATTTAAAAAATCATTCGAAGAGATTGTATTGATGAAGAGGGAGGACATCTTAAATGACCTTGACGAGGTCATCCAATGTAACAAATGCTTTAAAACTGGCTCACAAATGCTGATCTTTTTTAGACTTTCCATTTGATAAAAAATAAGATTTTATAAATAACAAATGTGGCATTTTTAAAGCAATGATTTGTTTTGAAAACACTTAAATATTGTGTAAATAAGTGTTCAAATTAAATATCAATTATTTATTTAAATGTAATTGTAATTTTTCACATTCTTATTGGAAATTAATCTATTATATTATATTATATTACAGAGCAATTGTAATAGAATTTGATGAAAAACAAACATTTGCACCCAACAAGAAACTATACACATAAATAAGATACATTTGGTTTAAATTTGAGTAAGTGTTTATTATTATTTAGCTTTAATTCCTTTTTATTTCAGTTTAGTTTTAATCATTTTAGTACTCCATTTCCTAACTTTGATAAAACTTCTATTTTTTGCTTAAGTTTTATAAGTTTAAGATTTTCATGTAATATATATATATATATATATATATATATATATATATATATATATATATATATATTTTATATTTTTTTATTTAAGCTTAATTTTAGTTAATTACAATTTTATATTTTAATATATTTATTTTTATATATTTTAATTGTTAAAATATTTTTCATAAAACACTGAAAATCTATGAAATATACAAATAATAACTTATTTTGATGCAATTATTTAAATTTTACTCCACGTCATGTTTTTTTGGTCCCATTTTGTATTAGGTGTCTTTAACCACTATGTACTTACGTAAAAAAAAAAAACTAAAAAAAACACCTATGTACTTATTGTACACTTTTGCTGCTATTGAGGTGGGATATGGGTACTTCTAGGGTCCGGTATCATGGTATGGTTAGGTTTTGGGGTGGGTTAATGGGTTAACAGATGTAATTATGCAGGTATTTTAACAACAAGTACAACAAAAAAATCATGCATGTACACAATAATTGCATTTTATTAAATTATTAATTTACTGTAAATGTTAAGTACACTAGTTACTTAATCTAATGTGCATTATTTTTTAGATGTGATTTTTATGGTCAAAGTATTATTTTACAGTTGGGTTTACTTTATAGAATGAGTTTCGAGATGTTTATGTTAGGACGAGTAAGGGGCTGGACATCTTTATGCTTTTATTCAGCATTTCATGCTATCAATGCTGATGCCATGAGCGGTTTGCATTTATGAGACCGCAATCGGTCTAGTTAAAAAAAGTTCAACTTTTAAATTGCGCCTTGAGACCCCCTGTAGCACTTCATCCAGCTGTCGTGTGTGTAAACGCTGCCTAAGAAACCCATCTGATCGGGGTCTGGTAGAACCTAATTGCACATCGACTAGTTAAAAATACATCCTTAGGCATGACTGAACATTCCCATCCAAACTGTGGTAAAAAACAGGACTGATTGAAGCAGGGCCTGGACTTTGCAAATGTCTGTTTCATCACGCACTAATGTTTGGGCTTGAGACAGAACAGCTGGACACTGGCGGATGCAGCACCAGAAAGCAGCGGAATCTCAATTACCTCTCAAAAGCAGGTGCGTTTGCTTCAAAACCTCGGGACAGCTTAACACGGTGGGATCCCACCTTTGTGGAAAAAGAAAGAAAACACAAAAAAGGAAGAACTGTGAATGGTTTCATATATTTGGTGCAAGAGGAAATTAAGGTGGCAGAGGGAAGGAAGATGAGAAAGACAGCAAGAAAAAGACAACACAGGCCTGTCCCGCCTGCTGAGTAGAGCTGCATTTGAAGATATGAAAAACATTTATTGCAGAACACAGTGGAGCCATTAGTTATGATTTCATAAGCTCACTGATGATCTATCAGAGATACCGATCATACCAGGAAATGCATTCATTTTTACAACCTGCCAAGACAGTCATGAATCTAGCTCTAGATAGAAGTTTGAGCTTCTAATGTTGGCTAGTTTCAGTTATTACTAGTAGCAGGAAGCCCCTTTCTAATAATGGTTTCCTATCTAAATGACATTTGACCAACTGCTCTCACATCTTTTAGCATAATGCATTACGTTCACACCTACAACCATAATAGGTAAGCAATACAGAGGACTTTTCCATCTCTAGGCTATGACTGGCTTCTCATTTGCGGCATTCTCATATAAGGTTACAACTTTGAATACAAAGGGTTCCTCTTCCTGCTATTTGATTGGTTCATGGTGTCTTCTTACTAGGGTGACTGAAATACTGTCCTTTCATTGTTTGAATTTTATGCCTTTTGTATAATTTATTTTGAAAAAAATTAAAACATGTTAAACAAAAATCCAATTAACAAAGTTAACTTAAAGCTAAAACAAGCAAAGCTTAAATATAGTTAAATATGTGTCCCTATCACATTAAACAGTGTTATTTTAGCATTATTTATATACTATCATAGTATGTATTAATATTTTGAATTAGCTTTTATTTTAATAATATTAATATTTACAGTTTTCATTTTAATTTTAAGTTTTAGTAATTTTTCCTATTTTTTTGTTTTTTCTGTTTTTGTATTTCTAGTTTTAGTATTTCAACTTAACATTTCTAATATTTCTTTGAAAAGTTTTTCATCTCATATTTATATTAGATTTTTTCAGCTATATTCTAATTATTGAAAATTATTTAATAGTTTAAGTTTTTAGTTAATGTCTAGTTAATTTCAGTTAAACACTGAAAATGTTTTATTAATGTATAAAATAAATAAAATCGTTAAAATAAATAAAATAGTATTTTTTTTCCCATCAAGATGTATGAGATGGTCCCTGTTTCACCTCCAACAAGAGGTCCTTATAGGCTGAAGACCCCTGGTTAAGAGCTGGTGTGGGACATTTATGCTTTAGATTCAGTCAGTCCCACCCAATTCTGTGTGTTGCCTCTGCAGGTCCCTGCCATTAATATTTCATACATTCGGAATGGCAGCAGAGATGAGCTCACATTACCCTGAGCTTTCTGGGAGAAAAGAAAAAAGTATCATGTGGCGATACTACTTCCATTATTTTGCTCTTAGGTTTGCAGACAGTGAAGATAATGGACTCCCTTAACAAACACCACAATGGCCTGAAATGACACAAAACACCTGTCATCCAGGTTCTGTGCAAAGCTTTGAAAAAACAGCTCAAGAAGGGTCACCTCACCAGTTTCCCACTAAAAGCAGAGATGATAACATCTATGCAATGTCAGAGGAAAGACACGGGCATTTCTTGACCTGCTTCTTGGCATCTTAAATTGATTTCGCAAGAAGGCAATACATTTATCCGAATCTGGCTCCTTTCCAAAATGAATCTCGGTTTAGGTGCAACTTTCACCGACTGACATTGCACAAACTCTTTGCAGTAAAGAACAGATCATCCAACAGACAGAACTAAACCTTCAATATACCAGCTGCTGGTTCCCATGTAGTCCTTTTGGCTCTCGACTTTGATTCAGCTGCAACAAAATCCCCTGAAACGAGTGTTTCTGATAATATGAATAAAGGGGGTCAGCACTGGTGTGGTGTGATGAAGTGGAAACACAAGAAAATACGTTTGTTAAGATGACTCAGCGGGGGCTTGGAACTCCTAAAAGCTCAGTGCAGTAGAGCCCAATGCAAATATTGTGCAAGCATGCGTCATATTGATTCAAAGCTTTATTAAACCTGAATTCCTGGCTGCTCCCAGAACAGAGGTATTGACCCTCGGATTTGAATGAAGGAGGATACTTTGTCGTCAAGGAAAATAACCTGTAGGGAACACATAATTAGAAAAAAACAATTATATTATTTTCAATTAATAGAGTGTTTAAGTTAAAAAGCAAAAGGTATTTAAGATCCAATGCATGGAAGGTAGACTGATGCCATGCGTGGAAGAAATTAAGAAAATCATAAGTAATACCATGGTGCATATATATAGTAGACAACATTTGAAGTGGATCAAAACCTTTCATCAAAGTTATACATGAATTACAACAATACCCGTTCTTGTCTTAGGTCAACTTTGATGAACTTTTTTGATCCACTTCAAATGTTGACAACTGTGTATGTGTATATGTGTGTATATATGTATATATATATATATATATATATATATATATATATATATATATATATATTAGGGGTGTAACGATACTCTCATGTCACGATTCGATGCATATCACGATACTGAACTCACGATACGATATTATTGCGATACTCCAAGACATATGGTAAAAGGTTAACAAAAAATGTACTGTTGATTAAAATGCTAAATTTGATATTACACTGTGGGTTTAAATAAATAGGCTTGGACTTGGTGCTTGTAACCCAAGGACAATGGTGACACCAGAATAACAATATTCATGATTCTGAAGCTGAAATTACTGTGTTTTTACTGAGTGTTTTTGAGAGAATTGTTAAATCTTGGCTCGTAGAGCATACTAGTCAGCTGATTGATCCGCTACAATTTGACTATAGGAGAAATAGGAGTGTGGAGGATCCCACTCTGACACTCTTAAATTACATATATAAACATGTGGATATCGGTAAGCATCATGCTCGTTTATTATTTATAAATTTTTCTTCAGCGTTTAATACTATTCACCCAATCCTTTTAGCTGAACGTTTGCTTTCTGAATTTAATGTTCCTAAGTGTCTGGTGGCCTGGGTTTTAGATTTTCTGACCAGAAGATCTCAAATGGTACGGGTGAATGGAGAACATTCCAGGGAACTGCATTCTTCAGTGGGCTGCCCACAGGGTTGTATTCTTTCACCTTTATTATTTATTTTATTTACAGATAGGTGTAGAAGTCAATATCCAGACAGACATATTATTAAATATGCCGATGATACTGTGGTGCTGAGTCTGTTAAATCAAGGTGACACAGAGCATGGGCCCATTTTGAAATATTTTTTGGATTGGTGTGAGAGTTCTTATTTACAAATTAATGTATCCAAAACTAAGGATATGACTATAGAATTTTATAATTCGGTCGGAACTCCATCTAAAGTAGTTATTGCGGGTAAAGAGGTTGAGAAGGTCAGTTCATATAAGTATTTGGGTACATTGATTGATGATAAACTAAGGTGGGTGGAAAACACAAATTCTATTGTATCGAAAGCACAAAAAAGGTTATATTTACTGAGGAAGCTTAAGTCCTTTGAAGTAGATAAATCCATATTGATAATGTTTTATAGATCTTTCATTGAAAGTGTTTTAACCTTTGCTATGATCTGTTGGTTTTATGGATTAAATGTTAAAAGTAGATCCCAGCTTCAGCACATTATTAATTTAGGGTCAAAGATTACAGGATCTGTTCAGTTGGGTTTGTCTGCTTTGTGCGAGAGAAATGTTCTTAGGAAGTCTTTAACTATCCTAGAGGATACATCCCACATTTTGTTTCTAGAATTTGAATTGCTTCCCTCAGGAAAGCGATATAGAGTGCCCAAGTGGAGGACCGCTAAAGCCTCTAGGTCTTTTGTTTCAAACGCAGTTATGAGTGTAAATACTTATTTGAAACAAAGAAAAGGTACCGTGAATTTTAAATAGTAGCTATACGAAGATTTATCATAAATGCCCGGGGTTTTTGTGATGTTTTGCTGTCTTTTTTTCTTTTTCTTGTTTTATAAAATTTGTATGTTTGTGAGGTTGAAGCTACTTAAATTGCCCTGTAAAGGGACAAATAAAGATTTTACTACTACTACTACTTATTGTAGATGAATATGCTTGCACGCTTTCACTGACTAGATATATTTAAAATAATGTCGGCCACTTTTTACTGGTAACATCAGACATTTGGCATTATCAGGACCCACAAATATTCCCCCATTGCATTATTATACATTATAATCAACATTATACATAGTAGTTTAATGTAGTACTTGCACTAAAAAACTTGAATTTTTTCTCACACAGTAATTTTTATTTTGGGGGGACTATCCACGATACATACTGTCACTATCCACGATACGTATTGTTGCATTTTTGTATTGCGATATATTGTGGCACGATATATTGTTACACCCCTAATATATATATATATATATATATATATGTGTGTGTGTGTGTGTGTATATATATATTTACATTTTACATTCATGCATCTGGCAGACTCTTTTATCCAAAGCGACTTACATTGAATTTCAAGGTACACATTTTACATTCTTATCAGTTCTTGCTTTCCCTGGGAATCGAACCCATGCCCTTGGCGTTGCGTTCTACTGTTTGAGCTACAGGACAGCTATATGTATACACACACATATTTATACAAGGTTGGGTATCCCCTAGTTGCTCATTGGAATGTTTTCAGATGTAATTACATACTTTTATTAGGTTTTGCATTTGGATGTACATTTAGACATTATCAAAGACTACTTAATTGTGGCTGAAATGTAGACTGTACCCCAAAAAACATTTTTTTTGTACTTCTCATTTATTTTCTATGGTGGTCATTTCTGACCACAAAGATCTCAAGTGAGACTATTTTTTTGTGTGTTTTTGTTTATATAGCTAGTGCCTCAAAAGTAACCAAGATGTATACCATTCTGATGAAGTAAAAATAAAAATTAAACTCAAAATGTAAATTTTTGGGGGGCGTGGCTAAAATGGCCAAAGACCACCAGAGGGTTAACGAAGTGTGTTCAATGGTCATTCACAGGTAACTCATATTGTTGGCATACCTGCTCTGTCTCCACAAAGTTGGCCACCTGGCCGTCGTCATTTGTGCCTCGGACATTGAAACGTGTGCCTGCTCTCTCCGAGCTGAGCCGAGAGATCACGCAAGCTTTGGCCTGTTTGTGCCCAGCGTAGATGGTGCGGATCTCCACACCGCCACACATCAACCTCAGCAGCCAGTCATCACAGTTCACCCCATAATGCTTGAGATGGAGATGGAGGGACTGATTCCTGTGAAGCCATTATATAATTACATTTCCATTATAACCATTTTTCATCTACTGATTAAGTTCAACATTCTAAAAAAATGGAAATATTTTGCACACATGAAACACTAAAAAGAAATGTTTTGAAAAAAATATATTTATATTAGGTGAAAAAAATATTTCGAAACTAAATCAAAAGGACCTTTGAGGTTACAATCTGAAAAATACCCACCAGAAAAAACGATTGTCAGATATGTCTTCTCTGATCCTGCGGTGTGCGTTCAAGCTGAGGTCCAGACTTACTCCAGTGGAGGACCAGGCAAAATAGAAGTTCCCAGAGTTTAAGATTTTCCTGACATCAGCGATCCGGTCCTCATCTGAGGGGTCATTCTTCAGAGAGACGAAGTCTGTGCCCGTTACCCGAAAAACTTCTGAATCCTGGACTTTTCCAACTGAACTGCAGCCTGTTGCGACCACCAGGCTGTGCAGCATAGAATCTCCTATGGGAGAAAGGTGAAAGTAGATTCAGAGTTCAGTTCGTAGCACATTCACATATTCAGAATGTGAAGAATCAGACACATACAGTATGTATCATCCACTTAGTTGAATACTGGGGTGGATGAGTCTCAATGTCTATGTTGTATTCTTTTAGAAATCTTTCAATACATATTTCTTAGAACTTAAGAGATGACAATGAAACATATTACACTTACAAACTCTTGACCTTGTAGTTACACCGTAATTATATGATAATATGTTGTGCATTTTCCTTCCATAAATCTTGGTTTTGCAGTGAATTTTAGTTTTGGTGAGATTTACACTTAATCTGGCGACAGGGCGGATTTGTATTTGTTGTGATGACAAACACAACGGAGAGAAAAAAAAAGAAAAAAGAAAAGAGGCTGAGAAACTGTACCAAGGTTAAGACGAAGAACTCCCAGTATCCCATAAGCATCCAGCATCTTGGTGTACGCCGTTTTGATGGTCTCTTTCTCTGCCGCCGCTGTGGATGACATCAAAACATTTACTTAAAAACCACATGCCATATTTGCAGATGATTTATAGACTTCAAACAGTTATATGCGAATAGACAATATTTAAGGCATTTTTTTTTCTCTTGCATCTAGGAAATTCTGGGAATCAATGGAAATCAAAAGGTTTATTACTTTTAGAATTAAAATAAATAAAAAGTAAGTATTATAAAGGGTGTGAGGACAGTCTTACACAGTACAGCCACGGCTCCAGACTCAAACATCAGGCATTCCTCTCGATTTCTTGTCTCCACGATCACACTGTATGGAGGTGGATCCAGCTTATGATAAATACGATAACCTTTACTGAATGCCATGGCTCGACACAACCTGTATCAGTCCTGAATAAGAAAAAAAATTACATTTCCTTTGAAAACATACCATATGAAGAAAACACCGCAGGGGTCTGGTAAACATTGGAACCCTCAAACCGCCTGCAGGTGCATCAAATGTCGTATCATGCAACCACGAAAACACAATTCAATGTGTTTTATGACTGCATCCTGTCATAAATCATTAAACTAAGAGGAAGGAAATAAACTGAGAGGACTGCACAGTTCGTGCTTTCGATATTCTTCTTGCTAAAACACACACGCTTGCTATAAAGATCATGCATTTTCAGCGCATATTGGGAAGAAAGACAACACGATACTAACAAAAACATGTTAGTTGTGCTGTCAACACGACAGAAAGGGATGTAACATGAACACAAATCCCTTCAAAGCCGAAGCAACGAGCTAAAATGTCCGACTCAAATGAAACAAACCATGCAGAAACGGAAGATGACAGGTGCTCATCACAATGCCACGCCACATACAATCAGATTTGCAGCCTAAATCTATGAACATGTTTACAATTCCAACACATACAGACTCTCTAACCTTGGGCCACTGTTTCAGTATGTAGCTGAAGGTTAGTGCACAAGATGTTAATAATCATCCGTATGATAACTAACGTTAGACTGAAGAAGATCAGTTCCCGCCGGCCCTGGGTCTGTCAAAATCAACAGTTAAGACAGACTGACAGCGCTAAAAGCCTTTATCACGACCAGCCATAACGGCTAAAGTTAGCCGGCTAGCTCTCTATCGCGTTTTTAAACCATATCAACTGACATTTTACTGATAACAGCGCGGTAATCTGTTCGTTTCTACTTTAAAGCTACAGATGTAATATGTCAGTATTTATTATGCATTTATGAGGATGCTTGATAAAGAAGAGTGTACCTGTCAGAGTTGTGTCTGTCTTCCCCCGGTTGGTGGTGATAGTATACGGTTAGAAACAAAATGATTAGCAGGGCAGGTAGTTCAAGCACAGAAATACAACCGCAACCTAGAAACGACAACTGGAGAACTGTAGTAACTCCCAATCCGTTTCCGGGGCCTCAAGCTGACCGCTGATTGGTCACATTTGTGTCATGTGATGTAGGAAACGGCATAGGCTGCGTCCTTTGAAGGCTGCAGCCTCTGAATTAGTACAGTTTATGTCCTCTATCAAATATAATTTTTGTGATAATTAAAGTCACAATGAAATTGAACATGAACATTCTTGTTTTTTTTCCCAAAAAGAATATGACTCCAAGTAATTTATTTATTATAAATGATTTGTCTGTGCTGTGCACATCTTTATTCAATTCATGGTTCCCCTCCCTCTGGTAACTTCCGTTTCTTTAATGCGACGAGAAAAAAAAAAAGAAAAGAAAAAAAAAACCTGGTAGGACATTTATCAGTTGATTGTAGTTATAGATCACTTGCACCCCCCCATGTACATTATTTTATTAGCTCTTTTGTTATCATAGTTGGATAAAGACTAAATATAGATCCAGTTGCATAGAAAATAAAGGATTGCTTCTTGAAAGTGACAAAACCAAACAAATCGGAATAAAACTCCAAGTCTTTTAGCAGTATGTTATGTTTGGTTATAGATGAACCCATTGCTTTACAAATTACAACCCATAGTTTGTATACAATTACGAATAAAAATACTACAATAAGATTTATCGTAAAACATATATTTTTACTTTGCATAAATACTCATCTTGAGTAAAAACAGAGGTAGTGATTTTCATTTTTGACTATACACAAAAAAATCGGTCATTATGAGGCTTGAGGCGCCCTCTTCAGATTAAAACTAGTTAAAGCATTAATTTAAAAAAAAAAAGTGTCCACGTCCAGTTTAATCAGTTCAGTCATGTAGACCCCTCCCATTACGTACGCCTACTCAATGTTACCATAACACGTACAAAATGGGAATACAAATGACTATAATCAGGGGCGGCGCTAGGGCTGGGCTAAGGGGGCTTAAGCCCCGAATGTTTTAAGTAAAGGACCGAATATTTTGCTACCTTGTCTTTCTCATAGAGCAAAACAATTAATCAGAAAAACAAATGTGAATAAGATTACAGCTGCCGTGATTACCTAATCATGAAAAGTGCATATTACAGTTTTATTTATATTTTTCCCTTTGCATTAAAGGTACTTACAACATGCTTTTGCAGCGTTGAGCATTGTAGCCAATCACAGACATGTCTGTTGAACGCATCGGTCAATCAGAGGCGTTTAAACGAGTCGCTGTGCTGAAGATGTGTTTTGCACGAGCTCACCGAGTTCGACACTTTTCGCAAACCTGTCATTATTATTGGCAATAAACTTAAGATGCAAATAAGAGATTCACTGCAATGTGTTTGATATTCTTGATGCTGCTCTGATGCACTCCATTACGCACCGCTGTTTATTGTTAGGATGACTAAAAGTTCAGCGGTCTAGCTCATCAATGTCAAAATGATTAAAGAAGGCGGGGCTTACCGTTCACAGAAGGATTTTAACAGTGAACGAATGCCTGGTAAAATGTTAGTAGATAAAGATTTAATATTTGACAACTGTTTTACAATAAAAAATGTTCAACTACCGACAGTATCCGGTGACGCAAATTACTCAACTTTTATTTTTTTAATTCAATTTTGCCTTTTTGAATTGAAAATATGCTATAATTTCCTTGATTCATGTAGAGAGAATGTATGCATACTTAAAAATAAAAGATTATTTGCAAATACTTTAAATTATTTCACTTATACAATAAGCCTTTCCTTTTCTTTATTCCCTTAAATCGCATTTCTAATTAATTCATTAATTAAAAATACCAAATTTTAGGTTGGGCTAAAGCCCCGAATATCCACTGACCTTAGAACCGCCCCTGACTATAATGCAGTGGTTCTTCCAGAAAAATAAAAAAACCGTAATATAATGTAAATAATAATTATTATTTTTTTGCTTTATTTTGTTTTAAAAACTATCTGGACGACTGGGACACAAAACAATGCTTGTACATGAGCAAGAATCATACGAATGCCTAAGGTTTGTAATAACACAACAAAGTGGCCTATGCAAATCTGTGAAAATATAAATAAATAAATAAATAAAGCAAAAACATAAATAAGTGAATTCATTACTTTACAAAAGCATTCAGATAATATTATATTAAAAGCATTTTTAGTTCCAGTAGTTGTTAGTTCGCTTTAAAATTATAATATAACAAAAGGTGCAAAACAAAAATGCAGATTCAAAGGGTCCAAAATTCCATTTTAACCCCCCTCGCATTTTCACGACTCTTCCCGCCCATTGGGGGTGATTGGCAGCTTCACCAACCAATGACAATGACTTGGATTTCAACTGACCAATCAAAATCTCAAGGGCAGGAATCCGGCGTTTCATAATGTATTGCGATCAGTCATGTCAAAACAGACAACATTGTATAACTGTCACAACGCTTGCAAAGAGTCTCAGCAGAAGAAAGGAACTTCTGTTGCATTTATATTAATGAAGATATACGTCCTAAATCTGTTTGCATTGTTCGTAAGTAAACTAGACTGGTGACAGTCCAAGGTGTTCAGCAGTTGACAGTTTTATTTGTGCTGTCATGATGCTAGGAGGTTGATGGTTAACCAGTTTAAGAGGTTAACCAATTATGTTGGGCTACAATTAGTCTGATCATGTGGACTGATGATTGTCTGTGTTCATCTTGGCTTTGCAGCACACATCCTCGACACTATGAAGAGACTGTACTTTATCGAGCCGATCGTCGCGATTTACGCGTTTGCCAGTTTTATGCTGTACCCTCTCATACAGCAATACGTGTATCGCAGACTGTGGCTGGAGATCACAAACTCATCTTACCCAGTGTCCAACGACACTTCCCGATGCTCCGCCAACCACACCAGCCAACAAGAGGTAAGTAGGATTACACATGTCGCATGAAAATCTGACACAATTATTAAGATATTTGGATCTTAAGCCACGCATAAATGAATGTCATTACATTATATAGCAACATTTCAAATCAAGAGTTGCTAGAGCTTTTCTCATAACTAACATTCTTTAGCAGATGCTTTTAACTAACTGGTCCCAAGATATTTTGGTAACACTTCATTTTAATGTGTCCTTGTTACATATGTTACATTACTATAGTAATAACTATAATGTAGGCATAATTACATACAACTAGTCCTAAACCAAACCCTAATCCTACCCTAACCCTATAGTAAGTACACGTAGTTAATTATTATTACTCAGTTCTTAAATGTATAATTACACTGTAACAGGGACGGACACATTAAAATAAAGTGTAACTGATATTTTTTTTAGTCAACGAATACATCAATTCCACAGGTTCACCACATTATCTGAATTGGTGTTTCAATTAAAAAAACTTTTTTTTTAAGATAAAATAAATATGGGTTATATTTAAATAAATATTTATTTATAATTTATAAATATATATAAATAAATATAAATTCGTTTTTCGGGTTTATTTAGGCTCACTATAGGCAAGAGACTTCTTTTAGGCAGTATTGAGTAAGTTACTCTGAAAAAGTAATTGATTAATTAATTAATTGCTACTAATTACATCTTCAACAGTAGAATTAGATGTACCAATTATCTTCTCTAAAAAGTATTGCATTAATTATTAGTAATTACTTTCTAAATCCCATATCAACCTCAGTCAGTTGAGCAATACAAGGATAGACACAAACTACTCTTTTAATTATTTTAAATAAATAATATAAAATTGCATAAATTATTTTTGAACTGACCAAAGTATTTAAAGGGGGAGAGTTACATTAAAAACATACATTTTAACATTAGACATCCACTATAGTTTTATGTAGAATTATTTTATAGTCTATACAGTATTTAATGCATTTACATCAGAAGTTACTGTAATAAATACAGAAAAATGAAGAGTAATCCCTCACTTTACTTTTTTAAGGGAAAAGTAATTAAATTACAAGTAACTGTATTAATATTAGTAATGCATTACACCCAACTCTGATTTTGGGCTTGTTTTGTCAGACTCGATTAATGTTTTTTATCTTTTCTTGTGAAATGTATATCTTGAAAAATATCCTATCTTTCTTTTAAATAAAGGCCTCTTGATTTGGTATTATCTGATTGTTATTGTTTTTATCCATTGTTATCCTATGACATTCATGAGACCAAAAATAAAATTTGGTTAAAATAAATGTTAATTTAAATTCATTATCTTTTGTCTTTAAATGTTTTTATTTGGTGTTTTAACAGAACATTTGTAATTACACTTTTTTAATGCAAACAAATAACACACATTCTAACAAATATGCATGAAAAAAAAATACATAAAGGTAATAATAATTGAACAGAAAATTTAAATAAATTAGGGGGGTCTACTAACCAGACAGAAAACACATCCAAACTCCACCCATCCAACCTAAAAGTGCTATAGCAGGTAATGAGGGCACAATAAACATATTAATCACAAGCTTGCAGAAAAAAAAAAAAAATGGAACCAAACTTTTTCTTGTTCTTCTTGAACAGCAAAATGTTGTTCTTCTACCTAATTCTTTCTAAATGTAGTGTACCCGTCAACTCTGTCAGCCATATTTTAAGAGTTGGAACTTCCTTTTTCTTCCAAAATAAAAGTTTTTTGGCAGAGATTAACCCATATAAAAAAAACTGTTGTTGTACCAATGTAAGTCTCAAAACTTCTTCAGAAACTCAAAATATAATTAATATAGGATTTAGTTTAAAACGCATGTCCAAAGTATCTAAAAAAAACCTGGAAAATTTTGTTCCAAAAACGTAATTTTGAAAAAAATAGCAATAACACAGGCTGGCATCTAAAAATTTACATTTGTCACATAATGACACTTCTGGAAATATTTTATTCAATTTACACTTGAAATAATGAAGCTTATGAAGCACTTTAAACTGAATAAGACAACGCCTTACATTAATGGAACACCTGTGGACAAGTTCTGGACTCTGTTCCCATATTTCAAGGAATTTCCACCGCAAGTTCGTCTTCCCTGGAAGATTTAATTTTCCCCATAAAAGGACTTTTCACCTGTTCTAAAGCCTGTTCTAAAGCCTTGTATAGAAAGTCCAGATACATAGGAGTAGCAGTGACATAATTAGGAATGTAAGACTTCACAAAGTCTCTGATTTGAAGGTACCTAAAGAAATTATTGGAAGGGATAAATTCATTATCTTTTGTAAATCTGTGCATTTATTTGTGCTCTCTGCCATTTAGTTATCCATGGCAACACTGTTTAGAAGACCGGAAAACAGCCGGGAAATGTTTAATTTCTCTTCCCATAGAAAGGCAGAACCCTAATAAGTTAATGAATATCTAAATAAGAAGTAAAGTAATAACTCAAATCAATATTTCATGTCCATTATCGCAAAATAAAAAAGTCTTGATCACCATGTCAGGGTTTATTTTAGTATATCCCTTATACTATATAGTGTACTGTGAGTAACACGTGTTATTGTTTTAAAGAACCGTCTGTTGTAGTATTGTTTTGGTCATTGATACCTAAGCACACACATCTGCGTTTCATTTCCTCTTTCTTTCTTTTTTTATTGCTGTTTTTTGGACCAGGAATTGTATCAGACGTCATAAGATACATAATCAGCAACAGAGTTAGTTTTGTATGCACATCTCTTTTATGTATTTTGCTCTTCTTCTTTTTTTTTCAGGAGGTGCAGAAAGCAGCTTCTCTGTTCTCTATGTTCAGTGAATTGTCTTCCTTGATCCCCAGTCTCATAGTGACCCTCCTCCTGGTGGCCTACAGTGATCAGCGCGGGCGAAGGATCACCATTATTATGCCCCTCGTTGGGTCTCTGATCTACACGCTTTCATTCCTGGCCGTCTCCTTCTTCGAGCTAAACCTCTATCTCCTCATTGCCGCCTCTTTTGTAAGTGCCCTCTTTGGTGGTATCAGCACCATGCTAGGTGGCTGTTTCGCCTACGTGGCCGATTTATGCGTGGACGACAAGCAGAAAACCATTCGCATGGCGGTGGTGGACATGATGATCGGCTTGTTGGCGGGTGTGGCGTCAATCTCCACTGGGTACTTCCTGCATGCAAGCGGTTTCAACTGGCCTTTCTTTACGTCAGCCTTATTTCAGGTGGTTAACTTGCTATACGCTATCTTCATTCTGGAGGAAACCAGGGTGATTGACAGTTCAGAGACTGTGGCTTGTTGCCAGGCCCTGAAGAAACTAGCATGTAGTATCTACTACTTGTTTTCAGGAGGAAGTAGTCGAAAAAAATGGGTTCTTGTGCTGCTGATTGTTACATTTTCCTCCTTATCTTTTGTCAATTCCGGGGGTTTGTCCATGATCACACTTTATGAACTCAATAAGCCGCTGTGCTGGAGCGAGATCCTCGTGGGCTATGGCTCAGCGGTAAGCACCTCCATTTTCATCACTAGTTTTCTTGGTGTGTACTTGTTCTCCCTCTGCCTGCCTAACACAGCCATCGTCCTCATCGGGATGCTGTCAATCGCTATAAGCATGTTGATGACGGCTTTCGCAAAGACTACGCTTATGATGTTCCTCGGTGAGCATGCATGTTTACACTAAAATGTTTTTTGGGTATCTTATAATATTAATTGATTATGGCAAGAATAACATATATATATATATATATATATATATATATATATATATATATATATATATACATTTATTTGATAGCACTAATATATATACTGTATATGTATGTGTGTATATTTCTTTCCCATGATCAATTTGAAAAGCACTAATAATTTAGTAGCTAATAATTACTAAATAAAATAGCACAAATAATTTAGTAAGTAAGTGAATATCCTTTTTTCATGTTCTACATGAAAATGCTGTGATGCCTAATTTCACTTTAAAAAAAATTACTTTAGTTTGTAGTGTTTTTGTTTTTTTAGACAAAATAGTATAAGATTTTAATATCTATTTTATTTATCGGACTTAACATGAAAATAATTTATTGTACTGGCCAGAATTTTAATATTGCTACATTCCAATTTTTTTAGAGCCTTGCATTTTTGTTTAAAGTAAGGTTAACAAGCATTTAGAGCCGAAAATGACTTAACCTTCAACAATGATTAAATCACATAATTACAATTTTATAAGACGTCAGAGTCAAATAAAGTATTTTTATATGTGTGTCCTATCTCACAGCTCAATTTTGCTCTTAATATACTGACTGTAAAAGTGGTATATATGGTGCACTGCATATGTGATATTATGGTGAGGATTTATAAAATTAATTAAGAGCAAACAGCAGCTGTTCCTGGATTACAGTGACCTCACATATCTTATCACATTTTATGCAATTATTATATGTACAGTTATACTAAAGTTTGCTCAATTAACTTCTTTGATAACTGTCTGAACACAATTACACTGGTAACTGTACTAAAGTGTTAATGAATTTCATTATCAAATATTATCAGTGATCTGTTCTACATGTTGGACCCCGTTTTTTTTTTTGTTGGTAAATTAACTACACATATTAACCCTGTATGAAGTAAAAGTCGAAGTGAGCTGTAAATTTGTAGCCATCTAAAACTAGGTGAAAAATTCAGTAATTTTGGTGGCCTTGTTTGTTTAGTTCATGTGAGTATTGATGTGTTTGCTTACAGTAAGGATTCCTGCTATGTTTGCCATCATGCCGTTCCCCATCCTGCGTTCGATGATGTCAAAGGTCGTCTCAAACTTCGAGCAGGGTGAGTGGCTCTCTGAAAATCACTGTTCCAAAGCAAAACTCCTCATTCAGCTTATTTACGCTGGTCATAAGAGCTCTTCTCTGCTCAAGAGATGTGTTTTTGTGTGGCTATGCACCGCAAAGGCATTTAAAAGCAAGTGGTGTTAAATTTAAGAATCCTAATGTGAAATGTAAATTAAAAGTAGTTTTGTTTGCACTTTTACCCTGTATGCATTCTTCCTTTGAAAAGACAATCATGTATTTTCCTTGTTTACCCTCACAGGAGCGCTCTTTGCCTGTGTGGCTTTTATGGAAAACCTGAGCAGCAACGTGTCCTCTGCGGTTTTTAGCAGAATCTATGCGGAAACTGTAGCATGGTGTCCTGGCTTTGTCTTCCTATTGGGTGCTGGACTCTGTCTCATTCCCATAAGTCTACTGGGGTAAGAGATTCTCTGAAACATAACCAGTTACTGATCTTTATAGAATGCTGAAATGTCTAAACCGTGCACTTTAAAATGAGTGCTGATTATATAGCACTTTGGGTATGAGAAAAGCGTTTAATTAATACATGTTATTATTATTATATAAAATTAAAGCATTTTAAAGAGGCTTCATAAATAGGAATAAAATGTATGTCGTGTAATTATTATTATTTTTTTAAGATCCAGAGATTACTTGGTTATCCTGTTACTGGCAGATGCCAGATCTTCTTTAGTCACTTATCACTATGTTTGTAAAAAAATTGGTGACTTTTTAGTACCGATATTAAAATTCTACCCAATACCAATAAGCAAATAATTATTTTCACTTTAGGGCTGATACATGTCTGATATTAAAACTCTACGCTTTTATGTAATTCTATAATTTTATCTAATTAAATTAAATATAAAACACTAAAAACTGAACTCAATCCATTTTAAAGTGCCACTATTATGCTTTTTCGAATATGACCTTTCTTGCATAGTATAATATAGCTGTTTGTGAATGTAAAGTGTCTGCAAAGTTTGTAGCTGAGGCCTGGAAGAGTTTGGTTTGTGTTTTCATCATGTAGATAAGGCGCCGTTTTCTGCGGTGCAAATTCATTTTGCATGCACTTCCAAAGAATGATGACTTGCACTGGAACTGATATGGAAAATCTGACGCAATCATTCATAACACTGTGTATCAAGCACTGATGAAGCCGCCGGAGCTGAATTTCAGATATGGTAATAGGCATTTTGTTTCCGACACGCAACAACAGACTGGGCCGTCTGACCAATCAGATCAGAGTAGGTTTGCGGAAAGGAGGGGTTTAGAGAGAAATCGTTTTTCAGACTCTTTGAGAAATAAGGTGATGTTCAATGCATATTGTGAGAACATTGCTGTGTTTTTTGACCTTATATGCATGTAAACCTAAGGTAGGAGACCTCCTAAACAAAATTAGGAACCTTTAAAATAGCAAAATAGTGGCACTTTAAATGCTACAAGTGATATAGGCATCACATCATAAAAAATTATTTTGAGATTTGCTAAAGATTACATTTGAAATTGTTATTAAATTATGTGTTTGTTACCTTTATGTGATTGTTAGACTGCGGTAAGGATAATCTAAAAATTGATACCAATACATTCAAAATTAGTACTGTTATACTGTGCATTCCTACTTTTTTTGTAATATGACTGACTACCACATTGTCTTTCTGATTTAAATTATGCTCAGTTTTGTTTTGTATGATTTTAGGTCAGGAAAACACCTTGTTGTACCAGTTGGTCTTAGAAATGGGTTATTCTTAACCTTTAAGCATGGTTCTGTATTTACGTGAAGATAGGCTATAGTTCCTCATTTACATTTCCTCTTTCCCATTTTGCATCTGCTGCTTGTATTTGTTATACATGAGGGTGGGTAGTTAACAATGCTGATTCGTTCTAACTCTCTGTCTCACTCCAGCATCCTTAGGTGTTTCCATCCATTGGATTCTAATGACACTCAAGCACTCTTATCAGAAGATGGGACTGAAGCTTCAGACGACCCACCTGTAGCATAAATCCAAAGGGAGTTAAAATTCCCCTGTGTGTTTCTTTACTTTCCTCATACCGACACAGGGAGATAAACTAAGAACTGGATACTACTGAGCACATGTGCAACAGAGCACTCTATTCAAGCCAAAAGTCTGTTATTAATATTTTCAGTAACTGCCATAAATATGTTTTTTTTTTTCTTTTCTGAAATGCAGTATATGATAATAGTGGTTTTAGGGAAGACCACAATAGAAGGGAACATAACTTTATATTTCTAAAGGGAAATATATTTTATAATAATAATGTAATAATAATTTCAGCAAAAACTAGGTTTGCATTTCTTGAAGGAAATATTAGTAGCTTGCAAGGCTGCAACAAAATGGGATTAAAGTTTAAGGTACGGTAAGTTGAGGTTTAAGGCGTATTAACTGTGAAAGACTTCTATAAATGTTTAAATCTATGCAATGAAGAAAAGACCAATCACAATTCAGTATGCAAATAGATGTAAGAAAGACGACCAGTCCAATTTAGTATGCAAATATAACAATGAAATCATCACTGGCAATTTTCTTTAAAGAAATGTACGATTAAATAATGAAAATCAAGATGTATGTTATTCTGAATTCATTAGTTGTATGTACTGAATTAATTGCATAAGTGTATTATTTGGAGATTTAATGTTTAAGAAATATCAGTACATTGCTGCCTTACAAGTGTAATTATCTAAAGTTTGGACTGATGTGCAATACGTTCTTGTTCTGTTTAGAGCAAAAGATCATGTATACATTTTAGAAGACATACAATTTAGGATGTTTTTTTTTTAAACTTATCTCTGCTTTTCTTAAGTGTGACAGGTTTTCAATAGTCTCATACTGGTCTCATATTTGCACAGATCTGAGTCGTGAGCAGTTCAGTCAATTAGCTCTGATCTACCATTCAGCTTTTATGAGCCTGTTGTCCTGTGTGGTGTGGTGGTAAATTGCTGTGTTGTGATAAACATTCTATACTCCAAAAAAACATGTAGGAAAACAAATCGATTGGTGTGGATCTGTTTACTTTGTTTGGAGGCTTAGCAGTGGAAAAAAGGGATTTTTGAGGACTGGGTAGATCATTCAGTTGATTTTTTGTACGTATAGTATAGCCTACCTCATACTTGTGCTCCTACGCAATACCTTGTTCAGCACATGCGCAATAGGAAAGCATACTGAACTACTACTGAAACAAACCAGTCCACATCATTTATTTACACAAACATGCTCAAACCCTACTAAGTATGGAAACAAAGTTGTTTTATTATTAAATAAAATTGCTATAAATCAAATGGCTTCTGCTTTGAGTTGGTCTGTCAATTGTACAGGCTTTTACAGGCCCACTGATGTGTTATTAGCAACATACTAATTCTGCTTCCCAAGCCTGGATGGAAAAGGTGATAGAAATTATTATTATTATTATTATTTGTTATGATCAGCTAATTAATTTGCTAATTTAGTGTCTGTCTGCCAAATTAATTAAAATAAATTGACTAAAAAGCTCTTAAGGAGTAAAATCTTTTAAAAATCCTTAACAATTATCCTGAAATCACGAACTGGGCAAGTAAATTCAATAGTTAGAGAATGTGGGAACGCTAGTATGTATACCACTATTGTCTTAATTTAACATTTTTGTTAGAGAAATGTTTGTATTATTTTCCATTTTATGTGCGCTTTATCATCATGTCCTGAAGGTGGCAGTATAGATACATATATAAATACGGCAGACAGACTATTGAATTCGGAATCTCATACTATAGCGTAGGCCACCACTCTTACAGCTTTTATTTACTTTATCTTTCTATGGCAGAAATAGTAAGAGTAGTATATGGTTTCGAATTCAGCATTTACATGTCTAAGCAAAGTTTGAATGTTTATTGATTGGTTGTTTTAAGTCATAAAAAAAAAAATATATATATATATATATATATATATATATATATATATATCAGACTTTTATGAAATGATAGGCTATATGATTTTTTTGTTGACAAAACATTTTTTAAAGATAAAAAAACAAATTCGATTTTTAAGCAAAAAGTAACAGTGGAATATATGATGCAATACATTTTTGTTCTGAGAAAAATAAACAGTGTGAATACACAATGGAAATTTGAAGTGCCCAAAAGTGGTGATCAAAAACACAACCATTCCAAAGAAAAATAGTGTGTGTATAAATGCAGAAATCCACTGACGTCTGTCCTGTCACATCTCCCTGTGGATTTGATTTCCAAGCCCCCTCGTGATGAGAGGTCATAGCAGATCTTCGTAATTGTGCAGTCAGAGTGTCTGCCGGGTGAAAGTATGATAAATCTGAAGTGGAGAAGCGGTGGGCTTCTCTGGTTTCCAAACTGAGACTCCACACCGCTGACTCCACATGATCTACCTTACCACAGACTGCCGTCTCCCCCACACCCTCTGTTTATCTCCCTGTCTCATTTCTCTCTTTTAATCTGTGTATTTCTCCTTTTACCTTCTCCCGTTTATATGCACTCTCACCATCCATATACAGACACGTTTTGTATTATTTCATCTTTATTCAGATGCACACACACACACACATCCCTGATTCACAACCCCCTGAACTTCTTGTGGCTGGCTTAGCCAGATAACACTCGCACCCACACGCCACCCAGGGATGAAAAGCATCCACGCTCCTAACAAACAGTTGGACCCTTCCCTTAACGGACACATCTGGGGCTTGTTGGACACAGATGTTTCTGCAGGCCCACGCCCCACAACAGGGGTTAGAGGCACATGCTTGTGTCACATAAGGTAATGTGAACACTTTGTGCAAGCACTGCAACATACACTTAAAGGGACAGTTCACCCCAAAATGAAAATTCACCCTCACACTTAACCTCATATTGTTCCAAAACTTGACTTTCTTCTGTAGAACATAAAAGAAGATATTTTAAGAAACGTTTTTGTTTCTGTTGTCCTTACAATTGAAATCAATTGTCACCACAACCACAACTGTGGTTACCAACATTTAAAAAAAAAAATCTTCTTTTGTGTTTCACAGACATAATACAGGTTTGTGGTTGATGAGTAAATGATGACAGAATTTAAATTTTTCCAACAAACTATCCCTTTAAAAGCATAATTGTGTAATATTTACACCACGTCACTATCTGAATATGCATACTACTTCCCTATTATATAGCAAGCGAAAAACAGTGTTTGAAAAGAGTAGAATCACAGAAAAGTACTCTGTGAAAAGTAGCCTATACGGATGACTTACTACTTCAGATGAGATTCCGAATTGCACATCTAATGGACACTTTAATAACCCAGGCCAGGAGAGGTTTTGTGAAAGGCAGTGAAGCAACACAACTGCCACCTTTAAAGTCACATGACAACAAGGCAGATGTAAGCTGGTACGTTCAGATTACATACAGCTACCAGTGACATCAATTTTGTGATTTTCAAAATTTGCTGTTTCAGTATTTGTAAATAATTTTTTCACATTTTTCTTTGCTATATTGAAAAACAATGATAAGCATTTCATACGTTTTTAAGGCTTTTATTGGCAAAAACATTCAATATATGCGAAGAGTGATGATTTACAGTGTTGACCTTTCATAATCTCTGCAATTCGGCAAGCTGGATATCAGCTTCTGGGCCAAATCCTGACTGATGGCAATCCATTCTTGCCTTTTTAGTGCTTGGAGTTGATCACAATTTGTGGGCTGCTTGTCTACTCGCTTTTTGAGGGCTGACCCGCAGGTTCTCTATGGGAATATTCGATTCGGGGAGTTGCCAGGCCATGGATCCAAAATTTAAATGTAATGATCTCCGAGCCACTTCATTATCACTCTTGCCTTGTGACATGGTGCTCCATCATGCTGGAAAATGTACAGATCATCAACAAATTTCTCCTGGATCGTTGGGAGAAGATGCTTCTGCAGGATGCTTTGATATCATTCTTTATTCTCAGCAGTGTTTTTGGGCAGAATTGTGAGAGAGCCCATTCCCATGGATGAAAAGCAACCCCACAGATGGTCTCAGGATGCTCTACTGTGGGCACAACACAGACTTTTCTTCTCCAGACAATCGATTTTCCAGATATGGCAAAGAGTCGTAAGGGGGCTTCACCAGAACAAATAACTTTGCACCAGTCTTTTGCTGTCCAGTCCTTGTACTTACTGCAGAATTCCAGTCTGTCCTTGATGTTTTTCTTGGAGAGAAGTGGCTTCTTTTCCGCCATTTTTGACACCAGGCCATTGTCCAAATGTCTTTGCTAACTGCGGGGCACAAAAGAAGCTGTCAGGACAGCGTGAAATGTTAAAATGTAGGTACCACATTTTGATAGGTGTGATATGGTGCGAGGCTTTATAAGCTCCAAATCTACCTCAAACTCTAAACCTACCCTTAAAACTAGCAACGCACTACTGTAGGCAACCTTATGTGAGAGAGAATGTAGAATTTCAACATAAAAAATAAATAACTAATTAACAACTCAGGCTCAAGTAGAAGTCAAGAGGCGCTGAGTAAACCCAAAGAAGATAGACTGATATTCTCCAGTTGTGCATGTGTGGAGCTAGTAGTCTGTGGAACTGTTGGATTCTGGCAGCCGCATCTGTCTTGGACACTTCACATGCTCTGCTGGCCAAAGGATTAAGTGTAAATACATATTCTGAGTAATAACTAGATAACTGCTGTAGCGTGTTTGCAGTATTTTACTATTGTGATTTATATCTTACCATTGGCTGGGTTCATCCACTACACCTAGATCAGAACCAGGACAGCTATGGAGAGTGTCGCGGGTCACTGAGAGCGTGCCAGCGCAATTCACAGAGAAATTCTCCTCTGCTATCAGAGGCCGTCATGAGAAGAATGCATTTAAAACCTCATTGGTTTGAACGTTAGCCAACAGAATGAATTTTGCACTGAATTAGCACTGAGAGTGTATATACTGTACACTTGCCGGCCACTCTATTAGGTACAACTTGCTAGTACTGGGTTGGACGCACTTTTGCCTTCAGAACTGTCTTAATTCTTTGTGGTGTAGATTCAACAAGGTGCTGGAAACATTCCTCAAAGATTTTGGTCCATACTGACATGAAAGCATCATGTAGTTGCTGCAGATTTGTTCACTGCACAACCATGATGTGATTTTCCTGTTCCTCCTCATCCTAAAGGTGCTCAATTGGACCTTAGATCTGGTGACTATGAAGGCTATTTGAGTATAGTGAACTCATTGTTGTTCACAAGAAACTTGTGAGATGATTTGATTTGCCATGAGATGATTTGAGCTTTGTGACATGGCACGTTACCCTGCTGGAAGAAGCCATCAGAAAATGGGTACAGTGTGGTCATAAAGGGATGGACATGGACATACTAAGGGGACCAAAGTGTGCCAAGAAAACATCCTCCACACCATTACACCAGCATCAGCAGCCTGAACCATGTGATAGGATGGATCCATGCTTTCATGTTGTTTATGCCAAACTCTGACCCTACCATCTGAATGTCGCAGCAGAAATTGAGACTCATCAGACCAGGCGTTTTTCCAATCTTCTGTTATCCAATTTTGGTAAGCCTGTGCGAATTGTAGCCACAGTTTCTCATTCTTCGCCAACAGGAGTGGCACCAGTGTGGTCTTCTTCAGCTTTAGTTCATCTGCTTCAAGGTTTGATATGTTGTGTGTTCAGAGATGCTCTTCTGCAGACCTCGGTTGTAACCAGTGGTTATTTGAGTTACTGTTGCCTTTCTATCAGCTCGAACCAGTGTGGCCATTCTCCTCTTACCTCTGGCATCAACAAGGCATTTTCCCACAGAACTGCCACTCACTGGATATTTTCACTTTTTCAGACCATTCTCTATAAACCTCTATAGAGATGGTTGTGCGTGAAAATCCCTGTAGTTTAGCAGTTTCTGAAATACTCAGCCCGATTCTGAGGCTCAGTTTGAACTTCAGCAGATCATCTTGACCATGTCTATATGCCTAAATGCATTGAGTTGCTGTCATGTGATTAGATATGATCATCTAATTAGATATGCATTAATGAGCAGTTGTGCTAATAAATATAAGTGTAATGTAAGTGTACCTATAGTGGCTGCATGGTGAGTGTGTATATACAGTATATATATATTGGCATTGTTGCCATTGCTTTTGCATCATCTCTTTCTCAATCTTTTTCCCTTTTGTTTTCCTTTAACTGAAAGGACAAAACTTTGTGTTTTAGTTCTCCTGTCGCTATACTCTTTGCTCTCCCCATGTAATTTCTTACAGGCTTGTTTGTATTTAGCTGACGCTCTAGCAGTGGGTGAATGCTTTGTGCCTCACCCATAATTACAATGTTTCAATGCCCTGCAGCTTTGCTCTGTGGGAGGGTGAGCTTCACTTACTTTAGCTCACTATATCACTGCAAAGACAGAGAGGATACTACGTCTGTGTCTAATAATTGTGTAATTGTGTGTTCTCAGTATACATCTATAGCTAACATAGTGCGCTTATATACGACCATTGTGACACTGAAGACTTTAATTGTGCTGAACATTCAGCGTTGACCACAGGAATAAATTACCTTTTAAAAATATTAAAACTGAAAACATACTATTTTTAAAATTGTAATAATATTTCACAATACTATTGTTTTACTGTATTTTCGATAAAATAAATGCAGCCTTGGTGAGCATAAGAGACTTCTTTCAAAAACATTAAAAAATCTTACAGACTTGTATATATTCTCCAACATTTCTCCTTTTGTGTTCACGGAAGAAAGAAAATCCAACAGGTTTGGAACAACATGACGGTAAGGAGTAAATAATGAGAGAGAATTTCCATTTTTGGGTGAACTGTCCCTTAACCTAACTATTTTGTCCAGATTTTATTTATGCAGCTCATGTTTCAATGCCAGCAATAAGCTCACCGTGAAAACCAGCACCAATTCACATTGCCAGGATACGTGGAGGGTCCTGTTCTGTCTCCCATCTCCTGTCTAACCACATTGGTGTTACAAATTGACAGACTATTTATTTTCAATCTCAAATATAGATCAGCACGCTACGTTTCAAAACCACAAGCCCGGTCCACCATAGGCCCGGCTGTCTCTACCACTCAATCCCAATCTGAGGCATCTCAAGGCCAGCCCACCTCTGCCGTTCTGCCCCAGGAGGAGTGAGTCTCATGTGGACCTCAGGTCAGTCCAGGCACAGCTGCTTCATCTCCTCTGACAGGCTACATTGTGCTGCCAATCTAGTTCTTTTTATAACACAAAGGAGGAAACCATCCAAGGAAACCTTCCTTGTTTTGAGAGCATTACTTTCTTGATGTCTCAGTTGTGGTTTATATTTAGGAGACTGATGAAATAATTTTTATGCGCTGTGCAAAAAGATATAAATGTAAAATTTGAATAATAAGCAATGCAGAGGTGCAGGATGGAATAGTAGAAAGTAATAGAAACCAATGACAAATTATGTCTGTGCTTTATTTTGGTGAACGTGATTTCACCAAGTACAACATAACTCAGTTACACTCAATGATACTTATACTTTAAAATGCTGATTATGTGCAGTATATATTCAGATCTGCAATATTATGATTCACGGCACTCTTCGTGCATAACAGTCATGAAAAGGTTAGTGTGTCAATCAATAAATATTTAATTCCTATCCCATCTGTGGGACCCTTCATGCTACGTGCCATGATTTCCATACAGTTCAATTCCTGCTCAGCCGCAGGGCATTTCATTGTCTATTGATTCCTTTGTAACTGTGTGTGTGTGGTTTGGGTATACAAATAATACAATCCTTAGGTTACATTTTTTTATTAACATGGCTAATTGTAATATATATATATATATGTGTATTTAGAGGAAGGTTACTTTGGATAATAGATTACAGATTACAAGTTACTCTATTTAAAATGTAATAAGTAGTGTAACTATTTCAGTTACTTTTTTAAATTTCTAATGAATGTTTTCTACTGTTTATCATTTTCAAACATTTAAACCAGGCAGGGTTAACCTTACAGTATTCAACACAGATTACTGTCAGACTTGAAATAATATAATATCTAATAATTTAATTTTAAAGCACAGCCATCACAAAATCAGACTTTAGCACCTCTTTTTGCTTTGAGATCGTTCTGAGGTTAAATACAGATTTATGGATGGAATGATTTTTTAAATTTCCAGCACTTATAAAACATTTTTATCACTCGCAACTCTCAGACAATGTTTTTCTCCAATGTTTAAATGTTTTTTTTTCCAATTCATGTTGGCCACAATTATTGGCACCCCTAGAATTTTTTATGAGTAGAAATTTCTTAGCACACCAGGGTGACTAGGAACATGAACTTGTCCAACTATCATGACTTCTTGTTTCACAGGAGTATAAATATGCGGAAACACAATAGCCTTAATCATTCATCACAATGGGTAAAAACCAAAGAATATAGTTCTGATGGGCAGCAAAAAAATGTTGAGCTTCACAAAATTGAAAGTGGCTGTAAGAAAATATAGCTAAAGCATTGGAAATTCCCATTTCCACCATCAGAGCAATAATTAAAAAGTTCCAATCAACTAAAGATGTTACAAATCTGCCTGGAAGAGAATGTGTGTCTATATTGTCTTAATGCACCGCGAGGAGGAAAGTTTGAGTGGCCAAAGACTTGAGTGGCCAAAGATATCACAGATGGAGAACAGCAGAGATTAGTTGAGTCTTGGGGTCAGAAAGCCTAAAAAAAATTATCAAACAGCACCTACATCACCACAAGTTGTTTGGGAGGGTTCAAGAAAAATCTTCTTTGCTCAATATACAGAGGTGAACAAAGTACACAACTTCCTTACTTGAGTGAAAGTACAGATACTACAGGTCAAATATTACTCTGTTACAAGTAAAACGTTTAAGGACCGATTTTTACTTAAAGGGATAGTTCACCCAAAAATGAAAATTCTGTCAGTAATTACTCACCCTCATGTTGTTCCAACCTTGTAAGACCTTCGTTTATCTTCGGAACACGAATTAAGATATTTTTGATGAAATCTGAGAGCTGGATCACTCCTCCATAGGCTTCTAAGGGATTGAAACTTGCAGGCCCCGAAAAGTTATTAAAGACATTGTTAAAATAGTCCAAGTGACTACAGTGGCTCAATCTTAAGTTTATCAAGCGACGAGAATACTTTTTGTTCGCAAAAACAAACAAAAATAACGACTTTATTTCAACTATTCAATTCCTTCTCTGTGGGCCTCGAGTCAGTTCACTAGTATAATAGCGTAAGCTTCTGTTGTTGTACGTCACACACATCACACACATGACCAGCGTCGGCCAATAGTGAGCCTACGTGTGACATAGCACTACGCCATCACACTAAGTTAACTGACTAGAGGCCCACAGAGAAGGAAATGAATAGTTGAAATAAAGTCGTTATTTTTGCGAAAAAAAAAGTATTCTCGCTGCTTGATAAACTTAAGATTGAGCCACTGTAGTCACTTGGACTATTTTAACGATGTCTTTAATAACTTTTCGGGGCTGGCAAGTTTCAATCCCTTAGAAGCCTATGGAGGAGTGATCCAGCTCTCAGATTTCATCAAAAATATCTTAATTCGTGTTCCGAAGATGAACGAAGGTCTTACGAGGTTGGAACAACATGAGGGTGAGTAATTACTGACAGAATTTTCATTTTTGGGTGAACTATCCCTTTAAGTAAAAGTACAGAAGTACTCATTTTTAAAAGTACTTAAGTATCAAAAGTAAAAAGTAAATGTCAATGCATTGTTTTATTATTGTTGCATTGTTGTATGTAACAGCCTACTTACAGTACCTTATGCCTCGGAATCTATGCCTGCCTACCTACCTACCCTCATATCAATATCAAATTAATTTCTAGAACACAGTTCCAGTTGTGGGATTGAAAGTGAGATTGAATAAATGCACTCAATAATGTCAAAGTCAAGTCAAAGTCAAAGTCAAAGTCTAGTGTGTCAGGATACAGGCACGGAGACAGAGGTAAGTGAATCCAAACACAGTTTTATTTAATGTGACACAAGTGCAAAGGTGAGTATTCAAAGTTCAGGTGCAGATTCGGTGAAGATCACTATGTGCGGGGCAGATTACAGGTGAGCAGGTCCTCTTCAGGTTAGTTGATGTCAAGCAGTCACAGTTCATTAATACTTGTCTTTTCTCTTTCAGATGCAGTCACGAGCAAGTAAAACTCAGCGCGAACACAGGAATCTCAGGTGAATACCAGATCTCGGGAAACATGGATTCAGACAGGATTTCTGGAGACAGCGGAACAAGGATACAGAGGTTAGTATTTCACAGGTGAGTATACGTTACTTAGCGGACACTGGGTGCATCAGAGACTTCAGGAGGCAATGGGTAATGGTCTGTTCCTGTTGGAGGCTTGATGCTGAACTGGGGTTATGGTGAGTGTTTTATAGTGCTTGTTGATGAGGCTGCGGATTGTGAACAGGTGCAGGTGATTAGAATTCTGGGGAGAGTGATCGTTGTGTGGTGAGGGATGTTGAGTCTGATTGGTTCCTGACATTACCCCCCCCCCCCCTCCAGAGTCTGCGCCAGCGGACCTTGGACTGACGTCGTTGAGGTCTACCTCTGGGCCGTGGTGCAGGTTTGTCAGGATGTTGAGCGTGGAATTCAAGGAGCAGATTGGGATCAAGGATGTCGTTCCGAGGTATCCAACATCTTTCCTCTGGTTCATACCCCTCCCAATCCATCAGGTACTCAAGCTGACTACCTCGACGTCGGGAGTCCAATATCTCTTTTACCGAATAAATGGACTCTGGTTCAATAGGTGGTATCGGGGGGTTAGGAACCGGTTCTTTTGATGAGCTGGGTACAGGTGGGTGATGAAGTTTCAGGAGGGAGATGTGAAACGTGGGATGGATCCGATGTTGAGCAGGGAGACAAAGTTGATAGGTGACTGGGTTGATTTGTCTTTCGATGGGGAATGGTCCGATGTACTTGGGGTTGAGTTTGCGGCAAGGTTGACGTAGGCGGATATCTTTCGTAGAAAGCCAGACTAATTGTCCGGGTTGGTATTCAGGGGTTTGACGGCGACGAGCATCTGCGAAATGTTGCTGGCGATTTACTGCTTGCTGAAGGTGATAATGGGTTTGATTCCAGACTCTTTTGTTTTCTCTAAACCATTGATTTACCGCTGGTACTTCTGATGGTTCACCGGACCAAGGGAACAAAGGAGGCTGGTAACCCAGCACACACTGGAAGGGAGTTAATTGCGTGGATGACTGTCTGAGGGAGTTTTGTGCGTACTCTGCCCAAATTAAATACAGACTCCAGATGTTCTGGTTGGAGTGGCAGAACGTACGCAAGAACCGCCCAACATCTTGGATCTTTCGTTCGGTTTGGCCATTTGTTTGCGGATGATACCCTGATGATAGGCTTACAGTCACGTTCATAAGAGTGAAGAATGCTCGCCAAACCCGGGAGATGAATTGGGGTCCTCTGTTGGACACAATGTCTTCTGGGATACCGAAGTTTCGAAAGACGTGTTCCATCAGTAATTCAGCAGTGACAAAATCCGTAGGAAGACCTTTCAGGGGAATTAGTCTACACGCCTTGGAGAATCGATCGATGGCTACTAGGATACAGGTGTTGCCTTCAGAGATGGGAAGATCAGTGACGAAATCGACCCCGATGTGGGACCAGGGTCTATGTGGGACAGGAAGTGGAACTAGTTTTCCCGCTGGAAGATTTCTGGGAACTTTAGACATGGCACAGGGAATACATCCTTGCACGAACGCCGTGATGTCATGCTGCATGTTGGGCCACTAATACTTGAGTTGGAGAGTTGGGGAAGTTTTGCTTACTCCGGGATGACCTGTGCCTACAGAGGAGTGAGCAGATGAAATCAGGGAGTTGCGGAAATCCTCAGGCACGTAAATCTTTTCGGGGGGATTCTAGGTTGTTGTCGTGACAATTCCAGTAGTTGCTCGTTGATTTCCAACTGGATGGGGTTGACAAATAACCTCTCAGGCAGGATGGTTTCTGGTTCTTCCATCTGAATTTCTGGGGCATGTATACGAGAAAGGTCATCTGCTCTAGTATTCTTTGAGCCTGGACGATATGAGATTTTGAAATGGAAACGAGTGAAGAATAGTGCCCATCTGGCCTGACATGGATTAAGTCTCTTAGCGTCTCTCAAATACTGGAGGTTCTTGTGATCGGTGAGTACTATGAATGGATGTTTTGCCCCCTCCAACCAGTGCCTCCATTCTTCTAAGGCAAGTTTCACAGCCAGGAGTTCCCGATTTCCGATGTCGTAGTTGCTTTCTGCAGCAGATAGCTTTCTAGAAAAGAACGCACAAGGCATGGTTTTGGAGGAATGTTCAGAGTACTGGGACAGAATCGCTCCTTCCCCAGTAGTGGAGGCATCTACTTCAACCACAAATACCTTCTCCGGATCTGGGTGATGGAGCAAGGGTGCAGTGGTGAATGCGGCTTTGAGTGATTTAAAAGCGAGTTCCGCTTCTGGAGTCCAGAGAAGCGTCTTCGGCTTCCCTTTTAGCAAGGAGGTTAGGGGAGCTGTCAAGGTGCTGTATAAATCGTCGATAAAAATTAGCGAAGCCGAGGAATCTCTGGAGTTCCTTAACAGACTGAGGAGTAGGCCAAGACATGATGGCTTCAGTCTTTCGATCATCCATTTCCACTCCTCTCTCACTAAGTTGATATCCCAGGAACTCGACACTGGTCTGATGAAATGTGCACTTTTCAGCTTTTAGGAACGGAGTGAAATCTCTGAGTCTTTGGAGTACCAGGGACACATGATGTTGATGTTCAACAGGATCTTTGGAGAAAATAAGAATATCATCGATATACACCAACACAAACTTTCCCAGGAAATCCCGGAGTACCTCATCCATGAAGCTCTGGAAGACGGAAGGGGCGTTTACCAATCCATACGGCATGACCAGATATTCATAGTGCCCTGCAGGAGTAATGAAAGCAGTTTTCCACTCATCCCCTTCTCTAATTCTGACCAGATTGTATGCACTCCTTAAATCCAACTTGGTGAACACTTTTGCTTCCCTGAGTTGTTCAAGGGCTGACGGGATGAGAGGTAGTGGATAACTGAATTTCACGGTGATTTGATTTAGGGCTCTGTAGTCGATACATGGTCTTAAACCCCCATCTTTCTTGGGAACGAAAAAGAAGCTAGCGGCAGCAGGTGATGTGGAAGGACGAATGTAACATTGTTGCAAAGCCTCCTCGATGTACTTTCGCATGGATTCTTGTTCGGGAATTGACAGGGAGTAAATTCGACCCTTGGGAATTGATGCGCCGGGGACCAGATCAATGGTACAATCCCAAGGCCAATGTGGAGGTAAGTTGGAGGCAGTAACTGGATTAAAAATGTCAGAGAACGAAGAATAACAGGGAGGAATATTCGTAGACAGGTTTTCCTTGGGACTTTCGATGGATGTGGAACTCACTGTTAGCACTTCTTGCGGTTCAGCACCGGGTGGAGCAGGATGTGTGATTTCACTAAGAGGGCAATGACAACCCCAACTGTTGATCTTACCGGACTGCCAATTTATGGACATGCAAGTAGAAAGTGACCCTTAACACCACAGTACAGGCATAATTTCAACTCTCTACGATGGGTGCGTTCTGTCTGGGTAAGGCGGTGAGCGTCGACTTGTATCCTTTCTGGTGGGTTTTCGGACACAGAATCCGCGAGAACTTGAGGGGACGTGACATGAGAGTGTCGAGCATCTTGATAACAACTCTGAGATCTTTGATGTATACGGAGAGTTTGTTGAATGAACTTTTCCAGTCCCAGATTATCATCATAGATAGCCAATTGAAGACGGAGTGCAGGATTTAAACTACGGCGATAAACAGCCAGGAGAGCTCTTTCATTCCAACCACTCACTGAGGCTAGAGTTCGAAATTCAATGGAATACTCTGAAACAGATTTCCTCTCGTCGAAGCTGCATCAATTTATCGCTGACGGATGAATCACTGGCTGGTTGTCCAAATACTTCCTTGAAATGGTTAACAAAGCTTTGCAATGACGTGGTAACCTCAGTTTCCGTTACCCACAGCAACTCAGCCCATCTCAATGCTGTTCCAGATAATTGCTGAATGATGAAAGAGATTCGTGAGCGATCTGTAGGATATAAGTGAGGTTGCTGTTCAATCGCGAGTGAACACTGCAACAGGAATCTGTCAAAGTGGCTCCACAGTGGCTCCTCTCGTCGTCAGACAAGTTGCATAAGCTCGTGGGACAGACAGTGGCTTCCCTCGTCGTCAGACTCGTTGCTTAAGCTCGTAGAGCGACAGCAGATCAGACACAGCAGTCAGCAGACTCTCACAGGACAGCAACAGCAGAATGCAGCGACAGACTCTCTGTTCACAGATCAGCAATGGTGAGTAAAGAATACAACAGTTAATAACTGAGTCTTCGCTTAACACAGGACAGCAATAGCAGAATGCAGCGGCAGACTCTCCTTTCACAGAACAGCAATGGTGAGTGCAGAATCCAACAGTTAATAACTGAGTCTTCGCTTACCACAGGACAACGACAGCAGAATGCAGCGGCAGACTCTCCTTTCACAGAACAGCAATGGTGAGTGCAGAATCCAACAGTTAATAACTGAGTCCTCGCTTAACACAGGACAGCAACAGCAGAATGCAGCGGCAGACTCTCCTTTCACAGAACAATGGTGAGCACAGCATCCAACAGTTAATAACGGAGTCTTCGCTTACCACAGGACAACGATAGCAGAATGCAGCGGCAGACCCTCCGTTCACAGAACAGCAATGGTGAGTGCAGAATCCAACAGTTAATAACTGAGTCTTCGCTTACCACAGGACAACGATAGCAGAATGCAGCGGCAGACTCTCCGTTCACAGAACAGCAATAGCAGAATGCAGCAGCCGACTCTCCTTTCACAGAACAGCAATGGTGAGCACAGCATCCAACAGCTAATAACCGAGTCTTCGCTTACCACAGGACAACGATAGCAGAATGCAGTGGCAGACTCTCCGTTCACCGAACAGCAATAGCAGAAGGGACAGATCAATTTGAACGAATCTTCAAACTTATGGGTCAATTTCATCCATCAGAGACTCAGAGAAAACAGTTGTTTGATCTCACCACACTTGTGCATAAATCACTCTTGTAAATCTCCACACGTGTTTGTTCCACCCTTTCAGACACTGCAAACTCACTCTACCTTCACAGCGATTAATCAACTCGTTTCTCTCCTCTTCATAGGGTGGATGATCCAAGGAATAGTGGTCTCAGAATGTGAACATGGATTCAGCGATCTTCCCAGCCGTTACTGTTACTGTCATCAGGATAACACACACTGCCCACAAACACAGGTTAGTCGTACACTGGTGATGGCAATCTTTACATGTGTCTTTCTCCAAAAAGGTGAATCATAGAAAAGGTGCACTTAACTTTTCCTCTTTGAATCGCGGGAATCCTGCAGCGGGTTTCCACTCTCTTTTCTGCCAGTCACTCTCCTTCTTCCTCTGTGAAGTTTTCTCACTTACTTCGTTGCGTTGCTGTTCGTGGTTTCTTTCAAAAGACTCACTTAATGAGCATGTCTCGAGGGACTCAACATAGAACACCGGATAGGTCTTAAACCTCTGCTTCCTGCACTTGTTACCGCTCACTGCCACTGCTACTGCCACTGCCACTGCCACTGCTACTGCTACTGCTACTGCTACTGCTACTGCTACTGCTACATTCCACTCGAGCACTCTTGTCGAGCTTTCCTACTGCCAGAGCATTCGTTCCTCCCTACTGTGCTTCAAGCCCCTCTCTTTATAGACAGGTATAAAGAGATCATGACAGGTAAGAACAGAGCCGGCCCGGTGTTACACCGGCATTTCTTCCCCCTGGAAACGAGTCAACCATTTTTGGTTCCTGGTTTGTTCACCCAGTGACAATAACTAAATTAGCAAGTAAAATTATTGGTATCCCTACCCCTAATCTATCGGAGAGCGTTTCGTCACTAACGTTGCGCAAGGCAAAAAAAATCTTAAATGACCCAGAACATCCTCTGTATAAATATTTTATTCTCCTGCCTTCTGGCCGTAGGTATAGGCTACCGATGTGTAGAAAAGCCAAGTTCAGTAAGAGTTTTATTCATGTATCCATACGAGCCATAAATACATAGGGAATCAGTGATACGTCAGGTATGCTCTCTTTTTGTTTTTGTTTTGTAACGGTTATATGTTATGTTTTTCAGTATGTTATGTGTGTTTTGTATCATACGCATCGATGGTGGAAACAAATTTCCTCTCGAGGACAAATCAAATCAAATCAATCAATCAAATCAAAAGTGTACTTAAGTACAGAAGGCTACTCAAGTAAATGTACTTTGTTACTGTCCATTTCTGTCAACATATCCTATATATTTATATGTGGTGTGCAGGATGAGGCCGAGGGCCATGGAAGAACAGCGCAACGCACCGGTCTCATATCTCTCTCGGAGGAGCGGAAGCATAAAAATAGGAGCGACGACAGTGAAGAATGAGAGAGGCCAGGCCTGGATTTATATTGTGTTTTATTATATGTGGCAGCAGTCGTCCGTGAGGGGCTGCTGTCTTTACTTTGGTTTTGTATTTGTTTTATTTTGTTATTAAAGTCTTTAAATGTTCGCCGGTTCCCGCCTCCTTCTTCATATAACAACGAACTTTGCTACAATATATATATATATATATATATATATATATATATATATATATATATATATATATATATATATATATATATATATATATATATATTATCATCTTATGGCAAATATTACTTGCCGATATTAAAATTCTATACTATTTTGTCTAAATAAAATAAAATAAAAAATAAAACACAAACTAAAATCTTTTAAATACTACAAGTAAATTAGAAAGCACACATACATGTACCATTGGAACAATGAAGAGTTTAATTTTTTTGATTAACTATGCCACTATTCAAAAGTTTGTTTGCTAGAAAAATACTTATTTTCAAGATAAACTAGTTTTTCTTTACTGCAACAATGGTATTCCTTGAAGAACAAATAGTTATGCTTTTCATCATCTTTTATCACAATTTCATTGCATAGGCATGTTGGCCGAAAATTGCCCTGTTGTCATAAACTTTTTTGATCTGTTCAACCCATGACACTCTCTCCCTCCCATCCTCCATAGATCTAATGTGTATGACATTTTAAACCATGTAAAGTCTGTTTTGCCTATGTAAAGTGATTACAGAGGAATTCTAATGGAATATGTCATGACTTTAGTTCCAGCACCAATTACTGAACATGATGATGAATAGTCAGGTTTTAGTGAAGCAGCTGACTGTATACAGACAAGATAAGGGCTTTACTCCTATAAAAGCATTATCGCACTGCAAAATCCTCCCTAAACATATGTCTGATGTCTCCACTGTCTTAGTCCCACGCTCTGAATTGTAAAAACTTTGATGTGTAACAATAACAGGTGTTATTACTTGATTATGAAAGAACGTATAAGAGCTTGTGTGATAGACTGTTTAAAAATCTTTTCAACATTCTTTTTGAAACCCACTAGGCTTTTCTTGTTTTGAGGATGGTTAACCTTACCTAAACCTCTTCAACAGCTTTCTGATTCACTTCCTACATTGGACAAACTCCAAGGATGTGTCAGCCTCTGTATAAAGATTGTCTTTGAGTGAAACAGAGGAGTTAACAGCTTTGATATCTGATATAATGCACAACAGAAGAATTTGTCCCCCGCCCTTTAGTTACCAGTGTTTCGCTTTATATTTGATTCCTGCCGGTGTGTTGAAGAAATGTGACGAGGAGAGAAATGATAAATGATGAGATTTGCTTCCTCCGCCTCGCTAAACTAAAAGTCATCTATGCATATAGAACGGAAATGTTTTGCGTGTGTTCAACATGTGGACTGGACTCATATGGCACACATACTTTGTTGAAACATATGCCACCTAAAAAACAACACTGCCAGATTGGACCCTTTTAAAATATCAATATGCGTTGAAATGTCAAACTCAGATGAGAAAACTTCATTATAACTTATACAAAGGAGAGAAGATGATTGAAATAAAGAGCTAAATTGCTTGACTGAGACAACTATTTTTACTATAGTACTTTTTAATGTTTTTATTTTTACTATGGTATATTTTTCATGTCGTGTTAGCTGACACCTTCGTCTTGTTGTATATTGTGTTGGTTTAGCAAAATCATCTTCTGAAGTCTATTGGAGATATAGTGTTCACAGACCGGCTTTCACAGTTCCAACATGGCTAGCGGTATATATATATATATATGGTTCCAACCTTGTAACTTTGCGATGCTATTTGCGAGTGTTTGTATGAACTATGGTTTCGGGATACAGCGAATCGTTGAACTATGTTGGTAATGATTGAACTTGCGACCAGTTGGCAAACAATGCTTTCGGGAAACGCACCCCAGATTTGTTCAACTGTCCATGATCACAATACATACTTTTTCCAGTATAATTCATTCCTATCCACAATCTAAAGCCACAAATATGAAGTCTATGTTTTCCTATAATGATGCCACTTTTTAAAAGATGATTCCATTGAGGAACTGGCATTTGTCAAATTAATATTTGACCTACCTTTTTGTGCTTTATTGTGTCAGATACTTTTACATTGTTTATATGATGTTATTTAATAAAAAACAATTAAAACATTACAAACATTTTTTAATGGCAATGTCTAATCAAATCAAAATTGTATGTTCACGTAATTATGATATTAATTCAGTGTTATTAGAATTGCCCTCGCTTTACATTTTTTTTTCTGCCACTATTTGTATTTCCGATAAACAAGTCCCCTAGTCTTATATTTCTTATTTATGTTGGTTGCATTATAAACCTTTGGCAGTGAAGGGCACGTGGAGGAAGAGCTCGATGGTAAACTTTGTGGATGCTTAGTTTCCTGTTGTTTATAGTTGCCAGGCCAGGCTCAATAGAAAATCACCACTCAAACCACACATCCATCTAATTTTGGATGAATATGGGTGGATCTAACAAAGACATGGATTGCGTGATGCTTTCATATACGCCTTTCCTCCATGTGATGTGTTTTCATTGCCTGACAATCAGTTCTGTGGCCTAAACGGCTGTCTCACAAGCGCAAACCAAACAATGCGCCCTGCTCAGAAAATCCCTGCACCACAGCAGGGCACTGGAGATGTTTCCTGCTCTTCCAGAGCGACTGTGGCCACATCATCAATGCCAACTTGCCGTTTCGGTACTGTGGGGTTTGACCGAGACAAACTCAGTTCCACATAGTCAAAGTATTGTGGTTTCTGATGGCCCTCCATTCCTGATACTGTTCCTGGTTCCACCCAAAGTGGAAAACTATCAACCACACCCTGAATTGACCCAAACAACACAGCACGGCATCATGGGAACCACCCCGGTGCACATGGCCCCACTTCCGGAAATGCCTCCCACAACTTCCCAAACACAGTCACACAGATATTAATAACTTTTACCCGTTTTCCTGGTGTCAGAGGAGCGAGATGTTCCCTCTCAAACACATTTCCTCCTTTCCAAGAGGCCCAAATTCTCCCCCCTCCTTTGTTGCCTCCTGCCTCTGTCTGTGGTTTCCTTCCAGTAGTGCAATAATAATAAGCTCAGCATTTCTCTTGATGCACCTGGAGCTCAACTGTTTTACTGACATGCTCTGCAGGATGGGCTTATAAGAATAAAAGAAGAATTAGACAGGTGGCGATTAATTTAGGCTGTCCAGTCAGCCAAATCTTTGTGTTTTGATGTATTTATTGGTGTTCGTGTGAATCAATCATGTCAGCATGAATCGAGCACTCAATCACAAAGGACCATATCAGGAGCAGATGAGGTTTTCATCTCACCATCAGCCTCTGTTTGATGTTTATCGGACAGCTGTGAGTGAGGACACCTTAACCTCCTGCCAGATCCCTCTCTGGGTTTTGGCAGTTCATTCTAATAGAGAAGTGAATAAATATTGACACTTGCTGTGAATTCCAGGGGCTCCCTAACTGATGTAATGTTAACACTATAAGAATAACACAAGATTCATTAGTTTTTCTTTATTTTGGCATAATTTTTCAGTGCAAGATGCAATGACTCTAATGGTATATTGGCTTTGATATTATCTATAATGGTTCTAAAATTATCATGCAATAATTTTTCCAGAAAGATTATATTTCTATTTAGCTGATTACATTCAAATAGATTTTCATTGTAAAACTTACACCTGTTTCTTACAGGTTTGTGTACCATTGAGAATTGAATTAAGAACGCTTTGTACATCAATTTTTCAAATACATTTTTTAAATTTAAATCAAGGTTTCAAACTGTATTCAGAGTTGCTATTTGAATTTGAATGTATGTAAGAGGTAGAATTTCAAAATGAACTGAAATTCAAAGAAATTCACAACGAATTTTTAGCTAGAAAAAAAGCTTTAACATGGTTTGAAAGTTTCAAATGCTTGAACTTGGATGGATGGATGGATGGATGGATGGATGGATACTTCCCAGTGTTTCCCATTTCCCAGAATGCGACAGTTTGAAATGCAATCTGATCTGTCCCAGAACAAAAAAGCACCCACACTGTAAAAATAATATATGATCAATAATTTATAACAACATGTGTTTTTACATTGCTTTAACAATGTTATTTAAACAATTTATAAGTTATACAAGTTAACTCTTTTTTTTTTTCTTTTTTTTCTTCATCAGTTTAATGCAATTTAAGTTGAAATGATTTAAACATCCAAGTTGATTTTACTTAAACTTTTTTTTAACAGTTTATAAGCTCATCAGGAACAATATTCTCACAAAAAATGGAAAAGAGTGTAATATCAAAGCCTCATTCAGATATTAAAATAAAACAATATGTAATGTTCCTACTTGTACCAATTTGTTGGCAGCACTAAACGCAAAAAGTGTCAAACCTTTTTAACAAGTCTCAAACTGACAAGGAACCCATGCGATCAGCAGTGCGTGTCTCTGCCAAAACGACAAATAAAATAGAAGAGGAAGGGTGGGCTTTGAACGAAGAGAGAAAATAAACTTACAATGAACAACAATAGCTGTATATTTTTTCATTTTGGTGAGGAAAGCATTCGACTTTGCTTATTAACACATGAAAAGCATGTACAAAGGATGAAGTGTTTCTTGATTCTTTTCTAAAATAGTATTGTTGACAATTTGTTGCCATTTTTTTTTTGTCTGGCTAGATTCACATTCTTTCCTTGCACTGAAACTCACAGTCTCAAAATGAGTTTCACAGTAAAATCTGTCAATTAGAAGTGAAGCCTTCACAGTTTACTGACTTTATGCAGCCATTTTTTGGTGTGTGCAGTGTCCCAAAATATTTTCAGCTGATATTTTTAGTTTGTCAGCATGAGTGCGTAACCCAGGAGTGGTCAGCTTCTGATGTGTGCATAGCCTGTCGTCGTATTTAGAGTGAAAACACCATACAGCATTTTACCAGATCATCGCACACTATCCCCTTTGCAAATTAGAGCCTGTGCTGTGCCCCGGCTTTTTAAACTTTTTTTCTCCGGTGCTGTTAAGTGGAAACATGTGGCAAATCCATATACAAATACACAGTGCACATACAAACTCATGCATGCACACAAATTAAGTCTCATGATTACATAAAAAGAGACACAAACATCATGCCTCAGTAATGAGTACAATCTTTTATTTTTCTTGTTAAATATGGTTTCTGCTGGATGTGGATGCAATTTCTGTCATATCAAAGATTTGGAAAGATGCCAGACCATGAGAGTTGCTGTGAAATGAAATTCCAAATTTTCCAAAAAGGTAACAGTGCACAGCCACCCACTCTGAAGTGTTAATCAATTTTAATGCTTGGCTGCTGCATTTTATGTCAATTAACAGTTGCCTTAGGGAAATATAAATCATTACTCTGAAGTATGATTGAACATACATGTCATGTACACCTAGGATAACTTGAGGGTGAGTAAATCATGGGTTAATTTTCATTTTTGGGTGAACTAGATTTTAAAGGGCAATTAGCACCAATGTAACAGGATGGACTGGAGTTTGAGGGACAACAGTTTATTGGTTTCACACATTCATTTTTTAAAGTGTTATTTTTTTTTTTTGAAATATATATGAACATCATGGGAGACATGGGAATTTGTTAGGTGCTTCAATTAAAAAAAAAAAAAATTCTTAGGTACTAATCACTATGAATTTGTGTTAATTGGGGTATATCGATGCATGGAAAATCATGTGGCATGAAACTTGATAAACATTTTATGTTAAATATTCAGTATTGTTTCATGGGGACATAAAATCCACCAAACTACACAGGACTGACCTGAATGTGTGCACAAGTTGCATGCACACAACTTTTATGGTACTTTTTATTGTACTTTTTTGACATTTGGGAGCTTAACAGCAATCATCATTTGCATTCTTGCACATAGTATCTATTTGTGTTGTCACAGGAAAAAGTCATTCAGGTTTGGAATGACATGAGGGTGAGTAAATGGTGACAGAAAGTTCATTTTTGGGTGAACTATCCCTTTAAATATCATGTTTTGTTCTAGCCAATTTATATATGTTGTTTATATATTTGAATAATGGCCAAATTAGCACAGACACAAAAAAAAAAAAAACCCTAGCCTAACAAGAAACAAAGATCCAAGTTATTCACATTAGGCATTGTAAAGGAAAAACCAAGTCCTAATTTTTAATTGTCTTATAGGTGTTCATTCAATTCTCAGTAACACTATGTACAATATTCTAGCTCAGTAATCTTAGAGTAAAATGCAATGCATATGTGAAAGTGAAGAAATATGATAGTCCTGTAATGAGGCTGCAAAAAACACCATAAAATGACGGCTGGGATAAAGTAGGTGCTAATGACAATGGGAAGGTCACCTGGTCCAATTAATGTGTTTTTATGGGTCTGAGTGAGGCTTCTTTTACTATGATGTTACAGTCTTTGAGTGTGTGCGATCTCATTTGCTGGTGTGCTAAAGGAACACCTTCAGTTCTGCCAGACTGAAGTTCACTCGTTCTTCAGAATCAAAGGACTCGGTTTTGGCAAGGTGGCTGCGCTCCCTACTGTGTGCTGGTTCTTTAGTCCTCTCACTTGAGCTGCAGATAGGCATCAATCAAACCTCAGCCCGGGCTCTTGCCATGAGAGAGAGACTGAAAGAGAAAGCGAGAGGAAGAATGAGAGATGTGGGAGAGAGTATAGAGCAGAGGTGATTGAGAGCTGGCTTTCCTCACAGGCTTTTCTGGCATCTCTTAAACATATCAGGCGAAACACTTTCAGTCATGCCAAGATTCTCCCCATTTCCCATGCTGGTGTCCTTCACAACCTCCTTTTGCAGTCTCCCTCTCTCTCTGCTGGGTATGGGGCCAGGTCAAAGCTCTTGTCAGAGCCAATTCGCAAACACTTCATGCAACACTCTTAGTGCCTTTAAAAATTTATGCTTTCTGTTGAGTAATTGCAGTTCAGCACATGTTGTGAGGTCATTTAAACCTGTTCAAGCAGTAAATTTGCAGGGGTGCTGTGAAAGGTTTTACAGTGATGACAGATACTGTATTGTTGTTCAGAACCATTGTAACATCTCAGATAGTTTTTACTGACCTCTAAATTAGATTAGCAAAATAATTAATTTTAAATAATAAAAAAATATATATTTTAATATATTTCATGATTTAATAATGAATTGTAAATATGATATAAAAATCTAAATTATGATATTAAAAGGTTAATTAGGACAACATTTTGGCTTTTTGTGTCATAATTATAACTTATGCTATAATTTTGGCTTATCTCATGTAATTGACTTTTTAGCTCCTAGTTATTACCAGTTTTCTTAAGTAGTGGAAATGGGCTTTCATAAACATAACAGTGGTCAATTGTAAACTGTATACCCCTTCATTTTTTTTCTTCACATTTTGTCATGTTGAATGATAAACTATTTTAAATGACAACAAAATTACAATTTTAAAAGGAACAACTGAAATAAATATATTGTATAAGTATTTGTACCCTTAACTCAGTATTGTTGAAGTCTCAAGTAATTTTGGGTACAAGCTTTGCATATCAGCATTTGGTGGTTTTCTGCCATTCTTCTCCTCAGATCCGTTCAAGCTCTATCAGGTTGGATGGGGATCCTCAGTGGACAGACATTTTCAGGTTTCTCCAGAGATGTTCTATTGATTTTAAGTTTGGGCTATGGCTGGACCACTCAAGGACATTCACAGAGTTGTCCATAACCCACTCTTGCATTGTCTTAGCTGTGTAGGGTCATTGTCCTGTTGGAGGTTCTGAATGCTCTGGACGAAGTTTTCATTAAGGCTAACTCTATATTTTGCTGCGTTGAGCTTTCCTTCTACCCTGACGAGTCCCCTAGTTCCGGCTGCTGAAAAATGTTTTCTCCCATCTACAGATCATGGAGCTGAACCAGAGGGACCATCAGCTTCTTGGTCACTACTCTAACCAAGGCCGTTCTCCATTGATTGCTCAGTTTGGCAAGGAGGCCAGCTCTAGGAAGAGTCCTGGTGGTTCCAAACTTCCTCCTGTACAGCTGAAACAAACTTTGTTGTATTATTTTCCTGTTATCACTGTAAAGCTGCTTTGAAACAAACTGTAAAGTAAAAAGCGCTGAATAAATAAAGGTGACTTGACTTGACATTAAGGATTATGGAGGCTACATGCTACTGTAAACCTTCAATGCAGCAGATTTTTTTGTAGTCTTCCTCAGATCTGTGTCTTGACACAATCCTGAGCTCTTCAGGCAGTTCTTTTGACCTCATGGCTTGGTTTCTGCCCTGATATGCATTGTCAGCTTTTAGACCTTTTATTGAGAGGTTTGTGCCTTTCCAAATCATACCCATTCAATTGAATTTGCCATAGGTTAACTCCACTCGATATCTATTAACAAATTTGAATGCTTCTGAGCTAAATTTCAAGTGTCCTAGAAAAGGGTATGAATCCTTAAGCAATGCAATTTTTTCAGTTATTTTTTAAATAAATTTGCAAAGTTGTCACCAATCTGTTCATTTTTTTTTATGGGTTTGTCATTATGGTGTATTGAGTGTAGATTGATGATTGATTGACACACACACACACACACACACACACACACACACACACACACACACACATATATATATGTATATATATATATATATATATATATATATATATATATATATAAAGGGGCTAAACATGTCCCTAAATTACCCTTTGGCTGTGTACTTATGTTTTTTTTTTTGTTATACCATTTACATAAATTTACTCATCAATCCACATCATTGCTCTTAATCTCTCAGAAAACATGATGGCATTAGAGGAGAGATAGACACTAAAATGGGAACCACCTGTGGGACGCTGTGGTAATTTCTCACACTGTACACTGAGATGAAACATGGAATTGATTACTTAAACTACCCATCTGAACTTGCAGTCCTTGGGGTGTTTTTATTTTTCAACCCAAAATGATCTCAAAATTAAGAGTTTCAACCACAGACACTTTTTAGCAGAGCCAAAGAGATTTTGGCTCAATACTTGAATGCTTTTTGGCTTCCTCTCTCGGCTCCTTTTCCTGCCCCTCCTTAAAAACTGCAGCCCCCCACCACAAACAAACGACCACAGAGCCACGCAAACAGATCAAATGCTTATTTAGAGTTTATTCTTCACTTTTTAAGTTTAAAGACAAGTATAAGTTTACAAAATTTATTTTTTAACGTTCTTAATAGTTTAAAGGAACAAGTTAAACTCTACTGACAGCATCTGTGACGTCATTTATCACAGACAATAATAATTGGCTCATTCCTTCATATATTATTAAAACAAAACAAAAACCCTCATACACTTACAATAGAAGTTTAAAGATCAAGTGTTATATGCAGCATGCAGTATAAAAAAAGCACACATACATAGAATTAATTATTTCATAAATTTTTTTATTTAACCCATGAAGTTTTCCTTTGAATATTCTGCAGATGAAATTCTGATTATGTGTTCTCAACATTGTAACATCCCAGCATAACCTAGATAGCCTATTTCTGATTGGCTGTTTATTTTGCAAAGCATTATCAGTGTATGCAGTTCCCTTTCAGTCGCTCACGTTCAACGTAGTCAACATATCGACTGATTGGGATCACGCTTAGGGAGCCTGTCATCTTCGAGTATTGTTAAAACAAGCCAATACACATTGGCGTGCGAAAATTGCATCACACGCTCCGCTCCGCAGCGCAGGTATAAATACGAAAGTGGATGCACGCACCAGTTGTCTTTGGCTTCGGAGCCGATCGGTATTGATGTCTCTGAAGAGTGTTGTTCTATACAACGAGCGAGTGTGTCAGTGTTCTTCACCGCAGCAGCCTCTACCCAGGCCTCAGGGTGGAGCCAGCCACAGACGGGGCGCCCAGCCCGCTCCAGGCTCTGCCAAGCCAGGAGGCAAGTGTAAGCGTAAGCGTTCCTGAGCGGGCCACTCAGGGATGGACGAAGGAGCTCTTGGAGATGGTCACCGATCCACTCTCTCCCCCCGGAAGAGGGCCGGATGGAGTTCTTTGTTTTTGTGTGTGTCTCTTCCGCCGCTGGCTCCCCAAAAAAGTGGAGCCAGCGGTACCCACATTTTCAAAGAATGAGCAAATTCCTCTGTTCCTGGGTCCCAAGAGGGCCAGACTGGCGGTGTGCGACCCTGTAAAGCCTTGCACCCCTAAGCTCGCTCTTGTATCGCCAGCCGGCACTTGAGTGTGTTCGAGGACCCGGTCACGCCTTCTCACGCACCCCACTGCCGTCATGTGGAGACAGGTAAGTGTTGCACCACACACTCAGACCCCGCTTCGGGCCACCTTCGGGCCTTCCGATCCGGGTCCCTGTCTTCTGTCTTCTACTTCGCTGCCCCACCCCGAGTATGTCTGTGGTACCCCTGGTCCCGCGACCCGGTTTGTAGATGCTTAAAATGCTCCCAACCAGTCCAGCTGGCTCCTCCGTACCAGCAGACTCGGCTTACGATTCAGTTCGGCCGGAGTCCGCCCAAGTCAGCGCTATTTGCTTCACTTCTGTGTTGAGCGAATGTGCCCCTGGCAGGTGTGCAGACATCGCAGTCCTACTGGCAAAGGATGCGATTGAGCCGGTCCCTCCAGCCGATATGAAGACCGGCTTCTCTAGCCCGTACTTCATTGTACCCTAGAAAGGTGGTGTGTTACGGCCAATCTTGGACCTGCGAGTCTTGAATCTGGCCCTTTTTTTTTAAGCTTCCGTTCAAGTTGCTAACGCAGAGACGCATTTTCGAATGCTCCGTCCCTGAGATTGGTCTGCAGCGTTCGACCTGAAGGACGCGTACTTCAGATCTCTATCCTTCCACAACGCAGGCCATATCTGTGTTTTTTGCGTTCGAGGGTTCAAAGTCAGTACAAAGTCCTACCCTTTGAGTGCCACCAAATAGGCCTCACGACAGCCTGGGTCCCAGGGAGAAGTGGAGACTCCATTCCCAGGCGGTCCAGCTGTTCAGGGACAACTTCAGGGCCGCACAGTTACATCTGTTTGCCTCTCCGGACTCGTTCCTTTGCCAGTTGCTTTACTCCCTGACCAAGCGGAGAACCCTCGGCACGGAGACACTGGCACACAGCTGGCCCCGAGGCCTCAACAGAGATGCGTTTGCCCAGTGAGCCTTCTTGCTCAGCCCTGTGCTAAGTCAGGAAAGAGAAGGAGTAGGTCTTGCAACTTGCCCCTTTTTGGCCCAACCGGACCTAGTTTCCTGAACTTATGCTCCTCTCGATAGCCCTTCCTGACCCATTCCTCTGAGACATTCTCAGGGACAGGGCACCGTTGGCACCCGCGTCTAGACCTCTGAAAACTCCATGTCTGGTCCTGAAAGGATGGGACGCGGAGGTTCTAGGTATTACCACAAAAATGACGTAGATACCATCACTTCTGCGAGAGCACCCTCTATGAGGCATGCTTACGCCCTGAAGTGAAACCTATTCGATGGAGATAACCAAGAAGACCCCCGAAGACCCCCGAAGGGGACCCCGAAGACCCCCTTTGGTCACTCCGTGCTTCTTTCCTGCAAGATGGGTTGAAGCGAGGGCTGTCTCCCTTCACCCTCTAAGTGTATATGCCTTATTACCACACCTCATGGTCCAGTGGATGCAAATCCATGGGGAAGCATGCCTTGATCGTCAGGTTCCTGAGGGGAGCGAGGAGACTGAATCCGCCTCGCGCCCCCTCTCATGCTACAGCACTGCAGAGACATCCCTTTGAGCCACTGTAGGCAGCTGACTTAAAAATCCTTGGGCTTTTCCTTGCAGTGTATTCCTTCCCAAAGAAAGGGAACGCTTTCCCAGTAGTCTTGTGGAACAGCGTGACTTCCCTGGCCTAAGCTTAATCCAGTCTCCGCCTCAATAATGCGGGGGGATCAGAAGGCTTTTGTCTAGGCACTGGAAGGTGGCAGCACTAGTGGCGTTTTAATTGGGATCCCAATCAGTCGACACTTTGACTACGTCGAACGTGAGCGACTGAAAGGGAACGTCTCGGTTACGTATGTAGTCCCGTCGCAACTATTGCTGGACCACCACTGACTCCGGGCTTCGCTCGGCTCCTCAGCGAAAAACAACTGCGTGCATCCACTTCCATATTTACACCCGCGCTGCGGGGCAGAGCGTGGGATGCAATCCTCGCACGCCTATGTTCATTGACTCATTTTAACAGTACTCAAAGATGACAGGCTCTCTAAGCGTGATCCCAATCAGTCGACACGTTGACTACGTCTCCGTTCCCTCCTTCAGGGAACGAGGGTTACATACGTAATCGAGACGTTCTGTTGTGCCTTTAATGGAGTGATTTTGGGATGCAAGTATTTTCTCTCTCTGTTTCAAAATTAAAGCTTGACTTTTCAAAATTGAATCTGATGGGAAGATCGGATCGTTTTACTGACTCTATTCGGTCTCGTTCAGTTCAAAGTGAATTAATCTTTATTCAAGTAATTTCATTCATAGTTCCAAATTCCAAACTCCCCATACACACTCACATATGCAATTTGATCATTCGAATTAGGAAATCTTTATGATGAAGCCATAATTGTGGGAAATCCAAAAGATTAGATCACTTCCTGCATTTTTTGTTTACTTGTCACATGACGGACATAATAAAACGTATCATGAATTCATGAATGATCGCCCAGCTAACAGGGAATGTACTCCGAACTTAACTAACATTATGGAATGGTTCTCTCAAAGTTATGAACAAACGTTCTTCCAGTAACGTTAATACAATGTTCATTCAGAGTTATCTGGCCTTTAATAATGTTCTCAAAACTAAAGATAAAAAATATCAGGCCATGTCATGTGAGAAATGTCTCTTAAATGGTCATTTAACAGGTAACACATTTTTTTTTTTTTTTTTTTTTTTTGTGGTAAGCAACATACGGTCGATTCAATGCATAGGCTATAGCGTTTCTGTAATAAGAAGACCATAATAAAAGGCCAGATAACTCTGAATTAACATTCTATTAACGTTACTGGAAGAACGTAGAGAAATATACATCTACATATTATGAAGCATCTTTAAAGTTCTGTGGTAGATTTGACATTGCATTCAGAACTGCTTACATGGGGGATTATAAAATGTTAAATGTGGTCTGTGTGAAAGTGTGTTGTGTTTTATGCCTTTGTTGTCTCACACACACATAACACGGATAAAGGACCAGGTGGGCCAATGTGTGTGTTCTATATTTTATGTCTTGTTGCCACATCATAAGACTGTGAGACCTCTGACCACAACAAACTCACTTGGAGTTTGTGATCATTAGATGTTTTTTGGAGAGTCTGTCTACCAGCTCTACGCCTGTTGAATGTCCCATCATGCTCAGTAAATTGACAGACCTCAACACATGCCCCCCCCCCCCACACACACGCACGCACGCACGCACGCACACACGCACGCACACACGCACGCACACACACACACACACACACACACACACACACACACACACACACACACACACACACACACAAAGTTAATTACAGCAGAAACACAGAGACCCACATCAGAGGAGCCCAATGTGTGAAACCAAAACTGGGAACAATTTGGGGGGGGGGGGGGGGGGGGGGGGGGATGGGGGGGGACTCATTAAATGCTTTGGGACTCATTAAATGGCCACCTTTATGGTTTTTATGGGATCTGTGGTGATCACCCCAAAAATCTGAATATTTTCATGCAGAAATTGCCTAGTTTTGTGTAATATTTACAAATGGTATGAAATTTATTCTGAAATACAAATCATAATAAATGACTGGGTACTGAGGAAATACTTATCTGTGTTTCGTTTCATGGCTTGTGGTTAATTCACGTTTCAAGAGCGTATATCATCGTCAGATCCAAGTTCTACATCTCTAACCTTTTATCTGACAGCTGTGAGCCATTACATTCAAATCAAACATGTCGAAACCTTTTTCAGCTATTATTTCCGGCACATGAATCCACACAGGCACAGAATGGTGCTGTTATTGTTAAAGGTGACATATCATGAAAATGGACTTTTTCCGTGTTTAAGTGCTATAATCGGGTCCCCGGTGGATCTACCAACCCAGAAAATGTGAAAAGTGACAACCCAGTAACTTTGTTTTGGTAAGCCTTTCACTGCAAGCATGTCAAAAAATAAGCAGATCAGATTTCGCTCCCCTCCTAACAAGGGGATCTTATTATAATATTACCGTCCCTTAATCTGCACGTTTCAAGGGGCCGCCATTTGGTTTATATCAGTGTAAACAGTTCTAACGCAATGGCAAACGTTCAGGCAAAGCATGCAAACTTTTCTGTCGTTGGCTGCAGTGCACAGACGAGCACAGAACACTATTTAGAGTCCCAGCAGAGAATGTCTAATAAGGGGAGAACTTTCACTCTCAGTAAACTTCCAGCTTCTGAACTGGTTGCAGTTCCACTCTGGTTCCATATGAGGGCGCTCACAGGATGAGTGCAGAATGAATGGATGTCTATGGAGCTATACCCCTCAAAATCCACTTTTCTCAGGATATAATTTTTTGTCTAGTAATTTGAATGTTGTATTCGAAAGGAGTTGAAAAGAAATTACTCATTGCAGGGTGTTAGATTTTTTAGAGTCACTTATTAAAAAGTCTTTTAAAATGTCAATGACGTCATACACATCGTACTACCAGAGATACTGCTTTACGGCAATCCTTCAGTCACTTTGGTGCTTTCGCGCTCTGCACATTAGACATTAGAATGTCTAATAAGGGACATTAGACGGGCTCTGTCTGCACTTTCTTTTCTCTCGAGGCATCGACAACACAGCTGACACAGGTAAATACACGTGCTAGAAGAGTTTTTGTTTTGTTGTTTTAAAAGACCACGCTGAAAACACACACACACACCAGGGCTCTCAAGTTTTATCAAAAGTTTAGAGTGAGATTTAGGGGAGGAGCCACCCAAATATTTGCAGCAGTGGTCCCTCGACCCAACCAAATTCGCTTTTTTTGCTAGCAGTTCAATTTTGCCTATTGTTCATAATTGACCAGCACAAATGGAAATGGTAACAATTGTTAAATCTGATAAAAAGACAAATTCATCCAAATAAAAAAAATAGTTATATTTCAAAAATACAAATTTATTGAAAAATAAAAATAAATTTGACCCCAAACAAGCCAACTGAACATCAGTGCTCAATGTACATAACATTGTGTCATAACAACTTGCCCTGAGCATGTATGTCAAGACCCAAACCGGTCACCTTTATAGGGGTCATCGGATGCCCATTTTCCACAAGTTGGTATGATTCTTTTGGGTCTTCATGTAAAGTTTGTAACATACTTTGGTTAAAATTTCTCAATGGTTGTGTAAAACAACACCCTTTTTACCTCTTCAAAAACAGCTCTGTTCACAGTGACCCGTTTCGGTGCATGTCTCTTTAAATGATAATGAGCAACAACTTTTTGGCTTTTTTGAGGATTAAAAATAAAGTGAATGGACTTTTTTCATTGCATGGTGATTGTGTCCACACACTGCAAAGACACATTTAGTTGCAAATACCATATAAAAGTTTATTTTGCATCCGATGACCCCTTTAAAAGCAGTTGGAGAGTTTTTGAATGCATCAAAAATAATTTAGCACGAATTTGGCTATACTCCTCAACATCAGCTCTCACTGTCTTTGATCACAGGCAATAGATATCGTCCAGGAATCGTAAAATCAAAATGCTAAAAAAATAAAAAAATAAATGAAGATGTCCGCAAACCGCATTCATCAGATCGTGCTCTTTCAACTTCCACTCCGTGTGTGCGCGTGTTTTCTAGTAACGAACGTGCTTGCAGCGGGAACACATAATTTTCCCGGAAACAACTAATTCTAATTTCTGATTGGCTGGTAGCTAGCATTTAACTCTGTATAACTCGAGACAGATGCTATGAACTCGGCAGAGAACTTCCCTCTGTTTGCCTGCGCCTCGTCCATTAATTGTATAGCGGGACAAGTTCCCTTACTCCTCAGCGTGAGAAATACAAGGTGTGGCGTGTGAACGGGTTGAAATGCGTGTGAGACTTGAGAGCCCTGCACACACACACACACACACACACACACACACACACACACACACACACACACACACACACACACACACACACATATATGTGAACCACCGTAAATTCAGGTAGGCTTTGATAATTAACACAGGAGCACATACGTTACCTTTTTTCGTCCTTGGGTAATGAGAAACAGGACAACCCTTGCCCACTATTAGAACAATTTATCATGTAACTCCACAAAAACTACATAAATGTATCCATTAACCATTCAGAAACGTCCAGGTGCAGTCTAAAAATTGCAATCTCTTCCTAAGTCTCACTGTAAGGCTACACTCCGCTACTGGTTATTTCTGAAATTTTGGATGAGTGAGATTTTTCTGTTTTGTTATCGTTTCCGAAGCTAGGGTAAAGGAACAGCAGCAGCTCATTTGCATTTAAAGGGACACACACAAACTGAGAGATTTTGCTCACTCCCAAAAAGAGGCAAATTTCTGCTGAAATTTCAGACACATTCTGGGGACACCATAGATTTATATTGCATCTTGTAAAAAGGGGCATAATATGACACCTTTAACTAAAACTGAAACGATTAAAAATTGTTTGCGGTGATTGAAATAAAACTGAAATTAAGTTGAAGTCTAAGTTGAAGTAAAATGACTAAAACTGAAATAAAAATAAATGAAAGCTATACAGAAATATAAAAAGCAATAAAATGGTAAAAGCACATAAAAAATTATCAACATTTTAAATCTAAAATAAGGAGTAATTCAAAATATCAATAAATGCTATAATATATACATAATACTAAAATAACAGGCACAGGTAGAATCAGTGGATAATTTTGCTTCTATTTCACTGTTCCAGACCGCCAGAAGCAGTCAGTACATTGTGGAAGGAGTCGTGTCTCGCGCATCACATCGAGAATTTCGTATTAATTCAGTCACACGTGACTTTTACCGATGACGTGTCGGAAGCTATATCAGTTCTGACTATGTCATGGTCGGTCTCTTTGTCATTCTCACGAAGAGATCTCGCTCGAGTGTACACAGCTCTTTGGTTGGCGTTTGCTCCGCGTTATAGCTGTGTCACGAGAATGCAAAACAACATTGAATTCGTTGTTGAATTCGTTATTGGATTTACATTGGATTGTTTCGGACCCATTGGTTATCCAGGGTCTTCACTAAACGCTGTGTTCCTGTCAGAGGAATTGAGGTGAGTGTCTGTATTAAGCCCCGTTCACACTACAAGCGACATAGCGACACGATACCATTCATTTCAATGGGGAGCGGGCGATTTCCGGCGACACGCGCGACAGCGACCGTTGGCGACCGGATGGGGCGTGTCTGGCGACGCGACAAAGTTGAGATCTGTTTAACTTTATGCAAATGAAGAGCGACTTTCGGGAGCGACAACCAATAGGAGTGGAGCGCGCATGATCCTTCTCCACATCATTGGATGTCATTCATAAAGGCAACCAGTTGTGGGAACGCCCACTAGCGACCTCATCGCCAGCCACTGGCGACATGCAGCGACAAAGTCGCTTGTAGTGTGAACGGGGCTTTAGAACTCATTGGTTAACCAGGGTTCTTGTTTACCATGTGTACATATTTGTTGCCTTCAGTTTGTTACCATATTCAGCTCTGTTAATTAGTTTATCAGGGTTTATTATCTCAACGTGTAGGTATTATGGCTGCCTCATGTTCCACATGTTAAGGTCCTATGTAATTTCATGCCTTTTGAGGTCAGGTAACAAAGACTGGCAATATTTGAACCTGAAGTTCAAAATTTATCAGCATCAGCCAGAGCCAAGGTTCAGACTGGTAGTAAGCGTTCAGCTAGCAAAACTGAAGGGCCTCCGAGGAAGAAACGGACCACCTCTACAATACTATCCCACCAGGTGGCTGAACTATCTAATTCAAGCTCTGTTGGCAATGTCATTCACTTCTGCCACTCAGAGCGTAAATGAGGAAATGAGAGGATCCGTATCTACCTCCTCATTGCCCAGGTTCGAATCAGCAGCTGAATGTTCCAGGGAGGAGCTGGACACCTTTTCTCTAGCAGCCTCGGATTCATTAATTACTCATTAGCAGGAGCGTTTTGGACCTTCAGAGGAGACTTCACCTTTACAATCTCAGTCTCAACACTCGCATAGTGAAGAGGGCTCAGGTCTTCAAGGTGCTGGGTCTTCAGTAGTGTTCTTGCTGCAGGACACTATCAAGAAGGTCCTTGCTAGGTTGAATTTGGACCCACCTCTTCCTGTGTCACCAACCTCTTGCGTCATCCGATTGCACGGCCGGAGGACTTCCAGATACCTAGCTGTATTGACTTTACCGAAGTAATGTTCTCTGCATTTGACTCAGCTCCGTCATCCAGGCCCGATTGAGTAGCGCGCACACTGGCAGCAATGGCTGAAGCCCAGGAGAAAGGGCTTGGTAGCATTCCTCCTGTAGAGCCATGTATTTCTTCCCAAGTGGTATCTCCAGATGAAGCCCTGAAACAGGAACTCCGCTTCCCCAACCCGGAGTGCAGGCAAACTGGTGACTTATTGGTGCGTATTTATAACACTGTCTCAGGGTTGAGTTGTGTGGGGAATTCAGTGGCTCATCTGCTGCTGGCGCTCCATTCTACCATGTCTACGGCAGCATCAGGGAATACTGCATCAGAACCGCTTGACGCTTCTCTGCAGCCCTGGGATTGATTGCCTTCTCCAGTGGAAAGGCTCTTGGACTTATTATGCAGGCCAGGCGGCAAGTGTGACTATTTCAGTCCAAGCTTCCAGAGGCATGCTATAACAACCTCTGTCAGTTACCTCTAGTGCCTGGTCAGGTTTTCGGTCCTGCTGCTCGGGAGGCTCTTGAATGCAGGGCACGTGCCACAGAATCTCGATCTCTTCATATTGAGCGCAGTGTGACCCACCCTGCACTGACTGGACACCGGATGCCCGTTCGTCATTCAGCTTCGCAACAGTGTGGACAGGGGTAATATTACAGGCTGCTGCAGCAAGATACTCGACTTGGCTTGTCACCAAGAGGAGATGGACGGGGCACTGTGGCATCCTTCCCTGGACAGGTTGAAACTGTGTGCTTGGCCCCACACTCTCTCAATGTTCAACAGGAGTAAGGAACACTGTCATGAGGGCTAGAGCCCCTTCAACATGTCGCACTTATGCCAATAAATGGGAAAAGTTTGTTTCATGGGGACTCTCAGCCCAATTGATTGCCCTATCAGTGTAGTGTCGGACTTTCTGCAGTACTTATTGGACGCTGGACATTCTCCAGTCAGTCTTAAGGTGTTTGTGGCAGCCATGTCAGCCCATCTTGATCCTAGGGGGCAGGTGTCAATTGGTCCAAATAGGCTAGTGGTGGATTTTGTTAAAGGAGCTATGCGGCTTAAGCCACCAGCACGGGTAGTGTGTACCCAGTGAGTGGTGTTGGACAGTCTCTGTAAGCATATATTAGAAATCTTTCTATGAAAATTGCTTTCCTTTTAGCCATAACATCAGCAAGAAGGGTCAGAGAGTTACATGCTCTGTCTGTGAGTCTCCAGTGTCTCAGGAGGAGGCCAGAGGGCAATCAAGCTCTCTAGTGTTCTATGTCCTTACATTAATTTGATCATTATAACATTACAGAAACAACATTACAGAACATCCAGATGCATGGATGAGGAAAGTTCTGCACAGCCCTGTTCATCCATATGCTGCCCATATTTAATTACACAGCTTGAATATACAGCACAACTTCCTCATTCCATGTTTCTAACAATTTTCTATCTTTTTTTCTATGTCCCTTTCACAGAGGGAGAGGAAATAAAGAGATATAGAGCTGCAGGTGATCTTTCCTGACCTACACAACTTTAGACATCCAGCAGGAGAATAATATCAGAACGTCAGGTCAGTTCAAGGTAACGTGGTCTGTGTCTTTCACACCTGCTATGATGGAAAAATAAGTTAATGGCATATTGCAGGAATCTCTTGCTGTAACTTCTCTTCTCTGATGACGTGTTTACTGGCACAAGGGTGGACAACCTGTCACTCACATGAGACCACAGCAATAGCAAGCCATAACCATCCAATTAATTCCCGGAGGACAAAATCATGTCCCATCCTACTTTTTTCTTGTTCAAGAAGCCATTTCTCTGGGATAGAAGAAAATATAGTGAATAGGGAAGAAAAGATGATCGCAACTTCCCTGTATTTTAAAGCAGACAACCATTTAAAAATTCACATTTTAGGTATGAATTTTAAGAGGTCATTTCTGTTATAGAATTGAATACCTTAATTTATTAATCAATTTAAAACGGCTAATTTTCTTCTGGGTTTTAGATCTGCAAACTGAACAGCTTTAAAATTAGGCTTTTCAATCACTTTCAGTGGAACTCTGTTTTACACTAAGTGACAGACGGACACCAGATGTTAGAAACCTCCATCTATGGAGTTGATAATGCTGTGAATATTATTAAAAAGGATATTTTAACACACATTATTGGTTCTTCTTTCACTGCAAGAGACATCTGGTGCTTAGCAATGAAGCAGGATTGATCTTGCATGTTGACCGCATTAAATAATTCAGCTTGCTGCTCTTTGCTCACAATGAGAAACATTCAAGAGAATCTCATAGTGTTTGTATTGGTTAAGTCATATTCTGTGGCAATGAGTTTGGAAATTTGATTTAAAACCCTGACGACATTGAGGGTTTGACCAGGGGCGGCATGCACCTATTTTTAGAAATGACCATGAAATAACATGACCCAAGACCAAATTTTGAAACAACAAAGTAAAACGTGTTAGTCTCATATAGGCTTATAATTTTAACATATACATATACTGTATGTATACATATATAATTAAATGGGACATATCATGAAAATCTGATTTTTTTTGTGTTTAAGTGCAATAATCGGGTCTCCGGTGCATCTACCAACCCAGAAAAATGTCAAAAGTAACTTTTTCAACCCGGTAATTTTGTTTTGGTAAGCCTTTCTCTGCAAGCATGTCAAAAAATAAGCAGATCAGATTTCGCTCACCTTCTGATGTAGGAAGGGGACCTTATTATAATATTACCGCCCCTTAATCTGCACGTTTCCACCCACGGTGCCGCCATTTGGTTTTCGCAACCGACAGTGTAACCAGTTCTAATGCAATGGCAAAAGTTCAAGCAAAGCATGCAAACTTCTCTGTCGTGTGCTGCACAGACAAGCACAGAACACTATTTGACCAAAAATGTCACAGCTGTCTTATAAAGACCTCAGGGAACTGTGTCAACTTGTGTAAAAGTTAAACATGACGGTACATGCAAGTCGTTGAGACGAATCAATGTAACACCACAACAACATAATAATTGTGTTTTTTGACTTGAAATTTTTTTTTCTATTAAGGTCCACGTAATTATGTCTCAACTTAACATTACAAAATCCTAACGCGTTGTCTAAACACAAATTATTTATGTTAAGTAAAAAATTCTTACATCCAGAGGGTAGCAGTATAGTGCGATCCCAACTGCCATTTTGCCCTAACTTAATTTGATTGTGTTCAATCTGCTTAAATATATGTAAAATTTAAGTTTAATTAATACGTTTGTGTTGGATTACATGATTGATTTGTGTTGCATTAACTGAAACTGGGCGGTGCTTGTTAGTTCCCAGCATGCTTTGCATATGGTTGAATTAAGAAAATAAATGTTAAAATTAAGTGTCATTTTATGTTTTTTTTGAGAAAATGAGAAAAGGGGAAGACTTGATAGTGTGTAATTGTGTTTAATGTTCAATTACATTGGAATTATTAGAACCATTTAAATTACAGTGGGTTACCATTGTGGAGAAGAGGGGAGCATTTTGTTTGACTGTGGACTGATTTACTTATTTTTTCTGCTTTGGTTGAAGGAACATGTAAATCTTAGCATTTAAAATGCTAATATGTGTTACTGCTAGCAAATAGCTAGCTATAGTCTATCAATTTAATTATGTGTCACTAAAATAAATGAAATATTAATGGATGAATGAATATATAAAATACCTGAATCATGTCAGGAAGCCTTTAAAACAGTGTTTCTCAACCTCTCCTGCAGGGACCCCTGACAGGACATGTTTTTGTTTTAACCCTGAAATGGCACACCTGATTCAATTAGTCAGCTACACATTAAGCCTTTGAGCCTTTAATTAATTGAATCAGGTGTGCCATTTCAGGGTTAAAACAAAAACATGTCCTGTCAGGGGGTCCCTGCAGGAGAGGTTGAGAAACACTGCTTTAAAATTTCACTTTGAGACTACTTAAATTGGGTCGCTTAAATGACTTAATTCCATGATGTTGAAGTTACATGAACAAATTATGTTTAACGTAACCCAGTTGTGTGGAACCTGTTGATGAAAAAAAAATAATTAAAGCCAACAGATAATTTTTTTGAGTGTGTATCCACTTACCATTCAGAATTGTCCAGGTGCAGTCTAAAAGTTGCAACCTCTTCCTGGGTCTCTCCATAAAGCTGCCCTCTGCTACTGGTAATTTATGAGATTTTGGATGATTGAGATTTGCCTGTTTTGTTATTGTTATTTGTTATGTAGTATCCAAAGCTCATGTAAAGGATCGGCTCTCTTCTGAACTGTGGCGGGGAGCAGCAGCTCATTTGCATTTAAAGGGACACACAAAAATGGCGCGTTTTTGCTCACACCCAAAAAGGGGCAAATTTTACAAGCTATAATAAATGATCTGGGGGGTATTTTGAGCTGAAATTTCACAGATACATTCTGGGGACACCAGAGATTTTATACTGTATTACACCTTGTGAAAAGGGGCATAATATGTCACCTTTAAAATTTGTTGGTAAAGTGACAACAAGTGTCTTTTTGTGTGTTGTTCAATTATTAATATCATTATTATGTGTTATTAAATTAAATATTATTAAAGGTATGGTAGACAATTTCAGAGAGGCTAGAAATAGCAAGCTATAGCTTTAAAATCATAAGATCCCTCCTCGCAGCATGTGGTTGTTATTGTGTGTAAAAACTGTAAAAGGTGGCTGCTGTTTGTTCGCTGCGCTCAGTGACTCTGCATCTATAACTCTTCATAGCCTCTTGGAATGCGCTGATGACATGTGATGTCTGCGTTAGCAGGGTATGAGAAGGTATGGAAATACAGGTCCTTCTCAAAAAATTAGCATATTGTGATAAAGTTAATTATTTTCCATAATGTAATGATAAAAATTAAACTTTCATATATTTTAGATTCATTGCACACCAACTGAAATATTTCAGGTCTTTTATTGTTTTAATACTGATGATTTTGGCATAGAGCTCATGAAAACCCAAAATTCCTGTCTCAAAAAATTAGCATATCATGAAAAGGTTCTCTAAACGAGCTATTAACCTAATCATCTGAATCAACTAATTAACTCTAAACACCTGCAAAAGATTCCTGAGGCTTTTAAAAACTCCCAGCCTGTTTCATTACTCAAAACCGCAATCATGGGTAAGACTGCCGACCTGACTGCTGTCCAGAAGGCCATCATTGACACCCTCAAGCAAGAGGGTAGAGACTGCATGTTAACAGGCAGTAGGACATACTATTATTTCATTAGGACCGAATGCAATGATTGGACAAACATTATTTGGCCCTGAGACTTCCACTGAAGATATGTGTATTTTTTTTTATATTTAGACCACTTCTGTTATTGATTGCTATCAGGATGTGAAGAGAGTTTCAACCAGTATAACAAAAGAGTGTTTATGAAAAACATTGCCTACCTTACCTTTAATTCTTAGTTATTGCTAGCGATTTCTTCTCAGTCATCTATCTATAAATTACAGGAACATCTGTCTGTCTGTCTGTCTGTCTGTCTGTCTGTTATTCGCATATCTCTCGAACCGTTAGTCTGATGGATTTCAAACTTGACAGGTGTCTTGCTATGGGCACGAGTAAGTGCAGTGCCAAGTTTGAGATTGTTTGGTTGTTGCGCTTAACGTTATCGCTACTGTTTAATAGTAGCCTATATGCTATTCACCAACTAAGCATATCCTATTCAATGCGTTCACAGTCTCTTTCACGGCCATCATTTGTAGTAGCCTATTCAGAAACTGTTTGCTCAAGCGCAGCGTTTTCTCAGAGTTCACTGTGTAGCCTGCTCCCTGAATCGTGTAGTTCAATTTTCCATATTTATTGTATGTCATTATGTCAGTATCAGTATTTGCTTTCTACCATGCAAAAATAAAAATGTCACTGAACTTTTGCTGTTTAATTGTAACAATGAGCACTCAAACACACCAAACCAACAATTACTAAAATCACACACAAAAACTGACTTTGCACGGGCACTTATTTGCACTAGTATTTTAAAAAGCACCTATTTAAGGTAAACTAATTTATAGTTCTCATACCATTTACAGTTTGACAATGAACATCCAAAGCTGAATATAAAACCAGGGTGTGTTTCTGTTACAGGATGCTGGCAGTCAGTATCTACTCCCCAGTCATTCCCAGAGTGCACTGCTTGACCGAACTCTTATGAGCCTCAATGTTGCCATGGGTCTCCAACAGTCACGTTTAATCTTGATCGAGCTCTCTTTGTTTGTTATTTTTTGCCAGGGACTTCCAGCCTTGCCATAGAAACCCGATATTACGTGGTTTCTGGTCTAATACATAGTCGAATATCACTGAAATAGTCCATTGCATGATAATTACAGAGGCCGCAAATCAGAGGTCCCTGTGATGTGGACGGCTAGCCAACCTCTAAGTGGTACAGCAGATCTCCCAAATATTAAACCACTACCTTGCTTTTCCATCCTGGGCTATCTGTGTCTAGTGATGGGAAACGCATTGGTGTATCAATGCAACTTTTGACTCTCGCCTGCTCAAGCCAACAAGCAGACTCACACTCTTCCACAGTTTAGCTCACCAAACACTCTTCATCTTCACTGATGTGGGAACAAAGATTATAATTATTAGACTTATAGAAATATAATGGCTGGTTGTATTTGTTCCATGGATGCCAAGGACAGGGACCAAAATGTACTGTAACCTCGAACAATCATAGAGAAGCACAGCCAACCAGTGGTTGCATTTGAACTGAATTTAATGTCTGCGTGTTCACAGATGTTAGCTGCAATATTAGGTTCTGTTGAGGACAAACTGTGACAGGGAAATTAATTTTGAATCTGTTGTGAGAATTTCCAGGCTAATGTTAATAGCTTTGTTGCTGTTTTGCTTCCATTTTATTTTCCCAGAGTTTGCGAAGATGCATTGGTAAATGAAAGACATGAGAATCTGTTTCCCAGAGCTACAAGTTTTCCAAATGAGTAAAATAACTGAACAAATGTTTCTAGATTCGTCTACGTAGTCAAGTACAGTAGAAAGGGCCTTATTTAAAATATATATTTTGAGGTCAAAGCTTGAGCATTATTAGCTAATGCATTTGTCCAAATATTTGGTCTGATTGTTCTGAATGAGGCAGAAAATCCATTGACATAACTGAGGAGATCTTATGGTATCTACAATGGATGGCCTATTTACATTCTTTTCCATCCACCCTGCTTTGCTGTCTTACAAATCTTCTCTGTCAAGGGTGTACTTGAATGATGGAACAAAAGTAAACATCTGTTGCAGTCTGAGCACTTTAACTGGATCTCACAGTACACTGTGAAGAGACATGTTTTTTTTTTTACTTCTTTTCGGCTGATTGCACCTGTTTTACTGTAAACTTACCATGCATGGTATTTTGATCTTAAATTTCTGCCATAGGTTGTGTCATAGCTTTAGACCTTTTTCTTCTGTGTAAAGAACCGCTTGTATAACATGCTTATAGAATGTTCCCAGATTTATAAATATATTTCAGTTTAAATAAGGAAAAAACACATTTGTAGATTCGGCAAACAAAAAGCAATTCCAGTGCATTCATGGTACATTTTATTAGTAGTGTTCCCTGTAAATCAGAATACTTTGGACAATTGCTCCATTTCTTGCATTCTAATTCTTAAAAAACAGATGAGCAATCTCAATCTCATAATTGATGTGTCCTTATACAGTACAGTATTTGACCTGTTTTGGGAGCCAAGTCACTCTGCAATCCAGCAGACGGGTGAGTTATCACATTTTCAAAATTGTTCTTGACCCAAATCCAGCACCATTTCAAGTTTCACATTGTTTTGGCATGTGTTTCTTTTTAATGCATCTTTGATTGTTCCCACAAGAATGCCTATTCCAAAATACTGATTTATTTTTTATTTTTTAAATAATTGGTCATTGTTATTACAAATTTACATAATTAGTTGTTGTTCCATTAAGTGAGTTCAATAGACTTGTAAATGAGTTGTGGGGATGGGATTTTGATTTGTTTCAGTGACTCGAATCTTTTGAATCTGTTTAGCAAAAAGATTTGTACTTCAGAAGTGTTCAGTGATTCATTCACTAAGCCACTGATGATCCTACGTCAGTAGCTGGCAACGTGTCTTTTTTGTTTTATGACCGAGTCATCAAATCATTCATTAAATAACAGTTGTTAATGACCAAAACAATACTTTTTTTAAAAAAAATTTGCATCTAGAAGTCTACTAAAAGATGCATTAAAATTGTGTTTAAGTAACTTGAATTTTTCCCATTAATTGTTTTATAGATTTAGCCAAAAACGTCTTAGGTTACGACTGTAACCTCAGTTCCCTGAGAACAGGAAACGAGACAATACGTCATCGACGCTATGGGGAACGCCTCAGACGTGACAGGTGTCTGAAATCACTATCAAATCATGTCAATCACATTGACCGGCGACAGCCCGTGAATCAGTAGCATGAATGATTAACGTGCGACCTGGAAGTATATAAGGGCGCCTTGCAAACATGACAAATCACCTTATCGTCTGAAGGGACTGTACGGTAGGCAAACCCCGAGGCATGGCAGGGAGACGTATTGTCTCGTTCCCTTTTCTCAGGGAACAGAGGTTACAGTCGTAACCTAAGACGTTCCCTTTTGAAGGGAACTCAACAATACGTCATCGACGCTATGGAGGACAATATACCAACGCCACCATGCTAAGGGGAGTGCATGCCAAGTGGCAGTGACAACTGTCAGAACCGGCAACTTCAAATGAAATGCTAGAACCACTCACCCTCAGGTCACACTGGGCTGTCAGTGACAGCATTCCCTATGGTCATAGCCCAAGCTACAGCCTCACAGGAAAACCTTCATAAACATGGTTAAATGAAAGGCCTACCTGGGCCGGCTCCGGGCCTGGAACCACAGCTTCCAATTAGAAGGGGTCCCTTCTAGGGAATGTGGCTAGGGAACCCGAAGGAACCCCAGCCAATCACTATTCAGGGGAACGTACTCACCCCGAAATGCCACCAGGATGGCCTGACCTGGCGTCAGAACATAGACACTTAGTCTGGCCACTTCATGTCTGTCTGAAGACAGAGCCTCTGGACAATTGCCTTAAGTAAGGCATCCAACCCGAGGGACTGCGAAGCTGGCAGTGAACCACTCGGCCTGGATCTCAGAGACGGGATATCCCGGAGAGTATGACTCAGCATAGTGCTTTCCAACCCTTGCTAGAGAGGGGAGTTTCTCTACTCGATCCATGGATCAACCCAGTGTCTGTGTTTCAAAACACTGAGGAGGCCTGTGAAGGCCTAAGGGCTGATCTAACTGGGAGGCCTCACGAGAGGCCTGCGACCGTCTGACCAGACTCAGGAGGCCGCATGCTCATAGTGACCCTCGGTGAGGGGAGCACAAGGTCCGCCTGGTAGGCAAACCAGGCTGTAGGCAGAGAAAAGGGTTCCGGGAGGGAACCAGTAGCAGAGAATGAACACTTTAGCAAGCCAGGGCGCAAGCTCGCCTTCAGCAGCTGCCTACTAAGGCTAGCTGAGACTGATAGCAAGAGGCCACTAGCTTAATAAACCCAGCACCATTAGGGAACCATTCACAGGGAGGCCTGGAGAGGCCTACAACCTGATAACCACAGTATGTGGGGACCTTCAGGGAGGCCTGGTGAGGCCTACTACCTGATAACCACAATCTGTGGGAACTCACCTTCAGGGAGGCCTGGTGAGGCCCACTACCTGACCGTTCTCATTCAAGGAGGCCTGAAGGAGCCTACTTCCTGATAATCACAGCATGTGGGAACTCACCTTCAGGGAGGCCTGGTGAGGCCTACTACCTGACAGCCAAAATATTTGGGAGCTCACATTCAGGGAGGCCCAGAGAGGCCTACTACCTGACAGCCACAATATTTGGGAGCTCACATTCAGGGAGGCCCAGAGAGGCCTACTACCTGATAGCCAATGTAAGTGGAAATTCGCCTTCAGAGCGGCCGGGTGAGGCCTACTACCTGATAACCATCTTAAGTGGGAATTCACCTTCAGGGAGGCCTGAGTGGCCTACTACCTGATAACCACTGGTAGCTATGAGCCCTGTGTCCGGGTGATAGTACAAGGTGGCCTGCTAAGGCCAGCCAGCTGGGGACTCGCCTATCAGGGAGGCCTGGTCGGGCCTACTAGCTGATAGCAAGTCACATTCTGCTATAATATACACTGTTAGGAACCATACTACACAAGCATATTTTACTATTGAGCATCCCGTAGCGCTATAGAGTATGTCCTACAATGTTGGGACTCACCTCCGAGGAGGCCTTTTTAAGGCCTACTACCCATCAGTGAGTCAATTGCCCGAACCACCAAGGCCAACCACGTAAAGTGAGCTGGCCTACAGCGCCCTCTTGGGGGCTTTCCAATCAAGGAGGCCTGCTGAGGCCTACTACCTAATGGCGCAGCCTTCGTTGGCAGATAAGCTGTTTACACAGCGCTTACAGCATCCTGGTGCCTAATCACATTGCCCATGGCAGGGTGCTCCGCAAGAAAGCTAGCACCCTTAAAACAAGGGGAGTACAACATACGTCACTCTGCCTCAACGGAGCCCCCCGTTAGTCAGGGGCCTACCGTCTATGCATGGGCGTCAGCTCAGGGCAATGCTCTGGCTTCAGGGGAGCGTACTTCGACCAAAGAAGAAGTGAAGGCTTACTTCATACTCGACCCGAACCATAGTGGTGCGAGGTAGGATAAAACAGAACTGGGAGTGAAGTGCTCAGACCTACCCTGTATCACAAGGGAATACTCACACCTCACCCTGAGTTTACCAGGGTGCGGGCCTGCCAGCGGCTCTAGGGTTGACAGAAATGTATCTGTGCCCAACCTAGGGGAGTGGGGCTTGAATGAAAGCCAACCACCTACAGCCCAGCGCTCGAGCAGTAGCTCAGCGAGGTGAGTGAAGCCTATACTGGCGGCCTAAATCCGTAGGCCAGTTCTGCATGGCAGGGTCGGGCAGGAGACCCAGTCTTCTTCGTGAAGCGAAAGACGGCCTAACCCTGCTCAATAAAGACATATATACCACGAAGGCCTGTTTGAGGCCTACCATGTCCTTATAAACCATCCTCTGCACCACACTGCATTACTCTAGTCACCCCAGAATGCAGAGAAGGGGGCGGGCCTTGGCCTAACGACTCCCATGGGAGGAGGCTGTTTATACAGGGATGCTAGAAACCTACATTCACAAAGTGAAGGGTCAGAGGAAGAAATGCTAATTTTAACAGAACGCCTCTATTATCCCTGGCACAGCCTAGGCCAGCTACAGAGGCGGCCCTGGTGAGGGCCAGCCTGCAAGCATAGATCTATCTGAGGGCTCGGAGGAGCCACAGCCTACTAAGGAATATAGTCTGTATTATTCCATACAAAGGGCTGCAGAATCGCTCAGCCTAATGAAAACCCAAACAGAGCTCAAGGGGCGAATTACTCAGGAAGAAGTCAAACGGTCCCGTGGGCCGGACATAAGATCTATCTGAAGCTCTAGCGTCAGTCAACACTCTAAGTAAAAAATTCTAAGAGAGAGAGACCAACTACTCTACCCTGAGGTGGCTAACAGCCCGAAGGCTAACATAGTTATCGTTCTGGCCACCTAACGGGGAACTTCAGGGCCCTAACAATCCAGGAAATGTCTCTTACCTTATTACCTTAACATGACCCCATAGCTCTATACAGGGAACGAGGTCTGTAGAGAGATACATTTCGGAATTTTAATTCACAAAAAATTACTCTTAAAAAGACCAGTCAGCTCACCTGCGGCGTGCGGAGTGAAGACTCGCCAGATAGTTCTTTATGAACCTGGGGTCCACCACTTTACATACCTGAAAGAGGCGTTTCTACTAACCAAGCCTAGGCGGGCCATTGGAACATCGTTCTTATCATAGGCCCAGCCCCAGGCCTGATGTAATGAACGTCTGGGGAGTCAGAAGAGAGGAGAGGGCTGTGATGTAATTGTGGTTCTGGTTCTGTGTGCGCTTGTGCTGGATAACCTCCCTCGGATCCCTCTTCTTGAGGGAGTCACGCCTCTCACTGGCTCTCTGGCCCTGTCTACGGTCCTCGGACCGTGAAGGGCCAGGCCCTCCCACCTGCCTGGGCGTGGAACCGGATCCCAGCGGTATGCAGGTCTTAAAAGCAGCTGAGCGCGCCTTCGCCTCCCTGAACTTCCCAAGCACCGACTCCACGGAGGTGCCAAAGAGTTCAGAGGGCGAAACTGGTGAATCGAGGAGAAAGGCCTTCTCTTTCTCCCCAACGTCGGCCAGGTTTAAGCACAGATGTCTCTCCGTGGCCGCCATCGACCAACCGATGGCGGCAGCAGTTTGTTTGGTGCCCCGGAGCGCAAGATCCGTGGTTCGGCGCGGCTCAGTAACCGCCTCAGGGGACATCCCTGCCCCCTGGTCGAGATCCTGCAGCAGGTCGGCCTGGTATGCCTGCAGCACCGCCATGGTGTGCAGGGAAGCACCAGCCTGAACCGCTGCCGTGTATGCTCTGCCATTCAAACGCGCTGTTGTCTTTAGCAGTTTGGATGGCAGGGTTGGAGCTCTGTGTCGACGCCTGCCCAGGGTGGCTGAGAGGGTTCAGGATCTACCTGATTATAAACCTCCTCAGCCATCTCGTGCTCATCCTGAAGAGCAGCAACTGCAAGAAACCGTCGGTGAAAAATCCTCATCATCGACCTGTAGTTCGCCCTCGTCAGCAGTGTTGGGCAAGTTACTTTTAAAAAGTAATTAGTTACAGTTACTAGTTACTTCTTCCAAAAAGTAACTAAATTAGTAACTCAGTTACAAATTTTAAAAGTAACTAGTTACTTATGAAAGTAACTATTGCGTTACTTTCAAGTAAAATTAAATTTTAAATGCTCAAATGTGACCCCACCTCTACCCCTCTTTAACGGAACTTAAAATACATGTGCATGTTCAATTATTTATGATAAATTTGAATATTATAATGAAATGGACACTTAATACAATACATTATTAACAGAAACATGAAACATTGTACACACATCTAAAAAAAAAATGTTGCTGTGGGACAAAGTGAGACTAGCCTCCAATCAAACGCCATGTATGTAGATATTATGTTTATATAGTGGATCAATGCAAATAACACAATAGATGTTTTGGAAATTTTGATATTTATTGCCCCTCAACAGGCCACAACTGGGCAAAATTAAATTAAGCTTGTTAAGCTCGTCGCCATACCTGTCTCTCGTTGACTGACTGGCTTGTGTTGTTCCTTGTGTGTCCTGTCCTGCCCGACTATGCGTTATGATGGGTCGTTCGCAATTCATGAGCGTTAGCCGTCAGTGATGATGGGTCGTTCGCGAATGAGCGTTAGTGATGATGGATCGACTCGTTCGCGAATGAGCTTTTGATGGGTCGTTCGCGATTCGCGAATGAGCCGACTCTAAGAGCCGGCTCTTTTAGGTGAACGTTGGGAGCTGGCTCGCATATCTGAAGAGCCGACTCTATTTTTACAAATTTAGCCTATAGAAATTAAATAATTATGTAATACAAATTGAAATATTATAGTCAAAGTCATTTAAAGAGCCGTTTGTGAGCCAAAAGAGCCGGCTCTTTTCAGTGAGCTGAGTCAAAAGAGCCGAATGCCCATCACTACTATGCGTGCTTTCGAACACCCGCCCAACTCTACCTCTGATTGGCTTACAATGACATTTTACTCTACCTTATAGCCAATCGTCAGCATTTATGCGCTTGTCTCGTGCTCTGCCCACTAACCAAGGAAGAACAGTAAAAAAAGTATTTGCCTCTCGCTCAGAGATCTAGTTGGTCTGATGAAAAACAAAACAGCTTCATCAGTTATAGTAACGCGCCGCATTTTTTGGCAGTAACGGTAACGGCGTTATTAAGATGAGAAGAGTAATCAATTAGATTACTCGTTACTGGAAAAAGTAATGCCGTTAGTAACGGCGTTATTTATAACGCCGTTATTCCCATCACTGCTCGTCAGCCATCGAATCATCTGAGAGGTTTACAGCCCTCTCAAGGTGATCGACGAGCTCTATCTGGAAGCCCATGATGCAAGTCGCCGCTCTGCCTCGGCACGAGCGGGGCCTGGACCACGAGGACCAGACGTTGAACCCCCTTCACTTGAGAAGAGGGCCAGACGAGAGCGGAGCGTTTTAAATGAAAAACCCTCACAGTTCGCACAGAGGGTTCCCTCGAGAACCTCCCGTGCGCGCTCTTCTCCCAGGCAGGAAACGCACAGCTCGCTGTACATTTCATTTTCTTTCTCTTACCGTTTCTTTGAGTAGCATTTTCAAACAGACAGTCCCTGAAGACGATGAGATGATTTGTCATGTTTGCAAGGCGCCCTTATATACTTCCAGGTCGCACGTTAATCATTCACGCTAATGATTCACGGGCTGTCACCGGTCAATGTGATTGACGTGATTTGATAGTGATTTCAGACACCTGTCACGCCTGAGGCGTTCCCCATAGCGTCAATGACGTATTGTTGAGTTCCCTTCGAAAGGGAACTTGACTTGCCTTTTATTAATATGAAATGGATAAAAACAATAGCCTAAATAGTTTTAATAGCGCACTTGTTTTTACAGCCACATGTTAATTGCCTATGGTTTTTACACATTCTTTCACAAATTATTGTAAATACAAGTTTTTTAGTTAAAAACTGGACATGTAGAGTACCACTGGGAAGCTCAGGGATAATTTTGATATCCAAGTTCCTGAGTTGGGCGGGCCATAAGCTTTAAACATGGCGGAGAGGAGAACGATTGCTGCTGTGACTGATATTCTTTATTAGTGTTTCCACAACAGCTACTGTACATCGCCTTGTCCTAGTGCATATTATCATATATGAATAATCATTTGAAGCGTATTGTATGTTATACACAGTGAAAATAACCTGTATTTGACCAAAATTAAAAGATTTTAAATGAAAAGATTTCTGTCCCTCCATAGACAGCTACGCAAATACCACCTTGACACTTCAAAAAATTATTGAAGAGATTGTAAGACTAATCCATATGGATTGAGCGGTTTAGTCCAAATTTTCTGAAAAGACTCGATTGCTTTATATGATGAACTGATTTAATTAAGGCTTTTATTCACATATAAACATTGATCAGCGAACATAAACAGAAGCTTAATTGTACTTGCTTGACGCGTGAGAACAAACCTCATTGGTTCTTGAGAAAGCTCAAACGTGCTTTGAATACGAGAATAAACCTCATTGGTTTTTGCTGAAGCTCAAACGTGCTGCGTAACATAAGAATGAACTTCATTGGTTCTTGCAGGTCAAGCGAACATGCTTAAGCTTACGTTTACCACAACTGATGCGTGCGCTGATGAATGTTTATGTGAATAAAAGCCTAAATTAAATCTGTTCATCATATAAAACGATTGTGTCTCGTCAGAAAATGTGGACTAAACCACTCAATTCACATGGATTCGTTTTATGATCTCTTTATGAACTTTTGCGTCAAAGTGGTAGTTGCTTTGACTGTCAATGGAGGGACAGAAATCTCTCAGATATCATTAAAAAATATCTTCATCTGTGTTCCAAAGATGAATTAAAGTCTTATGGATTTGGAACAACATGAGGATGATTAAATGATGACAGAATTTTTATTTACATAAAATCTTTGGTTGAACGAATGGTAGAATGGTACTATAAAAGCAGCTTTATAATCACTAGTCAGTAAGAATTTTAATCTAACAAGTGTCCATGTGCAAATAGACAAAACCCTCCATGTGCTGTCCAACACAAATGTTCTTCACTGTGTTTCAAGTTTTCCGGCCGAACAGATACTCTCTCTGAGACCTCCGCATGGTTCATACATCCTTCCTGAAGTTGAAAGGCCAGGCACTACTGTCGGAAATGGATGAACTGAATGATTTGGCCTCCTGCATGAACGGAAGCTGTAGCAGAATCATTTCCACCATTCTTGGGGTCGAAGGACAAACATCTTTATCACCGAGGCACAACAATCTGCATAACAAGAAACAGGAAGCAGGTGAGATATCCATTTGCGTATTTTCTTGCACTTGACCTTCTCATCCTTTCCTTTTTTAATCATTCATCATTTTTAACGTGCCAAAGCTGAGAGAATGGCTGAGGTGGAGGATGACTTTACCATTGATTTTTCAGTAGATACTAAAATTTCATTTATATGCCATAATGGAAAGAATAGGCTCATAAAAGGGGGGAAATAAGGGCCCATGGAAATGACCCCTGCGTGTGACCTCGTAGAGTCTGGATCTGCTTCTTACAGTGTTCTGTTTCACTCTTGGACTGATAAGAAGCGATTAATGCTGATAAGAAAACAGCAACACAATACTGGAAGGGTGAACTTTTAGCAAATGATGCCAAAACGGCTTGCAGTCTTTGTGTTCATGATACACACATCCACCTCTTTGCTCACACATAAGCCATAATCATGCCACGCCATCAACACACACATTTCTCACGCACATACTACTGAACATGCACAAACATACACTCATACAGAATAATTTGCTAGTCTAAAGCTGTGGTGCTTGTTTTAGCGTAATGTTGAATGACTAGGCACAATGCAGAGGAAAGGCCAAGTGTTGTCAAGAGTTTCTTTCTTTCCCACGATGCTTTTCACAGTCAGGGCACCACAAGGAAGGAAGCTGACGGTGAGGTTTGTCGCCTTGGCAGAGGCGGCCATGTTGCTCTCCCCATACACACTGTTGGACATAAAGTAAAATAACTCATAGGAAGTTCTCAGGATTTTGCACTTCCTGTTTTCAAAAAGGCGGTTTTGACATACAATACAGGGCAGTACAGTGATTTCAAAGACTTGCTTATGAAATGCTTCATTACTTTAACAGTTACACTTGTCTTTCAATATTATGATTCCATTATATGTATACATTACCATTCCAATTTTTTAAAAAGAAATCAATACTTTTATTTAGCAAGGATGCATTAAATTGATGAAAAGTGACATTAAAGACTTACATTATTACAAAAAAAATCTGTTTAAAATAAATAGTTTTTTTGTTGCTTTCTATTCATCAAAGAATCCTAAAACAATGCATCAAGGTTTTCACAAAATAATAAGCAGCACAACTGTTTTCAACATTTATAATAATAACACATTTTTCTTGAGCACCAAATCAGCATATAAGAAAGATTTTGTAAGGACACTGAAGACTTCAGCTCTGCCATCACAGAAATAAATTACATTTTAGAATATGTTAAAATAGAAACAGTTATTTTAAATTGTTATAATATTTCACAAAATATATACAGAGAGAGAGAGAGAGAGAGAGAGAGAGAGAGAGAGAGAGAGAGAGAGAGAAATGGAGTCAGAGAGAGATACAAGATGTTTATAATTTAGATATTATTATAAAGTTATTCTTTCGCCACGTGAAAAAATTTCATATCATTCAATCCTCAAGCCAAAAATACCATTAAAATATGAGTGGATACTCACAACCATATACAGCAGTTAACTATTGATCCATTAATATGTCTGCACATGAGTGAGAAAAGGATATAAATGAAATCCAAAGTCAATGCATAAATATCCGCAGTGTAGTGTATCTTGGACTGACAGAATCTCCCATGAGTTTCTCTTCAAGAGATCTGTGATTTGAAAGCGGCTGCTTAATAAAATCTGTCAGTATCTGCACAATGGAACAAATATTGTTACAATTTTGATCCCAGCAAATTTGATCACCATTGTACATGTCTATAAAAAGCCTATTGAATAACATTTAACTGATACAGTATTATTACTGGATTCTGAACATGCTCCTTTGCATGCTTCAACTCTTTATGCTTTTTGTAGTCTCTACTGTATTTCAGTTTCCTTCGCTCCCTTCAGACCTTGAACATCTTCTTATGCTTAAACACACAGCCCAGGCCTAATTACATCATCTCTTCCAACTTATAAGCAATTAGAATAAAAAAACACCAATGAATATCTAATTGCTTTGAATTTGATTCTTTTTATGTGCATATTCACACATACATATCCACACAGAATCACAACAATTTGCACAAAGGCTAGAAAGCAGTTATCAGAACTCAAACGTTTTTCAGTTTGAGGTGATTTAGTATTAGCAAAACCTATTAGATTTGACAGATAAGACACATTTTTTTTCCTGATTTCCTGCCTGACATTTAGCCATGAAGTTTTCATGATGTTGTGTTGAAATAAATCTTTCAGGATTTGATGAAAAACAACTGTCAAAGACTGAATTTATTGAACTTGTCAAAAACTGTGAAGCTTGTGAAATTCTCTAAATGTGCGTATTAAATTCATTAATAGATTATGAGAAGTAAATAAATACTGTACATGTGTGGTGAGGCTACACTAAAGGACTTGAGTTTGCTATATTTTGCCATTCAAAAATAAACTTATACTCTGACTTGAGCTTAATGGTGCATTCAAATACTTCTGGAAACTTCGTATTCATGAGTTGCGAAGACTCTTTTGGTAGAAGCAAGACGGCAGTCTACCAGTTCTCTACTATTTGTACTCTACTTCTATTAAAGAATGTGCATCAGGTGTGTTTCTATTCAATTTATGAAGTGTCTGTAAATTGAATCGTTATATATTGTACAATACTACAGTGTAACCTTTCGAGGGAACTCGAACTGCGTCGGTGACGACACTAGGGGAACGCCCTTCAGCGTAGCGCGTCTGAATTTATGAATGAAACCGAATCCAATCCTATTGGCGTTGCGTGATGACGTAGCGTGTGACGGCATAAGCGGATGTATACAAAAGCACGCCGGCACACAGAAATGTCAGCTTTTTGCTATTCAGCAAGCACTCTGTGTATGTGTGAACAAGTCTGTCCTATTTGGTGTTGTATGTCCTGTTAAAGTATCTTGCAATAAGATTTTGTGGCTGGGATCTCGCGTTTGCCGAGGCAGCGCGTAGGTTTAAGGTTTGCCTTGCAGTTGCAATACAGAATCTAGTAGCTCGGATCTCGCGTTTGCCGAGGCAGCGCTTAGATTACGAGTGTATTTTGCAATAAGATTCTGTGGCTGGAATCTCGCGTTTGCCGAGGCAGCGCGTAGGTTTAAGGTTTGCCTTGCAGTTGCAATACAGAATCTAGTAGCTCGGATCTCGCGTTTGCCGAGGCAGCGCTTAGATTACGAGTGTATTTTGCAATAAGATTCTGTGGCTGGAATCTCGCGTTTGCCGAGGCAGCGCTTAGATTACGAGTGTATTTTGCAATAAGATTCTGTGGCTGGAATCTCGCGTTTGCCGAGGCAGCGCGTAGATTTAAGGTTGCCTTGCAGTTGCAATACAGAATCTAGTAGCTCGGATCTCGTGTTTGCCGAGGCAGCATGTAGGTTACGAGTCTACTTTGCAGTTTGCTGTGTGAGTACGAGGCATGAACAGTCAGCTCCTGAGGGTGCTGGCTGTGTTCATTGAGAAATAACTCGCGGCACACGTGCGTTTCGGGTATCTCAGCCTCGCCCCTGTTGACTTTCTTCTCGAGAGATGAAAGCCAAATATATTGTGTACTACTCGAATCTCGCGTTTGTTAAGGCAACGCGTTACGGGTCTGCAATAAAAGGGACACACGCGATTTGATAAGTAATACTGTTTAGGTGCGAGGCATTCACAGTCAGCTCCTGAGGGTGCTGGCTGTGTTCATTGAGAAATATCTTGACGTGTACAGCCGTGCGCTTCAGTCTCGCGCCTGTTGACTTTCTTCTCCAGGGATGAAAGCCAAATTATAACGGCTCGAATATCGCGTTTGCCGAGGCAGCGTGTAGGTTACGAGATCGTATAATTAAATATAAAACAGTATTCCAGTGTTATGGCTGCATTTATTTCCGAGGAGTTCAAGTAATTAAAAATTGTATCTGACTTAGAACTTGGTTAGATATTTTAATTCAGCTTACCATCTGAAGGAGAGTATTGCTTCTAGAGGTCCCCCTCAAAAAAAAAAAAAAAAAAAGCTGAGCTTGGGACTCTAGGGGGCGCTCTCGCCCAAAGCCTTTCAGGCCAGGAAGGCGTCGGGAGAAAGGTCCTAACTTGTGTGAGAGCTTGGAGGGCTGTCCCCCCCGAAAGAGAGCGATCAAGATCCCCTCTCTCACCGGGCCCTCAGGAAACTGGTGTCAGCATCCCGCCGCTATTTGCGCTTCGGGACACATCAGTTTCCAGCGAATGCACGCTGCTCTGTCTGCCCCAAGAGCTTGCGGCCAGGCAGCGCTGGCGTCCGCACACCGAGAGTCGTTTTCGATTATTCCCTGCCGGTCTTCCACTTCAGGGTATCGTGAAGGGCTCTCACAAGACACTTGACACCAGCCCTGAGGGGCTGGTTCCCTTGCTGAACTTTGTGGAGGCATGGCAATGTCTCCCCAGTATTTCTCCATGGGTCCTGCGCACTGTTGAAATTGGATACAGGCTGCAGTTCCGGGTCCGCCCACCGAGGTAAGTATCAACGGGGTGGTTTGGGCTGCAGTCGACCCACAGCAGGGTCAAGTGTTAGAACAGGAAGTTCACTCGCTGCTGGAAAAAGGGGCCATAGAGCGTGTTCCCCCACCAGTCAGGGAGTCCGGGTTCTACAGCCGGTACTTCATAGTTCCAAAGAAGGATGGAGGGTTGCGTCCAATTTTAGATCTGAGGCATCTGAATCGGTCTCTGAGGAGATTCAGGTTCAAGATGCTCACTATTCCCATCATCGTGAGTCAAATTCAATCCGAGGATTGGTTTGTCTCGATAGATCTAAAAGACGCCTACTTCCACATCTCCATCCCTCCATCTCACAGGAAGTTCCTGAGGTTTGCTTTCGGGGGCGAAGCTTACCAATATCTGGTTCTTCCGTTCGGCCTAGCACTCTCCCCTTGCACTTTTACCAAGTGTATGGATGCAGCTCTAGCACCCCTGAGGCTCGAGGGTGTCAAGGTGCTCAATTATATCGACGACTGGCTTATATTGGCCCAGTCGAGAGAGCTGGCGATTCGGCATCGAGATGTTGTCCTCGCCCACATCCAGAGCCTGGGGTTGAGACTCAACACGAAGAAGAGCGTGTTGACACCAGCCCAGAGAACCACGTTCCTGGGAGTGGTGTGGGACTCGGTCACGATGCGAGCACAGTTGTCTCCTGCTCGGATCGAGTCTATCCTGACCACAGTGTCCAGGATAAAGCTAGGCCAGGCCGTCACTGTCAAACACTTTCAGAGAGTGTTGTGTCTCATGGCAGCAGCGTCCAGCGTGATACCTTCTGGCCTGCTACACATGAGAGCTTTACAGTGGTGGTTGAGAACCAAGGGGGTTTCCCCGAGGGGAAATCCATTCCGCTTGATAAGGGTTACGCGCAGATGCCTTCGTTCCCTATCAATTTGGAAGAAGCCTTGGTTCCTGTCCCAGGGTCCCAATTTGGGAGCCTTATGTCGCCGAGTATCTATTTCGACAGACGCCTCCCTCACGGGCAGGGGCGCGGTCATGGACGGCCGCTTTACGAGAGGTCTCTGGCAGGACCATCATTCCTCTTGGCACATAATTGCCTAGAAATGTTGGCGGTGTTCCGGGCTCTGAGGAGCTTCCTGCCAGACCTCCATGGTGGCCATGTCCTCGTGAGAACCGACAACATGTTGGTGGTGTCTTATTTGAACCGCCAGGGGGGTCTGAGGTTGCGCCCTCTGTGCAGACTGGCGCATCAGATCCTCCTGTGGTCCCAGCGGAGACTATCGTCTCTCAGGGCGATGTATGTCCCGGGGGACCAGAATCAGGGAGCAGACGTACTGTTGAGGCAGGGGCTGAGGCCCGGGGAATGGAGACTCCACCCCGAGACGGTGGAGTTGATATGCAAGAGGTTTGGCCCAGTGGACGTGGACCTTTTTGCGTCTCGAGAGACGACACACTGTCCACTGTGGTTCTCCCTCACGCATCCAGCCCCGCTGGGGTTGGATGCCATTGTGCGGACGTGGCCGAGGCTACGTCTGTACGCTTTTCCCCCGATCGCTCTGCTCCCAGCAGTTCTGGAAAGGGTCCGTCGAGACGGGGTCAGTCTACTCTTAGTAGCCCCATTGTGGCCGGCCCGAGTATGGTTCTCGGACATCATTTCACTCCTGGCAGGCCCGCCATGGCAGATCCCTCTGAGGAGGGACTTGTCCCGGGCGGAAGGCTTAGTTCTCCACCCTCGACCCCGAGCTGTGGAAACTGTGGGTCTGGCCCCTGAGGGGGTACAGTACCTAGAAGCCGGCCTGTCAGCTGGAGTGGTCGAAACCATACTAACTTCCAGAGCTCCCTCCACGAGGAAGTTATATGGCCTTAAGTGGAATGTATTTTCCATTTGGTGCAGAGAGCGTGATTTGGACCCAGTTAACTGCCCAGTGGCTTCAGTACTGGAGTTTCTCCAAGACCGCTTTTCTGCCGGGCTTACCCCGTCCACACTCAAGGTTTATGTGGCTGCCATTGCGGCTTTCCATGCTCCTCTGAGTGATGGTCCTCTGGGGAGGCATCACCTGGTCGTACGCTTCCTCCGTGGAACCTGGAGGATGAGACCTGCGACTCGCACCAGGGTTCCCTCTTGGGACCTGGCAGTGGTTCTCGAAGGGCCGGCCGAGGCCCCCTTCAAACCATTGGAGTCGGCCGAGGCCAAGAACCTTTCGTTTAAGGTGGTCTTTTTGTTGGCCATTACTTCTCTGAGGAGGGTAGGAGATCTCCAGGCGCTCTCTATTGGTGCTTGGAGTTTGCTCCAGGCAACATTATGGCCACCTTACATCCCAGGCCCGGCTATTTGCCCAAGGTGTCATCTAATGTGGCACCGCCTATGGTTCTGCAGGCATTTCATCCTCCACCTCATGTGACGGCGGATGAGGAGAGACTTCATCTGCTCTGCCCTGTCAGAGCACTTCGGTATTACATCCAGAAGTCCTCCTCATGGTGGAAGTTGGACCAGTTGCTGGTGTGTTTTGGGTCGCCCAAGAAGGGGCTTCCCGCCTCTAAGCAGACCATCAGCAACTGGATGGTTCAGACTATTTCCCTGGCCTATCAGGTGCGCAATTTGCCTTCACCTATGGCTGTGAGGGCTCACTCCACCAGAGGCATGGCGCCTCTAGAGCCCTCCTTTCAGGGGTATCTATCCATGACATATGTGAGGCGGCTGGCTGGGCCACTCCGCACACATTCATGTGGTTTTACAGTCTGGACCTTCCCTCTACACCCGGTGCACGAGTGCTTTCGTCCTAAGTTGTGCCTGAAGACAGCTTCACACTAGGATGAGCAGGGTTCGTTGTGGTATAGTGGGTATCTCGTTCCCCTAGTGTCGTCACCGACGCAGTTCGAGTTCCCTCGAAAGGGAACGTCTCGGGTTACGTATGTAACCCTTGTTCCCTGAGAAAGGGAACGAGACACTGCGTCGGTTCGCCACACCTCACCCCGCTCGGAGCACTTGCTTCATAGCAAAAGCTGACATTTCTGTGTGCCGGCGTGCTTTTGTATACATCCGCTTATGCCGTCACACGCTACGCCATCACGCAACGCCAATAGGATTGGATTCGGTTTCATTCATAAATTCAGATGCGCTACGCTGAAGGGCGTTCCCCTAGTGTCGTCACCGACGCAGTGTCTCGTTCCCTTTCTCAGGGAACAAGGGTTACATACGTAACCCGAGACGTTTTGTACATGTAACTTAGGAGCCGTTTACACAGCACCGTTTTCAACTAAAAACGGAAAGCTTTTTATGCAAACTTTTTAAAGTTTATCCGTTTTCATCTCCATGTAAACTACAAAAACGTGAATTTGTGAAACTGATGATGCCATATTTTGTGTTCAGTCTATAGGCGTGTAGTGTTTCTTTGCAAAGTGACATCGCCAACTACTGGCCTGGCATGCAAAATACAGCGTTTTTAGTCATTTTCGTGGACCCTTGTGTCAAGGTTGTCGTGTAAACGTACACGTAGATAGTTTTTTTTTTTGGGAAAAGAAACACAGACTTAAAGAAAGCCCACTCCTTTACAAATACGACCTTGTTCATGTGTGTTCTACTCGTACAATCTCTCTGACATGACCTGAATGCACCATAACTTGACTCTCATTGTCTTTAAAGTCCAATATCTGACCACAGTAGAGAATAACAGTAAAGGCTGTTATGACTTTGTGAAAAAAGACATAATTTCCTCTCCTCACATTATGGAGAGTGACCTCATCCTTTATGTTTTAGGGAAGAAAGTGTGAACTAGATGTACCAGACTTTTGGCTAGAGAGGTAATGTTGATCGACAGAATAAGGAAATTATTCAGAGTTTGAATAAATATTTCCCTAAAAACATAACGTTACTAAAATGTTTTCCTATGTAAAATTAATAAATGTCCACAATTTCAAGTAGGCTATCACACACATCAAAAATGTCTCGGTCCAAGCCAGTGAAAAGTCTGTTAGGACAGCCAAACTCAGCCTGTGTGAATGGTGCTGGCACCTTAGACAGAAACCCTTATTAACTCTAAATGAGCCATGACAAAATGACTTCACTGTGATTGGACTCACCAAAGCTGGGACATTAAGCTCAAAGATTAAGATGGCTTGAGCGGGAGCCTTTCACAAAGTTTCAGGTACTCATGTCCCATTTCTCCAAAAGATAACAACAGCATTGGTGGGAAATCAGCAATGGAAAAGCTTCAAACGCAACATACAGTACAGCTCCACATGCGTAGGTTTAACTCTGTGAGATTACATTTAAATTGAGTTTGTGTGTTTTAGTATGTGTTTCTATTGGCTGAATTGTATTGCATCTAGACATAAAATCAGAGAAATAGTGAGGCTGATATCTGAAGGTTATGAACAGAGGCCAAGTGTGTCCTAAACCTTGTGGGGAGCCTCTCCCCAAACGCTCGCACACTAGAAACGCAACGTCACCATCTGCTAACACTTAGGAGCGTGTATCATGAGTTTTGCGGTAAAGTCTTTTTACAACAGAATGGAACTGCAAAGAAATTTACATATAAGATGATTGAATGCTGATTTCAACTCAAGGTTCATAAAGGACCTAAATATTTATGCGCAATATTCAGATTACAACTCTGGAGAAAATGGAGAACAGGGATATTTACAGTAAGACTCTTGGATAAGAACACAATTAGCACCTTTTAATTTTCGAGCGTTTGAATTGTTTAACAAGGAAAGACTGTGTTCTCTTCTGCAGGTTTGTATTCAGGCAGTAACCCATCTCTCTACTTAACGCTTGCGTGCAGTTGGAGGGGGGTTGACCTGAAACCCAGGTTGATAAATGACCTTGCTGTCACACCGATTCTCCTGGTGCTGCTGTGCACTGAGACTCCATCGGTCTGCGGGGTGTACGCCCATGCTCCCTATACTACAAATAATGTCCAGCAAGGTCTAGTAGACATTTTTTATGTCCACTCACAGACATTAAATAATATGCAATGCTAATTTATTCTAAATCATTAAAACAACCATCAATCTAAAACCTCAATGAATTGTAGGCTTTCACATTTCACAACCTCTTTTTTTTTGTACGCCCACAGCCCCAAACCTCATAGATGTGTGTGTGTGTGTGTGTATATATATATATATAGCTACCAATTAATTAATAACTGTTAAGTTGTTTACATAACACTTATGTGTTTTATCTTATATAGGCCTTTATATTTAATATTCCTGCATAATTTATGAAAACATATATTGTGCATATATGCAAATGTAGTCTTTATGCAAAAACATAAGTTACATACACCATCAAACTATATTGGAAGAAGGTAGAATCTGGTTCTTTGTCTTAAAGCCATTTCTCCAAGGTAGAGCATGGTGGCACTACAGTCTACAGGAACTAGTCTGTTCTTTTCCTCAGTCCTCCTCTTTTTTCCAATGCTCCCCCTTTTGTACCGCTCCCCACGTGTCGAATATATTAGCAACCCAAATTAAGAGAGGCCGGGCCTGAGGTGGGTGTCGGATTTCACTCGCGGAGGTGCGGTGTATCCACAGAGCGTCCAGTCCATGCAGCATTGGATGCTGAGGTGACCGTTATACGGAGGTGCGCGTTACTATTAACACACAGAGGCGATCGTACGATATCCTGATCCCTTTTGGTGAATGGAATAGTGAATGCAGACCCGCTCATACCTGAGAGGCTATAGGCTATTATTTGCCGGTGAAAGCAAGGAGTATTTGCTTGAGTATTTAATATCTTTCCCATGGATTTAAGGCTGATGTATTTATCTTAAAACAAAAACGATCCGTTTGAGGCTGGGAACGGGCTGGCTACATCTGCATACAAATTGGATTTGAGTGAGACAACGGATGCTCACAGACAGCGGCGGAGCTCGATCAGATGAATGTAAGAATCAATGTCGTTATCCTATCTTTCACTATGATTTAAAACAGTCTGCTTAACACTAATTCTGACACCTCAAAGGTTTGCTCAAGAGAAAACGTTGGGGGGCTGCACGATTTAGCCACATTTTTATTGATAATTTAATTCATTCACATATCTGTTTGAGCAAAACCAATCGCTTCTTTGTGTATGCAAGTGTGGTTTCATTCATTTTCTTTTACCACGATGAAGTGACTGTATTCGTTCGCGTCTTTCATTTCAGCTGGTTAAAGCAAGCAGCTTGGATGCGTTAAAGACTCAAGCAGGAAAATTAATGTTTCCTAAATGGACCAACACGTAACTCACAAGATATGGCCTCTAGAAACAATTTAAGAAGTGAAACCAAACAGATCTAGACCTCCTTAAGGTTTAATTAATTAACAAGTTGAGAATGTGTTCTGTTCAGGTGTATTTTCGCAGGCAGGGTGCAATAGAGTCTTACTGTTGGGGTGAATTCGATTCTTGGGACACTTTTTCCAGTCATCTCAATGGCAAAAAGTGTCCCAATCAATCTGAATTCACCCTACCTGTTAAAGAATATTCAACAGTGATTTAATTTGGCTCAATTCAATGGCTTTTTCAAACAACTTTTCATTAACAACAGAAATTGCTTTTCCATCAGCAAAAATGACATCAACAAAAGTGTTGATAAATAATTACAGTAGGAATTTTTTGCTGCAAAACAATTAGGCCTGCTGTAATTAATCACTTTATTAAACATTAACATAGCCTATGGCAGGCTAAACCTAGGTTATAGCCTAAAAATAATCAATTGTTAAGTCTTAAGTTTGCACAAGGCAAGCTTTAAAAGATTAAGATCCAAAAGTCATATAGGCCTATAGAATTTAGGCTACTTAGAAATAGTTGACTCTGAAAGTCACAACTAATGCAGTGGGTATTTTTAAACATCCACGTTCAAATATGTTTTCTGATTGTACTGTTGGCACAGAATCGTTCCTACCTTCACCCAACCAAGTATACGGTCTTGGATCTACAATGAGCCATATCTTCACTAAACATGGGATTGCCCAGTGCTATCTATTCCTTGCACGTAAATTGAAACGTTCTCAGTAAATGGTCAAGCGGAGATCGGGTTCTTCTTGAGCAGTGAGGCGTGCATTCTCCGAAAACAGACTCCCATTTTTAACAAGAGACATGAGGCTTGAGTTTTTGTAGGATTACCAGTTTTTTTTTGTTTTGCGCTCTTTTATCAGTGACTGCGGCTACCGGACACGTAGCTATAGTATGTGCCTGCAGTCAACGTAACTGCACGCACCTCACGGCATCAAAGCATGGCTATTATTTGGTCCCTTATTCAAACTACACAGGCTGTAATTAAGTATCATGAGCGTGTAGTAAAAAAAGAAGAGAGCAGTTCTCTCACTCATGTGTGAAAGGCATGTAATAGTGGTGGAACTGACTGAAGTAGCACTGAGGGGTTGTGTGCACTGAGTACAGAAAAATAGATGCTACGTGACTGCAGATGTGTAAGAACTTACCAATTTTGCTATGGGACCCCACTGTTGAGTTCTGTGATATTTTGGATTCAAGACTGCACTGCTTTAAAATCCACTTCCCTCAATTTTTTGCTGCGCTTAAAGAGTGATGAGACTCTGGGACTTTTCACTGATTGTGTCACTGTATTAGTGGTGGGGATTTTTCAGTGACCTTTCTGGAGGTTATATCATTACACCTTTAGGTGGCAGCAAGCGTTTTTGTAAATGATGAGTATGAATCATTGACTAAACCAATTCGTTAACCAAATGCTACTACTCTGTGTTGCTTGGAGACGCGAAACAGTAAATCCTGCTTTAGTGGTACAAACTATCTTGTTTATTAAATTGTAGAATTAAAAACAATCACATCAGTGATATGCAGAACATCATGTCTGCTCGTTTGATGTATCGCTTAAAATAATTTACATATAGGCTACTCTTGTCAATATTTTAGAGGATGAAAGGTCAAAATCACTCAGGATTGTGGTGCTGTTCTCCTGTTCAATCAGCACAAATCTGAGCATAGGATTCAGCGGACGCACGGGCCATAGAGCCGTGTCAAAGCGTGCTTCATGGCAGTCTATGACAGACCAGACACCTGTACCGTTGATATTAATAAAGCAAAGATCGATGTTCAATAGAATGTGGGAAGTGTCACTGTTAGTTTTATTCGGACGCCATGCATTCATGAGTGCTATTTGTATTATAAGAAACATCTTTTCATTGGACATTGGCCTGTCAGTCATTGATTGACTGTCAGTCATGATTGGACGCGAGCTCTCGATTCGGCGTGGTTTTGAAGAAACGGTACATAGTGTACATAATTGAAAGTCACAGCACGTATAATTTCAAATCATCGCTGTAGCTCATGATATCATAGACTGAAAAAAATATGGACGTAGTGTCCGTGACGTCATCCGTAGGTTTCTGAAGAGCATTTTTGAAGCCCAATGAGGCCAGAGCCGGTCGTCGCCATCTTGGCAGCGCGTCACTGCGCGTCACTCTCGGATATCCGAAAATAGGTAAAGAAGTGTTATTAGCTGAGGTGACTAGCCGGCTAACAGACAGCAGACAAACGGCTAGTAGTGACAGCAGCAGCAATCCACCTGTCTGTCACTCAAGTGACCACGCCCTTAATTATGAAGAACTTTAAGGCTTAATATAATTTAAACGGATGAGTTATAAAAATATACAGGCTCTGCTGTGAAGTTGGGCATATTAACATGGGAGGTGTAAGGAATTGACTCTCTTTTGGAGCCTGTCTCTAGCTGCCAGTTGATGAATTGCAGTATAAGTCACTTTAAAGAGAGACCGGAAGGTTACCACTGAAGTCTGTTGTGAATCGTAACACATTTCATTTGAATTTCATAATCGTATTTCTTGCACGCTTTTTGTAAATATTGTAAGAGACAGTTATGAGCTTGGTTAAATATTCTTACATTTGTTTGGCAGTTTGCTGACAGACAGACAGACAGACAGATAGACAGACAGACACAAGATGTTAGAGTTGATCTAATTATCCATAATAATTAGGCTAAGTGATGTGACATCTGTGATTCCTCTCTTTTTTAAATCACAGGTTTACATTAGTTGAAATATACTTAAGAATTATCCAGGTCTATTGTCAATATCTTTAATACAACCCCTTTTCAGTACCAAATAAAGTATACAAGTTATTATGACTCCTCTGGAACCTCTTTTCCTGCATCACAGATCATAGCTGATGTCAGGAGCGCAGGGCACATGTGCTGCCTCTGCGTGAAACACGTTATAAGGCAGTAAAAGAAAGACACACCCAGTGAGAGGGAGTCTGTTCATACTGTTGCCCATCAACACTTGGAAACTGATCAGAGGCAACACATGGGGGGAGAGGAGCTGTTTGATTTAATTAGAATAAGCCAAGAGAATAGAGTGTGTGTTTCAGTTGGAGGGGATTTGAAACCACTCGTGACCACCACATATTGCTTGAGGATCATTTGTGCAGCTTATGTACTTGGTATTTTGTTGAATGATTGCTATTTAATATGAATGTGTATTTGCTACCCTTTTTTAAAGACATTGAAACTCTAAGATTAGAAGTATGGTCTGAACTCCTTGTTGGTCTAGGGGAAACCACGATTAATCTGTTTCCTGCAAACGCCGCAGTCGGAAAAGGGAGAAATAGCCCCTTTGCTGAGTGATTTCTCTGTCTAGATCTCAAGGGTGTATATCCATTTCTTTTTCCTTATGCTCTTAATTGAAGCCTTATAATCATTCCAGAATTGTTCTTTAGAGGAAATGGTTTGTGTGTGATTTTATACACTTGCCTTATAAAAAAAAAAGAAGAATGAAAACATTTAATTTTGGAAGTTATTCTTGGATGTGCCATAGACCAATTCTCACTCCTCCCTCCTTTGAATGGATGAAAAATATTTAACCAAGGCTCGTTGGAAATACATGCCTCTACCTACATTTTTGAAAAACTTCAAAAACATGCCTATATTTACAATTCACTGCAGTTTCCAGCTGAAATGAACTCCTTTTCACATCAATTCTGATTACAACGGCAGATTATCAATTAATAAAGCTTTATCTTAATTCCTTGCACAATATTAAGACCTCTAAACGCTTAGTGCATGATTTGTAAATACAGTTTGATATTTGCATCACATAACCGACTCCATTTGTATGGCTTTTCTGACTTAGTAAACTTGCTCAGTAGCTCACCTGGTACTGCACTTGCGATGTGAAGCACTCGGGTACAAGTCCAATGAAAAACGAATCACTATTAAAAAGCTCCAAAGCAAGCTAAATTGCCATGGTTACTTCAGTAGACATTTTTTATCTCATTTTTGCTTTTGCTAACACTCTCAGTTCGATTTAGTGTAGGTGTTGCGTTATTTTCAAATGCAGTTGAGCTAATACCTTTTAGCACTATACATTTCATTTCCTTCAACTGCCGCAATGTGTACAACAAACAACATAATAAAACATTTGCCAGATTCACATTCATCTGTTTCAAATGAAACTGAACATGCTTTTTAGTCCCACTCACTGGACATTTCACTTTGAAAGTGTCGCGAAACATGCAGGAAGCATAATTTAGCTTAAATGTCGCCACAAACACTTTTTCCAGTGAGCCTGGGTTGCAGATATAAAAACCAGACCTTTTTTCTTTTATATTTACATACTATTCTAACTTACTTTACACTCCAAGATAGGTAACAAAAACTGTCTAAAACTTTGTGTCTGTGTGTAAATGTTCTGTTTTTAATTAGCTTACCTAACGGTCTCTATTGTTAGATTTTGGAATCGGCTCCCTGGCACTTTGGTTAGAGCCAAGCCATTATATCTAAGCGCTCCAGCGGCTTTTCTCCTGGGAAAGGTTTATTTTTTTCCATCTATGAAGCATGTTCTTGCTAAGTCATTTGACCAGGTGGTGATCCACTCCTCTTGAGTGAGGTTGCTATATACGCTTTCAATGTAAGTGGTTACTGAAGTGCAACATTTAATCTTTGCTCTTATTTGTGTGTTTTATATACAAACCAGGCTTGTGAGATACACAGAGCACTCAAAAGACACTGAATGTTTCACTCTGCTCTCACCTGAGCTGCTCATTCACTCAGTAATAATGTCATTGAATCATTATAATGTAATTGAGAGCTTCATTCACAATAGTCCTGTGGCGAGCAGGACGAGGGACGTGAGAGAACGGCGCGAGGCTGGTGGCGTGAGTGATAATGAACGTCACCTGTGAGACGCACCGGTCTCGCATCTCTCACGGAGGAGCGGAAGCATAAAAGGAGGAGCGACGACGCTGTAGATCGAGAGAGGAACAGGCCTGATTTTATGTTGTGTTTTATTTCTGTTTTGTGTGGCCAGCAGTCGTCCGTGAGGGGGTGCTGGCTTATACTTTTGTTTTTGTATTTATTTTATTTTATTATTAAAACTGTTAAATGTTTGCCGGTTCCCGCCTACTTCTTCCCTGAATCGTAAACACTGCTACAACTCCAATGGAGTGTTTCTATGTCTAAAATCCCTTGACAGCATATTTATTCAGAGTAGCAAACTTCAGCATGGTGGCACTGTGGCTTTGTGCTGTGTTTTATTTCTCATGGCTAGTAATGGTAGTTGTTCTCAAGCATCAGCACTGTCAAATGGACTGGAAATACACGTTTGTAGATAAGGTCCGAGTTTGGACAAGTCAGTGTACAATTCTACTGAGGCACAGTTCCTTTTCCTTAATAGAAAGGTACCATGGCCGGTGGTGATTGCTCTGAGTGTAGGCTTTCTGTAATTCTAATTTAGACAAACATCTGTTTTATATATTTTAGCATGAACTTCCCCATAGTCTAAGGAGTAAAAATATTTTGGTCATTTTTATTGGTCATGTAATTTCTTATGAAATTGACACATTTTTAGTATGTCATTAAAATTTTATATTAAAATATTCCACCCAAGTATACAGAATATTATTTATATAATAGGATTTTAAAAACTGCATTTCTGCATTTTCTTTCTATCTGGTTTTATCATCTGCATACATTTTTTAAATTTTAACATTAATTTAAACATTTAATTACAATTTTTAGATTTAATGTTTAAATCTAAAATCTGGGTGGAATATTTTAATATAAAATTTTAATGACATACTAAAAATGTGTCAATTTCATAAGAAATTACGTGACCAATAAAAACGACCAAAATATTTAGACTTAATTTAATTTTATGTTATGTTAATGTAAAATGTTCTGTTGTGATATATACAGGACTGTGTTACAGCGATTTAACTAATACGTTTAAATGTTAAACCAGTCGAAGAGCAAAGCATTTGTTTCCTCCAGAGATTTTAACATCTGAAGCAATTAGATGTCAGAGACGTTTTATCTCAAGTAGTCAGTTTAGTGTGTAGAGTTGGACAGTGCGCTGTAACCTGGGAGACATGGGAACCTGAGATGTGGCATCTCAATGTTCAACGTTTGTTAAATAGTTCGTCACTGCTTATTAATAATTCAGGGAGCTTGTCTCTCTCACAGTCTCTCTTTTCCTGTTACATCCCATTCCTCGAAAAAGAGCATGCTGTACACCCGACCCCGATCATAACAGGGAGACCGCAGGTTGTTTTGCTCATTCACTGAAGCTTTCTCTTTCTTAGAGCACATAGTGTGCTTGGCAGGTATAGGCAAAATGTTAATTTGATTAAAATATTTTCTTTATTTAAACATGGCAAATCACTCAGGGAAGAGGTAAATAGCAATTTACTTTTTTATTTTTTTTTACTTGTGTTGGCATAATATGGTTCACATCTGTTTTGTGAGAGTAAAAGTCGACTTATATACCTGGGTGAAATGGCTTTTGGAATGAGAAAAAAAAAGTTGGATGGGACTTGATTTCGTCCTTGGGAATTTGTTAGATTGTAGGAAGTTGGACATTGCTAACTAAATGGAGGCAGATCTGAATGCCAGTTTGCTGTCAGTTGTGGAGGATATATAGCCCCACCCTCTGCCGAGACATACGTCATGAAGAGAACAGATGGCAGAGATAAATCTTTTATAATAAAAACTGCAACATTCTGTAAAAATTGGAATTGTCAATTTTGATTACATGGTGACTTTAAGAAAAGTTGGACTTTTAACAACCCTGTTTTGGTTTACGACCTTTTTTTATCTTTGGTTGGTGAAGGTTTGCAGAGTAGTGTGTAGGCGGGTGTATGTCTATCGACGGGAAATTCTTCTTGACGATTGATTTTTTTTTAAATATAGTACATATTTTATTAAAAAAACATGCATTTGTTTTTATATGAATTTAATATATTATTAAGTTCAATCCCATCCATACATCCATCCATCCATCCATACATACAATTAAATATTGGCTAATAATAACATAAATAAAATAATTAATAAATAATAATTATATTACATAATGTATTATCTAAGATATTTACGCTATTGCAATATATAATTATACTGCATAAAAAATACTAAATACATTTATAAAACTTATAAAAACACTGAAAATTGAGAATGAAAACTGTAGCTTTCACTGAATTAGGGTTCCCTTTCGAAGGGAACTCAACAATACGTCAACGACGTTATGGGGAACGCCTCAGGCGTGACAGGTGTCTGAAATCACTATCAAATCACGTCAATCATATTGACCGGCGACAGCCCGTGAATCATTAGCGTGAATGATTAACGTGCGACCTGGAAGTATAAAGGGGCGCCTTGCACACATGACAAATCATCTCATCGTCTTCAGGGACTGTCTGTTTGAAAACGCTACTTAATGAAACGGTAAGAAAATTAAATGTACAGCACACGAGTGTGCTTTTCCTGCCTGGGAGAAGAGCGCGCACGGGAGATTCTCGAGGGAATCCTCTGTGTGAACTGTGAGCGTTTTTCTTTTAAAACGCTCGCTCTCGTCTGGCCCTCTTCTCGAGTGAAGGGGGTTCAACGTCTGGTTCTCGTGGTCCCGCTCGTGCCGAGGCAGAGCGGAGACTTGCATCATGGGCTTCCAGATAGAGCTCGTCGATCATCTTGAGAGTGCTGTAAACCTCTCAGATGATTCGACGGCTGACGAGGGCGAAGCAGGTGCTCTTGCTGCTCTTCAGGACGAGCAGGAGATGGCTGAGGAGGTTTATAATCAGGTAGATCCTGAACCCTCTCAGCCACCCTGCCCCGTGTATGCAGGTCTGGTGGATGTTGTGGAGCGCGCCGCCAACAGGCTGTAGCTGCCATGGCAACGCACTAGAGGAGAGACCGCTCGCGGTAGGCTCGGCGATCGGTTTCTCCCCGGCCATACACCACCAGCTCAGGTGAGCCTAATCCATTCCTTTCTGATCTTCACACAGAGATCTAGAGGGCATGGAAGAGCCCATTCTCTGCCAGTATTCACTGACATCAGCGGGTTAATTTCGCTGATGTTGAGGGGATCGCAGAGCATGGGTATGTGTCGATGCCGCCCATTTGACGAGTCGTTTGCGAACTATCTCATGTCTGGGCAGGCGTTGACACTGAGAGCTCCATTTCTGCCATCCAAACCGCTAGAGACAACAGCGCGTTTGAATGGCAGAGCATACACTGCAGCAGTTCAGGCTGGTGCTTCCCTGCACACCATGGCGGTGCTGCAGGCATACCAGGCCGACCTGCTGCAGGATCTCGACCAGGGGGCAGGGATGTCCCCTGAGGCGGTTACTGAGCCGCGCCGAACCACGGTTCTTGCGCTCCGGGCCACCAAACAGACTGCTGCCACGATCAGTCGGTCGATGGCGGCGATGGTGGCCACGGAGAGACAGCTTTGGTTAAACCTGGCCGACGTTGAGGAGAAAGAGAAGGCCTTTCTCCTCGATTCGTCGGTTTCGCCCTCTGAACTCTTTGGCCCCTCCGTGGAGGCGGGGCTTGGGAAGTTCAGGGAGGCGAAGGCGCGCTCAGCTGCTTTTAGGAAAAAACCTGCATACCGCTGAGATCCGGTTCCACGCCCAGGCAGGCGGGAGGGCCTGGCCCTTCACGGTCTGAGGACCGTAGACAGGGCCAGAGAGCCAGTGTCGCCTCTCGTGCGCCCCCTCTGTGGAGGAACAGGGCGCAGGAAAGGCGTGACTCCCGCTAGAAGAGGGATCTGAGGGAGGTTATCCAGCACAAGCGCATACAGCGTCGCTGATGGATAATCTCCCCGGAGGGCTTCATTAAAAAGAGAAATCCAGCCCTCTCCTCTCTTCTGACTCCCCAGACGTGCATTACATCAGGCCTGGCGCTGGGCCTATGATAAGAACGATGTTCCGATGGCCCGCCTAGGCTTGGTTAGTAGAAACGCCTCTTTCAGGCATGTAAAGTGGTAGACCCCAGGTTCATAAAGAACTATCTGGCGAGTCTTCACTCCGCACGCCGCAGGTGAGCTGTCTGGTCTTTTCAAGAGTCAATTTTTGTGAATTAAAATTCCGAAATGTATCTCTCTACAGACCTCGTTCCCTGTATAGAGCTATGGGGTCATGTCATTTGCTATGTCATCAGGTAATAAGGTAAGAGAAGTTTCCTGGATTATTAGGGCCCTGAAGTTCCCCATTAGGTGGCCAGAACGATAACTATGTTAGCCTTCGGGCTGTTAGCCACCTCAGGGTAGAGTAGTTGGTCTCTCTCTTAGAATTTTTTACTTAGAGTGTTGACTGACGCTAGAGCTTCAGATAGATCTTATGTCCGGCCCACGGGTCCGTTTGACTTCTTCCTGAGTATTTCGCCCCTTGAGCTCTGTTTGGGTTTTCATTAGGCTGAGCGATCATGCAGCCCTTTGTATGGAATAATACAGACTATATTCTTTAGTAAGGCTGTGGCTCCTCCGAGCCCTCAGATAGATCTATGCCTGCAGGCTGGCCCTCACCAGGGCCGCCTCTGTAGCTGGCCTAGGCTGTGCCAGGGATAATAGAAGTGCTCTGCTAAAATTTAGCATTGCTTCCTCTGAACCTTCACTTTGTGAATGTAGGTTTCTAGCATCCCTGTATAAACAGCCTCCTCCCATGGGAGTCGTTAGGCCAAGGCCCGCCCCCTTCTCTGCATTCTGGGGTGACTAGAGTAATGCAGCATGGTGCAGAGGATGGTTTGTAAGGACATGGTAGGCCTCAAACAGGCCTCCGTGGTATATATGTCTTTATTGAGCAGGGTTAGGCCGTCTTTCGCTTCACGAAGAAGACTGGGTTTCCTGCCCGACCCTGCCATGCAGAACTGGCCTACGGATTTAGGCCGCCAGTTTAGGCTTCACTCACCTCGCTGAGCGACTGCTCGAGCGCTAGGTTGTAGGTGGCTGGCTTTCATTCAAGCCCCACTCCCCTAGGTTGGGCACAGATAAATTTCTGTCACCCCTAGAGCCGCTGGCAGGCCCGGACCCTGGTAACCTCAGGGTGAGGTGTGAGTATCCCCCTGTGATACAGGGTAGGTCTGAGCACTTCACTCCCAGTTCTGTTTATCCTACCTCGCACCACTATGGCTCGGGTCGAGTATGAAGTAAGCTTCACTTCTTCTTTGGTCGAAGTACGCTCCCCTGAAGCCAGAGCATTGCCCTGAGCTGACGCCCATGCATAGATGGTAGGCCCCTGACTAATGGGGCCTCCGTTGAGGCAGAGTGGCGTATGTTGTACTCCCCTTGTTTTAAGGGTGCTAGCTTTTTTGCGGAGTACACTGCCATGGGCAATGTGATTAGGCACCAGGATGCTGTAGGCGCTGCGTAAACAGCTTTGCTGCCAACGAAGGCTGCGCCATTAGGTAGTAGGCCTCAGCAGGCCTCCTTGATTGGACAGCCCCCTAGAGGGCACTGTAGGCCAGCTCACTTTACGTGGTTGGCCTTGGTGGTTCGGGCAGTTGACTCACTGATGGGTAGTAGGCCTTAAACAGGCCTCCTCGGAGGTGAGTCCCAACATTGTGGGACATACCTTATAGCGCTACTGGAAGCCCATTAGTAAATTTATGCTTGTGTAGTATGGTTCCCAACAGTGTACTTTATAGCAGAATATGACTTGCTATTAGCTAGTAGGCCCGACCAGGCCTCCCTGATAGGCGAGTCCCCAGCTGGCTGGCCTTAGCAGGCCACCTTATACTATCACCCGGACTCAGGGCTCAAAGCTAACAGTGGTTATCAGGTAGTAGGCCACTCAGGCCTCCCTGAAGGTGAATTCCCACTTAAGATGGTTATCAGGTAGTAGGCCTCAGCCGGCCGCCCTGAAGGCGAATTCCCACTTAAGTTGGCTATCAGGTAGTAGGCCTCTCTGGGCCTCCCTGAATGTGAGCTCCCAAATATTGTGGCTGTCAGGTAGTAGGCCGCTCTGGGCCTCCCTGAATGTGAGCGCCCAAATATTTTGGGTGTCAGGTAGTAGGCCTCACCAGGCCTCCCTGAAGGTGAGTTCCCACATGCTGTGATTATCAGGTAGTAGGCTCCTCCAGGCCTCCTTGAATGAGTACGGTCAGGTAGTAGGCCTCACCAGGCCTCCCTGAAGGTGAGCTCCCCACATACTGTGGTTGTAAGGTAGCAGGCCTCACCGGGCCTCCCTGAAGGTGAGTTCCCACGTACTGTGGTTATCAGGTAGTAGGCCTCTCTTGGCCTCTCTGAAGGTGAGCACCCCACATACTGTGGTTTTCAGGTAGTAGGCCTCTCTGGGCCTCCCTGAAGGTGAGCACCCCACTTACTGTGGTTATCAGGTAGTAGGCCTCACGGGCCTCTCTGAAGGTGAATTCCCACTTACGTTGGCTATCAGGTAGTAGGCCTCTCCGGGCCTCCCTGTAACATTCCCTAGTGGTGCTGGGTTTATGAAGCTAGTGGTCTCTTGCTATCAGTTTCAGCTAGCCTTAATAGGCAGCTGCTGAGGGCGAGCTTGCGCCCTGGCTCGCTAAAGTGTTCATTCTCTGCTATTGGTTCCCTCCCGGAACTTTTTCTGCCTACAGCCTGGTTTGCCTACCAGGCAGACCTGTGCTCCCCTCACCGAGGGTCTCTATGAGCATGCGGCTTCCTGAGTCTGGTCAGACGGTCGTAGGCCTCTCGTGAGGCCTCCCAGTTAGATCAGCCCTTAGGCCTTCACAGGCCTCCTCAGTGTTTTGAAACACAGACACTGGGTTGATCCGTGGATCGAGTAGAGAAACTCCCCTCGCTAGCAAGGGTTGGAAAGCACTATGCTGAGTCATACTCTCCGGGATATCCCGTCTCTGAGATCCGGGCCGAGTGGTTCACTGCCAGCTTCGCAGTCCCTCGGGTTGGATGCCTTTCTTAAGGCTTTGTTGTCCAGAGGCTCTGTCTTCAGACAGACAGGATTTGGCCAGACTAGTGTCTATGTACTGACGCCAGGTCAGGCCGTCCTGGTGGCATTTCGGGGTGAGTACGTTCCCCTGAATAGTGACTGGCTGGGGTTCCTTCGGGTTCCCTAGCCACATTCCCTAGAAGGGACCCCTTCTAATCGGAAGCTGTGGTTCCAGGCCCGGAGCCGGCCCAGGTAGACCTTTTATTTAACCATGTTTATGAAGGTTTTTCTGTGAGGCTGTAGCTTGGGCTATGACCGTAGGGAATGCTGTCACTGACAGCCCAGTGTGACCTGAGGGTGAGTGGTTCTAGCGTTTCATTTGAAGTTGCTGGTTCTGACAGTTGTCACTGCCACTTGGCATGCACTCCCCTTAGCATGGCGGAGTTGGTATATCGTTCCCCATAACGTCGTTGACGTATTGTTGAGTTCCCTTCGAAAGGGAACGTCTCAGGTTACGACTGTAACCTATGTTCCCTGAGAACAGGGAACGAGACAATACGTCTCCCTGCCATGCCTCGGGGCTTGCCTACCGTACAGTCCCTTCAGACGATAAGGTGATTTGTCATGTGTGCAAGGCGCCCCTTTATACTTCCAGGTCGCACGTTAATCATTCACGCTAATGATTCACGGGCTGTCGCCGGTCAATATGATTGACGTGATTTGATAGTGATTTCAGACACCTGTCACGCCTGAGGCGTTCCCCATAACGTCGTTGACGTATTGTCTCGTTCCCTGTTCTCAGGGAACATAGGTTACAGTCGTAACCTGAGACGTTTACTGATGATGATGAAGGGAACCTGTGTTTCTTGGGTGGCTAGCATGAGAAAGGTTTCACCTGAACTTGTGGGGTCACTGCTTTAGCCCAAACCTTGTTTTTTCTGGACTTGGCTCTGATTGAAGAAGGAAATTTGGAAACATTTCTTCCTTGCATTTTTGCCACAGTGACAAACTCCATATTTCCAGTTACTTTCTCAGGAAACCACATATCCTATTAAACCTGTGCCACAGAGAGACCATAAAAAACCAAACTAGTGTGTGCTTGTGTGGAGAGAAATGTCCGGAAAGCTATATTACACCAGTTACTTAGGATTACATCATTGTTGTCCAAACTGGGGGACAAACTTTTCATTCACTCACTTGATGATGGAGGTTGTTTTTACTCATGAGATCTTTCCTCAGCCCATGTTAGTGTGATATCTGAGAGATTTATCTTTTCCTGGGGCTGGTAAACCTCCCGTGAACCAGTGGCAAATTCTCTAAACGAGATTTAGAGTTGGCATTGGTTCCAACCTTGGTCTTGATGTCTTAAGCTGTTTTGTTTAAATGCACTGAGGGTCTTTACACACTGAAGAAATTAGTCGTAATTGCCCTCAGAAGTGTAATCTCTGCCTTTATTCAAACGCGGTACAGATGACAGCTAAAAAGCGTGTGTTGGCTACCATGAGCTCAGTGAGTGAGTCACTGGTAAAGCACGCTGATAAGGGATTTTATTGGATCTCATATCTTTAGGGTTTTGCAAATGTACTGTATGAATGGCTATCTTTGTAGAGAATTAAATTTTCTTTGAGATATAGAGTTTTACAAGTTTAGTGCAGTTTCATATCGGGCACACAAATAGTCTCAATCAGTGGTTCTCTTTGCTTCAGGATTTTACATTGGATATTATATATATATATATATATATATATATATATATATATATATATATATATATATATATATATATATATATATATATATATATATAACACATTCAATTTAGCATTGTTTTTCTTTCCTCCTCCCAACGAGTCCAATAAGAAACTAGGTTTTCATCCAAAATAACCCCCATATTTATTTTACCATATTACGTTGTGGCAATATTTTAAAGCATTAGAATCTGTAAATACTCTTTGCATTTTATATAATGGATGCTCAGTGACCTGATCCTTCATTGTTCATCTGTCACCTGCTTCCTCAGTCTTAGCGTAGCTCAACTGCCATAAAAACCAACTAAGCCAGTCTCATATCAGTTGGAATATTTTACTAAGACCCGCCTGCCACCTTCACCGTAAAATCAACCAACTCCAGCATTTTGACGACAGCTGGACGGCTAAAAGCAGAAAGCCCAAGGAGGTCTGGCACTGTGGTTGTCTAAATACTGAAAACTGAGCGGGAGTGAATTCCATACCCATTTAGCCTGCGGAAACTGTGGCAACTGTTCATCCGTATTCAGTCATTTCAGACCCATCATAAGCATGGGTTTTGGTGAAAGATTTCTCATTCGTCCCTCAAATAGAGCCAAGTTTCTTAAAATTATATAGGCCTTTCCTACCCTGCGATGGTTTCTGCATCATTTTTATAGTGCAACATGAATGTAATCCCTCACAGTTTGAATGTTCCAATGCTTTAACAAAAGTAGTTGGGCTATCAAATTAGTTTTAAGATATAAATTTGAATGTCCATAGGAAGATTCTTAAATCTCTGCGGTCTAACATGGCGTTGAGCTTCCGCTCTGTGCTGCCACAGAAACGTTGAATTGGACAGCCGGCCCCCCACAGGTTTTCCTCAGACGCCTCTGTCAATCACTCAGTCTGGCCTCTGTTTATTCGGAGAGATCGTGATGGAGAAACCGTCAGCTCCACCTGCCCCCTCGACCACCTTTTTATGCTATGTATTTTAATAAGCCGTTAAATATAAGAATGAGACACATTGTGTGGCAATGCAGAGTGGGCCTCCATGATCTCAGAATCTGTTTAAATTGGCTCAAAGTGGCCCCCAAGTGCCCCACAATCTCTGCTACTTTCATTTGAATGAACATAGAGCCCGCCACAGTTCACACAAATACATATAGGTGGTCCCCTGATCTTAAAATTGTAGGTTTGAGGTTTTTACCCCAATACAACTGTTTTTCTGTCCTATAATGATCACTTAAATTGTTTCGATTCGATCCGTGTGACTCAAACAAGATTTGTTTCAGATCATAGATGTGATAAACAGATAGTCATTCCTGTCTTTGTCCTAGATGTCCTTGGATATGCAATTTGTGTGTAAGTGTGCCCCCTTAGACACGTCAGGCTAAGGCCGTACTAGAAATCACAATGAAGGTCGCAGATAGTTGATTAGGACAGACCGCATGGAGCCCTGCCGGTCAACTGTGCTTGTGAGGATAATTATTTGTAAATGCCTACCATTAGTGGCACAAAACCACTTGATGTGTCATACACAACACACAGGACAATTGGTTCAGACAGTAGACATCTTTGTGATGGACAAAGGTAAAAAGCATTACTTTTAAATCTTCTGTTCTACCCCTTTCATAAACCTATTGACTCATTGTGGCCACTAGAGGGAGCCTGCTTGAAAAGCCTTGTAAGGAATGAAAACATTCATGTGGTTTTATCTAGAGGGCTTCTTTCTTGTTAAAAAAATGACACTGAAGTCCAGATTCAATATTTCTTTTCATCCTACAGTGAGTTCTGTGCATCTCACTGGATAACTCTTAAACAGAACTGACAAGGACAAATTGCATTTGTAATCCACTTATGTATAGAGACCACAACAGCCCACAGTGATGATTTGCCATTATTATGCATTGAGGTTTGGATAATACAGACTTTACCAACAGATACTCTACTCAGCGCAAGTGCAAAGACTCCTGAGGTTTGTTGTGATTCCAGCCAAAGTAGTATAATTTTCTAATTGTGCTAGTGCACTTCTTCAGTGGCGTATAAAATATCATCCCAAGTCTGACCATCTTTAGCAGATTGCTTCACAGAGGATTCAGCCTTCACACATATGCCAAGAGAAGAGATGCTTTCCAAATACATGCTCCAAACTCCTGTCTGGCCTTTTTGTCTGAGTAATGTCTTTCTGTCTGCTCAAAATTAGTGGCCAAGTTTGCTTCTTTAACATGGCTTTAAAAAAAAAAAAGAGTAATTTTCTTAAAAATCAACTACTGGCTGATTTTGGTTTGAACTGACTGTACTCAAAGGATGAATAACCTGCTAAATGAATAAATGTACTCGAAGAATATTATATGTCAACGTCTCAACTACAAGTTTTTTAACATGTTGGGATTATAGTGGCAATCAAGAGATGCTTGTCCTGCAATCTAGTGACCAACCTTTCAAATATGATTGATTCTATGCCACAAGTCACTTTTGCAAGTTGGTTGACTAGGCGGCCATATTCATAACATCCTGGGCAGCTATTTACTGTACAGTTATGCAAGTACAGCTGTTATATTACATTCATATAACATCTCAAATCCTCAAATCAGGAATAAAATATCACAACAATGTAATCAAATTTTTTTTTAGGTTGTCATATTAAAAAATAATCTGATCCAGCTAATGGGCGTATGAGTTCTAGAGTAAACAAATGTCTGGTGGCTGTAGATCTGCCTTAATAGTAAGGCAAATTTACAGCCACCATATTTAGTGTTACAGCCACCATATTTAGTTACAGTTCCTCTTGTTTAAATATGTATACAAGTGGCTCATCTGCTATAATTTCTCTGATGGTACCCACTCATCTTAATATGACTGGAAAGAACATTTATTTTCCATTCATTATAGGAAGCAAATTAGGATTTATTGCTCTTTTATATAAAAACAATTTACAAGAGATGTCTTGATTATAATTTTTTTTTTACGTTTTATAAACTGTTATTAAAGCATTTGGGACTATCTGACAGCATCATAGATACATGGGAAATATATGCGTGTGGAGTGTATTTTGAAAAGGCGACGTGCATGAATAAGAGCATGCACAACATCCACATTTTACTGCCCTGACTGGGGAAAGCCTCTCCTTTTGGAAGCAAACACACCCCTTTCTCATGCATTCCAGCTGTTTGTGAGAGATATGAATTTGCATTGATCTGCATTGGTATCTATGTCATAATATTGTGCTGTGTAAATGTGATTGTGACAATTTGCTCCCCTCCTTTTTGCAGGTGTGAAGAAACCTTGGCACGATGACTCAGTTGAATGGCTTTGGGAAAAACACATGTGGACAGTTCCGGATGTGGGTATTCTGGAGGCTAAGGATGCTTTTGGTGCTTTGTGTAGTAGTGGAACTATTAACAGTAATGGTCAGCGGAGAGGGCACACCAGGTATTTTAGAGCTCCAATTAGATGAGGAACAACCTGCAGGGACGATAGTGGGCGACATTAGCGCTGGTTTGCTACCTGGAGTTACAGCCTCTCTATACTTCATCTCTGATCATGAAGGCACCGGCATTGGTAGTGATCTCCACATCGATGAAACCACAGGCATTATCAAGACCGCCAGGCGACTTGACAGAGAGGAAAGAGACCATTACAGTTTTATAGCTGTCACTATGACAGGGTTCACAGTCAAGGTCTCAATCACTGTAAATGATATCAATGATCATGCCCCCACATTCCCCAAGAAGAAAGCCTCTTTAAAGATCCCAGAGCAAACAGCGGTGGGAACTAAGTTCTCTCTTGAGCCTGCCACTGATGCGGATAAGGATCAGCTTACTGTACAAGGATATCAGATTAAAGAAGGCAATGTAGGACAAGTGTTTCGACTCGAGACCAAAAGAGCAGCAAACAAAGTCCTTTACCTTGACTTGGTAGTCAATGGAGTCTTGGACCGAGAGAAGAGGTCCTCCTACTTCTTGGTGTTGGAGGCCTTTGACGGTGGATCTCCAAGGAAGACTGGACAGATGACACTTGACGTCTTGGTGCAGGATATCAATGATCACGCTCCGATTTTCAACCAAAGCCGTTACAATGCCATCATCTCTGAGAGCCTTCCTCAGGGCAGTAACATCCTGCAAGTTTTTGCTTTTGATTCTGACGAAGGAGACAATGGCCTTGTATTGTATGAGATAAACCGACGGCAGAGCGACCCGGATCGCTACTTCGTCATCGAACCTCGCTCTGGGATCATTACACTCAATAAGCCTCTAGACTACGAGGTGAGGAAGGTTCATGAGCTGGTAGTGCAAGCCAGAGATAATGCGAGCCATCCAGAGATCACCAATGCCTTTGTTACAATACATGTTAGAGACTACAACGATAACCAGCCAACCATGACCATAATTTTTCTTAGTGAGGACGGCTCACCCCAAATTTCTGAAGGTGCTCAGCCGGGCCAATACGTTGCAAGAATCTCTGTCTCGGACCCTGATTATGGCGAGTACTCCAATGTCAATGTGTCTCTTGAGGGTGGGGATGGGAAATTTGCCCTGACCACTAAAGACAGCATCATCTACCTCATCTACGTAGACCAGATTCTGGATCGGGAAGAGAGGGATTCTTATGAACTTCGTGTCATGGCTACTGATTCTGGAACCCCGCCGCTTCATGCAGAGTCCTCGTTTACGATTCATGTCACCGATGTAAATGACAACCCACCTCTCTTTGACCAACAGGCATATAAGCAGACCATTCCAGAAGTTGTCTACCCAGGTAGCTTTGTGCTGCAAGTGACCGCGAGAGACAAAGACCAAGGTCCCAACGGTGATGTCCGCTACAGCATTTTACCAGACAAGAAAACGCATGCCAGTTGGTTCACCATTGACCCTGTCACAGGTATCATAACCTCTGCAACCAATCTGGATTATGAGAAGGACCCAAAGCCAAGTTTCAAAGTAGTGGCCACTGATGGAGGACGACCCCCATTATCCTCCACTGCTCTGGTAGAAATAGACCTCCAGGATAGTAACGATAATGAGCCAGTGTTTGGGAGCAGCTTCTACAATGTTTCTATCAAGGAGAACACATCAGCAGGGACCTGCTTCCTTGAGGTAGGAATGATTATGTTTTCCTTTTATGTTTTGTACCTTGTTCACCTACTTCACTTGTATTGTTTCTGTGATTTGTATTTCTGTGATTGTTTTGGGCTTGATTTTCATCAGGTTTCGTAGTATTAAATGTAACATTTGATTTGGGCTGGGTATTCATACCGATTTCCTGATTAAATTACATTCTGATTCACAAGCTAAAGATTTTATTCCAATTTGATTTGATTGTGATTGATTTGGATATATTTCAGTTATAATGACCATTTTGCTTATGTGATAGCATCTAATGCTGTAAAAGATACAGTGTGGTTTTTCAGACTAATTCACATTGGTAACTTATAAGAGTGAGTTTTTTGTTGTGGGAATTGAGTTATGGTATACTGATTGCACATTTTTGCTTCAGCAGTTGGTGAATTAATTGGAAAATCAAGATTTTTCTTTACCTAGCCCTACTTTTGACTATAGCAGAAATAAGTAATTTACTTACAATCCGATATGTCTTGAAACAAGATTTAGAAGTATTGTGCATATTTGTTTTGGGTCTTTTATCTTGCTCGAAAGATCCATGGTAGCTGTGGAGCAATAAAAACTTGTAATTTCACTCACCAAGACAATTTGTAATTATGACATATGATTAGCAGATTTTATCCTCTCAATTGCAGAATTGCAGAAAGAGCAGCTTGGCAGATGGTAAAATTGTGCTTTGTTGTTCTTTTGAAATGTTGGTTTAAGTCTGTTGCCATGATAATTGTTGTCACCATGTGGCAACTGGGCCAACTGTGTTCTCAAGCTGTTGTTACCCCTGTGGAAAAGAAATGAAAATCAGGGCATGCTTTTTTTCCTCCGTTTTTTTTTTTGCCCAATAATAAGCAATTCCAGACTTCAAAGGACCTCCATAATGTCAGTTTCCAACAGAAGCATCTGTTGAAAAATACCCTCCAGAACAAACTTTTTAGATAAATACTGGAATTCCACATTGTTGCTGGTTCATTTAACATATATTTGGAAAGAACCGCTGGTCAGTGTTTGGAGGAATTTGGTATGTGGGTTTGCAGTATGAATAAGAAGTAGGAGACTGAATGAAAGAGAGGGATAGAGAGACAAAGAGAGAGAAAGAGGCTTTGCCACACACATAGAGGGATGCATAAAGTCAGGAATAAAAAGGAAGCTGGAAGTGAACAATATACTGATCGGCGAATCTCGGAATGAAGGGGTTATTGGAAAGTATTCTGTGAAACCAGAAGATATTAGCCTGGGAAAACCCAGACAACTTCCAGCAAATTTAGATTTGCTCTGCAAGTAGGTCTGGCAAAGAGTCCATTCAAACCCATTTCCAATCCGTCGAAATCGCGGCACCAATCAAAGATGGATGCCACCGTGGAACTTCACTCGTTCGAATCAGCTATCGCGTCTGTTTTAAGCGATTTAAAATCAACCTTTTCGTTAAAACCCGAGCAAAGAACAACACTCGAAGCCTTCATGTCTAAAACATATGTTATCGCTGTCTTACCGACTGGATTCGGCAAAAGTCTGATATACCAGTGTGGCGAGCAGGACGAGGCCGAGGGACGTGAGAGAGCGGCGCGAGTGATAATAAAGAAGAAGAAGAAGAAGAAGTTTTATTTATATAGCGCCTTTCCAAAGCTCAAGGTCGCTTTACATGGTGCCTTTATAATACATTTAACACTGACGCACAACTTTACAATCACAAAGGACACATAAATCACATTTAGGCGAAGTACATGTTAAACAGATATGTTTTTAACTGTGTCTTGAAAGCAGTCACTGATGAGATATTTCGAAGTGAAAGGGGCAGTGAATTCCATAATGTTGGCGCATTAACACTGAATGACCTTCCACCTACTGTAGATAATCGAAAACGAGGGATGGACAGTACACCAAGTTCAGTAGATCTGAGAGAGCGTGCAGGACGGTAGGTGAAAAGTAGATCAGACAAATATGGGGGTGCAAGACCGTTTAATGCCTTATATGTTAAAAGCAATACCTTAAAGTGGATACGTGATGAAACGGGTAACCAGTGAAGGTCATGAAGCACCGGAGTGATGTGAGCAGAACGCCTGGTGGAGGTGAGAACTCTTGCTGCTGAGTTTTGGACGTACTGCAATCTTGCAATAAGTTTTTTGGGAAGGCCAAGAAATAAAGCATTGCAATAATCCAGACGTGATGTGATTAATGCATGAATTAAGAGTTCGGCGTCAGCTAAAGTGAGAGATGGTCTTAGACGAGCAATATTTCGAAGATGAAAGAAAGAGTTTTTAACAATGGAAGAAATATGAGAGCCAAAAGACAGAGTTGAGTCAAATAAGACACCGAGGTTGCGAGTCAGTGATGAAGGCTTTATATGGAAACCATCAATATAGAAGGACTGGTCCATCCTTTTGACTGAAACTGGAGAACCAATCACTAATATCTCAGTTTTATTATCATTTAATTTGAGGAAGTTAAGGGACATCCAATGCTTTATGTCCCTGATGCATGCAGTGAGTGAGTCAGGCAGGGATGGTCTATCGGAGCTGGTGGTGAGGTAAATTTGGATGTCATCTGCATAGCAATGGAATTGTAGTCCATGCCTGCGTATGATGCTACCAAGTGGGTGTATGTAGATGATAAACAAGAGTGGACCAAGAACCGAACCTTGAGGAACGCCCCGTGTAAGTAAATTGGTGGCAGAATTATGACCTTGTATGGTGATATAATACATTCTGTCAGTGATATAGGAAATAAGCCAGGAAAGAGCGGAACCAGTGATACCAATATCAGAAAGCCGAGAAATAAGCAATTCATGGCAGACTGTGTCAAAAGCGGCGCTTAGATCAAGGAGCATCAAGATGTTTATTAACCCTGAATCCATCGATGAGAGAATGTCGTTAACCACACGCAGAAGAGCAGTTTCAGTGCTGTGAGATGGGCGAAAACCCGACTGAAAAGGTTCAAAAAGACCATTCATATCCAAATAAGAGCGTAATTGAGAAGCAACAACCTTTTCAAGGATTTTGCTTAAGAATGTTAGGTTTGATATCGGTCTGTAATTGTCCATGTTTAGGTGATCAAGGCCAGGTTTTTTAAGAATGGGAGTCACTGCAGCAGTTTTTAATTCCGCTGGGACAATGGCACGGGCTAAACTACAGTTTATCATGTGAGTTATGAATGGTGCGACCTCGAGGACGCACTTCTTAAGTAGAACAGTCGGTGTAGGATCGAGCCGGCAAGATGTAGAATTTGACTTCACAATTAGGTCACTTATGGCAACAGGAGTAGTCAGAGTAAAAGTAGAGAGAGGGTTTGACAAGTGGGCTGGTCCAGTTATCATTAAGTTTGAGTCGCTTGTATGCTTGTTTTTGGTGATGGAAGAAGTGATAGACATCAATTTGTCTGAAAAGAATTTAGAGAAGCTATTTACAAGCTCCACAGAGCCTGACATAACATGTTGTGGTGGATTTGTTAGTTTGTTAACCATAGCAAAGAGTGATTTGGGTCTGCACGAGGAATTTCTAATAGTGGAGGAGAAATAAGTGGATCTTGCATTGTTAAGGACGGTCCGGTAGTTGAGCAGGTGTTCTTTAAAAGCTAAAGAGTGCACAATGAGTCCAGTTTTCCTGTATAGTCTTTCTAGACGGCGACCCTCAGTTTTCATCATCCGAAGTTCAGGAGTGAACCAGGGTGAGGCACGAGTAGATGGAACCAGTCTAGTTTTAACAGGGGCATGCATATCAAGTATTTGAGACAGAGCATTATTGTAAGTACAGCAAATTTCTGATGGATGGTCAGACAGTAGACATTCTGATAAAGTAGAAGCCCTTATAGAAGCAGAAAAAGAAGTTGAATTTACAGAGTTAATTTTACGATAGGTCAGCATTTTCTTCTGAGGAGACATAGATATTGGAAAACTACAACTGAAATTTATAAGTTTGTGGTCTGAAAGTGCAAAATCATAGCCGTTAACAAGAATATTATTTAAGCCAGATGTACATATGAGATCCAGTATGTGGCCTCTGGAGTGAGTGGCAAAAGTTACATTTTGAGTCAAGTTGAAACAGTCCAATACTGACATCAACTCTTTGCATTGTGCAGTGTTTTCATGTATGTTAAAATCACCAAGCAAAATAACAGATGAATGACAAGCACAGACAAGAGTAAGTATCTCACTAATATCAGAAAAAAAGTCAGAGGGACTTTTTGGTGGTCGGTAAATTAAAATTACCACCAGTGACGTTTGGCCCGTCATTCTCAGCGCTAAATATTCAAATGTTGTAACATCGTGTAACTCAATCTTGGATATTTTAATAGTCTCACGGCAAACTACAACCAGCCCTCCACCTCTGCGATGAAGACGTGGTTGAGAAAAAAAGATGTATCCAGGCGGCGTTAAGAGGTTTAAGCTCAAATAGTCATTTGGCACCTGCCAGGTTTCCGTTAGAAATAGCATGTCCAGGTCAGTGTCAATGATTATGTCGTTCAATAGTGATGCTTTATCAGTTAGAGAGCGGGTGTTTAGCAGCGCACATCGCAGGTCAGGTGATGCACGTCTGCAGATTCCGAGGTCAGGATCAGGACGCAGCGATCTTAAATTTCCAAAGTTGATATGTCTATGTCTTTTATCCAGTTGTGTTGTTTCCAGAACACGGGTGATGGTAGAGACAACCGGAATATTATTGGGGGGCGAGTAATAATAATTCCGGAGTTTTTTCCGCGACCGGTGAATGTAGCGAGGTCGGCGTAAAACCTCGAGCTGTTCACAGCGTTTATAAGTATCAGGATCCAGGCGGGAAACTCCTTTTAATGATCTGAGATGAGCAACGGAATATTGCAAAGCCATCTTGGGGAAAAAACTGTGATTCGTCTCATCAACAGACAGGAAGATCCAGATAAGACCACCAAAAAACAGAAACAGAAACTGCCAGTGTAGATGTGACGACATGACGAGAGATGACCCGTTCGACCTAACACAACAGTTTATCGGTTTCACTGCGTTAGCCAGAACCGCGTCGGAGTCAACAATCCTCAGAAGGGACGGCTACCCAACCATACAAAGGATTTACATCACAAAAGACAAATGACAAAGAGAGTGGAGACTCACAGTATCAGGTGTCGAGAGGGATGACAGGATATTGACGGAGAGGACTCGCAGCCGATCTGTGTGAGGGATCACAGGGACACCCAGGTCAGTTATCCAGTTATCCAAAAGTTTTGGGAATAGTCCAGCGAATTCACAAAAATTTAGAGGGTATGAAAGTAGTCCAGCGAATAATCCAGGAGGGTTGAAACAGAGAAAAACATATCCAAGAAAAGACACGAACGTAACAGTAGCAGACAGACAGGTACCAGCGTGAAGCGGCAGCACAACCGCGCCAAGCGTTCTCACAACCGGAAATGACGAGGATTATGAATGACTGAATGAAGATAATGAATGACACCAGTGAGACGCACCGGTCTCGCATCTCTCACGGCGGAGCGACAACGGTGAAGACCGAGAGAGGACAGGCCTGAATTTTATTTGATGTTTTGTTTTATTATGTGTGGCGGCAGTCGACCGTGATGGACTGCCGTCTTTACTTTCGTTTTTGTATTTGTTTTATTTTGTCATTAAAATGTGTGAATGTTCGCCGGTTTCCGCCTCCTTCTTCCCATAACAACGAACCATAGATTACAACCATAGACTGTAAAAAATGATTACAACCAGCTTGCCCCATTGGTGGCTAAACGAATGGGTGGGTCTTAACGAGAGTCCTCTGCATACGTCATCTCCTTCATCGCTCTGATTGGTTTTAGGTCTATCCAATTGCGCCCAGAGGCATTTGAGCGACGTCCGTTGGTGACGCCCCTGTGGAAATGATTCGTCTATGGACCTTTGCCAGACCCTAACTCAGTTACAACTGAGAATGGTCTGGTTTTAACCAGGCTAAGAAGATATGCAAGTTTAGCAGAAAGCTTCCCTTTGGTGTCACTGAAGCAGGTTAGGACACTATATGGGGGGTTATTTTTGATCCAGTACTCAGTAGCAGCAGTCCTTATGGTACCATGCCTCACATATTGGCATGTAATACACCAAACCGGCTGTGGTCACAGGTTCTGATGCACTAAGAGACTGGACTTGGCTTGCCTTTGTGTTTTCTACTCTGGACATTGTAGACCTTCTGTATTTTTATAAATCACTATTTGTCCCATTCATATTTTTATACAATTTGGAACTTCAGAGTGCGGAGCACTTCAGGAAATGTATTAATAAGACAGAGGGGCAAATTCACTGATACTATTTTGCACAAAAACGTACATCTTATTCGTTAACCACCTACAGTCCAGGTTAACCAGGCACTAAATGCACTAAAATTACACTAGACAGTCATTATTCAGTGCAAAAACATCTCCTTTTTATGTAAATTAGGCTCATAATAGATTTTGCCTTTGCTCTGTTTGTGTGGCACAATTATTCAATTGTATTTAATAGAGATGTTTGTGTACATTTTCTGTTGATCATGGCTGTAGCTATTCATTACATAATAGATCATATTTTTATATCCAAGATGGGGAATTGCATTTAGAGTTTGCAAAATTTTTCCTGAGATATCAAATCGCACACTAAAACATCACTTACAGCATTTATCAATAAATGCAGTATTTCTTAGTGAATTTGCCCTTTACAAAGAAGGGATTTGTGTTTAATCAATGTTCTTATGATAAACTGCTGATACATAATATACATTTTTAACACACCTCAGAATAAACATGCATTTGTCTATAGGAATTTTAAGACATTGATCAGTGCATGGTCTTGAATGACAGATTGGATTGATGAATGTATATTTTTAATAGTTTAAATTTCAACCACTATCCCCCAAACACAAACACTCACTGCTAGTCCAGTCATTTCCTCCAAAAACATGCCTGTTTAACTAAGCTTATCTATAGAATAGAATAGTGTATTATTTACACACTGCTGAAAGAGAAAACTGCCTTTTATTTGTATTTCAGTTTCCTTTCTTCTCCCAAGAGTAATTTCTCATGGAAGCAGTCTGCTCTAGTTTTCTGTTCATTGTTCTGGTGATCCGACAGATTTCGTGAGTAGGGCGCCCAAACCAAACCCTGTTTGGGACAGTCCCTGTTAAAGCATGTTTGGATAAGGACCTTTCTGTATGTACTGGACAGTGGTATCTCCACCCAATGCACTCATGTATCAACTGTTGGGCTTTTCCATTAGCACTGTTACACTTGCGCTTTTATGCTGATCTCTGAGCAGATTTTGTTCCCATTGTATGATTCCTAAGTGTAAAAAACTGATTCCGAATTGTTGTACATTGTCCACCCATTAGTAAGACCGGAGATCAATTCCCTCCTGTTCACATCTGATTATAAGTCTCTCACTGCTGGTCTGATGCATTTAAAGTATCTCTTATACGGTGGTCTGGAACATAAGTTTAATTCAGAACAAATGAGAGAGAAATGGACTTACACCCACTCAGGACAAAATATAGACAAACAAATCTTAAAGTGTCATCAAGAGCATCTTATTCTTTCAGTATGTGCCTTGATTACTTTCACATTTAAGAGAAACCATAGGGTTTATATGCTCTTCATGAAGTGAAAAAATATCTTTTCCTGAATCGTGCCTTGGCAGCTCAGGGTCATGTTGAACTGGACAGCTCTTCAGTGCTTAAAACAATTCATTTGTATCATATGGATTTATTGTGTACTACGTATTTCTATTTGGCAGGGTAGCGTGTTTATGTTCACAGGTGCAGCTAGTGTTACATTTCCCAAATTAAACTGTAGAAAACGCTTTTCTTCACCTGTTGAAGCAATTGTACGCACTGTGGTGTTGAATGATATTTTGTCCTAAAGACTAATCACATTTAATAAAGCGGGCATTGGAGCACATCTGGACTGATGCTTGTAGAGGAAGCTACTTGGGGAACGGCTTCCTGTAACATAAGACCGGCCCCCTGGTGGGGTCACATTATAAAGTGCCCCAATGGAAACAGGATCCAGACTGACTACCTACACATAGTCTGTGTCATTCGGCAGTAGAGCAAACAAACCCTTTTTGTAGTTGGTAAATGGTGATACATTTATTGAATACCCATGTAAGTTGCCCAAGTGCTCGGTAAATCCTCCTTGAAGTTATTTTGTTTATGCTCAATAAACCTCTTTCCATTAAGACACAACAAATTAGTAAAGTCATTAAACAAACACTTCACAAGTTTAATAAATATTCTTGATCTCAAATATGGGTTGAAATCTCAGTCCTATGAACATGGGTTGCCAGAATGCCTAATTTGTTTGAATTCTCACCCCATATGGCCTGTGGCTTCAGCCTTTTCTTCATTTCCTCTACTCTGTTTTTCCAGCATTGCATTATGCAATATTTTAGTTCCCTTCACCCTCTTTTTAGTGAAATACTTGCATTATCCTGTTTATTACGTGTCTCTCTTTGGAATGCATGATTCTGATTGGTCAATTGCAGCATTCAGCAGTCAATGATATTAGTATCATATTGGTTATTGGCTGTTAGAGGGTTTTTTTCCCCCGTATCGGTCGATATTAGATATTTCAATGTGTTATGTTGGTAATTAGCTGCTATTAGAGTTTTTTAAATAGATATTTCATTGTGCAAGCTCCAATTTTTACGTATATATGTGTATGTCTGTAAATAAATAAATAAGGGATGTACATTGAGTGTATATGTATGTAATAATGCTCTGATGATGCTTAAATACACTTTTTAACACAAATTTGACATTTAACAAAAACTTTTTTGGTAATTTAGATACAATTTTGTTGAGTTTAGAGGTCATTATACAAAAAAAAAAATTGGAATCAAGTATTCCAGAGAGCTATGCAGTCCTAATTTTTAGTCTTCTCACTCCTCTTGTCATTCATTTTATCTTCAATTCCGTTTGATTTCCTCACCATTCCTTAATTTTTTTTTACTCTAACACATTTTTTGCATTTCGTACTACTCATGTGTCTGTTCGACCTTCTCTCGTTTGCGAGCCTGATGTCCACTGCTGTTGTCTCGGAGTAAAGCAGAGCAGCTGTGGCTGTATCTGGTGACATAGTGTTGAGACTGGCAAGCTCAGAGGTTTCTGGGGGCAGTGGTGCTGTTTAAGATCAGCTAATTGAATTTCATGATGTGTTGAGATGACTATTACCATGTATGAATCCTTAGGGTCCAGAAAGTTGCTGTTGGAGAGTTGCTTCATGGGACAGCAGGTGGTTGATGGCTTTAGAGGTGATGATTCCTTTGGGCGGTGAGCTCAGCATTGGGGATAATTTTCCCAGAGTGTCATATTTGATATAATTAGAGATAAAGTTGAAAAGCAGAGATGGCCCATCATGAATGTAGGAACGTGGAGGCCATCTGGTCTTTATCTGTTGATGGTTAGATACGATCCGTAATATTCTCATAAGATATTACATTATAGTCAAGAAATTCATCTTCAGTCAAGTCTATAAGCTGTCATCTGAGAGAACAAACAAACACAGCAGAAACGGGATACACAAGTTTGTTTAGTGTCTCAACAATGTAAATCTCTTTAAACACTCATATTCTTCCACTGTTCATTTGTCTCATCAGTATTACAAATGTTCCTGTCACAAAATCTGAAATGTAGACAACCGCGATTTTCCACTGTTGTGTCTTGGCCTCGTTATGTCTCACATGTATTATTCTTTGTGGTCTAAAGGAGATTTCAAAGCAGCATTTCTCAAAGCGTCAGGGGCGCCCACAGCATATCAGACCAGGCCAATGATGATAATTCACCAAGTAAGAATAATTTAATTCAATTTAATATTTTAATAAAAGCAGACTTTAATCTTAATAATGTTTCTCGGCTTAGTGGGCTGTAACTTTGCCTCTGTGATATGGTTAAGTGTGGGAGAAAACGATTTTAGTTTATCATAATTATGCATTCATTGCTTATAGGCAAAATGAAGAGAAACATCCTGTAGATTTTGCTTTAAACTTTGCAATTTTTTGCACACGCATGAAGCACTGCTCAAACAACATATATATTTGACTATTTTGCAATAAGCACGTTTTTTTTTACTGTACTGTCTTTTTTTTTCTTTTTTTTTGCGTTATTGACAGTGCTTTATGTGTAGTTCATTGGTTCATGAAAGATGTTAAAGGGGTGGTATAATGCCCTTTACACAAGATGTAAAATAAATCTCTGATGTCCCCAGAGTGTGTATGTGAAGTTTTAGCTCAAAATACCCCACAGATATTTTTATATAGCATGTTAAAGTTGTCAGTTTTTGAGGGTGAGAAAAACACACTGTTTTTGTGTATGTCCCTTTAAATGCAAATGAGCTCCTGCTGCCGGCACAGAGGGCGGAGCTTCAACAGCAGCTTCAATTACCTCACACAGACATATACTGAAAATTTTATGTTCAAACCAGAGTCAGACAAAGATGGAGAGACCCAAGAAGAAGTGATAACGTGTAGACACCATTTCTGATTGGTTAGTTGATGAATTTATGTAGCTTATGTGTAGTTATCTTCTAGTCATTGATTAGCATATTCTGTCTTGATAATCTATAAATCATGTTCCGGGGGTGGGGTTTATGTAAATTTTAGGATTTGTGATGTCACTAACCCAGGAGGAATGTTGTGTAGTCCCTACCAGCCGTTTGTTGTAGTCCTTAAAAAGCTATTTCTTTAAAGTGCCACTATTATGGATTTTTGAAAATTACCTTTCATGTAGTGTGTAACTTAGCTCTAAGTGAATGAAAACATCCTGCAAAGTTTTAAATCTGAAAGTGCACCGTATATAAAATTATTGTCTTTCAAATGTAAGAATCGACTCTGAGTCAATGAAATGAGTCAATAAGCCGTTTCGTTGTGACGTCAAGAGGAAACATTAGCATATTGCCCACCCACTTATTGCGCGGGCAGACACCAGGGAAAACTTGAACGCCCTCAAACCGGCAGCTGATTCCTGTGGATACTGGATAGCATCATATCGAGAAGACACTGTGCTCTAAATACAATGTGAAGGTAAAGCCAGTTTTTTTCACTGCCCAAGGATGAGCATGTGAAGAATCAGTGGTTAAAATTCATCTTTACCACGATACCACAGCAGTTTAATCCTAAACTTTTGCTAACTCACATTATTACTGTCTTACTGAAAAACTTCTGCTAATCAGTTATGGGCCACTATTATCTAAAACTGTGTCTATTAATGCAGATTGCCTGTCGTTCTCACTACTTTGAAGAAAGATAAAGCATGGAGCAAGATTTGTTTTACCAATGTTTATGTTAACGTTACATCAGTCATTCACGCTAGAGCTTGGCTAATGTATGCACTGTTATACAGTTATACAGTTTCCACATGTTCACCGTAATAAATTAGAAAAATACTCTGTAAATAAATAAGTACAAGTAAAATAATTGGTTTGTTGATGGACATGCACTTGTTAATGCTGATGGTGAGGAATTACAGTTGCAACATCTCATAATGTACCTCAAACTGAGTAGTGTATAACTGAGAAACCTCCTGTTTGAGTCGTCCTTGCGATGGAGGTTCGGGTTAAATGAATAGTTCTTCCAGTGTTTCATTATCGACTCGCGCTCGGATTGATATGGTAAAATTGACGTCATTGTTCGTTACTGTGTTTAGTTTACGGTGTATGAAGCCCAGGACAGCTGACGTGGTTATGGCAATGGGCGTTTTTTTTTCGACATGCACGCTGTACGCGGTAAACCAATCACAAGAGTCTGAGCTGTCTGGCCAATCAGAGCAGAGTAGCTCGCGGAAAGGAGGGATTTAGAGAGATTGATTCATCTGACGCGTCGTTTGAGAATCATTGAAAATGTGGTGATGTGCAAATGTATATTGTAAGAAAATGAAACCGTTTTTTGACCTTTGATGCATGTAAACCTGTTGTAGGAGACTCCAAAACAATATTAGGAAACCTTAAAATAGCATAATAGTGGCACTTTAAAAGAAAATATCTCCCTTTGCTTTGAACTTTGAGCATCGTAACTTTGCAGATGTTGTTTGTGCTCAAACAGCAACATTACACACTAACTAAAGTTAGAAAAGTGAAATCATAATCAACCACCCCTTTAACACTGTGATGTGTACCTTTTGAGATTTGTAAAAATTGTAATGGAGAAAATTATTTTGGAACCATGATTTTTTTTCTGTATTTTTTTCTATCAAACTGAACTAAAACCTGTTGATCAGAACTGACAGACTGTTAATCTAAAATATAATAACATTAATAATAAAACTAGAAGAAATTCTAGTCAGAAGGGAGGCACACTGTCTAATGGCCCGTTCACCAAGAATGATAACTATATTAGCATCCACACCTGCAGGCAATAACATTCTGTTTATTAAAAGTGTGCCTTGCAGTTAAGCTCTTATAAAGTCTGTGGATTTTGATTCTCTGCCACTGTTTTTATCGCTCATCAGCTGTAGTACATAATTTTTAAAGTGATTCCAACTATATTGTTCTTCTGTTTTAATTATAATTGTGTGATGGACTTTGGTATTCTCATAGAATATTCAAACTTTATAGTGATTGGTATAGTTATTGTCTTTGGTGTGAACGGGTCTTAAGACTTTGAAAACCTCTTTTTTCAATTCATAGTTATACAAACTGTTGTAATGTCAATTTCATTGAGCTCACCATGCAGCTGTGATGAAGTATTAATTATTTCATTGAGACTTCAAATTTGGTGTAAAGTATTACAGATTATGTACCGCTAAACACTGGAAGCTTGTAACTGTGCATTCACACGCGTCAATGCTTGACAGAGGGTGTGTCTGTACTTTGGCGCTGACACGACCGTCATATTGACAACAGCCAATCACATTACTTCCAGCTTTGCATGAAGGCTATCTGATTAGCTGCTGCCTGCGTTGGCGCTTGAAAAGTTGAACATTTTTAAACGTCTGCTGCAAGCAACGCCAGTAACGTAATGCAACAGAGCCCAAAATTCAGTTTGGCAACACATGACATCACCCATTCAAAGTAAATGAGAAGCGTTAATGCTAATGCCCCGTGTAAATGCTCCGTAAGAAAGTCAAAATGTTATTAAAGTTATAGGCTGGTTCACCCAAAAATACATAATTTTCTCACCCTCATGTCGTTCCAAACCTGCATGACTTTCTTACTTCTGCAGAGCACAAAAGAAAATATTTTAAATAAATGACCGAATCTTCATTTTTTACGGAACTGTCCCTTTAAGAATGCCTTCGACAAACACCCCTCAATCTCTTCCCCTCCTGCTAGCTTCTGTAGTTCAAATCTGCTGAGCTAGTGTAGATATATCAGTGCTGTGCTGCACAGAGGCAAAGGTGAAAGGGCAAATTAGAAGAGGTGACTAGAGATGGGTAATTGCACTATTCTGCTTTTATTTTACACATACAATACTCACATTCACTTTTTTTCGCCATGTGTCACTCCTTTCCTCTCAAGCTTTAATTTCTATTTCAGACTACAGTTCAATCTATGGTGTCCATCCTCCAAAATAAGCAGGTCTCTCCCTCCTTTTTTAAAGCTTTTCCCATAAAAGCTCAGTTAAATGAAATTTAATTACAAAGCTACTGTGTGCACCAGACTCAGCCAGTAATAATACCTGCTGTATTGATTTAAAGAACAGTCCAATGCGGTGAAAAGTCCATTAAAGCCCGCGGACCTTGAACCACATCATGGCGGCGATAATCTCTATAATTTCTTGCTCACTCCACCTTTACGTTTCTAAACAACTGTATTTATAAGCCGATGTGCCAATAAACTGGGCACATATGCACACTGTGCCATTAATTGTGGTCTTTCTAACCCATCCTTGCTTTTGCAGACTGTCAGGCACCTAGATTATCCCTCCAGCACACCCAGTAATCTTGCCATCACCCTGGTGGTCTCTTCTCTGACCTCCATCCCGCACTGTTGATGCTCTGCCAGTTCGCCTTTGTGAGATCTCGCCACTTTCTGCTACTCATCGAACCCTCTGGCCTTCGCCCTTACTCTCAGGACTGTCATTTCCCTCCATGTGTTGCCATTACATAATGCCCTGTCAGTATTTTTAAGGTTTGTTTGCATTACATTTAAGAGGCTGTACATTAACCTGAGGTTTCTGTTTGATGGGAAAAGGAGCTTACTGCATTTTTCCAAACCTCACGCTGAGTTGATTCATCTATCCTTGGCAGGGTTTGGGTAAACTTGTTTGAGTTGGCATCCGAGCGTGGTTCTGCGAGATTTAACTTCGTGGAAGAGACTCTGCAAGCCGAGGAGAAAGATATGGAGGTGCTTACACTCAAAATTCACACATTGGCCCTGTTTTATTCCCCCCAAGCTGTCATTCTTGCTCAGAGTGACTCATAATCAAGGTCTTGTATTCAAGCCAGATCAACTCTTAAGTACTGATTTATGTGCAGTGACTATCCAAATGATCTTTTGTAAAGTTCATTGCTTCTTATTTTACTTGTCTCCTTCATTTGACAAAGAAGTATAGAAATGTTGGGAAATTCATCCATCAGTCATTTCTTTCAGCTGATTTGATGCTGAAGTATTTCTATTTTGGCTACAGTGGCTTTTTAATTCTTCTGTAGCCAATAAAGTTTTTGGACTGCTTGCAAAGTCATCCCAATTTGCGCGTACCGTATTAACTATACTCAGAGCGGTGTGACACAAATGTTACAATGTGTTCTTATCCTACTGTTCAAAGCGTTTTCAGTTGGCATAGTCCTTTCTTTTTCAGTCCACATTTGTTTCAGGTCAAGAAAGGACGGCCTCTGTAGGCCTATTGAAAATACCTTGGGCTACACAGCCTGGAAACATAAGATTGCTGACCTCACGGTCTCTGTCAGTGTGATCAAACTTGTGCGGGACGCTTACAAGTATTACAGTGAATAGGGGAGTGAGTTCCAGTAGCTCATTTTGGTCTGTGTGCACCAGGCTTTATGTCTGCCGTCACTCGGGGCCTGGAAGGAAAGAGACGTTCATTTGAATTCATAATGCTTTTTCAGATGGAGCCCTTGATTCTCATGGCAAGTCTTAAGCCTTAAGAATATTGGGTTCAGTACAAGCATAATGTTGATTGCCAAAAATATATTTTTTGACTTGTACCTCATTTTCTTTTAGTGTAGCTTACATTACCGTTCAAAAAGTTGGGGTCAGCACATTTTATTTTTTTACTTTTAATTAAATCTCTTATTTACCAAGGAAACATTGAATTGATCAAATGTGACAGTAAAGACTTGCATTGTTAAAAAAATATATATTACAAATAAATGCTGTTCTTTTGAACTTTCCTTTCGTCAAATAATCAAGCAGCACAACTGTTTTCCACATTGATGATAATAAAAAAATTATTTGAGAACCAAATCAACATATTATAATGATTTCTGAAGGATCATGTGACACTGAAGACTGGAGTAATGGCTGCTGAAATTCTTATTCTTATTGTAATATATATTAACATAAAAAACGGTTCTTTTAAATTTGAACAATATTTCATATTACAGTTTAACTGCATTTTTTATTAAAAAATCCAAGAAATGTACGTTTTTCCTTTCCTTTTATGGTAGTTCTCATAGTTTTAGAGTTTCAGGATTGTTATCATGGCAAAAAAGTTGTAAAATTGGACATAACTTTAGACAGAAAGTTAGAATGTGTTTTATCCACACTAATATCCACTATTAGTGTGGATAAACTATTAATCCACTTCTCATTCTGCTGGATCTCTCTGCTGCCTTCGACACTGTGAATCATCAGATCCTTCTGTCCACCCTCTCATCACTGGGCATCAAAGGATCCTCCCTCCACTGGTTTGACTCCTACCTCACAGGTAGGTCCTTCAGGGTTGCATGGAGAGGCGAGGTCTCCGAAGCACATCAACTGAACACAGGGGTTCCTCAGGGTTCAGTTCTTGGACCGCTCCTCTTCTCCATCTACACCACATCATTGGGACCCATCATTCAGGGACATGGTTTCTCGTACCATTGCTATGCTGATGACACACAGCTCCACCTCTCATTTCATCCAGATGATCCCACAGTAGCCGCACGTATCTCAAGCTGTCTGTCGGACATCTCGGCATGGATGAAGGAACATCACCTGCAGCTCAACCTGGCAAAGACTGAGCTTCTCGTCCTCCCTGCCAATCCGTCTCTACAGCACGACTTCACTATCCAGCTAGAGTCATCCTCAATCACCCCATCAAGGTCGGTCAGAAATCTTGGAGTAATATTTGTTGACAAGCTGACCTTCACAGACCACATTACAAAGACAGCTCGATCATGCAGGTTTGCAATGTATAACATCAGGAAGATCAGGCCTTTCCTAACTGAGCATGCAACACAACTTCTCGTCCAGGCCCTGGTTATTTCCAGACTTGATTACTGCAATGCTCTTCTGGCTGGACTTCCATCATGTGTTACTAAACCTCTACAAATGATCCAGAATGCTGCAGCCCGCCTTGTCTTCAACGAGCCCAAAAGGGCTCACGTCACTCCTCTGTTCATCTCACTGCATTGGCTACCACTCGCTGCTCGCATCAAATTCAAAGCTTTGACGCTTGCTTACAGATCTACCACAGACTCAGCTCCGTCCTACTTTCACTCGCTCCTACGGGTCTACATCCCTTCCAGAAGCCTACGATCGGCCAAGGAACGACGGCTCGTGGTGCCATCACAGCGAGGCACTAAATCACTCTCCAGATCATTCTCATTCACGGTTCCATGCTGGTGGAATGATCTCCCCATCCTCGTCCGTAATGCAGAATCCCTGGCATCATTCAAAAGACAACTGAAAACTCATCTCTTCCGTGAGTACTTAACATAAAAAAAATAAAAAAAAAAATAAATAAAAATTTCCTTCTCTTTTAAATCTTTCCTTCCCCTTTTAAATCTTCCCTTGTTTGGCTTTTGCTACTCTGAGCAATGCCTGAACTTTGTATTTTGAGCACTTCTTGCGTTGTTCTTCCCTCTTCACGATGACTCGCTTGCTTTAGTCCTCAGTTGTAAGTCGCTTTGGATAAAAGCGTCTGCTAAATGACTAAATGTAAATGTAATATCATGCTTACGCACATATTGTTTTTGTGTCTTGTGCCTGTATATGAAATAGTGAAAAATTAGAGGGACAAGTTGAAATTATTTTTATTTTTTTGTAAAAACAACATTTTCCCGCTATTATCTTACAAACACAACATTACCCCACATTTACTTTTGATTGAGCTTGTACTGAACCTGGAATAGTCCTTTAACATGGTCCCATTCTGTGGAAAGACGTTTTGCCAGCTGTAGTCCTGTGGTGATAACGATTATCTTCTACACCCCAGGTGATGATTTTGACCCTAGTTCAATGGCCGTCTATGCTGTGCTGATCCATTCATCATTGTTTCAGTAGCACACACTGCTCTGAGCTCAAGTGTTTTGCCTCGGGATGAGTTTACCCCTGGAATGCAGTGCACTCGTTGCTTACACGGAGAAAGCGGATATGAGGGCGCTCTGTGATTGCAGTAGAACTTGACCGGATCATCTGGCTCAACCTGCTCCACCTGCAAGCAGAGATCATTGATTTCTAATATAGAGCCCCGCACCCCTCATAATGAGGTAGAGATGTTTCTTTGGCTCCTTTTCTCCTAAAGATTGTGTAAATGGGCCAGCGCTGATCAAACAGAAACATCTGAATGATAAGATCTCTGGACTCTTGAATGTTCAATAAAAGCTCTCAGCTGTCTTGCGGAGAGGCTGTGCCCTTATTGGATGGTTTCCAACTAATCAATTCATATACAGGAATCAAACATGGATTTTGGATTCAACATATCCCTTGATAACCCTGAATCTGCACCGACTGCCAGATGGTTGTCCCTGAACTGTTTAAGAGTGTACTCGTCTTATGAGAACTCTTATGAGTAGAAGTAAGAAGAAGAGCAATGATGCAGTTAAAGGAAACTGTTTATGAGACAAGTCGATCTGGTAGTTTTGTTTTGGTTGGCTGTTTACACTTTTGTACAGTTTGTACATGCACTTACACCCATAAATTACAACCCCATTATCGGCATAGTTGGATGTGTGTTCTACAGCAACAAATAAGGATAAATCAGACAATCTGGGAGGCTTTCACTCGCAGTTCAGATTTTCTGGGTCAATGAAATTTAAGAGTATCTGTGATTTAAAACAAAACAATGTTTTTGAAATCTAGTGTAAAACTTGCATATTTCTTAGAAATGTACTCTTTGAAATAAATGTTGGTTTCAAATACTGTTTTAATGGCTCTAAGAAATTCAAAACGAACATTTTCCATACACACTGAATATGAGTGTACTGTACACATCTGAATTATTATTATTTTTTTATTTTTTTTTAAGGTAAAAGTATATATATAAAAAAAAAATATATATATATATATAGAATTATTAATGCGTAAATATCATTGTTTTTTTTGGAGAGTTCCTTCACATGACATTTTACCATCTGAACAAAACTTCATACACACGTGAAAAAATCTGATATACTAAGATCTTACAATTCTTCTTCTAAGAAATAGTAATAAAAGTTCTTGACAAACTATTTAAACTCTTCTTTTCAAGAATTCACTGATATAATTTATTTAATTAGCCCCCCCCCGTCATTATCATATCAGAACAGTTGTATCACCCTGACTTTATGCTCCCCCCCAAAAAAACAAAGTGAATTTTAATTCAGAAATTAAAAGCATGCCTATAAAAGTATTTATGCATGTATGTATGTATGCATATGTATAAATGTATATATATGTGTGTGTGTGTGTGTGTGTGTGTGTGTGTGTGTGTGTGTGTGTGAGAGACAGAGAGAAGGGAGGGAGATGTCGGCATGTGGTGTGAGTTATTAGCAAGGAATTGTGCCAGTTACCATGGCAATCCGACAGGGAGGAGGAGGGAGGTGGTGTATGTCTGTGGTGTGATTTTTTTTGTGTGTGTGTGTGTGTTTGTGTGTGCGCGTGTCGGCTTGTGTGTAGGGGTAGTAATTTGCTTTCGGCTGATGGTCTGGTTGGCAATGGTCCTTTTTGTCCTTTTTTAGACATTTCTGTGTTATATGCTTTTTTAAGTGTGTGTCTGCAGGTCTGCTTTATGTCTGCCCAGGCTCCCCTCAAAGACATGAGAGGTGGGTTAATAAATTATAAGTGTGATCCTTTGTAAGTAAAACTTGTGCACAAGTACACACACACACACACACACACACACACACACACACACACACACCCACACACACACAAATACGCAACGATAAAATAGCCTTTCGGTGTGGAAACAAAGCCACTCCCTACCATCTCACATTTCTTCTTGGGTTCTCTATCTCATAAACTACACACTCTTATCGGGCCGCCTGAACCAGAGAATTACATGACAAAAGAGAGTAAAATGGAAGCAGACAGTCTGTGGGCAGTGAGCCATGCTGGTATCACACTGGTAAAGAATAACACCAGCTCTCCCCAGAGATCTCCTCTCTACCAGAACAAAGAGCTGTCCCTTCCTCCAGAGCTCCTTCACACACAGTCCGCCTTTCCAGTGCCCGTCATCTGTCTCTCCTGGTTTGAGGGATCGTTTTGAGAAGAAAATAGATCTTTGGCTCAAATGTGAAACATTTGCAATGCAATTCTTGCACATGCAATTTTGCACAAGATAGTAATTTTATAGTGTTGAAATTTTAATTTCATAGGGTAATTGTTGGCTGGTTTTCATGTGGATATTCTTGGAATGTTATATTACAATAGATATTGGTCATAATTGTTATTGGTGTCATGTTATTGTACCTTGGTAGAGCTACACACACACACATTTATTTTTTATTTACTTGAACCCATTTTCCCTCTAACTCATACTGTACATGTGCTTGTATTGTGTTGTTGAAGGGTTGCTGAATGTGGTTTGTGTGGTTGTTTAAGTATCAGCCTGTGAGTCTACATGCAAACGTGTATGTGGGTGACATTATATACCGGTAGGTGTGAAACAATTGCTTAATTGTTACTGTGCCTTAGATAATTATCATGTCTAATTATCATCATCTTGTTAAATCAAGCTTCTGTAACTATAGAAGAGCCATACTCATAATTATCTAAAAGACAGCTTGATATCTCTGTGGAAACTTTCAGTACCAACAATCTGATCAAGGACAATTTCTTTCATATTCGGATTAATAAAATAAACGGATATAGATAGATATGAGCTGATTGTAGATCAACATTCTGGCTTTTTACCTTGTTTGCGCTTTGCTTTGCTTTAATAAAATTAAAACATTATTAAACTCGATAGGAATTATTAGAAATTAAAAAATAATACATTAAATATTTTGTATATACTGTATATTGCAACCACTGTTATCCAGAACCACTAGCTTCACATCTGTATTTCTATGTTTCTGTAATGTCTTTATGCAATTCTCCCAGGTCATCACTCATAGCCCATAGACACCCCCTTGAGTCATTAACACTTGTCTCCTGCATGCATTTTCACTGTATCAAGGTCATATTAAAATAAGCCGGTGCTTCGCAATCCACAGGCTGCTAATGTGTCTCCTGATGATCAGACCTATGATTGTGATTTGTCCATTGACTGAAACTGGGTGTCCTTTCTTCACATAATATCCATTGAGTAAATGGGTGCCTTGTTAATTATTCTGAATTTGGTGTTGGCTGTGTTTGACAGTACACGCAAAACATGATGTCTGTTCCTCCGTGGATCTCATGGATTTTTGATCTGTAAGGGTAGTGGAGTGTAACGCCTGGGGTGAGTGATGTCTACCAACCAGATTTGACTGAGGGGTTGGTAGAAAGAAAAAGGGGAGGGGAAAAAAAGACTAAATGGGACCATTAGCTAGGTTTAGCAACCTTGTTACTATGGTAACCGACACCCATGGGATGGCAGGTGTAGGGAAAGAAAACTGATGCAAGCTTTGGACAAACAGGATGTCGGAATGAAGGGTGATGGACTGACGTGCAGTGGTGTTGTTTGTAAATCTTTAAAAGACCTTCATCAAGCGCACCATCTGGACAAATCCACAAGTCAATTGTGCACTTTTACTCAACTGTTTATGCATGTATATCACTACATGCACATGTATGCTATTTCATTGTTTATCAAACATCATGTCACATGGCGCCTGGAAGGTTATTGATTGTTCATAATGATTTAAAACTGGTTATTCAGGCAACAACTCCTTTAAATCAACACTACTTTGTGATCCTACTTGTGGCGTAATCAAAACCCGTAGAAATTGTTTGACAAACTTAAGGAAACCATAAACCCATTTTTATTTACCGCAGGGAAATTGGCCTTAATCCTCGGCAACCTTATTTTCCACCTTATGAAATCTATGGAGGGAATACTGTACCTCCTGCCACACAGATGCAAACCATTATGAACAGCTAAAGAGAGAGCAAATCACACAACCTGCAACAAAAAACAATGACACTCTGAGCGATACTACAGTAAGTCCCTCCGCTTTTCATAATCAAAGAAGTTTGAGTTAACAATCATTCTGAGAGTAAAGCGTCCCATCTCTCTCCCACCCCACCCTGTCTCAGAGCTGTGAAGTGCATGATCTAATACAAAGCCCTTTGTCTGGGCGGATGATGATCAAACAGGCGGAGGGGAATTCTTGCAGGATTGGTCTCTGTTATATTTTTACCCCGACCCAATTAAAACACACACGCTGTATTATCCGTGACATGGTGTAACGGGAAAATCCAGTCTCCTGTTGGAGAACACGACTTCCTTACCTTCATCTGAATGTTCGGTTCTTCAAACAGCAGCCACTGATGCTTCAGTTGGTTTGCAGGAGCTCATAATTATTTGATGAATTTTCATCTGTTCTGACTGCATTAAGTAGGGATGCAATATATTGGTTCCATATTGGATGATAATGCCAATTTTTTATTTTATTTATTAGTATGTACCGATATTGGATATTTATTTGTGCATGGTCATTGGTCATTGTGCTTGAGTCTGGCAAGCTTAGAAGTAATTCAAAAAGAAGGGAATGTAAAACTTTGTTGATTGCTAACATATACTAAATACCGAAAGGAAAACGTACAGACTTTGATGTTTTTATCAACCTATGCGTAATGGTTTCAGACTTTTAGCTTTTCTAATCTGAATAATGGCGCTATCGCAGCAAGGCTGATTCTAAATGGAGCGGTGGACGCCAGTTAAGTCAGATGGTGCCGTAATTTTCGAACTGGATTACCTCATCTGTTAAGGAATCACTTCCTTCCTATGGAGATCTCAGAGCAGGAAGCTAACACCTCATGCTGATCAGAGATATGCCGTCTGGACCACAGTGCTGTTTCGATGCTTATCAGCAATCAAAAAAATTTGCATTCCTAATAGGAACATGCATTGTTATACCACAAACAATATAATGAGGGAACTTAAAAGGTGAAACTGCGAGCTCACCACCATCTGGATTGTGTTTGGTGGGAAAATATTTTTGTAGCTGTTTGAAATTTTAGATTTTGAGTGAATTAATTTTTTCCCGGCCTCCCCTGTAAAAGAAATCTGCACATGGTTATTTTTATTTTTTTTACAGGCTGTCATTTTTATCTCTCTTGCAAATGCATTTGTCACTGTTGCGCTGCAGGGGAGAGAATAAGAGGAGACGAGACGGGAAGAGTGGTGAGAAGAAAGAAAAGGGAATGAGGGGGAGTGCAGTGTGATCGTTCATTTGTCTTTGGTTTCTAACCTCCTGGCTCTGCTGATAATTGAGTTGAGCAAAGGCGCGATTTGACAATGCATCATTAGAAATTTGTTGTCGTTATGTTTTTCAGTGCCATCAGACCAAGACTTTATGCTTCCAATAGGGAAAGGCATTATGAGCGACTAGTTTCAACAAACAACTAGTTGATTAATGAGGTTAAGTAGTTTTAGATCTCTGTCTCGGGAGTCCTGCATTAAGTTGTGTTCCGTTACACTTCGTCATACTGTTTTTGAATGTAAGAGCATTCCCTTCTTTACATGACATGTAATAATCCATCAGTAATCAGATTGATGGCTCAACTGAACTGAAAAGCTTTCATGTAAACACCTCAGTAGATCCAATTGAGCTTGACCTTATAAAACTTCGATCGGATTGAAGATATGAAATAATCAGATAAATAGAAACAAATTAGGCATCTAAACTCTTGAATCTAAACTATTTTCTCAATCGTATTTAAAAATACTTGCAGCACATGCTCAATCCAGTGGTACACATTTTTACAGCTTTCGTTTTACGTGACGACAGACACTGCACTTCCACAGAAGTTTTGCTCTGAATATATAAAATGCACATTTATATAAATATTTGATTTGAATGTTCATGGTACATAAACAGCATTTTTGGAATATGCAATTGGAATGAATTCATTCAGATTGACGAAAATGGGTGTATATTAGCATACCTATAGTGCAGTCAGGTGAATCCAGAGCTAGCCTAATCATTCAAGGCTATCAGAAGTGTAGTTGTTCAGGCAACCCTCCAACTAGTTGATTTTAAAAATGTTATTTTGCCCTACTTTTTAGACTGAGACTCAGTCCAAGGTCACCTTTATGTGTTCCTGTCAGATCTTGATAGCAACTCCATAAGATCAAGACTCTAATTCTGGCACCTAGAACTGTTTATCCAGCATTTTCTTGTTGGTCTCACAAAGGTGACGACAGCAACATCCAGAGTTGTTTGAATGAGTTTAACCCTGAGCTCCTTTAGACCTTTTACCCCTGAAACTAAACAAGGCTTCTGCTGGTTGGGTGTAGGGAACTTCAAACTGAATGTAGAGGTCAAGTCAGAGCAGCTTCTACAGACCAGGGTCCCTGGGTATTTGTAGTTTTTTAAGTAGTAGTAATATGACCACTGACATGATATAGCAAGCATTAGTAAAATAATGAATCAGGCTGCTGCGGAACTTGGGAAATATTGTAGAGTCACACAATAGCCTTGCTCCCTGGAGTACAGTATATGCTCTGAGTTGGTAAGGCAGCCTTGATGAAACACAATGCAAAATTGTCCTTTCATCCATAGCCATTAAAACTTGTCGGATAACATTACTCAACAAGAAAACGGCACATCATCTCACGTCAGTGTTGATGTGGAAGTTTTGTTTTTTCCTGAATTTCCTCCAAACCATCTCCACTTCCTTGAATCGCCCATTATATGATAGTCATGGAAAAAATCCAGACTGTTCCCAGCTGCTGTGAACCCTTGTGATATTCTTCTCACAAACCTCTCCCATCTCCAGCCTAAAGAAGTCAGGTCTATAGAGCCATTTGTGCCCTTTTTTTAGTTCTTTTTATGTCGCTGGGCACTTGTGATTTATTTTAGGCAGGGCTGTGAATAAGGCGATCTCAACATCCCTTTAGGCACATAATGTCTCCTGAAGGAAATCTGGTGTGAAACGTCTGTGACATCAAACATTTTGAAGTGTCGCTTAGTCCCTTACCGTGCAGCACACGACAAACACCTGGATGTTCGGTGTGTTAGTGAGATGACTTTCGTCACATAAACATCGCATTCTTTGTCTAAAAGACTGCTGACGGTTAAATGACCCTCGTCATATGGTAACAATCTTTTCTCAAGCTGTTCACATGCCACCAAAGTCATATTCATCCTAAACTGTCTTTGAAATATTAAGAGGGTGGGCGGCTTCCCCGAGCTAAACGTTCCCCTAAAATGGAAAAATGCCACACGACCTCCTTTTCAAGGTAATTAGTCTTTTCTATTTATTTGCATAACAGACAACCAGGTCCATGGCAAATTTATGTTTTATACATCAGACTCCCCATTTGACTCATGGACGTAGGCTCCGGCGGTTCAGATTGAGTGCCGGACCCATGCCCAGAACGCCTGTTGGACCCCTGGGTGTTACTCTACAATAGTGCCCTTAATGTCAACCGGTGAAAATGGCTCTTAAGTGGAATGGCTTCTTTTTGTTCTTAAGCTGAATTAGTTTTTATGTTGAACTGAAAAGAGAACCATTTCAAGTGTAATAGTGATTGTTCTGGTTTTGTGGGGTGATGTATGGAGTGAGGCTTCAGTGTGTGGCAGAGCTTAATTTATGTGCTCTGTCTGCTGGTAACAATGTGAGCTTGAAAGATTTCCATCCTTCGCTTTCCCTTCCAGGGTCTGGGTTTTAAAGATTAGGAGTAATATTCATCAGGGTGTTGTAGCAAAACTTTCTTTCTTGTTTTCTTTCTTGCTGGCTTGCTTTCTTCTGTCCAACTGTCTTTCTGGCTGTCTTGTTGTATCTGTCCATCTGTGCTTCTTAATTCGGTCTTTCATTTCTTTTCTTCCCACTAAATTTCTTACAGATACTTTTTTCTGTCTTTCTGTTCTTCCCCTCTTTGTTCGCCTTCCTTCCTTCCTTCCTTCCTTCCTTCCTTCCTTCCTTCCTTCTCTTTCAGTTTCTTTTTAATCTTGCTTGCTTTCTTGCTATCTGTCTTTTCTTTTCTGTCTTTCTTCTGCCCCCTGCATGTTTCTTTCTTTTTGTCTGTGCATCCTCCAATCCCTACATTTTTTTCTTTCTGTCCATCCTTCTTTTTGTCCATCTATCCACCCGTTCATGCATTTATTCATCTTTCAGTCTGTATTTTCTTTCTGCCTTTCTTTGTCTGTCCATCTTTTATTTATCTCCTCTGAATGTACAGTTCTTCATCTGCCTATGTTTAATCCGATACTTTATAGTTGTGGTTTAGCGACCGATGCCACTCGACATCTGGCTGTGAGGCCGTATGGCCATGGAAATGGCAGTATTGAGCAGGCCAGCATGCCCCAGGGGATTGTGGGATGCTGAATGTCTCCCCTCAAATAAAGCCTGTTTAAATGAGTCATAGAGAGTAGCATTGGGTGATTTAGCCCCAGTAAAACCCATAGAGCAGACACAGGAGCACTACAGGTGCTCAGGAGCCCAGACAGACAGACACTTTAGGGCTTTCTTTATCTATGTAAAATGAAAGTCCAGAAAGTTCTCGTCTCAACTCCAGCTGATGGTTAGGTGTAAACGTATGTTTCCGTACATTAGTCTCCAGTGATCTAATTTGGCCTAATTCTTGGCATGACGAGTGAAAGGCAAAATGTATTTGCTTTTGTTGGAATATATGTTTGAAAAATATGCTGCAGTTATATTTAAGGTTTGCAGTACAGCACTGTATGTATGTGCTGCCAAAACAGAGTCCCGGGATTTGAATCTGGGGCTATTTTAAGGTCAAACTGTGTCGATGTAGAGAAGCTTGGCAGCTAGGCATTATCAGGTCAGTGCTTGATTTAAGAGGAAACTGTTGGGTCTGGAGTTTTACCTTACCTGTTTTTGCACCAGCGGAAACATTCTCAGTCTCTAAATTACACAAATTTAACACGTTTAAATGTAATCTTAACAAAGCTCAATATCCATTTTCCTACTGGACATCATAATACTGTATTCTTTTCCAGCATTTTAAACTATTGATATTAGTTTTTAATGTTTTATTTTTCAATTATTTAGATATGCTTTAAGTGTTTTAAAAATACATGTTTCCAGGGTGTAGACGTTCAAATTTTCTGAAACAAGAACTTTATCCCTTGTTTTCCATGGTGTGGATTTTTTTTACTGGCGTTGTTTTAGAGAGACAGATTGAAGAGATCTATACTGATCAGAATTTTTTTTGGTTGATTTGAGTTTGGCTCAGTCAGCCTGGACAGACCACAGTTTTCAAGGTAGGAAAAGAGAAACATTTCCAAGCGGTAACTGAGTATTTATGGAGCAACCGTTTCCCTTAATGTATCCTTAATGTAGTGAAGGCTTTGTATCTTTAGGCAAAACCTTTTTGGTTTATTTCTTGAGTCTCTCTAACCATGCAACTCGTATTGACCGTGGTGGTCCGAATCGGGAAGAGAGTGTTGAGTTACCCCATTACTCCGTTACATGTCTGTCAACATAGTTGGAATAAAAGCGAGCGATCAAAAATAGTGCCAACAGTGAGGATATGGATCTTGTTATATAGCAGATCAATTACTTCTCTTTCTCTGTCATTCACTCACACACACACACAAAGTAGCTTATTTTGTTTAATATCAGATCCACAATAGCTTCACGTCACTGTTGTTAACTGAAACATGCCACGCCAGTTATTCCCTCAAGCATGGCAGAGCAATATCAGATTTCCTCTTTTGGGAAATTATTCAGATCGGTCCAGTTTGTCATCAGCAATCTGTAAAGATGGAAAACTGGCCGTTAGATTGGACAGAGGTCAGGTGCCCAAATCTGGGCAGTGTTACTCAAGACATTTAGCAGCCGGCTTTAAGTTATAACTCTACCTGACAGCTTTATCCTTTGGGCCTCTTTCACTTTTTCCCCTCCACATCTCTCTTTTGCTCCACATACAGTGTTCATTTGTCTCTTTTTGTCTGTCAGGGAATTTCAGGTGTGATGGTTTCTTTGGCACAGCATTTCTGGTGTTCCTTTTAATCAGTTCTTCCACTCCTCCTCTCTCCGGCCTCCTTCATCCATTCTTCCTCCGAGTGAGAATGAGTGAGGCAGCTGTTTCAGTGGTGGAGAATAAGGCTTTGAGATCTGTGCGGAGGTGAGAAATGACTAAATGTTGTGCCTAGTTAATTCCCAGAGGGACTATCCTCTTTAAACTGAACCCTGCTCAGGGAGAGTGGTCAGTTTCTTTAGCCACAGGGAGTGTCTATGTTGTTCTCTCTCTCTCTCTCTCTCTCTCTCTCTCTCTCTCTCTCTCTCTCTCTCTCTCTCTCTCTCTCTCTCTCTCTCTCTCTCTTTTTTCTCCCGTTATTTCTTTTTCACACATAAGGATACCATGACGGTTGATTAGGACTGAAAAGAACTGAGTGTGACCATGGGTTGTTTTTTTTTGTTTTTCAGAGGTAACCTTAGAGCTAAAGTATTCCACGAAAAAGAGATCCTGTCTGCTTCAGTGCTTCATCAGTGTAGATCTGATTTGATTTCAAAGAGTTTTTATGGTGATTTACAATTCCTGTTGCCTATACTGTAAAGCTGTGGTTCTAAACCTATTTTGCTTTAGGATATTGATTTTACACTTTAACAATGGACAGAAAGTGGCAACCCAACACAGTATCAAAATTGGTTATTGTACTAAAATAACAATAATGTCAGTTAAAGATCAGCCAATGTTTCACTACTCTGAAATTGTACCAGCTTAATTGGTGTTCGATGAAAGATCTGGGGCAGGTCACATCTTCTGCCAAATCAGTAAGCAGACTACAACAGCTTTTAGCTTCAAACCCTGTTTTCATCAGCAGATTACAGATTGCTTTGAAAGCTGAATTTTGAACGCAGTTTAACATGCCTGTTATGTTTGAACCATTGCTAGACATGTTTGAACCATTGCTAGACACATGTGAGGTTTCTGTAATGAAATACACATGCTAGTTTTTGACCTTGCAGTCGTGCGTCACGTGAAGCATCTTACTAAATGATTTGACATGCAAGTCACAGTCTCTTATATTAAGCAGATTTCTGCTGCTTGAATCCAGCTGGTGGTGACAGATACGTTTAGATGGTTAGCGATGAACCCCGTGGAAAAGAATGAAAGGCTGGTCACTAACATATTTTATACTTTGACTAGCTTAACCAGCAAGGCTTCTTGGTCAACCAGCTTCACCAACTAAGTTGAACACGATGGCTATGCTGGTCCACCAGTCACACTCAAATCAAGCAAACTTATACATATCGATAGTGAAGGATCTCATTGGATGTTAAGAACATTTTCCATTTTAGACTAATCTGTTCAACACGTCAAATGTGCTCACCTTTTTGCGATATCCCACACTGTTAGTAAAAAGGTATAAAATGCCAGATCCACTATAATTGTGTCCTATAATTTTCAGATTGAATGTCACACCTTGCCTCTTCAGTCTGACACTGTGAACGTCAAATTGTGGATTTTAGGTTATAATCTTGGAAAGAAAACTAATGACGATATATTCAAATATGAATGTAGAGGTATTTGAGTGCCTTCTTTTATAATTGTAGAGTTCATAAATCCATGATCGCTAAATGTAGATCCATTTGACCCATTGGATGTTGACAACCCATTCTGTTCAATCAAACTAAGGACATTTTCCATTAGTTCTCCATTGGCAACATCGCGTAATGGGAAAATGTGCATTATTAACAACAATGATCTCATTCCAACATGCTCTTTATGCATCTGGTCTATTGGTTAATTTGTTTTCTCTGGGATATTTGAGAAAATTGTTTTAATTGCTACCCTTAAACCTCCAACTTTAACTGTTGTTCCTCAGCTAAACTGAGCGAGGGCTTGAGAAACGCATGTTAAACAGAAAGGGAACAGGGGACGGGGTGAGGGGGGACTTGAGGGCCCCTCTCCTGTTTCTCCAGAGAGGGTCTCTCTTGGCAGACATGTGTAAATATCTTAACATGTCTGTTTTATCAATCTGAGGCTCTCTTCACGCGAGGCGCTGATTGGAGACCCAAGGCCATCTGTCAAGCCTGGATTTCAACAATTGGATTTTGTAAACAAGTACGCTGGGCGCTAAACACTCTAGCTCCCAAACGTCAGGTACTGGTACATACGCAGAGATCTGTAGCTTAAACATTGCAAAGAAATTAGAATTAAGCAAGAAATCGATGACCCGGGTTTGGGTTTGATTTAGGCTTAAGTGTTTCACCTCTTGGGTCGTCAAATGGCAAGAGATAGCTGCTAAGCTCTTTCCTGCTGATCGAATTACAATCACAGTTTCAAGGTCAAAGGTTAGAGGTCAGAAAGTGAGCGCAGGAATGCAAAACTGTGCCAAAAGAGTCAGTTTAACTTGAACGAATCACAGTACCTTGCCACAAATCAGTACCAAAGACCTTTTTCTGCTAAAAACCTTTCAGTCATTCAGTTAGCATGACAGCAGTGTTTTTGGGTCAGAAGATGCCATTCATAAATGACTCCCTGCTGCTCTGCTGCTAACATGTCTTTAAACATGGCTGATCCTAATAAGGACCATTCTTTCAGCACAACTGAATCCAATCAGCTAAAGTGCGACGTGGAGGGGAGGCCAAACAGTTTTGGCTGGGCTCACACTCTCTTTTGCTCAGTATAACTAAGAATGGCAGAGGAAACTCAAGCCTGGCCTGCAATTAATCTGTTTTTGTTGCTTGTTTATGAAGTGCGTTCATGTGCAGATGGCGTCTGGAAGCGGTCTCTGTTTTGAAACCTAAGATTTGAGTAGTGGATTGACATTGCTGTCTTGTTTCTTTAATGTGCAGCGCTCATTTTTTTTTTTCATCCTCAGTATGGCATCATTGTCTTCCCATAGCGAAGGTTTTGCTCTTTGAGCAGGACCCATGAATCTTGGACGCGTCTAATACAGAACAGTGTCGGGCTCAGCTGTCATAACTTTGTGACTAATGTAAACTGGAATGCCGCAGCTGAGCCATAAGCGAGTGGAGTGGAGAAAAAACAAAAACAGAACAAAGTAAAAATTAAACAAACAGATGTAGAGAGAGACAGAGAGCATGTGAATTCCGGCATCATCCGGCAGTCCCTGAAAATGAATCAAAACGTTTATGGCCCACATGAAATGATTTAATTTAATTAATGTGGAAGGTCATAAAAGGGTTCCTTGATGTCTATAGTGCTACTCTGAATGCATTTCATCCTTTTAGCATAGAAAGAATGTGTTACTGCTGGTTTTCACATTATGTACTGTGAGAATGTTAGCAAAAGAAACAAAAAAGCAAAATAGTTCTCTTTGCTAAGTTCGGGCTTCGAGAGCCATGGTACCCCAAATGCTGAGATGTAGGAAATTACTTATTACAACACTCGAATACTTGATTATAATTGGTCAGTCACAACATTCTGCTGGTCAAATTATTATTATTTTTTTGTATAGTAATGATCACTAAACTGTATACTGTACCTGGCCATTTCACGGATTTCCTACAAAGCTATACTTAATGCTTCTCATATCATTCAGTGGTCATTTTCTTTTCATATAATATTTTTAGATTAATAATAACAATTTAAACATCTGCCAGATCGATAGCAACCACGTGGTTTAGAGTGTTTTATAATTTACATTTAATAAAACAGCCACAGTGGCATTTTCGATAGTTGCAGCTATTTACGTATTTTGAAGTGACGTTATTTTTCTCTTGAACACATGGGATTGAAAAAATTATTTTATTTTATTTTGTTTTGTTTTTATTAATTTTATTGTATTCTAACTTGAATGAAAACATCTATTGTTACATCTATTGTATATTACACTATAGTAATATATAAACAGCTAGAGATAAAATAATTGGTCATTGTTATTTAATTTAATTGAATTTCATTTAATATAGATTTTTTACAAATATTTAATTTAATATTTTCTTTTTTATTTCATATTTCATATTCCCTTTTCCCCATATATTTCCCATATTCCATTATTCCCATATTCTCGTCCCTTTTTTTCATATTCCCTTTTTCACAACATGGGTGGAGACATAGCAATTATAGCAAATTATACAAATTTCTCAATCTTCAACACAGTTTGAAGTTGACCCAGTCAACAGCCTCATTGACTATTTGGCTTCTCACCTTGAGACGGGCCTTGACTGCCGACAGCTCAGACATCTTGTGTGAGTGTGACGGGGGCCTGGCAGGAAAATTAAAAAGCATGTGATTGATTAAACTTCTTTGTTCCTGGTAAGAGCCCTTCTCGGACACATACACAGTCCACTGACTTGTTTTCAAGCTTGAGTGTTCCAGTCACTCCTTTTTCTCATTTTACTGCCTCGGTGAAGGCACCTCATCAGCAGAAACCTGAAGAGCTGTGCTGAGCTGATGTCATTGATTTAGCACTTCGGGTGCTGGCCATGCACTTCTAAAACACATCCTTGATCAGCCTCTCAAGGTAACATGAGGATAGCGTTTGTTGTTTTTTGGGGGGTTGTTTGCGTTGGTGTTGTGGTGGTGGGTTTGGACTGAGGTGTTTGCTGGGAAAGCCATTCAAGGGGACATTAACATCATGAAAACAAAGTAACCACAAATTGTCAAATGTAGAGAACCATTATGAATGTTACACTATGGAAATTGTGGCTTTGACCAGTCTATATTTTCCATCTATGGCTCTATTGACCACATTACAGGCTGATGTCATACATTCAATCACTCGATTTCAAAGGCCTGCTTTCAGATGCCGCCACATCCACCCTTTAACCTCCAGAATCCCAGTTGAAGGAAGCCAGACGTGTTTGCAGCGGCAGCTGCGGCATGACTTGTGCCATTACCTGTAGCACAAAGCACGGACTTTATTTGTCTCATCAATTTCTCTATTCGTGTTCACAGCCTAAACCCTCTGACCCCAGTCTCCACTTCTCTGAGAACACAGGTTTGGGTTTTTTTTACCATGTGAAGGTTATTTCCCCTCCCTCCATGTCAACACCATTACACAAAGGCGAGGCCTGGACATAAGATCAGCAGAAGGGTAAACATACTCAAAACTGCAGACTCTCTGGAAGCCGAAGAGCTAAACAAATTGACTATACTCTTTAACACACAATCCCAGCAGGCCCTGCGTCTGCTCACGTGTCCATCGGTGAGACCAGTGTGTTCTTGAGTTTGTGTACGTCTTCTTTTATAAGCACGTATTAATCATCATGTGTGAATGAATGTTTATGTGCAGAAAGTCTTGTGATGCATAATACACAAATTAATCTCTTTATCGCTGCACCTATCTTGATGCTGACATCATGCTTGGATAAGCAAGTATGTAAACTGTTTGGAAAAGTACTTGTAGATTCTCTTCCCTCTTGGGAAATTTCTTGCCGTTTTGCCGGTTTATCTGTCCACTATCAGTGCAGTCAGGCTTGGGCATCACTGAGGCAGCACATATTGCTGCTGACGCTATCTGTCCATGGTAACCTGTCCGGGAGTAACGGTCTCCCAGGGTACGGTTTCAGTCAAACGCTTCAATAATTAATTGCTCTTCTTGAGCCAACGTTGAAACATTCAGGAGGCCATAGATTTTGTGTCTTGGGAATGCAAAGGTGTTTTAAGAAATTGCTAGAATGAGCGTTGCCTCCACATCAGTCTGTTTTTTACACTTTGTGAGCGGGTGAGTTCATTGGAAGGCCATGATGATCTAATGCAGATCTGATTCTGTTGTGTATCTCTGTAGAACTGAGGACATCCAAAATCCTTGTTACTGTAATGTGATTTTGTTTAATGATTTGGACTGGATTAAAGGCGGGTCACCAGAATTTCTAAAACTGGCAGGACATTTGTGTTATGACATATACAATACCATATTTTCTGAAGATATATTCAGTGTGTGGTTGAATCTCACAGAACCATGTCCAGGTCATGTTTTACCTTAAAATTAACACTTGGCAAGTGTCAAATGTGAATAAAAATCTGCGTTGGCAAGTATATGAAACGGCGTCAGTCATCAGTTGGCCGGTAAAATTTTTATGAATTCTAACAATCATATGTTTCCATCCAAAGTTATGAATTTAATTTTGCGCAAAATTGGAATATCACATAAAACATTTGCGAAATAAAGCAAGTTAAAGTATTGCAGAGAAGCCTTTTAGTACAGCGAAGTTTAAGAAATGTAACATTTTAAAATACCAATTTATCAAATTTGTGAATCGATGCAAATCGGTAGATTTAGAATTGCGATTCATATGTGAATCGATTTTTCCCCCACCCGAATATGATTAATATTACAAATAATTTGATTTGATTTAATTTCAAAATAATAATTTATATAGAAAAATATTTCAATTTATATCTAATCTATTTATCTATAATGAAATGTATTTTGCAGTGTGAGTTTGGAGAGGAAATGTGCTGAATTCTCATGAAAATCATGTTACAATGCAAAACATTTCTATGACACAAAATCAAGCATGTTCCTCATCAAGCCGGTTGCATTACCTCTCATACATGTGTGCCTTAAACCTTCTTGAGGTGTACAGACCCCATGTGCTGGTGATTAGGTATGAGATTGCACTCCGACCGAGGGTTAAGGGGTCAAGTGTGCTGCAGGATTCATGGCTTAACTGCTGCATTCGTTCTGCTCTCCAGCAACTGATAAATCCAATAGCACTGACCCTCAGCTTACGCGATTGATTGGAATGTGTCATGCTGCGTGAAACGATCTTCCTTTGTAATGGCATTCTAGAGTTCAATCCTTCACATTGACAGATGCATTTAAACATCAACAGGCTCCGTAGGCATCTTGACACCACAGGTATAGGAATGCCACACAGATATCAGTTTTGCTTTTACTACAATTTCAAATTGTACCCACTGATAAATTGTGCCAGATTATTTTTCCTATTGCTCTTATGTTGGTTGATGACCCAGCACATTTCAACCCCTGCGGCGTAAAGAGAGAAATAGTTGTTGAGGTGCTGTAAAGGGAACCCAAAGGTCACATTGAAAGGCTGTACTAGTACTGGAAGATCTCTCCGTAACATTCCAGTGACCTGAAACTCACATTCTGGAAGCCATTACCAAAAATTACCTCAGTATCAAAGGCTTTTCTGTCTTTTTTTTGTTGGTCTCCTGTCTGCTTTTCAGTGCTAACAGCACTCCCCAGCCGGCACAGACGCAGCACTGAAATTATCGCCTTTGGATCATCTCTACTCAGTGCTCGGTTCAGTGATTTGAATCAAGTGCACAAACTCAAACTTAAGTGGTAAGGAACAATGAGGCTGGTTAAGGTAATTTGGCTGTAAGAAACAATGGTGCTTTTCCAGTTTTTGAAAGCCAAAAACTTAAAAAAAAAAAAAAAGTTCAAGATGATGTGAAATCCATTTCACAACACATGTTACTTTTTGCAAAGTGATGTATTTCCAATTACATATGTAGGATACTAAGAGGCAAAATGCACACCTATACACCTATTTTAACACACCTACAGCATACCATTCATATAGCGTACAGTAATATTGTGAAATGTTATTACAATTTAAAATAACTTTTTCTATTTTAGGAAATTACGTAATATAATTTATACCTGTAATAGCAAAGCTGAATTCTCAGCACCATTACTTAAGTCTCACATGATCCTTCAGAAATCATTCTAAAATGTTGTTTTCTCAATAAACATTTATTTTGTTTAAAACAGTTGTGGTGCTCAACAGGGTTCTTTGATTATTGGAAAGTTAAAAAAACAGCTTTTGTTTGAAATAATTATAAATGCCTTTACTGTCACTTTTGATCAATTTATTGTGTCCTTACTGAATACAATTATTAATTTCTTTAAAAAAATAATGACTTCAAATCGTAGTATAAAATTAGTTTTAAATAGTTTTTGTAGTTTTACTGATTATTGTAATGCCTCTTCAATAGTCAACCTACAAAAGCACTTTTTCCCCACTTCAAGTTATATTCTTTGTGAAGTTATGAAGTTTTTGGTATTCGCAGTTTCAAAAATGCTTTTAAAGCTAACACTCAGTGCTGTTAAATCTTGTTCAGTGAACTTCTCTGCTACATATTGCATTAATTATAGACATATTTAACATTGTATGACACATGGCCGGATGTTACTTCACAATACATTGAAAAATGTTGAGGTAAATTAAGTTTTGTTGCATTCAAACATGCAGACAGCATTCTTTGTTTGTTTGTGGTCTTGTGTCTATTATTTGATGTTCAGATACAGTTCCTGTCATTCAAACCAATGTGGTTTCATTGCCAGCCTCCTCACATGGATGTAGTCAAAACAAGTTACTGAAATCATTACCGTCAATCATCTCAGAGACACTGGCCAACACTGACACATACCGTAAGCACAGTCCTCAATATCATATTTACACCCTATCAAGAAATCAAAATTACATGGATTCTAAATTCCTCATTACATGTCACTTCTTTTTTCTTCTTCTTCTTTTTTCTGGTGTTTAGTAATCATCTCTGACTCCTTCATGTCTATCCTAGTGGCTTATCCAATCAAAGTGACGCTCATTCATAGTAGTAACAGCCTGAGCACTTGGCAAGCTCACATGGAAGAAACCATAATATGCCAAACCCAGAGGAGAACATTCGTGCCGTATAAAACGTCCCTTCACCCAAAACACTGTACGTACACAGATTACATGTTGCTTTTATGCCATAGTCTGATGCAGCAGATTGTAAAATAATTTGCACATTTTTAGTGAAGATTCACGTCTACTCTGAATCTACTTATGTGTGAAATTGGATATGAAAAGACCATTGTGGACTAAGACAAGTTTAATATAGTCTTAAAAGATACATTAGCCTTGCCTTCTCTTTCATGTACTCTGTGAGTATGGAAAAGCCATGTTGTTGGTGTTGTTTGTTAGCATGTACGCTTACATTTACTCAAACATGGCAGTGTTGATCCTAAAAATCCAACAAATCTTCAGTCAGAAAACATTTAGCTTAAAAGTAAGCATGAAAACCTCTGTCAGCATCTGTTTTAGGGTGTGTTCATACTTGGCAGGTTTGGTTCAATTTGGTGATGTCACAAGATGCGACCCTATAAAGGACATACGGCTTAAGGATACGCTGCCCAGTTCGGTAAATGCATCAGAACTGCCATCTCCTTGCAGCAGATCTTTATTTGTGTGTGCTTCGGAAGAATTCCTGGTGCTGCTTTAACTCCTTTACACATTTTATGAGCTTTTGGTGAGTTCTCAGCTGTCTGTACGCACTGTACGCAAGCACATTTACCCCAGCACAGAGCGTTGTTTTTAGGCAAGTAAAGGTTTGACGCAGTAATCTCAAACATATTGAGCCATGTTGGCATGTTTTGTGATATTTTTTATAGCATCAAACTATAAAATTCTGATATTTATTATGCCCTTGTAATTCTGAGTTATGAGGAAAACTGACGTCTGGGCACATTGTTTCTTCTGTTTTATGATACTTTTTTTTGTATGGCAACAAACGTTGACAGTTTGCCATTCAGGTAATGCGTCTTTGCCTCTGAAGTTTACTATGTTCGCAACACATGAGCTCAGTGTTTCCGCATTGTTAAATTGATATTTGTTGGGAGCCAAACGTAATGTCAGCTATATTAACTGCATTACAACAATGATTTTGCCATCTGTGCTGTGTGCTCTTACAGAACAGCAGCTGTTCTTTGCTGCCAGGGGAAAATATGAAAAAAGGGGAAGCCCATTGCATTATGAGATAGTGTAACCTACCGGTTATTAAAAATAGATGTTGGAGAAGATATAAGTGCAAAATTAATGTTTTCTCAGTATGGTTAGAGCACTGAAGGAACTTAAAGGAAAGAAAACAGCCTTGGTGCTGCAAATGAAGCCAGTATCGCATTAGCAAAGCTTCCGTTCTCTCTCCACCAACAATAGACACCTTTTCCTGGTTTATTACAGAATTTCCTCCAAGGTCACAGACTTCATTTTTTCCCTTATTCAACGTTTGTCAGGTACCACAGGCTTTTCTGAATTACTGGTTCCTTATGTGTTGCTGTAAAGAAGTCCATTTCCGCACAGCACTTTTAAAAAGCTAAGGCTCATGGGTGAATTCACCTAGTGGTACTTTTTTGGAGAGATGTGTGTTTACATGTTGGAGTAGAACATTATAACTGGACATCCCAGGTTCAATTCCCAGTTGTAATTCAATGTTTAACATTTTTATTTTAACATTATTATGTGTGGTTTTCTTGATAAAGAAATGTGTGGTTATGTGTGGTTTTCTTATTTTGGGTGAAACAACCATGGTCAGTTAAAGGAATAGTTCACTTAAAAATGAAAATTCTGTCATCATTTACTCACTCTCAAGTTGTTTCAAACCTGTTTGAATTTCTTTCCTCTGCTGAGCAAAGAAGTCAATGTGGTCCATCAACTGTCTGGTTACCGGCGACATTCTTCAAAATATCATCTTTTGTGTTTAGCAGAAGAAAGAAATTTATACAGGTTTGAAACAATTTGAGGGTGAGTAAATGATGACAGAATTTTTATTTTTAAGTGAGCTATTACTTTAATATCAACACATCAAGAAAAAACATCAGAATGAACAAAAAACTGTTTTCAGGGGCATTGTCTGATTCTGCTTATGTTGACCTGGAATGAGGTATATGTGTGTATATATTTTGTCGGACAGACAGGAAGAGAGAGGTGGTAGAAGAGGTAGAGATATACTTTGCTGAGAAGGAAACGGGAGAATGTCGCCTGGCGGCCCCACATTCCTCCAGGAATCTCACAATCGCACTCCACAGGTCCTGGTCAAACACGCAAGAGTGATAAGTGAAACTCTGACACACATGGGTAGTTTCTCACTCACATAACAACTGGGTGGACAAACTGGCACTGTTGTACTCAGACTGTGCTGCTCTCAAACTTCTTGCTTGCGCCAACATGACAAAACGCTTACTAACTATTCTGTAGTCGGGTATGATCGGTGTTCGAAATCACTTCCAATACCCAGTATACACTGAAAAAAGAAACCATTTTCGCACAGGAATTTCTCAAATAATTGCAAAGAATTATCAAGTAACAAGTGGGTTTAACTTTGCAATATTCTTTTATAAATGTTATAAACACAATCACAATGCCAAACCTGTAAACTTGTTCGCTCCAAGTTGTTCAAGTGACGTTTGTAGGGTAGTTTTTTTTTTTTTTTTGGTATTTTGCAAAACTGCACCATGGATTTGTTTATTGTTCCATGAGAGCATGATGAATAACTTAAGCCTGTGATTCTGTCTCGGATAAGGAGAGGTCAGAGAGTTGCTTGGCCAAGGCTACATATGAGCTAAAACAAACTTACTGTGTTGATCTGTTTATACCTTGACTGTTCATCTACAACACAAAGGTTGCTGGGTTGATAACGAACTGGGCCTGGCAAGAATATTGTGGCTCATTATGAGAGAATTATTCCCATAGTGCTTTGTGGAAAATATTTGGTGGAACACCAACAATTAAATACAATTTTATGAAGAAAAAGCGATTATTTGATAGAAATCTTGTCCTTTTGCCCATATGTATATTCAAATATACTGCATGAAGACACATGAAGACAGGTTTGACAAATGTATTGGTTCTAATGTGTCATATGACCAACTGCATTTGAATTTAATTTGAATACACAAAAATGCAAATGGAGATATAAGAACTATTGATTTTCAGTCAATAATGTCTTATTCACTAAGAGTGCATTTTGTGTGTTCAACAGGTAATTCTACAACTTGGCTTTGGCAAACCAACTAACATGGTATTTGCAGAAGAAGCCTCTATAATGTTATTAGCTAATCTAAAATCCTGATTTGTTTGATAGTTGTATTTGATTGCAGACGCTATTTATGGGCTGAGCCGTGTTATGTGCAAAAGACTGTAATGAGAAAAAGTGTGGTAGTAAATGTCTGCGTGCATGTGTTTAGTGAGAGGAGATGGCTGGGGTATTAACTAACCTCATACACATAGAGGCCATTGTGCGCTCTGGATTTGGTGGCTAACCCAATCTGACGGCCCGGTTTAGAATAGGCCTGCAGGGAACCAAGTGTTTAAGGTAGAAATTTACAAGGCTGTGTTGTTTCTTCGTCCTATGCTCTCTGGAGAGAGATGCTGAAGCCACCCCTCCTCACCCCCTAGTCTCCATAAACGTCAGTCTCCTCAATCTCACATCTTCTGCAGTAAATGTAAAAGTTGTGAAGTTCACAGAAGTTGACAGCTATTTCCTCAGCATTGTTTTATTTGACTGTAGCGACGTGAGAACCGTCTGAAAGAGTCATTCGGAGTTAAAATATTGTCGAGATATATCGTTTCGGGCGTTTGATATTGAGATCAATTAATTAACTAGTGGAATGTGCTCACATTTGTTGTCTTCAAAGGGATGGCGGATTTTTTTATACGTTAGTGTTACTTAAGGGTGTTTTTTTTCTGACCTGATCAAAAGTTTGCTTTTTCTTTTACAATAACAATAACAAAGGCACTATTAAAAAGACATCATGGTGGTGTTGACAAAAATATAACCGTTTATATAAAAAGTTTGCTTTTTCTTTTACAATAACAATAACAAAGGCACTATTAAAAAGACATCATGGTGGTGTTGACAAAAATATAACCGGGTTATATGGTTATACGCATATATGGTAATGGTATGGTAAGAATAGGTAACATTCAGTGTTGTTATTGTTAACTAAACTACTAAAAATTGTTTTTGGTAATGGAAATAAAGCTGAAATAAAATATAAATATTAGATGAAATAATAAATTGAACACGAAAATTAGAAAAGTTGAAGTACTAAATTTATTGAATATTAAAAATATATTCAAGCCATTTATATATATAAAAAAAAAAATATATATATATATATTTTTTTTTTTTACTAATATTAATGACAAAAGCACAAACAAATATTTCAAAATATTTAAAATACTACATAATAATAAAATAACAGGTAACAAATTCAATTTACAATAGTGTTTAATTCATTAAAATGAGTCAATGTAATTGGTATCATGAGCAATTAACTTTTAATTAATACTTGGAACTATAAAGCATGTATTAAAATGATTATATTAAAATACAGCATTTATTAATATAGTTTAATGTTAATTTAATTTTATAAACATGCACAACACTTCAAGTATAAATTAACAATAGTTGGACAAACATGAATTAACAATGAACAATATTTATAAATCAACATTAATGTAGATTCATGAATGCTGTTAAAAATTCATTCACTGGTTCGTGATACAGATCTATGAATTAGCTAATGTTTGCAAATCGAACCTTACTGTAAAGTGTTATCAAATAATTCATTCAAATTTCTAATCATAATATGTTGCAAAGTGAATGCAGCTCCTCACAAGTCAGAACTATATGGGGCTGTGACCGTATTGCACTCAACCTGAAGAAAGAACATTAGTGTGTCTCATCACGAGTTCTCTCGCTCACACACTTTTTCTCTGCCTTTTTTCTCACACCCAGTGCTGAGGTGAGCTGAACATGACCCTGCAATGGACTGCCAGCTAAGCTTGATTATAGGATCT